>JAVLUX010000017.1:34173641-35373641 GCA_032164185.1 Moxostoma hubbsi | reverse complement strand
AATGAGTGAACACCACTGTAACAAGGTTCGGGAAAAGAGGCTATGGGAACCAAGTTACAAACAACAAGACTTCAATTAACACAAATGCTGAACTGAAAACAACAACAGATTGATACACACAGCGCGCTGCGTGCGTCTCTCTCTCTCTCTCTCTCCCTCTCTCTGGCATCCCCGGCTCCTCCTTTATCTCTCTCCCACTGATTGGGCAACTCAGTGCCGGGCGTGCATCCTCTCGGCCTGGCCACACCCTCCTCCTCGTCATATACCCCCACCGCCCAATTCAGGCCGGGGAACCTCCACCCGTTCTTGGAGGAGAGGAGTTGCCCCTTTGGCCATCCCATCACCAGCTGGTTTTCTCTGCCTCCTGGGAACCTGGGTAGGATGAGGGGAAGGAGAGGGGAGAGAGGAAAGTAGTGGTAGAGCCAGAGAGAGAGAGAGAAAAGAAAAAAACTCAGGTTCCCAACCATGCCACTATTCAGTCCTCAGACATCTGCTCAGCGATCCTACACGACACCGGGTGATAGCACTGTATTTCGCCTCCTGGCGGATGTCAGCGGGCTCCTCCACTTCCTGTTGGATGGCAGGGGGTTCCTCTGTCTCTTTGTGGATGAGAGCATGCTCCTCCGCCTCCTGGCGTACGGCAACAGGCTCCTCCGTCCCATGGCAGACGGCAGCGTGCTCCTTTGCCTCCTGGCGTACCGCTCCAGTACCATCGAACCAATCCTCTACTTGGCATCGTGATCCTCTATCACTGGTGAGGGCTCTCTGATGGCGTGTCCTCCTCCAGTCCCAGGTTTCGGCACCAGTGTAACAAGGTTAGTGAAAGGAGGAATCGGGATCTGGATTAACAATTAACAAGACTTCAATCAACATAAAACTCAGAACTGAACAACAATTACACATTGAAGAACATACACACACAGAGTGGCCGCATGCATCTCTTTCTCTTTCTCTTTCTCTCTTTCTCTCTCTCTCTCTCTCTCTCTCTCTCTCTCTCTCTCTCTCTCTGGGATTACCATCTTCTCCTTTATCTCTCTCTCACTGATTGGGCAACTCAGCGCCAGGCATGCATCCTCTCAGCCCGGCAACGCCCTCCTCCTCATCACTTCCACTTTAAAGCAAGGCTTTTTATCTCTGACTAGACCTCACTGTACACAAATCAGTGTCTGCTTATTTGAAGCAAACCATTTTGAACACCACCCCCCTTTTCAGGTCACATTTGTGTCTGTCTTTATGGCTGTTAGGGGCATTTTATCTTTTTGCTGATGTCAAATTTCAGCAGTTTTCCTTTCTCAAACACTACACGTAAGAGGATGATGTTGCATGATGTACAGTAGTTGTAAATCCAGTATGTTCATGATGTGTACTAACCTGACGACCAGCTCACCTTACAGTTACACAATGAATGAAGGCTCATCACAAAAGAAGAGAGCTTAAGCTTACACAAATTTAAGTGAGTCCATTTTGGTTCTACAGTATGTAGGTTCTATAGCTTTTGAATTATTTCCACACTCGATTATAGCTGGATCTAATGTTGTCTAAAGATTTAGGGTGCTGATTATCAATAACTCTCTATGGGTCAGCAGTAATCTTTAAGCTTGGAGGTACAAATCCATTCAAAGCCTTCACATTTAGTGATGCTGGCAGTGCCTCAGAGGGCTATGTGGATTCAATTCAATTCAATTAAACCAACTCAGTTACAGAGCAAGTGCGACCCAGGGTCAGATAATTGATCCCTAATTGCATTAAGGACACCAATGTCAGTCCAATTTGACAGTGTTCTTAGAAAGGCATGCTGGCAAACAACATCAGATGGTTTAGGTTTATATATGTACACTGAGTGGGTGAATGTGTGTGTTTTTTTACTGGAATTGCTCAAGACCACATGATTTCCCAAGTGTATTTGCATTTGCAGTTGTTTGTAGTTCTCTGTGCCAGTTTCGTCTGTAAGATTTCCTATGGAAATCAGAATATTTGTGACAAATTTCTGGAAATATTTCAAACGTGTCCAATATTTGCGCATCGTCACAGTGGGTCATTGTGTTTCCAGTTAAATAGCTATTACTTATACTGTATCTGGGCTGTTTTAGAAAATGCCTACCATTTGCTCTCATTGACTTTCGTACTCTTTTAAAGTCAACATGAAATCAAGATAAATCCTATTTTCTTTCTTAAAGGGATAGTCCACCCAAATATAGAAATTCTCTAATGATTAACTCTGTAATGATGACCCTCCTGGCATCTCAGATGTGTATGACTTTTCTTTCTTCAACAGAACACAAATTAAGATTTTTAGAAGAATATCTCAGTTCTGTAGTTCCTTAAAATGCAAATGAATGGTGCCAAATTTTTTAAGCTCCAAAATTCATATAAAGGGAGCATAGAAGTAATCCATATGACTCCTGTGGTTAAATCCATATGCCACGGATAATATGAGAATAAATGTTTTTTCAAGCATTTCCCTCCAACCACCTGGCTTCATTCTGGTATGGAACGCCCACTTTTTACAATCCAATCAATTCCTGATGGATAGAATCCCCCAAAAAGTTCTACCTCTATGTTTATTCCTCAAAAAAATGTCAAATGGCATTTCATGTTTTGCTGTTGTTTTCGTTGTCCCGTTGTTTTGTCTTGACTGGAGTCAAAGTTGTCCCGAGGCGAGGTTTATTGACAATTCTGAGAAACAAAGGGATCTTACAACTATACGGTTGGGAGTCCATGAATTCCCATCCTTTTCAATCTATTTTATTAAGACCTAAGGGGTATTTACCAACTGCATATAGTCTTACTTTTTGCAATTTATCCATCACAATTTAAACCTTATACTGTTATAATTTATAATGATACATTAGAACAACTTAAAAATTAGTTTTTCCAATTTGAACTTTAGCTTCCTTGATGTTCTGCTATGGTTCTCTTGGAAAACCAGTGAATGATTCACATATTTATAACTAATTTTCTCTTTTCCGCTGGCAGATATATGTTCAATTACTTTCCATCAAAGCCTAAATGAGAGCGGCTATTAATATCATTCCACCTTGACACAAAGAGGAAGGCCTGATGATAATGGCCCATCTGCTACTGTCTCGTCTCCCACTCCTGTTGAATGATTGTGTGTGTGTTTCCTCGCTTTGGAATCTGTGGAAACATCCTCACAAAAAAAAGAAAAAAAGAAACAAGCATACCCTACAGTCTGTTAACAGTGGAAATCAATAGAGCAGTATGGTGCAGCTCCACATAAATGGCTTGCGCTGGAAGGGGCATGAGTGGGTTAGCTTTAGCATTTCTATCTTTCATCTATATTCCTATTTCTCAGGGGGAGATGGGTAGAGTATGTAAATGGAGAGTTGATGCATAATGCATAATTTTAGGTCCTGAAACTGGTCACCATTTTTTTTCTCACATATTTAAACCTTTTGCCAATTTTGCTCTCAGTAGTTAATTTTTAGTGGTCCTGCTGTTGTGACATTTCTTAAAATATAAATATTACATGTAGTCTCTTAAGTAATATGAGGTCATAAAAGCTGCATGCACAATAATAAAAATGTTGTTTAAAATACTCTTAGAAGCAGTATAACATGTCAAAGCGTAGGGCATGTCAACCTTCCAAAAGTATTTTATGCCAACCTTCCAAACAATATATGTCCTGCAAAATGGTAAACTTTATCAGAGCACTATTTCATAAATGGTGAATAATGTCAGTAGCACATAAACAGACTTAAGGCCACATTGACTATGAACTGGAGGAAGGAAATGGACAGGGTCAGCCGGCCTTTTCATGTAGCAGATGTTTGAGGAATTGCTTTTCATATTAGATTGATTGACAATCAAATACACCACGTCATTTGCCTTTATTTTGTTATTCAGCCTTCAAAAGAAACATTGATTCTCTACGTAAAAGATGTTATATTTGTGCAGGGATAGGGATTTAAACAAATCTGTCAAACATACTGTTATCATGTACTCTCATTCATGTTGTTCCAAGCTAATATGACCTTTATTTCTTCTGTAGAACACAAAAGGAGATGTTCATCAGATTGTTAGCATATTCACTTTTATTGTATTTGAAAAAGATGCAGTGAAAGTGAATGACCATTCCAACATCAACAATGACCAATATCCAACATCTCCTTTTGTGAAAGGAAGTCATATGAGTTTGGAACAACTTGAGGTGAGTGAATGATGACAGAATTTTCTTTTCAGAAAAAACAGGGTGCTCACAGGTGTCACCATAAGATGAGCGTCGAGTATGACTAGCCTCTGTGTGAGGCATAGGCATTAATAAGGTCTTGACAAGGGGCAACCTTGTCATGCAAGGAATGATCTGCAAAGGTGATTTAATTATTGCCTAAAGGGGTAGGGTAAAACCCTAAGGCAATGTTGCAAACATTGCAAGACATCTACCCCATCTACCATTTCTCTCCACCCCCTTCCTTTTTTTTTTTCTCGAAAAACACTGTGTACACACACTGTGGAAATAAAGGTTTTACATTTAAAGGGCTTTTTATTTCGTTTTTTTACTTTATCTGACCCTTAAAATTTACATGTGACCTAATTGATTCAGTGATATTAAATAATCTTTTTGACCACATATTTTGAAACAAGTTAAAAAAAAAAAAAATTTGGAATGCCCAATTCCCAATGCGCTCTAAGTCCTCATGGTGGCGTAGTGACTCGCCTCAATCCACAGGGCAAATCTCAGTTGCCTCCACGTCTGACACCATCAATCCGCTCATCTCATCACATGGCTTGTTGAGCACTTTACCATGGAGACATAGCACGTGTGGAGGCTTCACGCTATTCTCCGCGGCATCCACGCACAACTCACCACATACCCCACCGAGAGTGAGAACCACATTATAGCGACCACGAGGAGGTTACCCCATGTGACCCTACCCTCCCTAGCAACCGGGACAATTTGGTTGCTTAGGAGACCTGGCTGGAGTCACTCAGCATGCCCTGGATTCAAACTCTTGACTTCAGGGGTGGTAGTCAGCGTCTTTACTCGTTGAGATACCCAGGCCCCTCTAAACAAGTTAATTTATTTGTTATCACATGAAGCACATTTTTTAAGTTATCTGATAAGATGTTTTTTTACAGTGCACTTTTTAAGTGGCTTTTCACAGCACTGGCCTTAGCCTGAACCCAGTTTGCTGTGTCATGAAAATGTTAGCCATAACTCATCTCTGTTTACACAGATTTGTGCAGCTACAATTATTATTCCTTGTCTTTTAGGCCTACAGGCAGGGGACAATGGTCCTCCTTGGCTAAAATTAAGGTGAAATGTCACAGTGATTTGAAATATATGACAGGCGACAAATGTTTTGAAATGTTAACACTGATGGTTTGCATAATGCATAGTTGGAGATTTGTTGTGAAGTGGGAGGGAACTTTAAATATTAATAGGGACAAGAGCCAAGAGAGATGAGATAAGCTAAACTTCTTCTGCCTCAGCAGCACTGATTACAAATGCACATAAATAAATATATCAGGATGAAGGTCCATTGAGTTATGGACTTCTAGGTATTGTGTGAATATAATTTTCCAAAAACTTGATATGAATTTATGCACATCGATGAGGAAAACGTGTGATAATATATAATTTTTGCATAATTGACAAATATATTGAAATGAAATGAGCAATGAAATATATTCACTTTAAGTTACTTGTTTGTATATTTAAAAAATATATGAATATAGCTATAGTACTTCTGTCCTTTTTTTGCCCCCACTTTTTCTATCCTTCTTATTCGCTCACTTACATTTTCTTTTCTGCCATTGTCGTGGCCCCAGGCCCCCTACAGTGAAACCAAGAGAGTCCATTCATGGTTTTCATCTCTTGCAAATTATATTTAAACCCAGTGGCCCCACATTCTCAATCTATCGTTCTGCACAGTCCCTGCACCCTCAATCCCATTGTGACCTTATTAGAGTGGGCAGACAGAGAGTATGCGCAGACCGCTGGGCTGAAGCAGCACTGAGTTACCACCTCCCCCCGTCTGCTCTGTGTCATCTGCGCTATGCACACAGACTCACACCCATCCTTTTTTGTCATGGTTCAGATGTTTCAATAGCTCCGTGTGCTATGGCCTAGATCAGCTCCAAATCCAAGTCCAACAAACTTCAATGGGCTCACGGCGACAGCCTAGATGCTAAAGACCCCACAAGGTCACATAAAGAAAATGCTTACTGTAAGATAAATGCCTAGTTTTAAATATCCATGAAGGTATAATCGTCTGTTTCTTAATCTTTATAAATGCGTTTAAGACTTCTGAGTATTTTATAACATTGCTGCAGTTTCGATATTCCCAAAGTGTCTCTTATATACTGTATGTGTATTGACTTTTTTTTTTTTTAAATCTCAGTCAGAGAAATGCTCAAGTTGAAAGATTATTATAATTTTTTTATTTATTTATTTATTTTTGTCTGACGAAGACCTAATGGTCTAAACGTTGCAAGCAAACGTTAGCCAATAAAGTATTTTTTGAGCAATAAATATTTTTCTTTTAAACAGATCCCCATGAATGTATGCTTATCTCAAGTTGTACTGATTTCATAGTCCAGTAATGCACTGTATATTAATTTGTATATCTCTCTGTTGTAACTTTACTTCCAAATAAGCTATTAAGCATTTTTTTTTATTGTGATATTGCATATTTCTGCAAATTATTTTTGTTCAATAAAGTATTTCATCATTATTAAATCCTCGTCTTGCATTTGTGTATTTTACAGTGTTTTTTTTTTTTGCATTGCATAGACCTACTATTGTAGTATTACATTTCACTCGCATTCTCCACTGAGACTGTAGATTTGTAATATAAATATAGTGTCTTCAAGCAAACTCATATCAGCCATTTCAATGTGTAGTACAATACAAACATTAATATGTATTGTGTAGTTAGTAGATAAAACACATTAATAATCATATTAAAATAAAATTAAGAGTATTGTGTACCTTCCTCAAAGTAATTAATATCGGTTATAAATGTTTAAGCGACTAGCATAATGTCAACATGAAAATAGCTTGTCATGACTTCGATCTGCAGGCAATCTCAGAGTCCTTGCTTAAACCATGAGATTCATCTGCCACAAGAGCAGAGCCGAATCACAACTGACGTAAAGTGTTCCTCCGCAATTAACTTGTAGTTTTATGCTTCAACTGCTAGAGGGCCAAAAGTTACATAGTGTAGCTTTAAAGTAGAATTCCAGCATGATCACATACACTCACCTAAAGGATTATTAGGAACACCATACTAATACTGTGTTTGACCCCCTTTCGCCTTCAGAACTGCCTTAATTCTACGTGGCATTGATTCAACAAGGTGCTGAAAGCATTCTTTAGAAATGTTGGCCCATATTGATAGGATAGCATCTTGCACTTGATGGAGATTTGTGGGATGCACATCCAGGGCACGAAGCTCCCGTTCCACCACATCCCAAAGATGCTCTATTGGGTTGAGATCTGGTGACTGTGGGGGCCATTTTAGTACAGTGAACTCATTGTCATGTTCAAGAAACCAATTTGAAATGATTCGAACTTTGTGACATGGTGCATTATCCTGCTGGAAGTAGCCATCAGAGGATGGGTACATGGTGGCCATAAAGGGATGGACATGGTCAGAAACAATGCTCAGGTAGGCCGTGGCATTTAAACGATGCCCAATTGGCACTTAGGGGCCTAAAGTGTGCCAAGAAAACATCCCCCACACCATTACACCACCACCAGCAGCCTGCACAGTGGTAACAAGGCATGATGGATCCATGTTCTCATTCTGTTTACGCCAAATTCTGACTCTACCATCTGAATGTCTCAACAGAAATCGAGACTCATCAGACCAGGCAACATTTTTCCAGTCTTCAACTGTCCAATTTTGGTGAGCTCTTGCAAATTGTAGCCTCTTTTTCCTATTTGTAGTGGAGATGAGTGGTACCCGGTGGGGTCTTCTGCTGTTGTAGCCCATCCGCCTCAAGGTTGTGCGTGTTGTGGCTTCACAAATGCTTTGCTGCATACCTCGGTTGTAACGAGTGGTTATTTCAGTCCAAGTTGCTCTTCTATCTGCTTGAATCAGTCGGCCCATTCTCCTCTGACCTCTAGCATCAACAAGGCATTTTCGCCCACAGGACTGCCGCATACTGGATGTTTTTCCCTTTTCACACCATTCTTTGTAAACCCTAGAAATGGTTGTGCGTGAAAATCCCAGTAACTGAGCAGATTGTGAAATACGCAGACCGACCCGTCTGGCACCAACAACCATGCCACGCTCAAAATTGCTTAAATCACCTTTCTTTCCCATTCTGACATTCAGTTTGGAGTTCAGGAGATTGTCTTGACCAGGACCACACCCCTAAATGCATTGAAGCAACTGCCATGTGATTGGTTGATTAGATAATTGCATTAATGAGAAATTGAACAGGTGTTCCTAATAATCCTTTAGGTGAGTGTAGGAACTCGACATGTTGCTACCGAATGTACCAATAACCTGACATGAACCCCATTTTGCCAAGATACAGACAAGCAGCATCTCCATCAGACATTTTTGCATTAATTCAAATGTATTTAGTGTTGACCTTTTCCTGTGACACTGCTGATACAGTGTTGTGCCTCAGAGACATGGCTTCTGGTCCCATGAAATCCAGGAAGTAACCATACTCACATTATCAATGTTGATTAGTAGGTTGCATTTTTCTTTTAAGATTACATTTCCACTGCACTGATGGTTTGGTTTAGGGCTGGGTTTTGGGCATACGTTTAATATGATATGCATTCCTGTTGACTGTATTACATGATTTACAACTAAAAACTGGCTTTACAACAGCTTTTGACTGGTGACATTTCTGGAGCTGGTGCTCACACGTGTATATCATTTCAATAACACTTCCAGCTTGGTCCACTGGGGCAGTGGTTTGAATTTCATTAAGCACAGGCCAGTTTCAGCTATAGAACTTTAAAGCTACTGTCGCTGAATGCTCAGAAGAGTTCTGCACTGAAGGATGAGCAGTAGTAGAAGCTTCCCTTAGCATAGTAATACCCCACTAATAATAAGCCATGATCAGATCAAGTCTTTCTTTGATTTAATATAGAATTCATATTAGGAATAGAATATTTATTTGCTCCAATATAAACTAATATCTAATGACAGAGCGAAAATATTTTTCCCAAGAGATTTTAAATTAAAACCGATAGGAAATTTTGATCTCACTCAATGAAAAAGCATTATTATTCTATTCTTACAGAACAAAAATAGGTGATATTACTCTTTCCATTCTTTCCACAGAATTCACTATTGAAAAATATTCCACCTGCCAAAAATCCACCTGTCAAACCATCTGTAACCCAACAGAGATGGTCAGTCAGTGGGCTGTTCAAACATCCATTTGGTGTTGGCTCTACATAGGACTGACTGTACAGTAACTGAATGGATTGGGAGGCATCCCAGTAATGAAAGGGTAATGCAGACACTGCACTTCTCAAAGCACAGTCATGCACACTTTTGGAGCCCTCAGCTGTTGATGTGTGCGTGTGTACTTTATAAAAGCTGCATACCTATAATGTCTTAGTGTATTCACCTCTGGATGCATAAAATGCCTTCCCGTTTCAGGCAATTAGTTGTGTTCATATTGCATTGGGTAATTGATGTCACATTATAGCTATGCTGGAGGACTGTACCATATGATGAGGATGGCAGTTCTGTTCAGTTCTGTTGTGTAGATACAAATCAGAGGATGAATGTAACCCAGGGATTTTTCTTTGCACTGACAAAGGGGAGGAAGATAAAGAAATAAATAAAGAGTGACTGAAAGACAGTGAAATTTTTTTTTTTTTTTTTTTGGCAATCTTAAAGGTGGACTAAAGCTCTGTGAGAAGTCTCTAGTTCTCTCATGAAGGAAGAAGCGGTTTCTGGATAAACAATCCACGAGTCTTTATTTTTAACACACGTTTCAGTATTTTCACCACTGTTTGCTTTTCATCACAACATGAAATCACACTAACACTGCTGTGTGCGTCTCTCTCTCTCTCTCTCTCTCTCTCTCTCTCTCTCTCTCTCTTGCGTGCTCTCCTTGGCAGTCTGGACTGCCCTCTTATCCCTCTCCAGCTCTCACTGTAACACAGAACTGCTGTTAGAGATAATTTCCCACAGGTGTCAATCCTTAACGTTCTTCCTCTTCCGGCCTTACTCTCCACAGATGTCGCTCAGCCACACCCATATCACCACAAGCCCAAAGTATATTTCAGTCAGATGCGAATGCAAGGTATATGCATACAAGACACAGGGACACACATTTCGTCAATAGCAGAGTGCTCGAGCACTGAATGTGTGCGGCCCGATTTTTCTAACATGCGTACTCTGAACGCGCAGAATGCACATGTATCTGGAATTATTTGCATGAATTAGTGGATCCACAAGGTGGCAACACTCACAATTAAGCCTTTGATACCACGAAGAAGCACAAGCAGAAGATGTATTCACTTCTTAGCAACAGGTAACGAAGGTAAAAACAACAACAGTGGATGTACACATCAAGAGCGTTTGTGTGAGGAGGTCAGAAGATACATGAATTTGTATAACTTGAGTTGGAAGGAATATAAAGACAACTTTATGGGTCTAAACTCCTGAAGAGAAATAGTCCAGTATCTTATTGCAGTCGTAGCGTGCATGTGCCAACTGCCTGTGTTTGTACACACAGTCGTATGAAGTATATTTTGAAAGGCTAGCATTCAACAAAGCGTTTGTGTCAAACCCAAAGTATTCTTTGGCCTTTAAGGCTTTATTCATGCTGCACAAAAATGCTTTTGATGTAATTTTGCAAGTGATCCTGTCATTCAAAAAGCATGATTAATATAATGTGAGTCAAAGGTGACATAGGAGCACCATAAAATGGCATATTTGTTTCAGCAAGTTTGTCTGGTCACATTTGTTTTTCATGATATAGTTTTGGTTTAAGGTTAAGGTTAGGCAGCTATGTTTTGTTGATTTAAACCTAAAAAACTCAAAAGATTGTTAACCTTAAAAACTAAATAAAATATACATGTTTTTGCACTATAAAAGTGAAATGCAGCCCAATGAATAGAATGTAGCGCAGGTGTTTCGAGATGTATTTTTAAAAGTTTAAGCTTTTTTAACTTGACATGGATGCAAAAATGCATTAATTGTGAATGGCCTCTGTTGATGTTTAAGAAGATGAATTAGGGGCTGTTCAAACAGTAAGTGTTCTTCCATCTGTATGTGCTGTTTTTTTATTTGATTTTCTATGTAAACATATACTAGACAGATTTAAGACTGTTGCAAAATGTATTGCTGCTTTTACAGTGTCTCGCACCAGGAATGTCATGTTTTTAAGATGCCACGGCAAGTTTAAAAGTACATCTCAAGACTGCGTTCTATTCCCTTTCGCTGTGCTATATCTTGCTGTTTTAGAATGCAAGAGCACGTTCTGTGTAAACAGCCCCTTAGAGCTATAACATAAACATGCAATTACTTACTGTCGCTTTAAATCTTGGTAAAAAGGTTGTGTGTTCATGTGGACACAAGACTGTGGTAAAAGCCCTTGTTTACAGTGTGAATGGGATAATTTGAGAATTTTTACTTCATTAAGAATTGAATAATGCATTTGCATTCTGCTGGGATCTGGCCCATTCTATGTAAACACAGTCAGTTGAAGAACTGCTTTGCTGATGTTATTTAACACAACATAAATTTGTCCTGTTTGTGTTGGAAATACAATAGGGATTTAATTGCCAGCAGGGTGCCATCAAGAGTCATTGCTATTTAAATGAATGGGATCCCATGTCACTGAGAGGCTTCAGTTGTGCACATGACACGACAAGTGACGGTGTGTGAGGTCATCTTTCAATGCCATGCTGAAAATGTAATTGTATCTCCTATACAGATCGGTTTCTGTAGCAATAAAGGGTACAAGCTCATGTCGGAGTTGTGGTGCAGAACACTCATAAAATATTTAAAGAGTTAGTTTACCCAAAAATGATACTTCTGTCATAATTTACTCATGGTCAATTTGCTATTTGATGTTTTTTCCCAAATTGTTGTGAAAGGTGGTAGTCTTTGTTTTATGTTCGCTGAATGCTTTCTTGTGAGTTTCGGTCTAAAACATGGCTTCAAAAGGTACAGCTGTGTTTACTTTTAAAGGTGCAGGCAGCCTGTGAACCTTGTCGCTCTGTTTATTTGTGCATGCAGACAATTATTTTCCCCTTTGTAGAAGTGCACTTGAGAATGAATCTCATAGTGTGTGTGTCTTCGCATTCCATGTATACAGCCCGCTTTTTGTCATGGGCTTTGCTGTATGTTGTTGTTTTTTGTTTTGCTCTCTCTCTCTCTCTCTCTCTCTCTCTCTCTCTCTCTTCCTCTCTCCCTCTCTTTCACCTAAGAGTTTAATCAGATGTATTTTTTTTAAGATGCCCCAAGCGAATTATCTAAGACGTTCCATCGGGAATGACTTTCTCCTTTTGTATATGCTGTGTTTTGTTTTTCCTGAATTTTTAATCTACTAGAATTCATTAATCATCAATAAAGTTATCAGTCACATCATGCAAAACATAAAAAAAATTAACTACATTGTTGAATATGAATGCTGTTTTTTCCCCCTCAATTTTCAAACTTAAATTAAAACATATTTGAAATAGACATTTGAACAGTCCACCAAACAAAACAAAAACAGACATCTGGACACCAAAAAGAAGAAGAGGGGTCTTGTAAGGTGTTTATTTTTATATAATGACTATATTATCCCACACATTTTACATCTACGAATATATAAATAAATGGATATTAATTGTTATTTTGAGTTTTTATGTGAGAAGTAACTAGTTTATATACAGTTTAGAAGACTTCATACAAAAATATTTGAGTGCAAAATGCAACAATTCACAGATAATCAAATATACTGTGTAATACAATGCTATTACTACTACATTATATGAAACTACAGTATTATAATGACTTAACACTAAACAAAACTTAATGATTCCATTGAACATTGGAATTGTTATATTGTTGCAGTTTTACACTAGGCTGTGGGGTCTCTGTCTTAAAGATCAATGTTGGACCAGAGGGTGCCCTGTTTCTAACCCCTAATTTCACCCTTGCCAATGCTGCAGGCTGTCTGAATTCCCAGTAAACCCTAGACTCTAAGTCTCTCAGCATCCAATCCTTGCTTAGCAACAATGACTGCTCTACCCCAACAGCATGGGTCACAACTTTGTCAGTCATGGTTGGAGGCTCTTTGCACTACTGCCTTTTTAATCAACAGCATCTATTTTTTGTACTTATTGCCATTTTGCCCATAGAAATAGTCATGCATGTGTGACTACAAGAGTTTTAATTGATGGTGGCATCATAAATTCATATGAGTGCCATAGATACGTGCAGTGTTCATATATAAAACATTAAATTAAAGTAGGCTGATTTTCAAGAGCTGTTGTATTGACAATAATACAAATTTTAATTAACTCTGGCATAAAACTATATAAATCAGGCCTCAGAGTTAGTTGGAATGACCCTTTTAAATGGGCAAAACAGAAGTGGAAATGGATGCACTGGCCCCAAAGATTATTTACACGCATGCATCACACTTAAAAATGTATGAATGCCATTGCATTAGATAACAAAATATCAAACCAAGTGGCATTTATTTTAAAGAAAGATAGCCCAAGCACAATTTTCTAGCAAAACATTTTACAACAAGAAGTTTACTAGGTTTAAAATGATAAAACAATATATATACTGTTTAAAATTAAGACAAAAGGCGTCTAGACATTTTCTAGTTGTCAAACGTAGTTGGTCTACAGTTCATGATGAACTACACCTGTGTGAACTTAAGGATACAAGACAGTAGACAATAGAAAATGACTTCATTTATTAAAAGGACCTTGAGGCTAGTTGGGTGAAGTGGTAGCAAAAAGAGGAGGTAAGAAAAGTGAAGTTAGTTCTGAGGAATGTGTGTGCTTTGTAATCTAATGCAAATACATTCATATATTTGTAATGGTGGCTTAAGTTTTCACATTTATAGGGCCTCTGTATATATATTCAGTACTTAATTTTATTTCATACATTGGTAACTCTTTACAATAAGGTTCTATTTGTTAACATTAACAAAATCAGTTAACATGAACTAACACTGAACAATACTTCTACGGCATTTATTAATTCAAATAATATTGTTAATTTTAATATTATACTAATGCATTTTTTTATTAAAAGTTGGACATATTAACATTTGTTAATGCATTATGAACTAACAACTAACAAAGAACAATTGTATTTTTATTAACTATCATTAACAAAGTTTAACAAATTCTATAAAAATATATTGTTAACTTGATACGTGATACGTAATGCATTAACTGAACCTTAATGTAAAGTGTTATATACTGTACATATACTGTACATTTGGGTATTACATTTAATATGTATAACGTGATTTCTCAGTACTACATTAACAGATGCTTGCGGTTTATATTGATTGGCCCATTTTCTTATAGTAGTTTTAGCACTCAATGGGAGCAGTTGTACTTCTTAATTGATTAGTTTTACCATTGTGTTACTCCAAATCTCCTAAACAATAAGAGACATATACTTATAAACTACTGCCAGTAATGACAGCTGTGTGTGCATGTTTTTCCTTGACTTGTCCAGTTCCATGGTCTGAATTTGATGCCAAGATATGTTGTACAAGACCCCAACCTGACACACATCCTTTTTCCTTCACTTTCTCATTCTTCTGTTTTCAGTGATTCACATTTTTCATGAATAATGCCTCCTACTTAAATATTGATCTGTTTATCACCCAGACCTATCATATCGTGTCTGAACACATGGATTTAAACACTGGAGTCATATGGATTACTTTTATGATGCATTTATGTGGATTTTGGATCCTAAAATTTTTGGCACCCATTCAGTTGGATGGTATGGACCTACAGAGCTGAGATATTCTTCTAAAAATCTTAATTTGTGTTCTGCGGAAGAAAAAAAGTCATACACATCTGGGATGCCAGGAGGGTGAGTACATCATGAGAGAATTTTCATTTTTGGGTGAACTATCCCTTTAAGCACTTGCATAAATTACATGAAAAACTGGTTTCATTTGATCTGTACAGTTGTTTCAGAGTTGCTTTTGAGGCATTACAGGGTTTACAGCATTATGTCTTGGGAACAAATAAAAAAAATTGGATATAACTTTACACATAAAATGTAGTAAGTGATTTGATCACACTTAAATCAAGTAAATGCACATATTGTTTACATCTTGTGGCTATACTTTTGAAACAGTTAGTATTTTTGTCAGAGAACGAGCGGTAGACCCAAGAGCAGAGGAACAGTTCAAATGATTTACAGTCTTCAGCAGAGTTATGAGGAATCTTCTGTGAAGAGCGCTCCTGCAGGCAATGGCACAAGCCACGATGGTGAGGAGCAGAGCTGCAAGAAAACCTCCGCTGAAGAGCCTCTTGCGTACAGCAAACTGGAAGGCAACCACGTCCCGACAGAGTTGGCAGAGACGGGAAACCAAACAGATACACAAGACAGGACAAACTAGGCAGAGAGAGTGAGGTAAGTTACTTCAAACCAAACAGCTTTCTTTAATGATCACACACAAAAAACTACACTACTACATTCAACATTCCAGCAATGACAATAGAACAATTAAGGCTTTAAATGGACAGGGAATCGCAGGGAGACAGGTGTTGCTAGTATATTAATTAGCGGCATGATCAGTTTCCCATGGGAACAATGTTCCTATGGAAACACTGATCACTCACGCTGGCAGCGTGAGAGACACATGAGGGAGAGAAAGAACAAACAAACAGAACATGGAGCATGAGAGTCCGGATCCAGACACCATGCTCCGGACATGAAACAAGACCGACCGCAGAGTGCATGGTGGTAACTCACAACCAGAAGACCGGAACTGCAAAATAGAAGACATGGGATGATGATATCATGGTCCCGTCAGACAAAAACCCAACTTGGCAGAGTGACAGGGCCATGACCCCCCCCCCCCCCCCCCAAAAATAAACAAGGCAAACAAAATGAGCACTAACATAGAACAGAAAATACTACAGAAAAGGACAAAAAGGAAGGGAAGGAAACCAGGAAGGGCATTTAAGTAAAGGGGATGGGTACGGCGGCCTGGGAGAAGGCCTCATGGCAGAAGCGGGATCTGGCAGCCTGGGAGGCGGCCTCAGGGTAGAGGCGTCGGCCAGTGGACAGGAGGTAACAGACTCGGCAGCTGCCGCTGGACAGGGGGCAGCAGACTGGGTGATGGTCGCTGGACAGGGTTCAGGAGGGAGTGGCTCAGGGGTCGGAGCATTGGAAGGCTCAGAGTCGTGGAAGGGTTAGGGGGCAGAGCCGTGGTAAGCTTCGGTATGGGCACTGGTTGTGGCAGGGGAACGTTCTCCATGGCTGTGGATGTGGTGACCGTGGGCACAGACAGAGACTGGGGAACAGCCTCCGTATGTGGTCGTGAGCACAGGCAGGTAAGTGGGAACGACCTCTCTGGTCATGAGCACTGATAGCGGCAGGAGAACGGCCTCAGTGGCCGTGGATGCTGACAGCAGCAAGGGAACGGCCCCTGTGGCCGTGGATGTTGTCAGCTGCTGGGGAACGGCCTCAGTGACCATGGGCACTGACAGAAGCAGGGGAATGGCCTCTGTGGCTGTGGACGCTGGCAGCGGCATGGAAATGGACTCCGTGGCCATGGATGCTAGCAGAGACTGAGGAGCAGGTGCCAGGGCCTCCTCCACCTCCTCCGGGCAGTGATAGGTTCATCAATCTGGACCATTGGAACTTGCCATTTGGACGCCACGTCGACATCCATAGCATTTCCCTTAATTAACCAATGCAGAAACCAATGTGTGACTGACTGATCCACACTGCAGTAGGGCCGTATCGAACAATCGGCAGAGCTCCGTGGCGAATGCTAGGAATTATGTGCAACAGGGAAGTCTGTTGTCCCACATGGTGGTTCCCAAAAATGTGCCCCTTCCTCTGAGGATCATGATGACATATGCCACCTTCATTGACTCTTGTACTTCTTATTGGCTGCAACAACAATTACACGGAACATTGTTTAAGGAAGGTGCAACAAGAGTCTGCCTCATCTGAGAACGGGGCTGGAGGATTGGGGCAGGGCTTGGTGCTTCCAGAAAGTTGGAGACTGGCGGAGTTGTTGGATGACTGAGGTGAGCTCAGCGAGCTGTGACACCATGTCCAGAGCCCAGATATTAGCAGAGATTTGATCCTGCTGACATCCCAGAAAACCTCCATGCTGAGACAGGGCGGAGCGAAGAATAGATTCCTCCACTAGGTTCATCCTGGCTGGATTGTTCTGTCAGAGAGCGAGACCCAAGAGCAGAGGAACAGTTCAAAGGATTTATTTACAGAGTTATGAGGAATCCTCCACGAAGAGCGCTCCCATATGCAATCGCACACGCTGTGACAGCGAGGAGCAGAGCCGCAAGGAAACCTTTGCTGAAGAGCCTCTCACGTACAGCAAACTGGAAGGCAACCACACTCCCGGCAAACGGGCAGAGATGGTCAACCAAACAGATACACGAGACAGGACCAACTAGGCAGTGAGAGAGGTAAGTTACTTCACACCAAACAGCTTTCTATAATGATCACACACAATAAACTACACTACTACATTCAAAAATCCATCAACGAAAAAATCCAGGCTTTAAATGGACAGAAAATCAGTGAGAAGACAGGTGATGATTGTACGTTAATTAGCAGCATGATTAGCGTTCCCATGGGAACAAACAGGGTTCCCATGGAATCACTGATCACACATGCCGGCAGCGTGTGGGACACATGAGGGAGAGAAAGAACAAACAAACAGAACATGGAGCATGAGAGTCTGGATCCTGACACAGACCGAACCCAAACCAGACAGGAAGTCAGGATCCAGACACCATGCTCTATATATGAAACAAGACACACCGAAGAGCACATGGCAGGAATTCACAACCAGACCCGTGTGCTCACACAAAGAACGTACACGAAACACAAGACATGGGATGATGATGTTGCTGTCCCGTCAGAAAAAAACCCGTCTTGACAGAGTGACAGGACCGTGACATTACTCAAGAATACATGGCGGCAACTTGCAACCGGACCCTTGCACTCACACAAAGAACGTACACGAAACACAAGACATGGGATGATGATGTCACGGTCTCGTCAGACAAAAACCCAACCTGACAGAGTGACAGGTCATTGACAATTTTTACATTTATGAATTGTCCCCATTCACTTCCATTTGTAAGTGACTCATTGTAACCTTGATTGTTGCTTTTTTTAAAGAAAAGATGGGACAAGTCAAAATAAATATTTGTGGTAATCAACATTATGCCACAAATGCTTTCAATTGAACTTTCGTTGTTTTGAACCCGGATTATTCCTTTAAAACGCTAAATGAATCAAGGTTTTAAAATAAAGTTATGATCAGTCTTTGATCGCTGAGTACAAAACAGTTTATATTGCTTTCGATTGTCCTTACATAGTATAAGTGTCTCTGTAAAATGTTGGTCATATGAAAGTCAAATATTTGTGAAAGGTACAGAGAAACCACAGCATTTGTTTATGAGAAGGGAGTGTAAAGGCTGGAACAGTCATTAACTATGTTTCCATCCAAGGAATTTTTGTGAAGAAAAAAAAAAAAAAAATGTAGCGCATCAAAATAAAGCTGATGTAAATGCAAATTAGCAAAAAAATTTCACAAGTGTTGACATAATATTTTTCAGTTTAACTCTAGCACATAAACTCTATGTCGATACCTCAAACGTCGTGAAAAACTGGTTTGGAAACTCTTTTTTTTGGTCGAGAAAATTGGCATTAATGCAAAAATTTTGTGTCACACGACAGTTTACCCCAATCGTTAGCATATGTTAATCATGATGAAAGTATACATCCTTGAAAGCAATTTATTGTACATGATTATGGATTGATCTTAACAGCATATAGATCCGATGCTGCAAACAAGACACTTCCATGAGTGCCAACACAAATATCTCGTATCATGGAGAACAAATGACAAATGTCACTCTTTGCTATTTAATTTATTGCGATAGACATCCTTTTATTTATTAAAGTTGCTTTAACACACCATTAAAAATAATAGACGCAGTCGTGGAATTAGCCCACAATACAAATAAAACATATCATTTCTCTGCACAAAAATGTTATAATTTAAAAATAAATACACAATACTAGGAGAAATGCTTAAGTGTGCTTTTTGGAACACTAATGCATAGCCCAATTCTATAAAATTATTGTTTAGCTTACTTTTAAATTATGCCAGCAAAATTCCCTGTATTAAATAAAATAAATTACCAAATGAAAAAAATTATATTGTTAGGCCTATATAATTGCCTTTTCTTTACACAAACTTAAAATAGCCTTACCCTGTTCTGTAGACAAAAAAAGTAGGCTGAATGACTCACAGAATGTTCTGCACTTTTTTCAAGAAACTATCAGAACTATTTGTCCAATGCTGTTCACTTTTTTTTTTTTTTACATCACAAGTTTTTGAACATTTGAAAACGTTTTAATGTTTTAAATCTAGCCCTCTTTACCTCGGATCGCATTTGCTGAGCTTCTTCAGAAAATGTAAATTGCATTATGACACTAAAATACATTTTAGATTAAGTTGCTGGACAAATATGTGGGACATAATGCAGTTGTGATATATATATATGATACAGATATGTGTTGTTCAAAATAGCCAATTGAATATTAGGAATGTATCATATATGTAAATCCTGATATTACACTGCATCAATTTTTCTTTAATAGCTGTGCACACCACGTATACACATCGATGGATGGTCCTTATACTAAGACCAAAAATTTCCCACACTACTTGGTGCAGGTTGCCAGCTTGAACAGGGCCATGATGATTCCCCTTCGGGTCGGAACCGGTGCCAGCCTGCGATAGGCGCAACATCAGGAGGACCAATATTACAGTCCTAACAGAAGGGCAACAGTTCCCTTTTGATTACAATTGCTCCTCTTCTGATAGCTTTTATTTGTAAAATTAAAATGACATTAAGATGGCTAATTTAAATGAATTAAATGAATGTCGCAATACTCTCCCTATTTTACCAAAACTTCGGTGGAAAGAAATCAGGGACACCTGGGAGGCGAATTAGCGCCAAATACTCATTTCTGTATGGAAATGGCTTAAGGGCAGATTTCTTTTGCGATAAACAAAAACGTATGGGACAAAGTGTTTTTTTAGGCATGACGTCATCGTGCACACAATTTTTATCGATAAAAGGCCATTTGAATGGAAACAGGCAGAAGACAGTAAATTTTGCTAAATTTGTTTTACACATTTTCATTTTGTCGATAACAAAATAGCACGAAAACTGAATGGAAGCTATGCTACTGTGGACAATATGCGTAAATATGAGTGTGTCTTTGGAGTGTGCACTGTTTTATAATTGTATCTATAAAACAGTACAAATTTACAAACATATTTATAATCGATTTATGTATTCAAATATTTTTGTAATGGATTCTTCAATATTTTCAGTATCTAAAGCTATAAATACATTTTAAAAAATTACGTTTTAAATGCTTTGAAACGTCCACATGACGAGGCAAACAAGGAATGAGGATCTAAACGCAGCTTTTAATGAAACAAAAGATAAACAAGGTAACTCAGAATAAAAGGAAACAAAACACAGGGAACAAAGCACAGAACATGACAACATAAGTGAAGACTGACAAAGAAACCAGGAGAAACAAGGGCTTAAATATACAAGAGAAAACAAGGGAAGGAAGAACACTTGGGGAAAACCAATCATGAAAGGAAACTACAAAGAACTATAAAACTAACAGGAACAGGAAACTAAAGCAAAAATTTCAAAATAAAAGTCTAAGCACGAAAACAAGGAATACGTGAACAGTCCATATTGTATGATTTAGTGTCTATCCAAACATGTATGTTTAAATGTTACAAATATTTACGTACAAATAGCTACGTATATTAATGAGATCAGGCTGGAATATTATTCTAATAACTTTAACTTGGACTCATTCATGACGTCTAATATATAATATATGCTTTCTGATTGTTTTCTTACACACACAAAAAATTTTTGTTGTAGCAACAATTGTAGGCTTTTCTGTACTCAACCCTCTACAGACATGTTGGAGAAAGAATCGCCTTTGCCTAGTAATTTTTTGTTTATACTCGCCAGACTTTTGATGACATTTAAGCAGAATGCAAATGAAGAAGATATTAAGCAAACCTTTTTTTTTTAAATTATTATTATTATACATTTCAAATTTTAGCAATTTACATGGTGTCATGAAATTGCATGGACATCCTCCCATTAAAGCATTACTATAATCTAGTCTTGAACGCATAAATTAGTTTTTCGGCATCAGAAACAGAGAGCATGTTTCGTAACTTCTGAGGTGGAAGAATGCTGTTCTGTAAACATTGGAAATGTGATTTTCAAAGGTCAGATTTCTTTGATTTCACATCCGAGTTCTTTGCCGTAGAAGACAATGTACTTTTTCTTTAGATCAAGCTGAAATGTATGTAAAGGATTTGTGTCGCCATCAGTACCAATCTGTGGAACATACTGTATATTAATACTACATTTTAATTGTTATGTCTTAAGGCCCAAACATACTCTACTTAAGTACGTGAACGCAGATGCATCTTGCCAAGCAAGGTCTATTTTGCGTGTCATTGCATTGCGAAATGTGTCAGAGTGCAATTCAATACCTAACGCAAATACGTGCTGTACAGCAGATTTTCTTTTTTCAATCAACAACTGTCATAGTGGAGCAGCAATTTGAGGAGAGTCTTGCAGAACAAGTTAGATTATACAAACATATTTTCCTGTCATCTTTTCACCAAATTAAATAACACACACTCCTCAACTGTTGACATGTTGACTCTACCACACCCAGTTTCGTGGTGCCTTGTGGTCAGAGGTTTGTAACTGCCAGAGCAACAAAAGAGCGCATGTAATGTATGTACAATGGGACCACTCGTTGACCATGCGTTGAAGAGCCTGTGTCTGCGTTTGCGTACTTGTGCGAAGTATATTTTGGCTACTTGAATTGGAAATATACAGTAGATTAGGGTTGATAGATAGACAGACAGACAGACAGACAGACAGATGGACGATAGCTAGACAGACAGATAGACAATAGACAGACAAGCAGACGATATATAGATTGTTAGATAGACAGACAGATGATAGCTAGATAGACAGACAGACATATATGGATGGATGGACCAACGGACGGATAGACGACAGACAGTTAGACAGACAGACTGATAGATAGATAGATAGATAGATAGATAGATAGATAGATAGATAGATAGACAGACAGACAGACAGACAGACAGACAGACAGACAGATATGGATGGATGGACCAACGGACGGATAGGTGACAGACAGACTGATAGATAGATAGATAGATAGATAGATAGATAGATAGATAGCCAGACAGACAGACAGACAGATGGAAGATAGCTAGACAGACAGAGAGACAATAGACAGACAAGCAGACGATATATAGATTGTTAAATAGACAGACAGATGATAGCTAGATAGACAGATAGACAGACAGACTGATAGATAGATAGATAGATAGATAGATAGATAGATAGATAGATAGATAGATAGACAGACAGACAGACAGACAGACAGACAGACAGACAGATATGGATGGATGGACCAATGGACGGATAGACGACAGACAGTTAGACAGACAGACAGACAGACAGACAGACAGATAGATAGATAGATAGATAGACAGACAGAAAGATAGATGGACGATAGCTAGACAGACAGAGACAATAGACAGACAAATTATATAGAAAGATAGATAGATAGACAGACAGATGATAGCTAGCTAGACAGACAGATTGACGGACGGATGAAAGATAAACAGACAGATGATAGACAGACAGACAGATATATAGATGGATGTATATATGAAAGGACAGACAGACAGACAGACAGATAGACAGATAGATAGATAGACAGACAGACGGACGGACGGACGGACAGATATTTGATGTGATTTTATATATCCAGAAAAATCTTCTCTACAGATGTTATTGTTTGCCTCAAGTGCTTTGCAGTGGTTTAAAGCTGCTTTGGGTCTGTCAGCTCTGAGTCATTTCATCCTTTTATTATTGTGGTGACTCATCCAAAGGAGGCATCATTTTTGTAGTACTGGAGTTGAGAACACACAGTTTTAAGCGTGGCAGGAATTTAGAGGTTTTCAGGTCTCATAAGATGTTTTTCTTCAAATCAAACAAGCTTGGGGCTATCTGTTTGTTGCCTTTCTCTATTTAAGTGGTATTTGTTAATTGGAGCTAGTGGTAGCCCTGTCCATGCAATTGGGGGCCTGTGTGTGTGTGTGTGTACCAGTACATGTATATCCTACATTGTGGGGACCAAATATCCCCACATGGTAGGTGATCTCTGGTTTTACTATCCTTGTGGGGAGATTTGGCCCAGCCAGCAGTCAAGTTTAGGTTAGGTTTAGGGGATAGAAATTATCTTTAGGTCTGTAGAAAATCTATAAAATACATGTAAGTCTAAGGAGATCCCTACAAGTATATAAAACAAGAGTGTGTGTGTGTGTGTGTGTGTGTGTGTGTGTGTGTGTGTTTAAGAGGGAGTAGGGGGCTTTTTTTTAACTCGGGGTGAATGACCCATATGTCATGAGTATTACACATCACATGATCCTCTCTTTTTGCATGGTCACTCATTCCCTGCCCCCATTTGCCTCTCATTTATACGCACCCACACATACTGACAAAATGCATGTTACACAAAGTCTGACAAAATACATGTTATACAAATAGGCTTAATTCATTACTTCTTAAAATATTTAAAGGTAAAGCCACAATGTTAAATGTTCATTAGACATAACAAAACATGAGGCTTTTAGTGCAAGATCCATTATCAATGTTTAGTTGTATGGAATATGTGACAACAAACTCTGTATTTTAAACATACTCTATTATCTGCATTGATCCATAACATGAGTTAGCAGGATGTTTAGCCAGACTGACATAAAGGTCACTCGGTGCCTGACACAGCGATGACCTTATAGTCTGCCAGCACACAAAACAAGAGATCTCTGCATGAATAAATCTGTAACAGGCAAGCACAATATATATAAGTTAAGGCTTGTATCGGGGTGAGTGGAGGGCTTTTTTGTGGGGGGCACAGAAAATCTTAAGGGGGGCAGGGAAGTGATGCCACATTAAGTTTACATAATGCTGATGATGATTCTGGTGTAAAGCACATTCAAAAGCATTGTTTTTTTAAAGGAAAAGTTCAACCTAAAGCCATTGAAGCTCCCTGCTTTGGTAGTAGAGCAGATTGTCTTATTGTATGGTAATCAGTAGTATTACTCCCTCCATTTAGATAACTGAATATTAAAGCATAAACTGTAAATAATGTCTGTTAGAAACAACAATCATGTTTATTTAAAAGCAACACCAAAAAAGAGGTATTGCATGTATTGAGTATGCATGCTTTATGTCACCTCTCAAAACACACACACAACTTCTATCAAGCATAGCTTGAATCATACATCAGTCAGGGCTGCTGTCCTTTATGGTTCCTGTCTTAAGGGTTACTATAGTGACTAATCCAAGTTTAGACAATGGAGCCTGTGTAATTAATAACTCCTATAATTCTCTATTAAGACGGATAAAATGTAGGCCCTTCTTTTTATAGGGACTAACCACTGTTTTTCTCCCTCTTTGTTTTTTTTTTTACACATTCTATTTCTTGATTTAGTCACAATTACATTTGAAACACTTTTTAGTCTAAAAATATCAATCCATGTATAAATACTGTTTAATACTGCACATTATTTAATCATAAACACATATATTTCAAGTCACAAGAGAAAGAAAGTCACTTCAAAGTAGAAAATTCACATGAGAATGGCTAATTCTGGTTAATTAATCAGCCGTTATCTGTACACGTACATGGGTGGATCAGGTGAGGAAAGATGGTTTGATTCCAGTTAATTAAGCAGAATTTATGCATGTGTACTTTGTTGATTCTTGTCCTTTTTAATTAATGATAGAGTAAAGCTAATTGAGTATAAATGTTGCCATCTATTAAAAGCAGATAAGAAAGATAAGATGATTTTTCATAGATTTTTCATAATTATTGTAATATTATGAATGATAAAGCTTATCTGTAGCTTTCAGCAATACAACAATTTGCAGTTGACATTTTCACATGGCCAAATTTCACTCGTATTATATTAAATTCTAAAAAGGCTTAGTCTTTTACATAATGGGAAACATGATGTAAACTCCAAAAACAAAATATAATTATTGTAGTGGATGCCTCATGGTGAAGAGAACCATGTGTTCTTACAAGTTCGGGTTTACATCAGTTCACTTTTCTTTTTTTCGGCTCTATTGTGGTTGCATAAGTCTCTTTTCTGGGATAAAGCGTCTTTTCTCTATTCCATTCTAAATACAAATTTAGCCTCACCCTGAAGAAGTACATAAATAATAGCATTTATTTAATTGATATGCTGGAATATACAGAATACAGATTGCCAATTATTTTGTTCATAATTTAGATTTTCCAGATGACTTTCTGTAACCTTGAAGATGCTGCCAAGTTCACATCTAAATCTAGCAGACACAACATAGAGATCAATCTTCCCAATGGAAAAAACAATCCAATTTATTAAGTCATTATCAGAGGACACACTCTCCTCACATCATTAAATTAGAGTTTCTAAGTCCTGTACAGCAGCAGGTTATGGAAAGGGTTGGGGAGTAACGAAATACATGTAACAGGATTATGTATTTAAAATACAAAATATAAGTAACTGTATTCCACTACAGTTACAAATTAAATCAATGGTAATTAGAATACAGTTACATTCAAAAAGTAATTTGATTACTGAAGAGATTATTTTGCATTTTTTTGTCATTTGTTTCATTTAATATTTAGTCATTTCAGATGGAAAACATTTATACATATAAATGATGTGATCTAAAGTGCATTTGAACAGCAGTGAAACACTTTCTTATGATGTGATACATTCATACGAGCAGACAGAGAAGTAAGTTTGGAGCACAAGAAATAATAAACCTTGTGTAACTTGTCAGCTTTATGCTAAGCTAAAATGCTATTTCTAACCATTTTACATGCATGTTACCAGGCACGATCATATTTTTTTTTCTAGTAAGACCTTTGATATTAGGGCAAAACTTGTATTCTTGATGATCATTTATGTATTGTTTTCCTGTAAAAATATCTAAAAATCTGATTTGACTGATATTGTTTTAGAAGCAGCAATGCATAAGATATCTAGGTTTTTCAGAGAATGTATTTTTAACATGTGTATTTTGTTTTACTGTACTGGCAGATTTTTTATAGTCAAAACAAGTGAAAAAATCTACCAGTAATGAAGAAGTAATCCAAAGTATTTAGAATACGTTACTGACCTTGAGTAATCTAACGGAATACATTACAAATTACATTTTACAGCATGTATTCTGTAATCTGCAGTGGTACACGTTTCAAAAGTAACCCTCCCAACCCTGGTTATGGATGCGTTACATTTCGGAACTGATCATCCCTTTGCACTATTCCCTTCAAAGACTTTATCATTGACAGTGAGAGCTTTGAAGGACTGTAAGGTGTGGGGCTCAATGATAACAGTAATTCTGAACTCACTTTTAAAGGAATAGTTCACCCCAAAATTTTAATTTTCTCATCATTTACTCACCCTCATGCCATCCTAGAGGTGTATGACTTTATTTCTTCTGCTGAACACAAATGAAGACTTTTTGAATTTTTCAGCTCTGTAGGTCCTCACAATGCAAGTGAATGGGTACCAAAATTTTGAAGCCAAAAAAGCACATAAAGGCAGCATAAAAGTAATCAGTAAGTCGCCAGTGTCTGATTCTATATCTTCTTAAGTGATATGATTGTTGTGGTTGAGAAACTGTTCAATATTAAGTCAATTTTTATTGTATATAAATTATCCTCCCTGCCCAGTGGGTTTTGATATGCACCATGAATGCTAATCACCAAAAACAAAAGAAGGAGAATATTACTTCCACCTATGGAGTTGCTAGTTTGTATCCGGGCATGCTGAGTGACTCCAGCCAGGTCTCCTAAGCAACCAAATTGGCCTGGTTGCTAGGGAGGGTAGAGTCACATGGGGTAACCTCCTTGTGGTCACAATTAGGGATTCTCGCTCTCAATGGGGTGCGTGGTAAGTTGTCCATGGATCACAGAGAGTAGCATGAATCTCCACATGCTGTGAGTCTCACTTTGAGTCCAATATCCATTATCAGTGTTTAGTTTTATGGAATGTGATAAACCAAGAAGAGTACATTGTTCATAAAAAAGGTGAAAGTATAAATATAAACATTTCATTTCCAAAGGACTAGCTACAATGAGTAGACAGTCAAGAAGACCAAGCACTTGCTCACTCACTCATTGCCACATTTATGTGCTTCAGTAATGTATATATATATTGACTATGTTCAGACTAATAGGATGTCTTTTTGACTTTGCCAGATGACAGAGGGCCGGCTTTGTCAGGTGCTTCTTCTAGATGACAGGCAGCTGGAACTGCTGGTCCAGGTAAAGCTATCACTTCTGCCACACTAACTCATACCATCATAGATGGACGAACAGACTAAAACATTGATAGATTGATTATTATTAACAATAATAGCATAAGACAAGTTATTAAAAATAACATCTATTTTCTCTAACACAGCCAAAACTGTTGTCCAGAGATCTCCTGGATCTGGTTTCATCGCATTTCAACCTGAAAGAGAAAGAATACTTTGGAATCTCCTTTACAGATGAGAGGTTATTTGTGATTTAATGTCAATCTATAGAAAGACAGATTAATGATATGATGTACAGTATTTCCAGTTGAAATCTTGCCATGCACTGTTAAGCACTTCAATTGTCATTACAGTATAACTGCAATTATCAGTCTTGGCAATCAGCAGGCCCTAGAGCAAAAACACACGATCACATATGCCACATTACCATGCTGTTAATTTGACAAATGAGGAAAAACAAAAGCAACAGAAAGGTTGTTTACAAAATAAATAATACAAAAAATAATTCACAAATATAGTGCTATAATCACATAAAAACACTTGAATGGTCAAGAATATCATGAAAAAGCTGTAGCATTAAACAGACTCTTTGTCCCAGAGTAGATCCTTAAAAGTAAAGTATATAATCCCAGCCCATGGAAAATCATTAGCCAGACCACCTCAAATAATAACCAAATTCCTAACTATTATACATTGGTGGTGACACAACTCACGTGCTTTTGAACAAAGGGCTTAGTTAGGGCTTCAGAGATAATTTCTGTCAAGTGTTGTTGTTTAATTTGGAGTCATGCCAATTGTAGGATCCTTTGCACAAAAGAGATAAAGTTAAGCTTAACATATTTATTTTTACAACATATGATAAGATACTTTACTTCTATTTATTATGTCATTTTAATCAAAGTATTCACAAGAATTATTTTCATTCAACAGGGGTCAGATAAAGTGGCTACAACTGGACCGCAGAGTACTGGACCATGATTTTTCCAAAAAGACTGGACCACTCGAATTTAAATTCCAAGTCAGGTCAGTTCATTATTTACTGACATGCTCGTCCAATGATTTACCAATAGGGGGCACTACCAGCACAGCATGTAGCAAACTATTCATACATTTATTTATAACATTAGCCTTTGAGACATAAGAGCACAATTTGACATTGAGGTTGACAAAATATTTACTCATTAATATGTATTTTTTTCTCTTTATATGCAGTATCATTGTTAGTTTGGTTTAACCTATGAGCTAATTGAGCCTCATCAAACATATATTTGTTTGTTTCTGTTTTCTATAGGTTTTACATTGAGAGTGTTGCAAATCTGAATGATGCTACCACTGTTGAACTGTTTTTCCGAAATGCTAAGATATCTGTCTTCAATGTAAGTGATCCACATGTTACAATCATGACACACACACACACACACACACACACACACACACACACACACGCGCACACACACGCACACACAAACACACACACATAAATGTTAATGTCCTGTTAAGTAATTTATAGGTATTTCAGTTTTTTTGCTCTAAATGTTAATTCAATAATTTATTGCAGTCGTGTTGTGCAGTTACGTTTTCTACAGAAATTGTCCGTTGGCGATTTTTCACTTTGATTTTTTTTTTTTTTAAAGCTTTTAGGAGCTTGGCAGGTGGCTGCCATTAAGTTCTTTTTTATTATGGGCATTTACAGATGACAGCCCTGACACAGCAGGATACTGCTGGGGTTGGCTGCCTCCTCTCTAGCCTCTTTCAACTGTATGGGCAATTATAGAGCCACCAAATCTAATTCAACCCCCCAGCACATTTGATAAAGAGAGAGAGGTGTGGGGCTCAAGATTGAATTTGCTCCAACATTTTTTCTTTGTTTTCTGTGTCTAAATGGCCACTATTAAAATGGTCCTGAAATATATGTGAGACTTTTAGCTGCTTTAACAGAGAACAAAAAGCAATGTTTTAACAATTTATACACCAGGAGACCAGTGAAAGCCAACAGCTGTTTATTCAGAAAAAAAGATCAAGTGTACATACAATTCTACGTATTTAAATATATGTAAATATTTGCAAGATTGATATTAGTTATCAGTTGTTTTGTCTTTCATTGTAAGATGAAATGGTGTGATCTGGGTTCCCACAGGGCTGCATATGGCGTGATTTTCCTCGTTGCTAAACAGCGACCCCGTGTGAACTCGTCAAACATTTACACTTGTTACTCTACAAAAGCCGCACACTTATTTAATATTTAATTTGATATTACTTCTGCGCTATTTGATGGTTAAAACAATCCATTCACATTATTAAAGAATTGTTTAATTGCTTTCGTAAGGCATAAGAGTAACTTTCTTTGATGCACGTTGAAACACGAGCGCTGAACCTGCTCGCAGACTATACCATGTACCGTTATTGGGGAGACGAGTGAATAACAGTGGTAATTCCGAATATATTGGTGGTTTTTTTTTATTGTTTAGGATTCTGAATTCATGTATTATCTGTTATATTTTGTTAGTCGTCATATGATCCAATGAGTGTAAGATTGGTAAAGTGTTTACATTTTTAAAGCTACCCGTTGTTTTTCTTAGGTGGTATCGTCCGCAGTGGAACCTGCGTGTGGAAGCTAGTGGTATATAATAGTTTGATTCGGTTTGGCTGCGAAAAGTAATACAAAATTCATTAATTTTACCCGTACATTGTCCTTTTTTAAACAATTTCAGGGAAACCTTGAAGTGGAGAGTGAGACCGTTTTTAAGTTGGCTGCATACACTGTGCAGGTGAGTGAGTTTATTGAATCCGTGCGTTACTTTTGACAGGCTCGCAGCGAGTCATTTTCATGCACAATTTGAATCTGAGCTTATTTAAAGCGGTACAACGACTGAATGCGTTATAACTGTGTGTTTACTATTGCATGTATGAATTTTCACTTTGAAATTATTACATCTATCCTCTCGCTAAACGGCTGCGAACTTGGGGTGGCTGAGAAACAATGTTACCTCGATGCACATTTGCAAGGGCCGTAGCTAGTGGGGGTGAAAGGTGGTAACAATTCTAGGGGCCCCACAGGTCCAGGGGTGCCCCACATCATATTCTAAACTGTATTTTTTAATAGGAAAGGGGCCCAGAGCAATAAACATTTAGGGGTCCCTGAATACCTTGCTACGGCCCTGCACATTTGTGTTTGTTGCACCCAAGTAATGGGGTGCATTTTTGTGTAAAGTTAAAGTTTTACTCGAATGTAAAAAACAATCTTATTTGGTATATGTCTAATGCAAAGTTTACAGACGTGTGGTCTATAGTAAACCCACTCTGGAGTTAAGCTTCTTACCACATTGACTCAAGACAATGTGTAATGCTTCAGTCTGACTTTGAATTGATTCACGACAACAGCAACAGCACTTTTGTCTCTTTCTGCAGGAGACAAACGGAGACTACACAAGGTAAGAGAAAACTAATGTTTTATGTCTTAAATATATTAAAAAATACATTAAATGCCTCTGCTTTGTATTTTTTATTTTTAAATGATTTTGTACAGTGGCTCCCAAAATGTTTGGACAATTACAGTAAGCCATACTTAAAATGTGTGCATGTGTTTGCATTAGATAATAATAAATAAATAGCAATAAATAGCATTTAGTTTACATTTATGGTGCAAGCACATGTTTTCAGGGGAGCTGCTTCTCAAAATGACATTTGTTAGACTTTAAATAATAAAACAATTGATATAGGTAACTGTCTATGATTATTATTAAATTTGTTATGTACTACATTTGTTCACTGTGATCGGGCACCTGTTTGCACTTGAGGAGAACTGACTTGCATATCTTAAGGAAAATAAGCTTTTTCTGTTCACAAAATGTATCAAGTTAAATAGTTATTTTTTATTAAATATTGATGTATCAAAATAACTACTTCTGCAAAGGGTGCACCATCCTGATAATTTCAAACACATTTGGCATTTAATAACATCTCAAGTATTCTGTAAACAAATGAATCTCCATTGTGATTGGTGCAGTCAATGTGAGCTCACTTCGAACATATTTCAGTACAAATCTGTTTGCCCAACTTAAGAAAAACAATGTGTTTTATAGGGGGCCTTTAGCCCCTGCAAAAAAGGGGACTTTTTACCCCAAATGCTATCCTTTCACTTATTGGACAGTTATTGAAAAACTTTTAATTTAATCATCTTAAACATAACTGAAAATAATAAAGTATTTTGTCTCAAATTAAATGTGATAGTTTCAGGAATTTTCATTAACTTCACTACTTTGAATTTTTTTAAAAGATTCAATAATAGATAAAAATTGCCTCAAAATCAACCTTTAGACAATTAAGACACAATGGTCTCATAGATCAGGAAAATTTAGCTGTGCATAGTGTCAAACAGTATGCATAGTGTCAAAAGTGGTAGTTTTGTTGCAATTTAGTGTTTTGGGAGATAAAATAAAATCTAATCAATAAAACCAAATGTGCCTTAGGGTTCCGCTGTATACCAGTACTAACGAAATATCGCGATACCAACAAATTTTAAACGGTACAATATTGTGGTGTTGTTCATTTTGATACCATATTTAAGTATGCTGTCATTAGCAAAATGTAATATAATGTGAGAGTTTTGAGATTAAATCAAAGACCATTTGAAAATAATAATAAAATTAGTCTTGATATGGCCAAGTGTGATCAATAAATAGCAGAAGAATGTAATTTAATGAAATAACATAGTCACATGCGGACCCCAGAACGAATGAGAGCCTCCGTCCTGCTCTGTCATCTCCTTCGCGTACACAAACGCAACACACTACTAATGCTCGATTTTCATGCAGTGTGTCAAATAGTATCCAGCTGCAGAGCAGTGTGTTAAGTGTATAATTGGCTGTGAACTCTCAAATGACATTTTTCACCATTGCAGCTTGGAGATTTCAGATCACGAGCTGCAGGAAGCTTAATGTAACAAACCCTTTACAAACAGGAAGAACTTCAAAGGTCTTTCAAAATAAAATTCCCACTGAAATAAGAGCTCTATTCAACTGGATGTGTGAAATTGAAGAGATTACGAACTGTTTAAAAGTGTAATATTCAATTTAGTCACAATAATACTCATAATATCTTTAATGTTGTATTATTATCTGTAAGCAATATCACAAAGGCAAGTGTACTGAATATCAGCAGGTTGTGATTTTTGCCTCAGGTAATCAGATTGTTTGCCTTTAATGTTGTAATCTTTTTTGTTTTTTTTACCAAAAATAATAAATATATTATTGTTGAAATATTATTGGCTCTATATTTTTGAAAATTACTATTTTCATTTTATTAAAGCTGTACAGTATGTATTTGATTAAACACAATTTAAACACATTTAATTAATGGAATCTAGAAAAATTCAAAAAGAAAAGGCATAATTTGTATCTATAAGACTTTATGCCATTCTTTTAGTAAAGTAATTTTCTGTGTAATTTCATCAAAAATCAGAGATTCTTTTTTTCTTCTTTTTAAAAAAAAAAAATGTGTTGCCTAAGGATCGAGTTAGTGTCGATACTGAGGTATCTGGGCTTGTATCATACCGGAGCCAAAATTTTGTTATCAGAGCAACCCTAATGTGCCCTTTACCCCAGTGCCCTGTTGTACCCTAAATCTACTAAAAATGACCTTGGCACCAGTCGGTGAAGGTACCTCATTGCAAACATTTTGTGGTTACTCTGATTTTACAGCAAATGCCATGGCTAAACTATGGTTACTGTTGTAAAACCATGCTTTTTATTAAGGGCAAACCTGGTGAAGTGTTTACCAAATAGATTAATCTTTGGATTTGGCAGTAATATTTTTTTTCTGAACAAAACAAATACCGAACTGTACCGAAACGGTGACCCTAAAATGTGTTACAAACCGAACTGTGAGAAATTCTAACTGTTACACTCCTATATATATATATATATATATATATATATATATATATATATATATATATATATATATATATATATATATATATATATATATATATATATATATATAATATATATATATATATAGCTTTATCACTACAGAACGTGACATAACATTCATAACTCACTCAGTAGTAAATCTCCTAGTCAGAGCTCTCGGCTGTAAACACTGTATTGTAGGTGTTCTAACAAGATTATCAAGCCAGTCATGCAAAATTCAAATCCTGCATCATTGTACAGGTGAAGTCTCTTGCAGTATATATTTCTTGCAGTATACATTTTAGTCTCGTCTTTTTCCGTCAACAGTATTGCATGTTGATATAGTCACAGTTAGTGTTTAATGATGTCAGTGACGTCTCGTCATCATCTTAGTCGTGGAAAAAAGATTGACGCTGAACATTTTTCGTCGTAGTTTTCGTTAACAAAATTAATGCTGTTAATTATAAAGGGGACATTTTAACTTGGTACATTAGCAAAATATACATTTTACTAATTATATTTGAATACTTTTCATCATTTGGGTCACATTTTGTCTTTTTAAAAATGCACAAATCAGTGTATTCAATCAATAAATTAGGTATTATATTTAATATATTATTTGTGTTACATATTTATTGCTAAATTGCATAATTTATTCTATTTACAGGTATTTACATTGATATGTTGAACGTGCTAAAACTGATACTGTTTTCTTTAATAAAAACGGCATTGCTGTAAACAATGCCTTTTAAATGAGCGCATGTTAACTAGAGAGGACTCAAATGGCTTTACCACATCTGTGCGATGCATGATTAGAATTAAAAAAATTCAAATTTTTTGTAGTTGTTTTTGATCAACAACTGAAAGAACAGAAAGGGTATTAAAAGGAACAGTATTCAATGACATGGGTTGCGTGGACCTCGTCCTTGAACACACATTACACGGAACAACTTTTACTCTTGACACGCTGTGAAAGTATCTCGCTTTGTTCTTGGCTTGGATATCCCAAACAAATGTTTTCCTTACAACACTTAAGCCTAAACCTTAAAAAGGGATAGTAGCGTATGGATTTTGTGAAAGAGCATAATTCTTACCTCTCATTGTATGGAGGATCTTGTGATCTTGTTTGTATCCATTTGTTTCTTTTTGCTTTTCATTGTTTATAAAAGTTTCCCATTTTCTAAGCACTTTGCTACAGTCATGACAAAGTTTGGCGTATAACTTGGTCCTTCTTTCATAAATTCTTAGCTGGTTTACTCCGAATGCTTAGCTGTTATGAGTTATGGATTTATTTATGTTCTATGTTAACGTGGGTTGGTCTTGCTGCAGTGAATGGGACGAAGGAATCTCTTAAATTAACACTAACAAATGAAAAGAAGGAACTGGTCAGAAATGTTTAAACATGTGCTGGACAATGTTTTCAGTGATCCTGTGGTACATTATTGAAAACAAAGCTTGCGCACTGTTTAGCAGTATGAAAACGGAGGTGTATGCAAACAGTCCCTTTACCTCTGAAAATATGTACTTTGCAACAACAACAGTTATTTATTTTTTTTTGTCTGCACACTTGCAAAGGGGAACTTGTTAAAGAAGAAATAAAACAAGTTTATTACATGCATTACAGAGCACAACAGTCAGATTCTGGAAGTAAAAACTGTATTAATTTTCTCCATAGGGGAATATATTTTTACAAACCTTCATTGAGCTCTGAGGTTGTTAATCAATGATGTATGCTTCAGTTGAAGCCATCAGTCCATTCATGTTTATTTAAAAAAAAAAAAAAAAAAAAAAAAAAAAAAAAAAGTAAAATTAGCAAAATTTGTTACGAACTACACTACCCATGATCCTGAAGAACAACAATCTACCAATCAGAGAATTGCATTGAACAAAGCACGCCAAATGATCCCTGAACGACTGCCAGTCTATTTATATATTAGAGGTCGGCCACTAGTGGATTTTGCCGATTAGTAAGCTGGTGGGAAAGGCCGATCTGTTTTTAAAATGGATTTGTAGAATGTCAAAAGAAAAATAATATTCTTTACGTACTATGATGGGCACAGACAAGGAGTCTTAAATGAATAAAATCCCATATGCAGTTTATTGTTCAACCAAAATAACCAGAAAAAATTTCAGATTTGGTGTATAACATGGTACTTTCAAGTATAAATAAGCCCGAAACACATCAAAGACTTCTTTTGAAATGAATAAAATGTAAAAAAAACTATCTGCAACTATCGCCGTAGATTTTTGCAGATACTGACAGTTCCAAAAAGCAACTATCGGCAGTTAATTGGTAAAACCGATATATCTGTCTACCTCTATTGTACAGTGCATCTGGAAAGTATTCACAGCGCTTCACTTTTTCCACATTTTGTTATGTTACAGCCTTATTCCAAAATGGATTAAATTCATTATTTTCCTAAAAATTCTACAAACAATACCCCATAATAACAACAACGTGAAAGAAGTTTGTTTGAAATCTTTGCAAATTTGTTAAAAATAAAAAGTTTAAAAAAATCACATGTACACGTGAGTTGATGTAAGTTTTCACAGCCTTTGCCATGACACTCAAAATTGAGCTCAGGTGCATCCTGTTTCCACTGATCATCCATGAGATGTTTCTACAACTTGATTGGAGTCCACCTGTGGTAAATTCAGTTGATTGGACTTGATTTGGAAAGGCACACACCTGTCTGTATAAGGTCCCACAGTTAACGGTGCACAAACCAAGCCGTGAAGTCCAAGGCATTGCCTGCAGACCTCCGAGACAGGATTGTATCGAGGCACAGATCTGGGTACGGGGACATAAAAAATTCTGCAGCATTGAAGGTCCCAATGAGCACAGTGGCCTCCATCATCTGTAAATGGAAGAAGTTTGGAACCACCAGGACTCTTCCTAGGGCTGGCTGCCCAGCCAAACTGAGCGATCAGGGGAGAAGGGCCTTAGTCAGGGAGGTGACCAAGAACCCGATGGTCACTCTGACAGAGCTCCAGCATTTCGCTGTGGAGAGAGGAGAACCTTCCAGATGAACAACCATCTCTGCAGCACTCCACCAATCAGGCCTGTATTGTAGAGTGGCCAGACAGAAGCCACTCCTCAGTAAAAGGCACATGACATCCCGCCTAGAGTTTGCCAAAAGGCACCTGAAGGACTCTCAGGCCACGAGAAATAAAATTATCTGGTCTGATGAAACAAAGATTGAACTTTTTGGCCTGAATGGCAAGCGTCATGTCTGGAGGAAACCAGGCACAGCTCATCACCTGGTCAATACCATCCCTACAGTGAAGCATGGGGGTGGCAGCATCATGCTGTGGGGATGTGTTTCAGCGGCAGGAACTGGGACACTAGTCAGGATCAAGGTAAAGATGAATGCAGCAATGTACAGAGACATCCTTGAAGAAAACTTGCTCCAGAGTGCTCTGGACCTCAGACTGGGGCAAAGGTTCATCTTCCAACAGGACAACAACCCTAAGAGCACAGCCAAGATAAAAAAGGAGTGGCTACGGGACAACTCTATGAATGTCCTTGAGTGGCCCAGACAGAGCCCAGACTTGAACCCGATTGAACATCTCTGGAGAGATCTGAAAATGGCTGTGCACTGATCCATCCAACCTGATGGAGCTTGAGAGGTTCTGCAAAGAAGAATGGGAGGAACTGCCTAAAAATATGTGTGCCAAGCTTGTAGCATCATACACAAAAAGACTTGAGGCTGTATTTGGTGCCATAGGTGCTTCAACGAAGTATTGAGCAAAGGCTGTGAATACTTTTTATATATATATATATATATATATATATATATATATATATAAAATTTGCAAAGATTTCAAACAAACTTCTTTCACGTTGTCATTATGGGGGTTTGTTTGTAGAATTTTGCGGAAAATAATGAGTTTAATCCATTTTGGAATAAGGCTGTAACACAAGAAAGGTGGAAAAGGTGAAGCACTGTGAATACTTTCCGGGTGCACTGCATATTTGCATATATCTGAATATTTGCTTATAAAATTAAATTATATCGTTTAAATACTTAGAATCGACAACTTTAAACCAATAACTTTATATTCTTCCACCATTTTTAACTAGTTTTTTGAAAACCCATTACAATTAAACTTATAAAACTGGTGCGTGTCTTGTCCTGCACCATTTGTGCTACAGACATACTTCCAAGTCATGTGGCTTATTGTGGAGAGATGTGCTATTAATATTTTCTGTGTGTGAGATCAGACTTACAATTTGAAACCTGTCAAACAATAAAACAAGCAAATACATCAATTACAGTACTTTGAAGGGGGCTACATCTAGGGATGACTAATGTCATAGCAACAACTTGGAGCATGAGGATTTTGCTGGGTTGTGTTGGTTCACATTTTAAAGCTGACATGCCTTTTACTATTTGCTGCCTGGCACATGATTAAGTAATATGGTCAAGCAGTTCTGGTAGCAGCATATCAGTACTGATAGCGTTCTCTCATAGTGTAAGTGGGCTTTCGATTAAACCCTCAGACCTTCTCTTGCTCTGGTTTCTGTTAGCTCAATGTCGATGAAGGCCCCCAGATCTCGTAAATTTTGAGCTGTTGCATGTGGGTAAAGCTGGAGGCCCTGGGCTGTTAAGTTTATTTAGGAAGTGAGGAAGACTTTCACCACTTTCCATATAAACTTACTCCTTAAAGATTTGGAGGATGTAAGGCATAAGGGAGTGGAGACATCTCCCGTTGGCAGACGATAGGGCGTCAAGCAGGATGCTGATGTCATCTGTCTGTAGTTTATGTCAAGAGCAACCAGGCAGGGGTTCTCCCTTTAAGATCCTCCCATATGAACACATTCACTAGAGTGAAAGTTTAGGAGGTGGTGTCACTTTTTAAAGAACCTAACAAGCACAGGATTATTACAAATTATATTAAAGAAATAATTTGCACCGAAATAAATTCTGAGGAATGGGAACTGAAGCTTTCTTTCAAGATTCAAAAAGGGTGCAAAAGCATTATAAAATTGTCATAAAGATGGTCTATACAGTTTGTTGCTTTGTGTGAGATTTGCAGTAATTGTTCACTAAAGAAAAATGTCAGATTTTTGAACATTTTTGGTTGACAGTCTGAGTGATAAGTTAGAGTCAGTCTGATCTGGTTTTCAAGTTCAACTCATTGAGCAGTTTACAGCATGCTGGATGGAAGATTATCAGTGAATAATAATTTTAATTTTGGTCAGTTCCTCACACAAAGATATCACATGACTTCAGAAAACTTTTCTTGACAGCCCCATTCTTTTAGTTTTTACTATATGGAAAACTGTGGCCAGGATATTTTTCTAAAAAGTCACCTTCAGTGGTTTGGAATGACATGTGAGTGAGTTAAGGATGACAGAATTTTCATTTTTGGGTATCCCTTCAAGCAATATTATAATGATTTTGAACTTATAATATTCACTTTGATCCTGTTGAATCTGAATTCTAAGTAGAAGTAATTTAAAATATGCATTAGTCATCTTCAGTTTAAGAACATCAACATCAAATTATGTTTGCCACCAATTTCCTTTCAATGAGGTAGTTGAATGCCTGAAAAAGTGAGTGTAAGTCCTCCATGCCTTGCTTATAATGTGAGGTTAAGTGTTCACCCTCCCTTCCTTGCCAACTGGTTGATAGTAAAGACTGTATAATGAATTCCAGATTGCTGACGAGGCATTGCGGTCTCAGGGCAACAATGTACTGTATTTTACCACATCATCAACCCAGCCCTCTAGATTTATACCATAAAACTTATCATAAATCACTGAACTGCAAAACTACTGACTTGGAAAAGGGAGTAGTGCCAGGGAATATAGTGCTGCTTTGTCAAGCAAGGTATTAATGTTCCGATAAGCGGGGCATGAGAGGTTGCTGCTCCGTTGTACATGTGTTATCAATTCCTTAACCTGTTTCCTTTAGTTGTCAATTAATTTTCAAAGTATGCTGACTCAGATGTTGTGGTTTTATTGTATTCAGAAAATTAGATCAGTGTATGCGCCTTTGTTTTCTGAGTAATTGCTTCCTGTAAAAACAATGTCGCCCACGTCACCCACAACATAGTTTTGGAAAAGATCTGATCAAAGATCAGTAAATCAGATCAGATGTCTGGAAATCAGTGCTATAAGGGTTTTCTAGGACACAACTATCCAATTTTTGAATTCAGGTTTTTTGTCTTTCTCCCATCGTGATGGTGCCAGCTAGAATTTCATATAGCGTTTGTTGTAGTTCAGCATTGAAATGTCACACCAAGCTGTGCTTTGTGAACGTTGCTTTAGTTTAAAGGGAATTTGCTGCACTTGTATTTTCTGCGTGACAATAGTTGGTGTTATCAAACACTTTAGCTTTAATCTGTAGACTTGCCTGGGAAATCTATGTTGTGAATTACTTATGATTGTTAAACGTAAACTCTCTGTGAGTGTGAAAATTTGCCACCGTGCCTTTAAAGGGATAGTTCGCTATGCGGTTGCCAAGGTGTGTTGCTAGGTGGTTGCTATCGTTTTCTGAGTGTTTCGTCTGAAGTAAAAAGACCCCATCCCCAAGTCTAAATAAGATATTACCTAGATATACCGTAGCTTGTGTTCCTCCAATTAAAGGCCATGAAATAGTTCTGCTTGTTTTATCGACACACAGGTGAATATTGTATGTCTTATGAAAGTAACTGAAAAGTAACACCTCTCCAAAACAAACCACATGGTTTGAGGTATTATTAATTTCTGTAGAATAAACAATGCGGGACGAGTTGTGCCCAAAAGTTAACTTGGGGTTACAGGTTTGTTCAAATCCATAACTCTTTAAATAGGCTAAGCAATAGAAATGTAATTGTCATTTATACCACTAATAAATTACAATTAACACAATTACAATTGACACTTTTGTACCTCTGTCTCCTTAAGATGATTCGCTTAGGTTTTCCTCTTTTGTAAGTCGCTTTGGATAAAAGCGTCTGCCAAATGAATAAATGTAAAATGTCAATATCTGATAATGACTTATGTTAACTGTCAATGGTTTAAAATTGACATGATTATAATTATCGTACCGCACCGTTTACAATAGAAATCCCCTTTTTCTATAGCCTAAATGTATTCCAGCAAGAGGTTGAAAGATAAAACCGTTTTGCGCTCGGGAGGGGGAAATATATCAGTCTATCTTTTACACTATTTTTTCAGCCCTATTTCAAAGGAATGATATCTGCTGTCCTATCTAAACTTCACTATCACAGCTTGTGGTTTTGACCAAGCAAGACTTGGCTCCTTTTATTCCTGATTCAGCACCTGATATCTACAGTATTATACCTCAACAGTACTATCTGTACTGCTGCTGCTAATATAACTTACATGCAATGTAAATTTAGCTAGGCTGCATATAAATGATTTATTGGAGTATTTCATTCTAAAACCTTTGGTATTTTTGCTTACACCTTTTTTTTTTTAGTGATGAAAGTACAAGATCAGCCTTAAAGAATCTTCCAGCTTTCCCCACCACGGTTTTGAAAGAGCACCCATCATTAGCATTCTGGTAAGAGCTAAATATTTATTTTATTATTTTTTACTTTAAAGACAAAATCAAACAGCATTTGCCATGCTTTTACTCCTGTATTGTGATGTAATTTAGTGTCCAAAAGAATATGTGGTAAGAAATAATGTAGGGCAGGACTTGAGTGCATTAAACGGGTTTTGATTGGATTGTGAAAATGAATATTAATAATTAAAAAAAAAATGTTATTTCTTATATATTAATAAATTATGAAAGGGGTGTGAACAGTGATGAGAATGCAACTTGCGTATCTTCTCTATCTCTTTGTAATAACTACTGTTTATTACACCTCTGATTAATGGGTTATCAGCTGTCTTCCTTTTCTTGTTTCAGAATAACAAAAAATTGAGCAATTATGTGATTTGGTGACTAAAAACAGCCATTTGGCTCCTTAATGTTTCAGTTAAGGAGCCAATGGTGCCGAAGTCATTTTTTGTTGTTGTATGGATGTCATTATAGAAGTAATTTTAAAGGTTCAGAGGTGTTATTACATAAAATTTTAATGCAAGATTAAAAAAACAATCAAAACTAAACTCTAACATGTACTGTAAGCCCAGGAATATTTTTTAAGTAAATACTGGACATTTTAATTGTATTTGTCTTTTTAGAACATTATTCAATGGCTCAAATATTACGGTCTAAAGTGTGTAAGTGGAGTCTGAAAATTTAAAGATAAATTTGGATATTTAAAGATTTAATTGAAGCCAGGTGTGCTGTGCTTAGGCTACCTTATTAATTAACCTGCTAGCTAATTAGTGTTAGGGATGCACCGATACTACTTTTTCTCTTCCGATATTGAAAAACTCCATATCGGCCAATACCGATCCCAAGCTGAAACCAGTGTTGTTATTTTTTTTCATAATCATCTTAGAATATCTTTACATTATTGTGTGCAATTAATTTGGAGTACTCTTTAATATGTAAAGAAACACAAACCTCTAACTACACATTTTATATATATATATATATATATATATATATATGTATGTTTCAATTTGCATCTGGACTTTAAAGGATTGAGATCTCTTTTTTGTTCAATTTAGCTGTAAGACATCAGTCCACTTTTCATTCACACTGTTATTTTTTGGAACCCATTCAACTTTCAAAGAGGGAGCTTATTTTTAATTTTGAAATTGATTACATTGTGACTTTGAGGGCTACATTGATTATCAGAGATTTCTCATGGCAAACAAACTGGTATGACGCTGCCATGCTATCGTTACAATAATCAAAACAAAGAGTGTAATTAACCATGTTTTGAACTCCTGTCTGTGCAAAATGTTTGCTAAGCATATTTATTATAATTTAATGTAAAAACTTTGACTCGTTATTGGATATTATTTAATAAAAGTGAATGATTGTCACTGACTAAACCTCCCTGCCCTGCTTGACGTAACGCACACCTGCATCTCGATGAAATTAATGAAGTTTCCAAGTTAGATATCCGATATAAAGTGTCATTGCATTGCACTTTCAATAGTTGAAAGGTGGAAATTCAGACTCTCCGAGTTGAATGGACTGCTTCATGAATCACAGCAACAACAATACAGAGTATCGCGGCTTTCCTCACAAGAGCGAACATTTGGACGGACACACACACACACACACACACACACACACCAGGCACATGCAGTGGACAGCAGGCGAGTGTTTCGAAGAGGGCTGCCCCTAACGATAATTTTTTTAGCGATTAATCTAACTACTAATTTGCTGATTTTTCTAATTATTTTATTATTATTTCTTGATTTAATATAACAATTAATTAACCCAAAATAAATATAAAAAGTTGTCTCATTAATATTTCTATATTTTTATAAATTATCTTCTCTTAAACACAAACAAATGTACAAAAAACAAAGTATGCACTGCAGGGCATTATTCTGCAACAAAAATAGCCTTGTCTTAACTGGTAAAATGGAGATTACAGTCCAACATTAATTTTATTTTGGAGAGATTTTATGTTGGACTGCTAAACTTAGTTAGTTTTAACATGGGGGCGATGAGGAAACATTTAGAAAATCTATTTTAAGTGATTTCTACTAAATCAGTATGTGATAAACAGAAACATGTGTTGTAATGCTATATCATGTTTGGGTGGGGACAAAAAGTAAACGGGACTTACGGCGCTGCCGTCTTAACGAGCGCCCCGGGATGCTTTCGCTTCAAGTGTTCGTTCATGGCGGTTGTACGGCTGTGATGAGCCATTTCCAATTTGCATATCTTACACCGTACCACATTGTTGGGTCTCTGGCTAAAATACTCCTACGCTTTAGATCACCATGGGAATGTTTTTTTAGCTGCAGTTTGTTCTTCGGGGAATCCATGCTTAAACCGGGTGCTGCCATTTTAATTATTCCAATGCGACGTATGTTATGCAAACCGACGTATTTCTGTAATCGATTACGTCGAAGAGTCGTCCCAGCCCTAGTCTCAAACAGCTAGACAGAGCGCAGTTAAATGGAGCACAATGCAGCATCTTCAAAACTGAAATTCAACTTAACACGCATATTAAAACGCAATGGTTATGGCATCTCCTGTTATTTGAAAATAGACGGTTCAGACAGTCACAAAAACAACTGGTGTGCACTTACTAAGATTACTAAGGTAACCTGAAGGAAGAACAGTCATATGCGTGTTGTGCACATTCTTTCAGTCGGGCAGCGAATCTTCACATAATTAAAAAAATTATGCATTATATTTTGCAAACTTTTATAAATTTTATAACTTACTATTTTATAACGGCCTATAATAATGCATAGACGATACATTGGAACAACAAGATGCAATTCAGCAGCCATAGACATTTGTCAGACATTATTATATATACAGTTATGAACATGTAATTGCCCCTTGAGTACTCTGCGAGTACTTGAGTAATTAATCTGTGTTCTCGAGTAGACAAAATGACCAAATTGCCCATCCCTACTTGACAGTAATGAACATGACTAACAGAGTATTGGAATTGGATACCCGATCCGTCTAAAAGCTTCAGTATTGGAGCCAATACCGATCCAGGTATCGGATCGGTGCATCCCTAATTAGAGTTGCCCTGTGGCTTCTGTAAACCTGGACATTTGGATGTTGATGTCTGCCACCCTCAAATGAATTGATTTGGCAGCATTAGTCAATGGGTATTTAGTGCAAGGAGTTGATAGATTGAAATCAGTGAACAGACAGCAATTATTGAAGGGTGTACAAGTGGGAAATCAGTATGTTAGTGCAAGTGTTAAAAAGACAGCTGTGCAAGTAAGGGCAGATGCAGTTCTGTAGGTGTGTGCTGTTGATTTAGATATGTAAAATTGGCAATATATATTTTAATGTTATTCCAACAAGTTTTCTGCAATAATTATCTGTATTATTTCCTATTATGTAGCTTCCTTGTAATGGTGGACATAAATTAATGCTTAAGCAAAAATGTGTATATATGAAGAACAGGTTTTAGAATAATTGCTATGAACCGTGTGTGTGATTCACAGGACAGCCAGCCAGATGTTATTTCATACATGGGTGCACCTGGCTTAATATCTGACTAGTCTGACTAGCCACGTCATTTAAATGGCACATTCACACATTGGTCTCATACTCCGTTTTGTGTGTGTGGATGGTAACATATTTCTCTCTCTCTCGCTCTCTCTTTCTCTATTTCACTTGCCATCTAGTGAAGATAAAGTAATCAAACATTACCGAAAGCTGAAGGGTCTCAGTCGTGGACAGGCAATTGTACGGTAAGCATACTAATAATTTTTCTGCCTGACAAACGGTAGCAAAGCAAGTCTGAGCCTGTTGTCCTACCTGATCACTATAGCAGTTGTATGTGGAAGGACGAAACTGCGTAATTAATTAGAGCACATTACTTAAAGTGACTGCTTTCGGCAAACCTAACCACAATGTCCCACTTTATTTTTAGCTCATTGGGATGAGACAAGGTCATTTCTGTCAGCTTGATTTGTGTCCCTGCATTGATATATTGACAATGTGGCCCACTGTGAAAGCACAGAGAAATCAACTGTGGGATTACTGTCGGAGACAGTTTATAGATGATTTACTAGGGTTCATATGTATATACGCTAGTTTTTGTCCAAAACACTGACCCTCTCTGTTCTGTACTGTTATTCAATGAACTGCTGGAATTTTTTTTCAACAGGTATCTTACATTAGTTGAATCCTTACCTGCATATGGAGTTCATTACTTCAAAGTAAAGGTATGTGGTTTAGTTTTTGCATTGTATTTTAGGAAATTAGAACTATTTAAAGATGTAGACGTTGACATGAATGATAAATCCAAAGGCTTTCATAATAGGAATTAACTTGATTTATTGTTAGTCAAATAATTAACACTTGTAAAATGTGTGTGGTATAATTATAATGTGCTGAGCTAGCTAGTTCAATAAAACATAACTGGAGATCAAACTGTGTTTACTGCTGCTATTGGATGTGAATGGCTGTGAATGGCTTTTTATTTTGCTACCTTTGCCAGACAATAGCAGTAATTACTTCTGTGACTAACTTTCCTAAAATGTCCTCTTTTTCGCAGGATAAACAGGACATACCTTGGTGGTTGGGGATCAGCTACAAAGGCATCGGCCAGTACGACCTCCAAGACAAGCTCAAGCCACGAAAGGTTTACTCTTCTGTTTTGTTTTTATTACATGGTCTTAAGAGCTTCACTCAAGGGCACAATGATGATAGGGGAATTCCCCAGTCCATGCCAGGTTTCAACTCCGCATCTTTGGGGATTAGGCCATTTATGGGTGAATATAGTGCAGTGGAACTCATTCTAAAAATGAATGCTAATACAAATAATGCTAAAGCTGTAGCAGAAATGTGTGTTGAGTTTTTTATCAGAAATTCTGTCAGTTCAAAATGGTTAAATATAAATTATTTCACAGACATAACTTAATATTTTTCAAAGATTTGAAGGCAATCAAACCTGGCAAATCCAGTGGTTTGTTCTTCCTCAAAAGCACTCATTTTATCAACCAGTACCATGTAAACACGACTTTGTTTCCTGGCGGACTGGTGCACCTTGATTGCCACAAGTTGCGCAAAGTCAGCCAATTACAGTAGCATTTTTGTGTGCTTCATACAGTCATTGAGGCTTAAGGGAAAAGTGTACTTTGTGCATGAGACTTGGCAGCATGCAGACATCCAGTGTTATGGTCAATGGAGTATACTTGGAAAGGCTACAATGCATGACGTGAAGGCACATGAAAAACGAAGGACACATTAGGCTTTAGACTAGAGTGAAAGGTTAAATGTCATCCAATGTGCCATGACACACTCTCGATTCGAACCTACATCACCAGGAGTACAGCTGCTTTTAATATCATAAGCATCTGCAGACACGAAGCTGCAGCTCCTAAAAGCGGAACTAATATTACCAACATCCAACATAATGAAAAGGAAGGAACATGCATATAATAAATCTGTCAAATATTTAGTTACTATAATATAGTGCATTGCTAAATTAAATATAATAAAATAAATGAATACAAATAATTAAATTAAATGGTGACAAACTAATAAAAATGTTCACTTTAAATGTAATTACACCAATGGGTTATCAGTTCAACTTCAGTTTGACATTAAGTCTCATTCTTTAGGACTATCTTATATACGGTAAAGAATAGTTTGGATAAGCTTACTAGTTTTTAAGGCCTAGAATAAAGAATAACATTTATATTTAAAAATTATATTTTGTTTATACTGAATTATTATTATTATTATTATTATTAGTTACATTTATATAGCGCTTTATCAGTAACCTCAAAGCGCTTTACAAGGAAGGGGGGGAATCTCCTCAACCACCACCAATGTGCAGCATCCACTTGGATGATGCGACGGCAGCCATATTGCGCCAGTACGCCCACCACACACCAGCTTACTGGTGGAGAGGAGACAGAGTGATGAAGCCAATCGGTATACAGGGATGATTAGGAGGCCATGATGGACAGAGGCCAAGGGGCAAATTTGTCCAGGACACCGGGGTTATACCCCTACTCTTTTTCGAAAGATATCCTGGGATTTTTAATGACCACAGAGAGTCAGGGCCTCGGTTTAACGTCTCATCCGAAAGACGGTGCTCTTTTACAGTATAGTGTCCCTGTCACTATACTGGGGCATTACGACCCACACATTATTGACTGACAGTAAACACTAGGCAACAACTATGGTTTTACTGACAGGGAAATGTAGTTAACGATGACATTGAGCAGAAAGCTTACATATAACCAGTTTTGACAGACCTGCTGATAAAAAGTAAAATGATCAGCATCGATTGATGTGATGAAAAGAAAATTAGAGATCGGTATCGGATGTTAAAATCCTGATTGGAGCATCCCTAATATTCAAGCTGACTGTGTTTCAAAAACTAATGTTGATGATTAATGGGCTGAGACCCTGTCACAAAATGGACAAAAACGGGTACACGGTGGATGGTAACATTTGGATATGAAGAAGACTTTGTTTCACAGTTTATGTATTTATTTGTTTGTGGTTGAACTGAAAAAAGGTCTCAGTTTGGTTCTTTTTAAGAAAACATTACCATCATAATCGCAGTTCAAATCGCAATCACAATATTTTTCAAAATAATCGCAATATGACTTTTTGTCCAAATCGTGCAGCCCTAATTCAGATGGTTTAAAACTTGCGTATTAGGATCAGTTGTCATTACTGATACGACAGAGGACTAATTAAAGCGACTCTGATTGGCCATTGCCGTTTCATTGCTCAACGGACATGTTAGTGATTGGTTAGAATACTCAACCACTGCAAAAATGTGTTGTAAATAGAAACCATTGATGCAACAGGAGCAGACTTAAATTGAATGCTGTAATTGTCTGTTTTCATGACTACATAATCGTGGCAGCCGTAATTGTAATTCGTTTTTTCAATTAATTTTGCAGCCCTATTGTCAGTGAGTAAGTTATATATTTGTCGTGAGACTCTAAATGTAGGAAAACTTTGCAATTTACATCGCCTTTCCTCTTTAGATAGCCATTTGCTCTAAATTTGTTTCAATGGGATGTTTAATTAACATCCCAATTATCACATTTTTAGCATTCTCCCTACCCTTCAAGAGCTCAGTAACCATTGCTCTTTTTTTTAATGTGAAGGGTTTTTGTATTTCACCCAAGCCTCACTTTTTAAGGTGATTGATAATTGGCATCCATTACTCCAGTGCTATATAGGATGTAACTGGGTGTGTATGTATGTTCATCCCTTTGCTAGAGTGTTAATGGGCATGTCCCACTCTGTAACTCAGCATCATGTCTTCTATGAACACCAGCCCCTCCCTGAGGAGGGTGTAATTACGGAGCTTCACGGGGAGCTGGAGGAGGCAGGGGTTGGAATACTGCCAGCAGTGTCTGAAGGGAGATTGGTTCTGTTGGCAGTGTCCCAATCAGCTCTTCCCCTGGCAAGCCAAGATATCCATGGGGGGGGGGGGGGGGGAGAATGGAGATCAGTGTAAACAGCTCTCTATTTCTCCTTTTTCTCTTCTTTTTACCTAACAAAAACATACTGGTAATGGCATGGGACAGTGATGGTAACAGTTGCTAATACCATGGTCCTTTGATATATTCCATAGTATTAAAGGATTACCGTATTGATGTACTTCATATACATACTTCAAAGAATAACTTGGTATTTCTTTGGAAATATTAGTATCTACCAATATCAAAAATGGTAATACCATGATACTTCGATTTATACCATTTTATTGAATAATTACCAAATACATATACTGATACGTTATATTTACTTGGTTCTCCAAGGTATATACTATGGTACGGACTTATCATATCCACATACCATGGTATTTACATGGCTCTCCAAGGTATCTTAAAGAATACTGTGGTGTTACCATGGTTAATGTCCAAAAAACATGGTAGTACAGTGGTACTTTGATATATTCTATGGTACTGAATGATTACCATATTCATATACCATGGCATATATTTGTTATGCCATGGTTCTTCAAAGAATATTATGGTATTACCTAGGGCTGGGCAATACATAGAATTTTATATTCAATTATGATTTTGGCTTTCAGCAGTTATGAAAACAAGATAAAACGATTATTGTGCCGCATTTCGCTTCGCAATTAAACATGCCAGCATCATATCTTTAAAGCATCCATTATTAAAGTTTAAATAATAAGGAAGCAGGTTATGAAAATAAACTCCAGAACTGGCATTTCTCTGTGCAGTCAGCACCTTGACTATGAGTTGCGTGAAGTGACCAGGGAAGAGATTGAATATTCTCCCGGCTGATGCACACTCTTTCGTGGGGACGCTCCTTACACGCGTTTGTTGCAGCTAGATTATAAGGTGATGGCTCGCAATGTATTGAATCATAATATATGAGTCACGCTCACTGTGTGTTTCTTATCTTGAAGAAAATTGGCAATACGCAGCTCTATTAAGAAGAGAAACTTTTTTTGTGATTGAAGTGAACATAAAGGTGAGAGAGTGTAAACTTAGCCCATTATACACTGGACCAAAATATGTTTTTGATTAGTCTTTTTTGTCTTGTTTTCCAAAATAATATCTAAAACTTTAGGAGCTATACTGCAGAAGTGAAACTTGTTACCAGAGAATGTTAAATACAATATTTAATCAGGGCTAGACATTAACGCTTGTCAGAGACGAGCGCTTTTTTGAAGGGGCAAGTGAAAGAGAATTTTACTTGTCCGACCGGACAAGCAGACGAATTAAAACGTCAATAACAAAAAAAATAACCGACTATATTTTTGATAGACTAGGCCTGTGTCATAGTTCATATTCTTATTCTGCTGTTGAATGTAATCCAAAAGCACATCATTTTTTAAGTCTCTTATTGATCTAATAACAGCTGCACCCTTTTTTAATGAGAGGCGGCGCATGTGTGTGTGCTACACATGCGGTTGTGTTCTGAAAATGCTTGCGCTGATGCACACCTCAATGGGGAGTTGTGGTTGGAGATGAGATGAGATGGCTGGTGGACTTCAGGGCACCAACTTGTTTGTGTGGGCACCTCGTTCTCCCCTCGGCAAGATGCCGCCCCAGATGGCTGCCTATGTTGCCCATGCCTATATCTGCCCCTGCTTCCAAAGTCAATGAGTAATCCAATTAAATAGTTGTGATCTCAGTTTTGACCAAAATAATCATGATTATGATTTTTGCAATAATCGAGCATCCCTACTATTACCATGGTAAATGTCTAAAAAACATGGAAGTACCATGGTCCCATGTCCAAAACATGGTATTACCATGGTAAAATGTCCAAAAACATGGTAGGACCATGGTACTTAATATATATATATATATATATATATATATTACCAATGTACTATGTCCAAAAGAACATGGTATTACAACACCATTATCATATTCACATACTATGGAATTTACAAGTTACCATGGTAAATGTCCAAAAAACATAGTAATAACATGGTACTTTTTTGTAGGAATATTCTAACTATAAATCTGGTCATCTCCCTCTCCTTCTGCCTTTTCTCCCTTTTCCCCTCGTTCCCTTACTCCCCTTTTCTGTGTCTTCTCTCTTCCCACTCCACTGAGTATTTTAACACTCTTTTTAAAGTACTCTAGACCTTGTCAGACTGCAACCCGTCATCTTGCCAGTATTGATTGTGCTTTCTGTCAAGGAGGGCAGTCTTTGTATTCACCTGCCCCCCAATCTTCTTCCAGCATGCCAAACTCATTATGCAAATTTCACCATCATTGTGCATTTCTCAGGCCAGACAATTGATCAAGCAATAAAACACAAATAGCTTTGCAGCGGGGCTATAGAGAAGACTGAGGGGGTCTCGCGCTGTAACTCTTCCCCATGCATGAGCTATTGAGTGTCTTCAGAATGAAAAGCTTTGGAACTTTTTGTCTTCACTTTCCCGGGCTCTGAAGCAATGCGGAATGAAAGCAGTAAATGTAGTGTATTTTTGTATTGTTTTTTTATTTGATGATACAGGTATTCTAATGTTTGGAAAATCACAACACCCCAGAAACCACCCAGAACACCCAAGCATTGTTCTGAAGATGCACCATTTAGAACATGTAAAAATCAAGTTGTTTTTTGTGAATATGAAGTACCCCTATAAGGTTTGTGCATGTCTTTATGTGTGAGAGGAGAGGAGTATGTATTTTTGTTTGTTTCTTTGTAGAATAAAGAAGGCAGAATATGCTTGATTAATAATTTAAAGTTTACAGTTGCGTCTGGGCTGTCTGTTGATTTGGCAATGATAAAGCGTATATTCATCAGAGAGATTTTGAGACCATGTAAGGCAATCCATGGTTTTTCAACAAGCTTATTTCATTTTGACTCCAGTACTGTTGCATGTTATCTTTCACACAAGTTTTTGCAGAGGGTAGCACTTTACACTTATGCTCATTTACATACACAGTATTTATGTCATGTGTATTGGTGGTGTCTGATGTGGCCTTTTTTCTTTTTCTGATTTTTCTTACTAGATTGATAATCGATAAATCTAACATTGAATAATTTGTGTTGCGGTGTATAATGGGGCAAAGACTACACTCTCTCACCTTTTTGTTCACATTAGTCCATCTTTAACTCACAAAAAACAAACTCTCTTATTAATAAAGCTGCATATTGCCAATTTTCTTCATGATAAGAAATGCACAGTGACATATATTATGATTCAGTAAATCACAAGCCATCACGTTATAATCTAGCTTTAGCAAGCGCACGCTCGAGGGATGAGCATCCCCGTGACCGAGTGTGCATAAGCCGGGTGCAGTTTCAATCTCTCCCCCTTAGATCGGGACATTCGTGCAACTCATAGAAGAGGTGCTGACCGCATGGAGAAATGCCAGTTTTGGAGTTTGTAGTTAATTACATGATCTGCTTCCGTATTATTTGAACTTTAATAAAGCTATAACGCATTTAAGATGTAACTCTGAGGTGTTTCATTTAAAGAGCTCCGACTCCACAATGAGATTGCTTCTGTATTTACTTGTTTGGTATTTTTGCATAATTCCCTCATCGTTCTCGCGCATCATCATTAGAATTTAATGTGATCTCATGTTACGTTAAAATGGATCAAATGACTTTTCGAAAATGAACATTTTTGTCGAGGATTTTTTATTGTCGACATTGTCGATAACATTGACTAATCATTTCAGCCCTATTTCTTACCTTGCTTTTAGAAGAATTTGTCGTATTCAGAAGAGTTACCCTTATACTTCAATTAGTATCATTAAATCTTTGCTCTTGGTTTTTAAGATGTTTTGACTCCGCTCTATATATCCTGAAGTTCCAGTAACAAATCTTGGTTGAGGGTGTGCCCATGGTATTAACATATTTCTTCTGTGCCTCATCATAATTCCGAAGACAAATGCAAGGGTTTAAGGTGTGTAAGATTATAAATACTAGTTTCACACAGGCAGTTTGTGTATGTTCTGATTTTGAGGTGTGTTAATGGCAGTTTAACTGCACAGTAGTTGACATTGATGCTAAAACAAAACTCAAATGGTGGTAATTGGTATCACAGATGTTACAATTATCAGTATCGGTGATGCTTTCAAATATATCTTGTAGAGATGTAACGGTATGAAAATTTCATATCACGATTATAGTGACCAAAACTATCACGGTTATCAGTATTATCACGGTATTGTTTAAATGTGCTGAAAATGTACAAAAAGTACTGATACACGCACTGAAATCATTTTAAACCGATTTAATATTTGAAAATCAACAAACAAATAAAATTTGTAAACAAGGGAATAGCAAATTACTGGTTACATTATTATTATTATTATTATTATTATTATTATTAACTTACACATTTTAAATTATCAAAATATGTTGGTTGGGTGACAAAGCTTTATAACATGTTATTACATAGCTGTCTGAAATTCTTGATTTTGGTCGCTCATCCTGAAACTCCAGCTTCTTTCATGTCTCATGCTCTCCCCTTTCATACAAACACAACTGGTGCCATCATGCGTCTCTGTTATAGTTATCGATTGTATTGAAAATGAAATCGCAGGACTTCAGTATTTGTATTGGATGATTGTTTTGCACATCACTTAAATGTCGCACATATTTATTATTTATTACTGTCTTGTTTTCTTGTTTGTCTTGGCTCAAAGCAATATACTTGCTAGAAACGTTTTCTTTGCGGAAGCTTGCGTTTTTTACAAGTGAGATAAGAAATTATTTCAACCCAATTAAATATTGTGTCCAAATATTTACTTCATACTTTTCCCCAATTCGTGCACTAAGCTAAAAGTTAACTTGCCTTGCATTCACTATAAAATGATGGATGGTTGTCACGAAGATGACTCGTCAGATTGGATGCGTTGCTCCGCTTCGCAGCGACTTTCCTCTTGCTAGCTCTGCAGAGAGAGTTGCCATCATCTACTAATTTTCCCTCAGCATTCTTATAAAATCCAAAATATGACCACACTTCTGATTTGGTCTTCTTGGAAGGTTGGAAATTCTCCTGAGCCCTGTTATTGCCTTCCGTCATGTTTTCACAAAAAAAAAAAAAAAAAACAACAACAACAAAAACAATGTTGCATGCTGCGCCCATGCGTCATACTCATGCTGGGTGTGTGTGGACAGCATTTACCGCGAGTTTTCCAAATCACGATAATCGCGCACGGTTTTAATAATTAAATGTGACATGATAATAGTAACCGTCTGGGAATTTTATCGTGGTTTACTGTGAAACCGGTAACCGTTTCATCCCTAATATCTCATGTAGATTTTGGGCCTTCAACAGTAAGAATTTCTTTTTTAAAAGCACTGTTTTTAAAAAAAACTATTTGTATGTTAAAAACGTAACCCTCAGAGACCCAGTGTCGCAGAATTACAATGTTTACGATGTTTTTATTTTTTTTAAATGGTTAAACTACACATAACAGTAGCCGACACTCTGAAATGTACACAACAACCGTTTTGTTGGGTAAAAATGTATGGATAAAAATGTGTATTGAATTTCACAGTTTGCTCAAGTCACGCAATAGTCACTTCAAAGCAAACATGCTTAAAAATGAAAAATTTCCCATAGATTGCCATTGAAATCTGAAGTATAAAGTATAAAATATATAATTAATGAAGTATAATAAAATATGCATCCTAAAAACACATTCAAGGAGGAAAAAATAAAAATTCCAAAAATGTCAATGCTTGGTCTTGGTCAATGTCTGGGGGATTCTTTTTTTTTTTTTTTTTTTTTTTTTTTCCCCCCCCCATTTTATAGGGTAGACTTTATATGGCAGAATTTGTGTGTCTGACTCTATCAGATGCAGACAATGGGAGGTGTTGAAGATCGCTCCCATTGTCTTTCCAATTGCATGCTCTCTCTTTTTTTTTATCTAGTTATGTTATTTAATTGACTTTGACTAAAATAATTATGCTGATATACCTTGTCTCACTCTGCTTTGTAGACGACTGCTGTTGAGGATTAGTACATTGTTGAAAATACATTTATCTCACCAAGTTAAGTGCAGATTCTGCAATTTCAGTGTCACAAGAAACACATTATGTATTATCACATGTTCTTTAATGAAACAACTGCTGCTATATCAGTAAACAGTTCTCCCATTGCACTACACACTCATTTATGTTCACTTACGAAGTGTATTGTATTTATCCGGTAGTTATTTGTCAAAGTCAAAGAAAGGCCAAGGATGTTTCATTTTCTCCTGCGTATTGGCAGAGAGAAATTCTGTTTTCAAATGGAACAGCTATTTAGTCACTGTGAGAGAGGTATGCTGTTTTCACCAGGAGGTGAAGAGTTCCATGGCCAGTCATTAATGGTTAAAAGAAAGTAGTAGATTCCTCACATGTTTGTACTGGGAAGGATAAAGGAGTTGGAGAGTGGACTATTCTGACCAACATGAGGTGGATTACGATTTAGACTGTAAAGACACGACACACACGAGGAAATGGAGCACACAGATTAATGAGTAGCTATTGAAGGGTGCGCATAATGATAAATGCGCTGAATGCCCTCCCATGAAAAACGAGAGGTCGAATGCCATTCTTTGAGTGTGTATTTCAGTGTGTGAAACCCGTTTGTCAGGTTTGACAGGGGCAGGAAGTGAGCACCAGAGTAAGAGGGAGGTGGCAGTAGTGAAGGAATTACGTTTTAAAGGTCTAATCGCAAGCAAAGCGAGGGAAAAAAAGTGTTTCAGGGAGATTTTGGCATAGTCGACAGGATGGAAATGGAAAAAGTGAGTGTTTGAAGAGAGGTTGTATAGCTCAAGGTGGGTAAGAGCTTTAGTGATGTCACAGAGAGGAGGAGGAAAGGGGCAGGGCTCACTCACTTTCACTCACTAACTCTTGCAACACCTTTTGGTCTCTTCGAAAGCAGACAAGAGAGTATTGTTCAAGGAAGCCACAACCCTGTGGGAAACTTTAGAACTGGAGTATACTGAACCTGTCAAGCTATCCAGGGATTTACTGACTTTCTAATTTCTGGTAAGATCCAATTTGTGATTCTTGAGAGTATTGAGTGGGTAGATCATAAGTTCTCATTATAATTAATTTTGTTGTTATTAAATAAGACTGTCAGGACATGCCACGTTCTTTTTAATCTGCTCTAGATAGACTAAAGTGCTGTACGATTTCCATGTTCAGAATGTGCTGTTTCTCTTAAGTGTTTTTCTCCAAGCTGCTTTCAAGCAGTAACTGGTAGGGAATGTTTATTAACATTCCTGGAAAATCCTCACCCCCGCACACTGATAGTAGATGGTTATTGTACTTTTCCTGCCCTAAGCCGCAGATAGCTGTGACTGTACTCTGGGGAAAAGCTCTCTCAGTGCTTGTTCTCTCAGCGACAGATGTTTTGCCATGCTTTAACCACAAACCTGTTTTTAGTGCCCTCCTTTAAAAGCAAATTTGATAAGTTTCTAGCCGAGTGGTTGCTTTGTTTCTGTGGTGCTTCTATTGTAGGGACAACTATGCATTTATTGTCTTTTATAGCTGATGCAGTTGGCCCGTGCTTCCAGCTGAACATCAATATTAATACAGATCTAGTGATGTTTGTGATGGATTCCAGGGAATGGTGTTTAGGATGACAAAAGTAGTGTTAGTTTTTCAGATTTGACAGATAAGTACAGTACAATAAATGTAGTGGAGAGATTGTTTAGTACAAGATTTTAAATGGTCACTGATCACTTTGACATTAGGGATGTGCACGAGTAGTCAAATATTCGATCCGCAATAATTGTTCGACTTTGTAAAAGTACTATTCGAATTTCGCCAAGTTTTGCTTTGCTGGCCATATATACAGTGATATGCATGTTAAATCCTGAACAAACAAACTAAAACTGCCAGTTATAACAGAATGCACTGGGTGGTGCTGTTGATGGACACAAGTTGATCACATATGTTGAGCAAACGGTTCTGTCGCTCAGTACGTTCAGATGGATACTAATATATATATATATATATATATATATATATATATATATATATATAATGGTGACGCAACCTTTATGACAAAAAAATATTCTTTCTCATTAATTACCTTTCGTTGAGTATTCGTTTTTTTTTATGAGCTTAAATATTAGAATACCAAATTTTTGACATGCACACCAAAATGCTGATTATTCCCAAAATTTGCTTATTTAAAAAATCAGACAAAGCAAGAAATCCACATTTGAATGGCATTTAAAATAATCACGTTATTCTCTGCTTTTGACGTCAAATCGCAAAGAGGCATGCGCTCAACACGTACGCACATTGGATAAGCCAGTAAGAATGCCAGTTAAGGTGTTTACATGCAGCGCAAAATAGGTGTAATGGGCAAAAATCTCCCCGTGTCGAACGGTTTACTCTTATGCCGTTTATGACCATACATCAATAAAGGAATGCCGTTTATCGAATGTACATCCACATGCGTTGTTGGCTTATTAAGCATAATCGGTGTAAGAACGTGCATGTAAATGTGCTCAATGTTCAATAAAAGTTTAGCTCAATTGACAGCATTTGTAGCATAATTTTGATTGCCACAGAAAATATTACTTTAGGTGTTACGTTAAGGCACTTAAAGTGGAAGTGAATGGAGCCAGTCCATAAACATTAACATACACATTGTTTCGAAAGTTGAGCCTCAACACGTAAACATTATTAAGATTAAGATTCAACTTTATTGTCATTGTGCAGAGTACAGGTACAGAGCCAATGAAATGCAGATTTTTCGCATATCCCAACTAAGCTGGGGTCAGAGCGCAGGGTCAGCCATGAAACAGCACAGGGTCAAGGGCCTTGCTCAAGGGCCCAACAGTGGTATCTTGACTGTGCTGGGGCTTGAACCCCTGACCTTTCGGTCAGTAACCCAGAGCCTTAATCGCTGAGCTACCACTGGCCCCCAGTACATATTAACATGATTTTTAGTGTTATTAAAATCTCTGTTCTGCTTGATTTTATTGTTGTAAAATTGTGGTCATGGCAACGAAGTTGTAATATTGGATATAACTTTACACAGAAGGTTAGTAATCAATTTTATCACACTAAATATAATATAAATATTCTGCATATAATATAAATATAATGTTGACATGTTGTAACTATAGTTTTTAAACTGTGTGTGTATTTTAATGTCTTTTGACTGGCCCCATTAACTTCCATTGTAAGCGCTGTACTGTAACCACAATTTTTACTTTCTTTTTTAAATGAACATGGGTACATAATCAAAATGCTGTCGATTGAGCTTAACTTGTATTTTCATGACCACTAAGTACATATAATTCCTGTAGCCATGTTCCTGTCTTAAGGGTGTTGTCACACTTGGTCTGTTTCAGGGGTCTGAGCACGGTTTGCAGGATTATTGGCACATATGTGAACACTCCAAACTATCTCAAACCCCTTAAAAGCGAACCGTGTTGAGACCATCTCGGTAGGTGGTCCGAGTATGGCTCGCTTGCAGCCTTTGGTTCGGCAATAACGTGCACTGTGAAGAAAAATCACTCCAGGCTGACTTGATGTTCCCATTCGCGTAATGTCAAACATGTTTGGCCTGACAGGTTCCCGTACGCAGGAAATGACAACATGACCACGGGAGAGATGTGACAGTATTTGGACACGACGAGCTGCTTACATTGTTTCTATGGATACGACAGAGGGAGAAGCACATCAAATCTATTGTAAATTGCACACGAAATTAACTCAAAGGTCTTTCTTTTGTGTTCTGTGCAAATTAAGATTTGAGGGTTTAACCGAATGCTTTGAAAGCTGCATGAATGTTAAGAAATTACAACAGGGGGGCTTGGGTAGCTCAGCTATTTGCCCCAATAATAATAATAATAATAATAATAATAATAATATTAAATACTATAGTTTTAAATGTGGTCCCGGTCCCACAAATAACACAAAGTGTGAATGCAAAAAAGACAGAGACCCTGTAATTGGTAAAGTGGACCAATAAGACATCTGAGCCCACTTACAAGGTCAAGTACAGTGTGAACTCTAGGGAACTAGATCCTTTTTCACTCTGTCCACTTTTTGGCCCACTTAAAGTTGTGTGAAAACACTAAACTCGTGTCCTTTCTCTGCAGCTCTTTCAGTGGAAGCAGCTTGAGAACTTGTATTTCCGTGAGAAGAAGTTTGCTGTAGAGATCAACGACCCTCAAAGGTGAGTGGATGAGACAATTTGACATGGTGTCGAGTACTAATATACTGTACCTTTGTTGTTAGACTGTTGACTGTTGTACTTGACACGTACTTGCTTACTTTCAAGCACCATTTCTGGTTTGTTCTTCATTAAATGCTGCAGAAATCCTGCATTTCTGTACTTCACACTCCAGTGCTCTCAGATTGTAGGACATTGCCTTTGAAAAAAATGGACTAATTATAAGTTAGTGATGCAAAGTCTTTTGATGTAGCTGATGTTTTTCCAGTGCTGAACTGCAGCAATAAGACAGACATTCACTCTGTGTTGTAGTAGTAATACAGGTTGAGTTTGCTCTGTAAACAAAGATGATCTCACCACTTTACTGTATGCCACAGTGTACCAACATGCCATATAACCTAGTCAATCAGTATATACACAGGCAATCTATATACACTGAAAAAGCTTTCTGAGCAATACTATAAAAAACTGCTTCATATGGCATGAAAGTAATTTTAAAGGGTCAGATCAGGTAGAAACGTCTTTATTTAAAGAATATATGCATTTATAAACTAACATTAAAGAATTGGTTGTTGTCTGAATCATTTTGTCTATTGAATCCTTTGTAAATAATTTCTGATTCAAAAACCATCCTCTCTGTTGCATTGACACAAAATGGAATCAAATGCATCTTGATTGACTTCAGTGTACATGTGTGTCAATTCACAGAAGGACAGCATCTAGACGCACATTTGGTCAGTCCGGTCAGGTTATCCACACATGGTATGCCAGCCACTCTTTGATTAAAACCATCTGGGTGATGGCAATCAGCCAACACCAGTTCTACCTTGACCGCAAGCAGAGTAAAGTAAGTATGTTAACAGTAGCAGTATCGGTAATGTTCATTAAACATAAAATGCAATGGCGGGGCTGCTTTGTTTTTAAGCTAATGTTTTATGCAAAAGTGCATAGATATGATAACAGATTTACTTAAGTCTTTTCTTACCATCTACCTCATCTTTTATCTGAAGGCCAAAATAACCACAGCAAGAAGTTTAGGAGACATTGCCATGGATCTTACAGAAACTGGAGCCCCAAGGAAGTTTGTCAGCATGGAAAATAAAGACAAGCTCATCATGGCAAGCAATGGAAGTTTGGTCTCTTCAAGTAAGATAAAACAGCCTTATGCACTCTGTTATTCTTTACAATTGATGCCATGCTTGAACTTGAGTTTGCTTTTGTTCAGATTCTGCAGATAATGAGGTGAATGAGGAGCAGAAGAAAGAGAAGATGGCAGAACTGAAAAACAAACAGAGGAACCTGTTGGAACTTCTAGCACAAAAGGAGAATGAGCTGAAGAAAATCTGTATCCGAGAAGCTGTTAGTGGCTTGGCATATTTCAAGAGACTTTTTAAAGTATGTTTGCTTAAACAGGCAATTTAATCTGAAAAGTTTTTTTCTTTTCTTTTTTTTTTATCAGGAGTTGACTGGGATGTTACCTAAAGAGTACCCTCTTGCATCAGGAGAGAAGCCTCCTACTGTTAGAAGACGCGTGGGAGCTGCTTTCAAATTGGATGATCTTTTCCCTTATGATGCGGTTTGTTAAGCTTGTATCATTCATTCTTCGCAATTTACGATCACTCAGATGTTGTGAACTTCTTTTGCTAACTTGAAATTTGTCCTTGCAGGACCCTCAGATAAGAAAACTGGAGAGCCGCTTTGCTCTCCAGAAGAAGATTGTGGAGGCAGCACAAAAACTTGCCTATGAAAATGAGCTCTGTAAAACCGTGAAGAAGAAGCGGAGGAGAAACCTTGTGGATGCTTCCAAAAAGCTCCTGGAGATCGAAAATGAGATTAATGATTACAGAATGAAGATTGGCAAGGAGCCCACACAAAGAGCTTCCGTCATCATTCCTGGTGCATATCTGTATTAATTATTCATAACAAACATATGGGAATGAAAATAATATTGTTTGACTTTTTCTTTAGTTAAAAGGCTGATTAAGAGTTGAAGGTGAAGTGGGTAATGTTTTCAATGTAAAAAATTCCCAGAACTATCAAAACATTACTCTGCTTATTTGAGTAACCAGGCCATCCCAAAACGACAACATTGGCTTAACCAATGGTGTGAATTTGGGGTGGGTCTAACTGTTTGCACAAAGATTGGTAGATGGGGGGGGGGGGGGGGTGCTGCCATTTATTTTTGTAATTAAACACTTCAGCTTTTTAGGTTTTCTATTTGTATGTTGAGAAATGAAAGTACAGCACAAGTTATTGATCTTAACATCAAAGGAAAACCGATGCTCACCTGTGCACACAATATTTAAGTTTGCACTTTTGATGAGCTAATATTTGTGTTGATGATACTAATGGACTATAACAACAAGGAAATAATACAAACAAACTCATATTCTGTTATTTTTTCAGATGATGTGAACCTTGACAACCTTTCTGACAGTCTTAATTTGGAGGAAGGTGAGTGTTGAGGTTTAATGCTAGTGTAAAGCCTCTAACTACATGTTAGACTGAAGTTGCCACCCTTTTAATCCTGTTTTTCTCATATTGTCCTAGATGAACCATCCCAGAGACAACGTTCACGTTCAGTGCAGTATTCTCCACACCCCAACTCATCAAACTCCTACCCTGCATCGTGCTATTCAGACCATGTAGATCCCATCAATGATATTTACCAGGACTGCAGCAGGTGAGCAAGACCACGCAACTACAGCTTTTTAGGGTTAAATGTATAGTTAACCCAAAAAGGAATAATTTACTCACCTTCATGTTGTTTCAAATGTTGACCTTCTATCTTCCATGGATCACTGTATGAGATGTTTGACAGCATATTAGACTCTTGTCACCATTCACTTTCATATCATCAATGAAAGTGAATGGTGACTGAGACTAACTTTCTGCCAAACATCTCCTTTTGTGTTCCATGAGCAGAATGAAAGTAATATGGGTTTGACATGAGGTTGAGTAAGTAATGACAGAATTTTGGGTGAACTATCTAGTTAAAATTTAGCATTTCATCTTACTTCTCCCTGCCTCTGGCTTGCATTTGTGCCTTGTGAGCTAGTAGAGACATGTGAATAAGGAACCAGGCCTGCATTCCAGCCTTTCCCAGCCTCTCCTTCTTCCTTAACAATCTTCTCTTATCGGCCCAAACACTCACAGTGTTAAAAATAGTGCCCCGGGAATAAGCATGTTGCTGCTTGACTGCAAAAACTCTAGCAATAATCGCAAAGTGGGGGTGTGGGGGCCATAAGCACACAGGAAAGCTGGCCTGGAAAATTTCATTAGCACAACACTGCATTAAAGGGATACTTCACCCAAAAATGATTTAATCGCCCTCATATTGTTCCAAATCAGCATGACTTTCTTTTGCAGAACACAAAAGGAGATGTTAGGCAGAGTGCTAGCCTCAGTCTCCATTCACTTTCATTGTACTGAAAAAAGATGCAATGAAAGTGAAAGGTGATTGATGGTAACATTCTGCTTTTTGTCTTCCACGGTAGAAGGTAAGTCAAATGGAAGCGAGTAATTGATGATGGAATTTTCAATTTTGTGTGAAGTATCACTTTAATCGAGTGGGCCAGTGATGTAGAGATTCAATGAGATCAGACTGTTGAAATCTGGCCATAAAATGAGATGTAATTCAGTTGATGTACACCACTGTTATTTGATCATTTGTTCCTTAAAAACCAGTGGGCTTTTGAATTAGATCTAACCAGGTAACAGAGTAGTGTGCCAAGAAAAGCTTTTTTACCTTAAAGGCGTTGTATGCCGTATGGACTCGACCCATGAAGGAAGTTAGCTTTGTTTAAGCATTGTTCTTATCTGTGTTTTAGATTAAATTATGGCGAAGTCCAAGATCCTTTGGCCTACACACATGGAAACAACTTATCGACACACAGCAGCCCCTATCGTCCACCCTCACGACAACCCCGGGACTCACAGAGCATGCCCCCCACGCCGCAACTTCCCCGCAATGCCTACAGCAGCATCCAGCTCAGGTACGGTACACCAGTCACACTTTTCCCCAACTGTCCCACAAACATGATGACTAGATTGCATTTGTTGAGCTTAAAGGGGCATGAAATTGTACTGTACTATAAAAACATACTGTCAATTTTATAACTCACAACATCCTCCTTGGTCTTAAAAGAGCTTTTATAGTTCCCACCTTTCTTAAACGTCTCGTTTTTCAAACTGTGTGTTCGTGATGTCACAAGACATTGCTTAGTTGTATTGGCATTGTACCCGTGGCCCCACCCACTTGCATTCTGTGTGAGCGAGACAGGCCTAGTTTGACCAACTATTCCTGAACACCAAAGCAGACCCATCTGGACTATTTGAAGTTTTTCTTTTTGCATATAACATGCATGAGACAGACGTCTTTGACTATTGTCATGTTTATTGCTCCACTTTTTGGGCCATCAAATTACAGCTCTGCATCTAGATGTTCTTATGCCCATTTAACTCTATTTTTATTTGTTCGGTGTGTGTATATATACAAGCACTAGCTGGATGTCTTAGACCATTTGGATGCATTTCTGGCAATCTGCATCTCAGTGCACCTATTTGTTTGCGTCATGTTTCACCATGCTATAGACTGTGTATGTGCTGCTAATATCAGCATGGACTGCTTGTGAACCAGTCATAATATGAATCAAGCTTTGCAAAGGAACTGTTATAGAAGAATTGGCAGTTAAAAACACTTGGATGTTACCGCAGTTAAACAGTTTCATTCATGAATATTTCATATGTCATGACTGTTTGATTATGTTGCTGCTGTGATTTAAGTGCACAGTTTAATAAATTTGGATGCAATGTGTTGGATGTGTGTTGTGTAAGCGCTGAAATTTAGTTTTAGAATGTTGTGGAGAGCTTGCTTATCCTCTTCTGATTGAGATTCAAATATGTCTGTATTTGAGGGGTTTTTCGATGTTAGCCAATCAGAACAGTGTTTGCTTACACTGAAGTGTACAGGATACGCTGAGACTGAACTATGACCATTTTGGTGCAAAAAACATTATCAGTGGACCTCAGGGAAGATAAGAAAATGTTAAAATTCAAATAGCATTTCATGACCCCTTTAAAGGAATAAAAGGACAGGGTCCTCACGATAATAGAAAACCTGAAAACGTCAGGGGTTTCCATGCCTTAACAATGTAATAGAAATTAGTAAATCTTTACAAGTTGTGCAAATTTCATTAGTGATTATTGCTCTATGTTTGTGCTCGTGTAAGATAATACTTGTCTGCTAGTCAGTGTGAAACAGTCTCCAAACTAATACTCATAAATGTTTAAATCTATTAATTTAAATAACAGATGCCTGTGTTTGTCACAAGCTGTATGAAAGTATGCCCAAGCAATCTGCATTATGTATGCAATAATTCACAATATTATTGATCGCAAATTCAAATCACTGTAATATGATTTTTATATATCCAGTAATCATGACTGACTGACTGACTGACTGGCAAGTTCATGGAAATGCCATTTAAATTAATTTATCAAATTATTTAATTTTTACAAACTATGGTACATTTAAGATTAAGCCAGATGTAATTCTTCAAAGATCACAATGTTTATGTTTTATAAGCTATATTATGAATATTTTCACATTTTTGGTGATAATTCTGTTTTTCACTTCCTGCATGCAGCACTCATTATCGGCAGCGCAGTGGCAGTCTGGAATCTCAATCGCAGTTCCTTACAGAGAGCGAGCCATCCGAGCCCATCTTCACCATCTCTCCTCCTCGCCGTAGCAACAGCACCGAGATCCTTGACGATGGCTCCTCCTACACCAGCCAGTCCAGCGTAGAGTACTCTGCACCCAGCTACTATTCCCGTGCCCAAAATCGCCATAGACGAAGGCAAGGCAACATTTACGCCAACACTGGAAGCATGCCTAATCTAGCCCAAAATGACTCGAGGTGTTATTCCACCCAACCTCAGCAGCAACCAACTACCACAGCCTATTACGTTACCGGATACCCGCGGTACATAGAACCCGAGGTGTACCCAAATGGAACATACATGTATGAGACTGAGATGGAGGGGCACTATAATGTTAACCCCTCCTACCACAGACATGACCCCCATGGGAACTATAGCCAGGATGAGATGGACGGGATGTCTCAGAATCTTTATGCCACTTTAAGGCCACCAAGGAACCGTCCTCCATCTAGAAACGAGAACTTTGTCAAAAGCATGCAAAGAGCGGAAGTTGTGGAACACTTGCGAGGTTGGTACCATCGACAACACAAACAACAAGGCTACGATACCTACAGAGGTCCCCAGCAGAACCTCGGCTATAGGACCATGTCTTCAAGTTATGTACGCAGCGACAGTACAGCTTCCTACTCATCGGGTGAGAAGTGTTAAAAATACCACCTCCTACTTTTACCACACTTGTGTTGGAAATACTTTAGTGCTTCCATAACTGAAGAGGTCTCAAATTGGTGAATCTCATGAAGAAATGGCAGGGCCATATTTCATCCTTTAAATCAAAAGAAAAAAGGATCAAGTCAATGTATTTGGAACTGACTCGAGGGACAACGTACACTTTTCGGTTGTTGTTGATTATCTCAAAATGTCCAAATGTTGGCTGATTAATCAGCCCGGCTTATTTTTCAAGTCTATCACTAGTCTCTAAACTCAGGTCTTATTGGATTTCTCAAAAAGTCGTTTTTCTTCACAATGAACAGTAATGTTATCAACAAGACATTCTCCTTCATTAATTTCTGTTTCATTTTATTGGCAGTTGGTTCAGGGAACTGGCCCGGTCGACCAGTCATGGGAACGTCGGAGTATGATATGCCTCTTGCACACCATCAGCCCTATGGATATAGCACTGTCCATCACAGTCACCCCTTACACAGCAGGTAAAACTCTTATGTGCTCGGTCATCCTTTAAAGATGACATCATTAGCCTTTACCTGAACTGCCTTAACCAGATTGAAGCACCTCCATTACAATGGCACGTGCCAACTCACCGCTGTGTGTTTCTGTAATGCAGTGCATTGCTCAAAACTTAATAGTGGTGCTTGCTAAGGCAAACATTACTGTTACTATTGCTCGTACTTGTTCAAATCCCTAATCTAAGTATTAAACTTTGGCTTGTAACTATTCATGCACTTTTTGTGGAACGTACATAAATGATACCTAAAATTTTGTGGCTTGTTACAGAGAGGTTTGCTTAGGCCTGTCGTGATTATTAAATAACCGCCTGATCGCAGTTATTTGAGACAACCGCGATTACTGGACATTCAAATTCCAATCACATTTTAATGCCCAAATAAGGGAATTTAAGTGAATATACTTTATAAATCCCATGAGTGGCACATTTGTGTGTCATTCAGTTGAACTCCGAGCATCACTGAGCCGTGCTGTCAGGAGACGCTTGCATCTTAACTGCTGCGAAAATAAAAACAAGTATAAATTTTGATAGTGAACGCAAAGCGCTCCGCTTTTAAACGACTGTGTAATAGCAAATATTCCTGGTTTATACACGTAGTGTTAATGACACTCAGTGACACAAAGGAGCGCGCTTGGACTACTCTATTTCTGTGAAGTGATAAACAAGTGTAAATGTAAAGTGTGAAATTGACCAAAACTAAAGTTGACCAAAATGAGAGACCTATTTTAAGTCATTAGAAATATTTTGATATTTAAAACATTATTTTTCATGTCATTCATAAGTTTTTAAAGCCTTAAAAGGAAATCATAGTTTCTTCCTATTTTATTATTTGATTTGTATATTTGTTGTTAAATATGTACAAATTACTTCTTAAGGTGTATGAAGCACACATTCAGAAAAAAGCTGACCTAAAAAAAATTACAATTTATTTGATAATTAATCGTGAAAGCATTTAACGAGACAATTAATTGTCACAAGCCCTAAAACAGGCAATTCTAAATTATTTGTTTTACAATTAATCATCAGCCATATTTCATAATTGTGACAGCCATAGGTGTGCTATTACTTTTCTAAGTGAGCAGACATGATTTTTACTTGGCGGACATTAAAACGGGTGAATAAATACCCTTACATTGACGTTGGGATTCATACCAGTATTATAGAGACTTGGGGGTGGACTCTTTTGATGGGAGCCAGTAAGCAACCACCCTGAACACCTTAGAAATGCCCTAGCAACCACGTACTACCTGGAATCTACCCACTAGGGTTGCAACGGTATGAGATTTTCACGGTATGATAACCGTCTCAGAAAATATCACGGTATACGGTATTACACAATTACTATTATCAGTGAAAACAGAAGGGTTATTTTATTTATTTATTTATTTATTTATTTATTTTTGAGCAAACACTTTACTATAATTGAAACTTTTTTTATTGAAGTTGATGTTTATTGAAAATAAAATAAATAGAATAATACGAAAGATAACAGAATTATAATAATAAATCGAATTATAAACATGATCAGAAATAGCATGTAACTATACCATGTTATATAACTAAAGCATGTTAGTTTGTATATTAAATTAACTACTGAATGAAAAATAACATCAGCTGTGTGAGCTTTTGAAGTTATGTCCTATGATTATTAACAGTTAACATATAGTGCACCTGTCTGTACCTTTAACTGGTTTTGCTTCAGGACAGGTTTTACATTGGACATCAAGTGTCGACCTGCTATAGATTAAACATAACCTGTATTTAATGTATCTTGGGTTGCATTTCCTTTTATGTTGCATAGTTTTGTTCATGGTTTTCCAGTACAAGGAAATGCATCAAGTGACATTATTTTTGTTGTTGATGTCAACGTTTGACATTCAGCACACAACTGAATAACAGTTCTAACAGGTTGCCAGATTGCACAAAATAAGTATAACATTAGGCGGAATATTTCCAATTTGCGCAAGTATAAATCTCAAACTGGGGGTGTTTCGTCTCTTATCTGGCAACCATGAGCATGGTAAATGCTTGTGGAGACGCGTTATGTCCCAATGCAAGTTAACTGAAATATCCAATGAAAAATAAAAACGCTTTTACGATAAAGGACTGTAAATTGCCCATGTCTGCTTTAGCTGTTTGCGAGATTATCATTAAATCTGCCTCGGCAGTCCTAAATAGTCTATCACGTCTATCTTCAATGGGAGAACCATGGCATTGCTCTTTCGTGATGAGAAACACTGCTTTAACTCACACACACACACTCATGTCAGACCCCCTCGCCTCGCTTCTCTCTGACATTTTCTCCGCTGCGTGTGTGTGTGTGTGTGTGTGTGTGTGTGTGTGTGTGTGTGTGTGTGTGTGTGTGTGTGTGTGTGTGTGTGTGTGAGACGCAAGTTGACGAGTCTAACAGGCAGACAAGGAGGAAAGGAGATGCGCACACGCATTTGAGATTCTCCGTCCGGTTGCATTTTTTTTTCTCAAATACCGTAGATAAGCAAATGTACAATTTTCAAACCGTGGTATAATCCGTGAAACCGGTATACCGCTGCAACCCTACCACAACACCCTAATATTGTGGAGTTTTGCTAGGTTTTCTTTAATGATTTGGAATTGTATTTCTTGATGTATGCCAAATAGTACACTATCTTTCTGATGTTACAGTTTAGTAGGGGCAAGTTCTAGATGCTAACAGCTTGTCTAAAATTATGAAATTCTGCAGAAGCACTGGCACAGTACTTGCTCTCGCGCTATCTTCTCCTTATTACCGTTCTTTCTCTCACAGACGCGACTCCGGCGTACACCCTAAATATGCTTGGCACTACCCTCAGTACTATCCTCCTCATTTCTCCCAAGCTTGCTCATCCTCCCTCCCCCCTCCTCATCCTCCTTCCTCCTCCTCATCCTCCTTCCTCCTCCTCTTGCTATCAGATGAAGCAGATGGGTTTGCCCCCGCCTCAAACTGGTGTTGCAGGTCATGAAAGGCTTAATAAAGCTTCATTTGCTAAGTGTAGCCCTTTATAGTAAGTAAAGCGCCAGCTGTGTGGGGTTGCTTTGTCTGTTCCCTGCGTGATTTGTCAAGTCAGCATCTAAAGCTTGTTGTGTGTTGTAAAAGTTAGATTGCATGGCTTTCTTGTAAATTTGCTCATATTTCTCCAAACAAGAATTAATATTTCGCCCCAATATTTTATTTACTCACCCTCATGTTGTTGTAAACCTGACATTTTTTTGTTCCATTGAATACAAATGAAAATAATTTTCTGAATGACCAGTACAACCGTACAATGAAACTGAGTGGGGACTGAGGCTGTCGGGCTACAAAAATGACCATGACTGTGTGAGGAACGGACCGAAATGTATTCACTAAAAAAAATCTTTCTCTTAAGTCGTAGCTCTCAAATCTTATTTGCGCTTGCATCCAATTCAAATATGGTGTCATGTTACAGCAGGTTTAACGCCAATGATGCCAAGCATAATTGTTTCTTGTGCATCTCATCACAGACGTTAAACTTGTCGCCATTTAATTTTAATTATGAAAATTACAAGCAAATACACAATAAAAGTAGTCTATACAACTTGTGCGAATCATTCAAAGTCTTCTGAAGCTGTACAATTGATTTGTGTGAGGAACAGAACGAAATGAAAGTAGTTTAAATATTGTTGAAAATGTTCCTCTCTGCCGTAGCTCTCAGATCTCAATTGTGCTTGCAATTAATTAAAATATGGCTCATCAAGATGCATCACAACAGCTTTAATGTCAACGATATCAAACGTCATTGGTTCTCTTGTAACTTATCCTAGCTGTTAATGTCTTAATTTATTTTGATTTGAAGATTTTCAGCGAATAATGACTTAAATTTCAGTCGCATGAATGACATGAGAGTGAGTAAATGATGACAGAATTTTCATTTTTGGGGAAACTATCCCTTTAAGCATCAACAAACCGCTCTGGTTGTGTTTTATGAACACACGTGAACACTTTATTATCCATTTGATCTGACTGCTTGCCCTTCCTCCCAAACCAGCCCTGACCCCCAACTTCTGGCTCCACCTCATGACCCTCTGGACAGATACCAACCCGAGTATGGGTGGATGACTCCGGGCAGGAGAAGTCCATTGCCAGTGCCTTTAGAAGTGCCTGGTGCTGTTGCCAGTGGTTATGACCAGGAATACTTTTACACTCATTGCTAGTGAAACAGACAACACATAAAAACTTGGTGAGATATAAGCATAAAGGACCCACATTAACTCTCTAACTAAGATAGCAAATCACAAAGGGGCTTAACACTTCTTCCTAAGCACTATGACTGCTTTCACTGTCTTCTCCATGGCGCTATCCGGTTAGATTTCTACACTCACTGGTGGTGGGACTGTTTTGTCTTTAAAAAAAGGATGAGGGAAAGCATGCAACCACTGCACTGAATGTTTTTGATTTGCTGTGTGCAAGGTTTGACTAGCATATGTGTGTTTTTGTATGGTCTGCTTCAGGTGTGTGGAACACTGTTTAATGATGTTTTGTCTCACTCAACTTACTTGAAATCTGTCAGAAAAACACTTTAATAAATAAATAAATAAAAAGTCAACAAATTGGCTGCCACATAATGAAACAAAGCTAGTGTCTTGACAGGATATATTGAATCCCTTTACACAAAGCAAAAACAAATGCTGCCAAACTAGCCGCACAAGGAGTTATATTTGTAACAGAAGTGTTCCTGCAATCCATTGAGTGGAACTCTGGTTTTTAGTATATCTGGCACTGTATATACTGCAGATCTATTTTGTATGGTTTAACAATCTGGGGTTTAAAATATGTGGCCTGGTCCATCATTTTAAGTGACTTTTACCCAGAAATGCATTTAAATTTTCATGCATTAAAGTGAAAAGGGAAGTCTCAACTTCATGATGATGTAATTATTAGGTTTCTACTTATTAATTTCAGAATCTTTGTAAAGCTATACTCATTCAAACACTGCCTGAGACTTTCCTCTTTACTTAAAGGAATATTTCACCCTTCCGTCATCCCAGATATGTAGGATTTACTTTCTTCACAGAACATTTTTTTTAGAAGGATTTCTCAGCTCTTTTGGTCCTTACAATGCAAGTGAATGGTTGCCAATATTTTGAAGCTCCAAAAATCACTTAAGTCAGCATAAAAGTAATCCATAAGACTCCAGTGGATAAATCAATCTATCCAAAAGCAATTTGATGGGTGTGGATAAGAAACAAACCAATATTTAAGTTGATTTATTCAATACATTCTTCTCCCTGCTCAGTCACTCTCCACTCTAACTTTCACATTCTTCTTCTTGTGTTCTTGGTAATTCACTTTCTTCATGCATATCGCCCCCTACTGGAAAGGGAGGAGAATGGAGTCGTATGGATTACTTTTATGCTGCCTTTATGTCTTCCATTCTCTTGCATTGTATGGACCTACAGAGCTGAAATATTCTTCTAAAAATCTTAATTTGTGTTCTGCGGAAGAAAGTAAGTCATACAAATCTGGGATGGCATCAGGGTGAGTAAATGATGAATGAGTTAAAATTTTTGGGTGAACTATCCCTTCAAGTGCATAAAGCTCAAAATGGTGATTCTGGGTCAAAGTAACTCAAAATTTATGGATCAGGTCACATATTCTTTAACTTTGTTTGCATATCATTGGCTTACATGTTTGTTGTTGATCTTTTTTTATGAAATATTAAAACTTATGCTTAGTTGTATATTTGTTTTCTATTTGCAGATCGTATATGGATGTGAACCAACTTGATTCTCACATGAGCAGTCCAATGGACAGCAGTTTTGACTCCGAAGACCAGCATACACTTCACTGGCACGAGGACTCGAAACCAGGAACAATAGTGTAGAGAGCAAGAAAAACTGTTTCCTCCTTTCGTTTTTTCACATATTATGTGCCTTGTTTTCATTCTCATCACATTTTTCTAATTAATGGTAAGGAGTTTAAAAGTCTGAAATGCAACAACCTCTACAGGAATGTTCTCAGATAAGAGCCTTAAAAAAGGTGCTAGTTGATCCTGCTGGGTGACTTCAGAAAGGACAAAGCATTCTGTGAACAGACCTACGGGAAGGTCCGAGTTGCTACGTCACTAAAGTGATAGCACTTTGACTGAACTGTTTTTGAAACTTCGGCCTTTGATGCGGTGTTGTGGAGTGAATACATTTTCATACTCGACGTGACAATGAAGGATATTGCAGACATTGAGAACTACATCAGGCACAAACATTGATATGAAGGATTGAGGCTAGGCAAGTCAAAGTCTAGCCAAAATATTTTGTAAAGCTTTTTTTTTTTTCACACTTGGATTGTAAATGTCATTCATATGCTGATCTCATCATTTCTTGAGAAACCTTTTACAGTGTTTTTGTATTCAAAACCCTTACACTGAAAGTACTTGGAATGTGACCGTGCAAGAAAAGCCTTTCATTCAGTATTTTCTCACACTTTCAGTTGATGTGCATTCACAATTCAGGCATCATTCCAGATACTTTGTTGCTTTGCACTTCCATTTCTAACTTGGTTCACAACCAGAAACAATGTTCTTTATTAGTGTGCTACTAAATTGGACCAGTCTCAAGCAGTATTACTGGGTTTCTGTTTTTGCACATGCCAAGTACTAGTAAATCATGCATGGGGTCAATATTTTACTTTGCATCAGCCATTGCAAAGTATTTAAATGTCTTTTTCGAATCCTGCTAAAACAAAGAGTGAGTGTTCTAAGAAACAACTAATTAAAGAGAAGCTCTTTTTTTTTTACATGGCTATATGGGAGTGTAATTGTTTGACAGCCATTAACTGTCAGGTACAATAATTTTGGACGTTTAAAACTGCACTTTTAAACCCAAATGGACTTGACTCACCACTAGTGATGGGAAACTTTGAGCTTGCGCATAACATCTTTCTCTATCTCTCCAGAAGGGAGCTGTATACTCTTATGTATTTGTAAATTATGGCTTGTTACCTTTTTATACCTTTTTAGAGAGATTTGTTTTTATCATTTTGCAAGATTTTTTTTTTAAAGCATATAATATATAGATGGGATTTGTCAAGCTGGTTCTTAGAAATTTCTTGAAAGAAAATTAATTTGAATTAAATGAGAATACCAAAGTTTCATGGACATGTTATTGACTATATTCATTTTAAAACATGAATGGATTGATGCAGTTTATTAGAGTAATTAAAGCTTTATAACTCTATAAATAAAATTTATCCTGGTGGTCAGTTACCCATTCATTCCTCTGAGGGAAACGGGAAGAATTATTTGGTAGATTTGTCTATTTTAACTGCAAAAAAAACATGCTGAAAAGCTGTTGTATACTATTTTGCTTGTATACTAATTTTATTGCATACAAATTGAGATAAAAAGATGTAAGAACTGCTGTGGCTGCAAGCAAGTCTTCAAAAAGACATTAATGAATATATCTGATATTTTGGCTTTCCTCATAAAAATGAATGGTTACTGTGGTTACCTGGGCTTGTTTTTCCCCACACTAAACCACACCTCCAGTGTATGGCGCATTGCCGATTATGTCTATGTTTGCTACCTGCTAGGATCAAATAAGGAAATTGCAAACTTGACTTATGGTAATAATTCTGCAAACAACCGTCTAATCATGAGAATAAGTTGGCCACCATTAATATTATATATAGATAGCTATTTTTTTAATACCTTTCCAAAAAAAATTAATAAATGATAATTACATTAATTGACACTTTAATAAAAATAAAAAGTGACCTAAAAGAGTAGTGCAGGCCAAACGTAGTTACAATTATTTAGTGAAGTTCTATGTAGTTCTTTGTATGAATTTCATATATTTTGCATATACTTTAAATGCAACCAAGTAGTATTAAGGCTGCACAATCTGTTGTTGTGTTTCTCTGTCACTGCAGAGTTCTGTCTTTCTCACGGATAAGAAAGGGCAGCTTATCATCATGCATTAAGTATTAAACCTGAAGAACATGTTTTTGAGGCTTGCCTCTCTAAGATCACATGAGCCACTCTCCTAAGGATAAGCAAAGGGCTAAATCCAGGTGGTGTCATCTGTTTACACAATGAGGTAAGGACAGATCAGGCAGTTTACTTTCTTTTAATGCTACACCTTTGATAAACAGAGTGCATATACACTTGTGTTCAGACATAACGATAATAGAGGACAATAACATTTAGAATGCATTGAAATAGTTCAAAGGTATTTATTTGGATGTGCACCCTATAAAGTGTAAGATTTCTCCTTAAACTTTGTCAAAGGGTTTATAATCTCTAATCCCTGTGACCCCTTTCCTAAGCCATCCCTTGGGTGGAATGAATATACAGTTGAAGTCAGAAATGTATATACACCATAGCCAAATACATTTAAAAAAGTTTTTTCTTCCTGACATTCAATCGTAGAAAACATTCCCTGTTTTAGGTCAGAAGTTTACATACGCTTTGTTATTATTTGGTAGCATTGCCTTTAAATTATTTTACTTGTGTTAAAGTTTTGGGGAGCCTTCCACAAGCTTCTCTTGTTAATTTGCTGGAATTTTGGCCCATTCCTCCAGACAGAACTGGTGTAACTGAGTCAGGTTTGTAGGCCTCCTTGCTCACACACGATTTTTCAATTCTGCTAGCAAATTTTCCATATTGCATTGAGGTCAGGGCTTTGTGATGGCCACTCCAATACCTTGACCATGTTCTCCTTTAGAACTTTAGAAGGTATGCTTTGGGTCATTGTCCAATTGGAAGACCCATTTGCGACTGAGCATTAACTTCCTGACTGATATCTTGAGATTTTACTTAAATATATTCACATAATTTGTCTTGCTCATGATGCAATCTATTTTGTGAAGTGCACCAGTCCCTCTTGCAGCAAAGCACCCCCACAACATGATGCTGCCACCTTGATGATTGTGTTCTTCGGCTTGCAAGCTTCACCCTTTTTCTTCCAAACATAGCGATGGTAATTATGGCCAAACAGTTCATCAGACCAGATGACATTTCTCCAAAAAGTAAGCTCTTTGTCCCCATGTGCACTTGCAAACTGTAGTCTGGCTTTTTTACAGCGGTTTTGGAGCAATGGCTTCTTCCTTGCTGAGCAGCATTTCAAGTTGTCAATATAGGACTTGTTTTACTGTGGATATAGATACTTGTGTACCTGTTTCCTCCAGAATCTTCTCAAAGTCCTTTGCTGTTGTTCTTGGATTGATTTGCACTTTTTGCACCAAACAACGCTCATCTCTAGGAGGCAGAATGCATCTCCTTCCTGAGTGGAATAATGGCTGTGTGGTCCCATGGTGTTTATACTTGTATACTATTGTTTGTACAGATGAACATGGTACCTTCAGGCATTTGAAAATTGCTCCCAAGGATGAATCAGACTTTTGGAGGTCCACAATTGTTTTTCTGAGGTCTTGGCTAATTTATTTTGATTTTCCCATGATGTCAAGCAAAGAGGCACTGAGTTTGAAGGTAGGCCTTACAATACATCCACAGGTACACCTCCAATTCAATGCACATCCTACCAGAAGCTAACTGTCTAAAAGCTTGACATCATTTTCTGGAATTTTCCAAGCTGCTTAAAAGCACAGTTAATTTAGTGTATGTAAACTTCTGACCCACTGGAATTGTGATATACTCAATTAAACGTGAAACAATCGGTATGTAAACAATTGTTTGAAATATTACACCTGTCATGAACAAAGTAGATGTCCTAAATGTCTTGCCAAAACTATAGTTTGCTAATAAGACGACTAAGTCTGTGGAGTGGTTAAAAAATGAGTTTTAATTACTTCAACCCAAGTGTATGTAAACGTCTGACTTCAACTGTATGACAAGATGCATATTTCACCACTCAATATATATATATATATATATATATATATATATATACACACACTCACCTAAAGGATTATTAGGAACACCTGTTCAATTTCTCATTAATGCAATTATCTAATCAACCAATCACATGGCAGTTGCTTCAATGCATTTAGGGGTGTGGTCCTGGTCAAGACAATCTCCTGAACTTCAAACTGAATGTCAGAATGGGAAAGAAATGTGATTTAAGCAATTTTGAGCATGGCATGGTTGTTGGTGCCAGACGGGCCGGTCTGAGTATTTCACAATCTGCTCAGTTACTGGGATTTTCACGCACAACCATTTCTAGGGTTTACAAAGAATGGTGTGAAAAGGGAAAAACATCCAGTATGCGGCAGTCCTGTGGGCGAAAATGCCTTGTTGATGCTAGAGGTCAGAGGAGAATGGGACAACTGATTCAAGCTGATAGAAGACCAACTTTGACTGAAATAACCACTCGTTACAACCGAGGTATGCATCAAAGCATTTGTGAAGCCACAACACGCACAACCTTGAGGCGGATGGGCTACAACAGCAGAAGACCCCACCGGGTACCACTCATCTCCACTACAAATAGGAAAAAGAGGCTACAATTTGCAAGAGCACACCAAAATTGGACAGTTGAAGAGTGGAAAAATGTTGCCTGGTCTGATGAGTCTTGATTTCTGTTGAGACATTCAGATGGTAGAGTCAGAATTTGGCGTAAACAGAATGAGAACATGGATCCATCATGCCTTGTTACCACTGTGCAGGCTGGTGGTGGTGGTGTAATGGTGTGGGGGATGTTTTCTTGGCACACTTTAGGCCCCATAGTGCCAATTGGGTATCGTTTAAATGCCACGGCCTACCTGAGCATTGTTTCTGACCATGTCCATCCCTTTATGGCCACCGTGTACCCATCCTCTGATGGCTCTTCCAGCAGGATAATGCACCATGTCACAAAGCTCGAATCATTTCAAATTGGTTTCTTGAACATGACAATGAGTTCACTGTACTAAAATGGCCCCCACAGTCACCAGATCTCAACCCAATAGAGTATCTTTGGGATGTGGTGGAACGGGAGCTTCGTGCCCTGGATGTGCATCCCACAAATCTCCATCAACTGCAAGATGCTATCCTATCAATATGGGCCAACATTTCTAAAGAATGCTTTCAGCACCTTGTTGAATCAATGCCACGTAGAATTAAGGCAGTTCTGAAGGCGGAAGGGGGTCAAACACAGTATTAGTATGGTGTTCCTAATAATCCTTTAGGTGAGTGTATATATATATATATACACACTGATCAGCAACAACATTAAAACCACCTCCCTAATATTGTGTAGGTCACCCTTGTTCCACCAAAACAGTGTCAGCCATTCTGAGATGCTATTCCTCTCAGCACAATTGTACAGGGTGGTTATCTGTGTTACTGTAGACTCTGTCAGTTCGATCCAGTCTGGCCATTCTCGGTTGACCTCTCTCAACAACAAGGCATTTCCCTCCACAGAACTGCTGCTCACTGGATGTTTTTTGTTTTTTTAGGTATTTTTACAGGAAAACAATACAAAAATTATATTCATGAATACTATATTTCCCTAAAAAAAGAAATCATTATCCAACTTGAATATTCTTGATTAAAAAAAAATATGCCTGGTAACGTGCATGTAAAATATAAAAGCTGACAATTTACACAAGGTTTATTTCTATTTCTTCTGGTCCAAACTTACTTCAAAGAAAGTCATAAGACATCATAAGAAAGTGTTTCACTGCTGTTCAAATGCACTTTGGATCACATCATTTATATGTATAAATGTTTTCCATCTGAAAGGACTAAATATCAAATGAAACAAATGACAATAAAATGCAAAATAATCTCTTCAGTAATCAAATTACTTTTTTAATGTAACTATTTAAAATACCAATGATTTAATTTGTAACTGTAAAGGAATACAGTTACTTATATTTCGTATTTTAAATACGCATTCCCATTACATGTATTTCATGACTCCTCAACCCTGTGTGTGTGTGTATATATATATATATATATATATATATATATATATATATATATATATATATATATATCCGAGAATCCTTATATACTATGACACGATTGCCTTACCTGTTAAACATCACCTCAGCTTTTTTGAAATGACTGTACATTAAAAACAAACAATCAATTTCACAAGGTAAAACATCATATAATGTGTAGTTGTAGTGCTTTCAATATAACAAAGGGTGAATATAATTTACAAATCATTCCTTTTTGTTTTTAATTAGAATTTTTCATTCATCTACTCCTTATAATTTTTATTATTATTATTATTTAAGGGTGAAATATGACCCTAAATTTTCTTTGTGAGATACTGTCTTACAACTTTTTGTAGTTTCTCTCTCCCCACATCCCCCTCTTGAGTCCTCTCCTCTATGATTTGAGAAAGATACAGAGTCTTTGTTCTGCTAAACTGTGGCCCAGGGCTGTCCGCCCTACTCTCCTTCTGACGTAGGCTGAGATGTTTGCGCTGCAGCTGTGCCCTTTTGTCTAACCTCCCCTTCATAATATTCATAACACAAGTAAGAATGGTGGTGGCGTAGTGGCTAGAGCACAGGGCTGCTAATCAGAAGGTCGCTGGTTGGAACCCCATGGCCACCACCATTGTGCCCTTGAGCAAGGCACTTAACTCCAGGTTGCTCCGGGGGGGATTGTCCCTGTAATAAGTGCACTTTAAGTCGCTTTGGATAAAAGCGTCTGCCAAATGCATAAATGTAAATGTAAGAATTATTATATGCACATAAATCAGTAAAGATTACATTTTGTATCATTCGAACAATTCTTCATTAAACATTTTATCAAGGAAAAATAAATATGCTAGTAATTTACATATTCCAAGACTATGGGTCTAATGACATACAGTATATAAGTCAATTTTACATAGTTCCATTTGCAAATATACCATGATTCAAAATTGAGTATACAAAAGCCCCCCCCAAAAAAAACATCACGGTTAAGCTGTAAGAAACAACAAAGGGAAAAATTTGCATACATTTCCTTGGGATGTAAAAATTGTAAATAAAATACCCATCTGGACGCTTAACTTGTTCAATAACTAAAAAAGTTAAAGCAGATACAGGATGACCACCAATGGCGTGCAATTGGAGATTTTTTATCTTTTATCTCACAGCACTCATATTCTCAATAACACATGTTCTAACTTGTCCGATTGTTTTCCCCACATATTGTTTGTCGCATGGACAAGAAATTAAATATATAACATTCTCAGATCTACAAGTAACAAACTGTTTTATTTGTTTTCTCCCTTTTCTCTCCAAATATGATTCCCAATTCCCAATATGCTCTAAGTCCTCGTGGTGGTGTAGTGACATCTTATCACGTGACTTGTTGAGCACGTTACCGTGGAGACTTAGCGCATGTGGAGGCTTCACGCTATTCACCCCACAGTGAACGAACCACACATTATAGCGATCACAAGGCGGTAAACCCATGTGACTCTACCCTCCCTAGCAACCAGGCCATTTTGGTTGTTTAGGAGACCTGGCTGAAGTCACTCAGCATGCCCTTGTTTCGAACTCACAACTCTAGGGGTGGTTGTCAGTGTCTTTACTCGCTGAGCTACCCAGGCCCTGTTGTTATTCCTACTTGCAGTGCAATTCATACATGGAAAAGTACCAGCGGTCTCATCCAACTGCCTGTCGTTCGTGTTATGTGAAGTAAACGTATCTGTTTTGACTAAGAAATTTCTAATATTCCTAGATTTGTAATGTGCAAACAGTGGGGGATCACACTCTCAAGGCAAAATTGTGAGGATTCGTACGACTTTTCTACATATGGCTAATTTGTATGATATCATCTGCACTTTTGAATTCTTAAGACTTTCACTACAGCCAATGAAGATGCTGGACATTGTTTCCATCTAACATGTTACAATTACTTGCTTCTGTTACACACAACAACTTCCTAGCATGTTTACACACTCCTCTGAGTGGTTAGGTTTAGATAAGGGGTTTGGATAAGGGCATAACATTCTGCTAAACTTTGGCCCCAGGCTGTCCACCCTACTCTCCTTCTGAAGTAGGCTGAGATGTTTGTGCTGCAGCTGTGCACCTTTGTCTAACCTCTCTTGTAGACACAAGCTGTGCAAAGATATCATAGAGGTCATCCCCAGCTCACAGAATCTCACACAAACAATGGCCCTCTATTAATCCCTCGCGAACACACACACAATCCATTGTCAAGTGAGTTTGTGATTATGCTCCCCTATTTCACAGTGACTAAACTAACATTGTCATAGTATTCATTCATTCATTTAAAGCTACTGTAACTGAGTGATATTTTATCAACCTGCAGTTTTTTCCAAAAGAAGTACCAGGGCCCATATTACCAATTTTTTTTACCCAAAATCATTTTCAAACATCATTTGACTTAAAATACATCCACAACAGACAGTTACTGTACACCTCCAAACTTGCAGCGTCTTTAGAGTTGTCAAAAGATTATTAGGTTTTCCTACTGGGTGCTTTTTAGTCCACAACTTCTGGGAATTTAAAAGTAATTTCACGGAGGTGTAAAATTTCTCAACAATGGTCAACTCATGCACCTGAAAGTCATTAGAGATGAGGTCATGTTGAACCTTTGGAGATGAGGGAGGGGTTATGTGGAGTTCCATCAAGAGATTCACTGTAGGTGTTGTCCACAGATCCTTGTACAAAATATTCTGACAACACCATGGTCTAGATATACTTGAATTGAAGCAAATTAGCCAGATTAGGTAAAAAAAAAACAAAAAAAAAAACAATTACAAATAAAAACTCAGGAAAACTTGGTAATGCACATGGTAAATGGATTTATTTTTTATGGTACAGGGGAGACCTGGGCTATGTCTCACACCCAAAACAAAAAGAGAAATAAATTAATAATAATAATAATAATAATAATAATAAATATTTTACACATTTCAATTTCATGAAAAAAATTCCATCAAATTAAAATTAGTATTTTTTACAAAATAAAATGTATAAGAAAAAAAGAAGAAAATATTTAAGTGTTATTTATTCGATTATGTTTAATATTCAAATTGCATTTGATGGATTTCTTTATTATTATTACTGAAATGTGCAAATCTAATGAATAAGCAAAAATATTTTTTCCACCAGTGAATAGTTCTCAGGGTGGGACCATAGTTACCAGGAAAAGAAATTAACTTTGTTTCTATATGGGGCAATATTTTCCCCCATGGATCAGATTTTAGGGGCATTTTGTTCCTTTAGTAGAGCATTAAAAATATATCTAAAAAAAAAACCACTGTATCGTCCTTTTATGTAAAATACTTGAATTTAATCAATTTATTATTACAAATTACAAATTAAATAAGTAACGTTTTGATAATATGTACTAGCAATATCACACGAGCAAAAATGCGATATGGCCCTACATCAGCACTACTGTGATTAGGCTGCAGGCTGAGTGCCATAGGAAATTACAGCAGTGCTGATTTAAGGCCATATAGCATGATTGTAAGTGTAATATTCCTTATATACAACAGTTCAATGAACATGTAAATGTGAAAAAGTTAGGAAAAACTGAGTATGGTCTTAAAAAACGCATTTGTAAAAACTATAAACAGTTATTTACCTTTTGTAGTTAGAAAAGTTGCTTAGCATCAGATATTATTTTTACTTAAGATGTAGTAACGCAGCAGAAAGTCTGCAGGTTGGCCACTGGTATTATCAGATATTATAAAACATTTTCAAAAAAAAAATGTGATTAAAGGTGCTATTCATGTCATGTTAGATTGCATTTCATTTATCGGAAATTAAACTGTGATTTGTGACAGTATCTGGAAGTTCATTAACTTTTAACATTTTACCACACAGGACTTGAAGAAACTGTCAAATTAAATGGAGTGCATCACTTGTTCTTGCATGCAGGCTCTTTCTAGAGACTGGGCCAAGTGCAGTCCTTCATTTTTAAATAAGGTATTTCACATTTAACTCTGTGTGTAACATCTCACATAAACGGGTCATTGTACCAAGTGTTGCAAAGAAGTGGATACCGTGTGTTTGGGTTGGTTGCACAGTTATTCTGCTGGAGTTACAGAGAGTAAGACCAAGACTACACTTCTGATAGGTGGGTTTAATTGAATATTCAGGTTCAAAACAAGTTAAACAAGTTAATCTCAATCAACATTTTTTACATAATGTTTACTACCACAAAGTCTTTTGACTCAACCCTCCTTTACTTTAGAAAAAAGCAAAAATCAAGGTTACAATAAAAGTGAGCGTGGACAATTTTTGGAGGGTGTAAAAGGCAGAAATTAAAAGCAGTTCAATTCATTGTTCACTTCAAACTTTTGTATTATTTGAGCTGTAAAGTTAAAATCATAAAACCATACAAAATCACTGTTTTTATGGTTGTTTTAGTGTTTGTTGATTTTACATTTTTATGGCAACACAGTACAACTGGATATAACTTTACACAGGAAAGGTTAGTAACCAATTTTAACACACTAAAATATTATTTACATCCTGTGGCTATACGTTTGAAACAGTGAGTATGTTTATGTATTGGTCCCTTTCACTTCCATTGCAACCCATATATTTAATGTTTTTAAAGAAAAGAATTGGTGAGGCAAAACACATTTTTGTGGTAATCAAGATTATGCCACAAATGTTGTTTTTTGAGCTTAACTTGTATTGAACTTGGACTATTTTTTAAATGCGAAGCATGGGTTTAGATCAAGGTCTAGAACAGAAACTTTGACACCTGCCAATATCCAACCTAAGTTTTAATGGCTTATGATTGATTTAAATCGGTCAAAACACAAACGAATACAAAGAAGGCAGTATTGACTATAACCTAATTACTATAAACTGTCTCAACTTGTCACTAGTCAAGCTTTAAAGAAGGACTACTTCAACTTTCACACTGTATAGCTCCAGAAACTAAAAGAACATAGAGCCTTGTGCCATCTCTGGTTGTTAATGGCACAAGGATGTCTGTTCTTTTAGTTCCTGGAGCCAGCCAATGTGGACATGCCACTAAACTGAGGGGCATGTGTCACTGAAAATTGTCCATTTTCAGTTTGTTCTTTTCTTTCTGGATCCTTACAGTTCAAAAATTTTATTAGTCCTTCTTTAAAGTTCAAGTATTGACAAGTCGAGAGGGTTTATAGTTAAGAGATGGATTCTTTGCATACATTTGTGTTTCAATTGTGTTTAAAAAATACATATGCCAATTTTCAGTAGCTTGTGCATATGGCAGCAGAATGAAAGATGCCATGCCACTAAATGCTGCAGTGGTTATAACATTAAACTGTATGGTATCTTGCGTTCTGGTGCCGCTTTATCTTGTGGCTCATCCAGTGGCATTTCAGTTCACTAGTGGCATGTGTCACTGTAAGTGCCACTCTAAATGCCACTAAAATTTGTGGCATTTCTGGTAGCCACTGACACATCGTACTGTATTTTGAGGTACTTGGTTGACATTTGAAGTTGGCTGCTTAGATGGGCTGTTTCGTGACGTCACTTGGTGTTAAGTTTATGTGTTTTGAGTGAACTGTGTGTGTTTTTGTGTATGATGCTCTTAGAGGTTCATTTAAATGGTTTATGTAATTAGCTATCATCAATTGAATCTTGTGTTTTGTATGTATTTTAAAAGTTGAGCCATTTCTAATTGATATGTTTTCTAGGGTACCACGGTGATACCTCTGCTGCCATGGACACAATGGGATGTTTTTGTCCTCTTGTAGGGTACATATTTTTTAATACTGAGTTCATGTTAGGAACAGGAAAGGTACAGTTTTGTATTTGCAAAGACTCCATATGCAACCTAATACCTCCCCAAAACAATGCTCACATGTAAACTTTGTATATGCATTGCAAGTTTTTGCAACAGTATGCATAAAACTGTGTAATTAAGCACTCTTTCTCTCTAAAGCCTTTGACAAAGGCATACATATAACATCTCTGTGCGAGAAGACACAATCTCTCTTTTTGTTATCTAATGAAGATAATTAAAAGCATGTGTATCCGAAACTTCGTCTCCCACTTTCTCTCTTCTTGACCTCAACCTCGCGTATGAGAACAAAAGGTACTCTATTCTTATTGACACACTTTTGGCACACCATAGCACCCAAATCCCTTTTACCAGTAAAGTATTTTACTTATAGAGTTAAGTCTATTTACTTTCATACCTGCTGGTGCGATTTGCAATGTAGAGAATTAGAAGTGCTATTGGCTTAATGCGTAAAAGTTTCAATGCAGGAATGTCTACAAGTTTATTATAAATACAGTTATCCATCCATCCATCCATCCATCATCAACCGCTTATCCTGTGTACAGGGTTGCAGGGGGCTGGAGCCTATCCCAGCTAACATTGGGCGAAAGGCGGGGTACACCCTGGACAGATCACCAGTTCATCGCAGGGCCACACATAGACAGACACACACTCATTTTTGGCACCAGTTAACCTAGCCTGCATGTCTTTGGATGGTGGGAGGAAGCCAGAGCACCCGGAGAGAACCCACGTAGACACGGGGAGAACATGCAAACTCCACACAGAAAGGCCGGGGCAACCAGGGTTTGAACCCACAACCTTCTTGCTGTGAGGCAACAGTGCTAACCGCTGCACCACCGTGCCGCCCAACTAAATACAGATATATCAAATATAATTAATATGTAGGAAAATATTCACATTGGTGGATTTGATATATTTGAGTTAAGTATGAGATATAACTATTTATTTCTGTTTTGCATAAGTGAAATGTATGCATTGATTTTAATAACTTTAGTAGACGTGTTAACAAATGGATATTGATGTTTTTGACATCCTGCTGTACAGTACAGTCACATAACAATGGGAAAATTTTTGGTTTTAGATGGTATCTCTAGACCTATATTTACACTGAACTGTGAGGTACCAGTTCATAGATGCACAGGACACTTGTAATTTCTAATGTACATTAGGTACCTTTCATATGTCTTTCCAGACAAAGGATGATAGGTGTCACTGTATAATCATGCATGATATTCCCACATTTCCTTAGTTATCTCAGCATTCCTGCAGCTTGAACCACTGTAGTTGAAAAACCCACCTTACATATGAGGCCAGTTCCTTTTAAAGAATATATGCAAATACTTAAAAAAGTTGATCGAACATTATGCGTGTACCTGCCTTAAAGATGATTTATTTTGTTGTCCCCTATTCCATGCATGGTCAGAACCAAAGCACACAAAGAGACTCTATCCACACTCATTCAGGAAAACAGAGTACCAAAATTACTGGTCTGTCAATTATCAAGATAAGGAACTCTGTTGTGAGACATACCTCAAAAACTCTTGGAATTGGCATTGAGTTTCTAAAAGTACATGGAAGAGATGCTGTTTGCCTGAAACAATGCAACTTAGAAAGATCCATTTGAAGAAACATTCATCATGCATTCAGCTGAAAAAACTCTTACTCAAGTGCTCTAAACTTTTCACCTTCATTTGCTCAGGTCATTGCTCCAGTTTCACAGTAGACTGGCGTGGCGGACACTTTTGCACAACTCACAAGAAAGAAAAGAAAAATCTGAAAATATTTTTTTACTTATTTCCATGTGTCTTCTATTCCAAATGATTTAAAGCAACCACAATGTTGCATAACTCAGTACTATGTAAGATTAGTAAGTTAAATGGTTTGGATTTGTATCCGTTTTTAATTGGAAACACATAAGAGTGATACAGCGGGTTCAGAGAGTGAGGAACCCAGCATGATTTACTGCAGGTAAGTCTGCACACATGCTGTGAAACATTCTGAAACACCCTGTAATCTACTGAAGCTATTGATTAGGTGGAAAGAGTTGGACAGAAAGAAAGTGGGTGATTCAGATCTGTATGGGAGTATGCTACCTTTTAAGTCACCATCACATTGCTGTCAAGATATAACAGAAGACTCCTTTGCTCTGGAATGGAGCTGTGAGTTTGGTCTGTGATTAAAGCTTCTAATAAGAGACAGCTGTTAAAAAGCCTAAAGTATTGTGCTTACTAATATGTATTACTTGGTTGTATCTACAACATCTTTGTACCTAGATACAGTAGGTAAAGACTGTCAAGACGAAGTTTGATGTTGGCTTAACAAAGCCTTGTCTGAAAGTTTAAAGTTTGGTGGTTGTATGGACATTAAAGTAGACAAACAGCCAACTAGCAAGAAAAAGTTGGACAGACTGTCAGATAGATGGACAGATAGGCAGTTTAAGTCAATGTAAGTCTATGGGACTCTTCAGATATATGACTGGATGCTGTGCAAAAACTGTGAGACAGATCGTCTAGAAAATACATAAAACGCTATTACAGAAGAGTCTAAAGGTCTATCTACTCCAGGTTTGGTGGATGTAGGTCAAACGCTCTAGCAGTGTTAGAAATGTGATCTCAGGTATTTTGAAAAAAATTCTTAACCAAGTTTGTGGAATAGCAGTATGTTTGTCAAGCCAACATAATAATGAAATTAAACATGGTACCAAAATGAGGCTTTATTATTAACACTTTTTGCATAGATTTATGACTACAGCATCATTGCAACCTGAACAACTAACACCAAGATTTGTGAGAATACTTTATCCTCAAGGTGTTATACATGATTTTGATTACGATGAGCATAATGACATTTACAATGTCTGCAATACCTGACTATTTATTTTTTGTCTGCAAAAAAGCCTTCTGAAAACAACTGAAATCAAGGGTGATTAAAATCAGCAGAATAAATAAATGTCCTGTATGTGCACTCTTTCTTTGGTAGAATTACTCTGTGATCTGCACATTTTTGTGCAGCCAATATCATAAAACGGATGACATATTTTTGTCATATTATAACTTGGATTTTATAAATGTACGTGGAGACAGAGGAATACAATTGTAACATAACACTTTAAACTTACAAGCACGACACCATGTTTTCCTACATTATAAAGAAAGAATGATCACTTGTGAGACTGCAATAATTAGCCTTAGATATCTTCAGAATTATCACTTGTGCTACACCTAAATCATTTTTTCCCACCCAGTAGCATCCAAGTTTAATCTATTGTCCACACTCGAGATGTAAACAAATCTGTTTCATAACATTATTAAAACACTGTACATACAAACGTTATCCAGGAAAAAATACATTGAGAAAAATACTGTTTGTTTCAACAATCAAGCTCAAAATATGTTGGAATTCACAAACAGCAAGTAATAAGTTCCTTCATTTCTTTTGTGAGAACCTCTTGAGCCATTTGCATGTTCTTGAGTTTATTCATTGAGTCTGCTCTCTAGAAGGCCTTGAATTTTACTGAGATTCTCTTCTTGTTGACCCAATGCTTCAAGTAAGATACCCATGGGTGATTTCTTGAGTCCCACACTCTCCATCTTATTCTCCAGTTTGTTTTTCATGTTGCGCAGTCGAAGTGATGCATGTGCAAAGATCACTGAAATATAAAATGACAAAGCACTTTAAATGTACAGATGCTTTACTTCAAGCTTTAAGTTAGTTTGACAAAGCACTTTAAATGTACAGACTCTCTGTAACTAAACTCTCTGTATTTCCTGTTTAGTCAAGAGTGGCATTTCAAAAATTTTTGTATCACTGCTAAACTGTATAATTGATTGTTGAGCTGATTTCCTATATCACAGTGCTAGTTTTATGTCTCCCGTATCACTCAGCGGTCTCTTCTCCTCACATAATACAATTATTTAAACTCAAATCAATATTGAATCCATTTATTTAAGCAGTTGTGTATCAAGTGGAATAATTGACAGGCAGCTGGTCATATCACAGAATATAACAGGCTGACTGTACATTATCCTTTACAATTTAATATGTTATTAAATTATATCTGCATTTAGTAACTTTTATGTCTTGTATTCTATTCCTCCATGCCACACATGTTTTTCCAATGAGATCTATTGCATTCTTAATACATTTGCATCTAATGAAATCAGACTGGTCCCTTTTGATTCTGCTGATGGTAAGCAAACCAAGACGATATCCACAGATTTCTTAAGAAACTTACAGAGAATTGGCAGCTTGATTCCCAACATCAGTACAATGACTCCACCAAAGAGTGACATCACGAGGTAACTCACTACCATGACCAGGAAAACAAATAAGGTTGGGTTCTCCTTTTTGAAGTTCTTGATCATCGCCTTGTTCTCTCCGGCCCACACAGAGCCAATGAAGACTGAAGCAATGACTGCTGCACCTGTGAACATGCTCACAGGGTTCATGAACCTGTGGATGGTAATTTGGATGTGACAGGAAAATTAGTAATCGACCAATATGGATATTTCAATGGCCTCTGCCGATATCTAGAGAGCAATATGGCTGATTGACATAATACATTTTAACAACACCAAATCAGATGTACACAATTTCTAAAGTGAAAGAAAAACTTAAATAAAAAAAATAAAAAGTGTGAAAATCCATTGGATTTTTGGATCTAACACAAGGGAAAATTAACACTTCTGATAATTGGCCAAGTGAACATGGTTATCGACCGATGCCGGAAATAGCAAAATGTCCAAATATTGGCCGTATAATCAGCCTGACTGAAATACATACTTTAACTAGTTAAAATCATTGTGATTAGACTATTACGTTATATCCGAAACCTGGTGCTGGTCCATTCTCAGGCAGTTTATAGAGGAAGGAAGGCAATCCAATGTTTGTGTCACATCCTGTCTACTTAGATGACTCCATCAGGACAGATCCTTTCCTTTTGTTTTATGAGAACAAACGCATCAATAATGACACCTAGCGGTTATAAGAGTCAACGCAATAAAATAATGTTGACAAGGATACTGGAGTGCTGATTTTAAATTAATGGTAAATAACTAAAGTGCAACGTAAAGTCCAACTACACAACATATGAGTGATGACATTCAGTAAACAAATTAGTATATCAACATACACTTGAGTGCATGACTACATACTGCTGACCATTGCTCATGGTTACTGTCATGTGGTTAACCCCTTATATATTATTCAGACATAGCAACTGGCTATAATATTAGATCCAAACCAAACTCCCCAGACATTACACTGGCCTTCAGCTCACAAACACTATGCCCAGTGCCCACATACCAACCAAGTTTGTCAGGATCAAGTAAACCTCCTATAATTAGATGGAAATTGTGCTCCATGTTGGATAGATAACACTATAGTCAGTATTTGAAGTATACTTTATTTGAATTCCTGTGGAGATGAACCATGGTACGTTGATATATTAAGTTAGATGACGAGACAGGCCTAAACCATGGCGCTGAATGGTGGGTACCATGGAATGTACATTTTCAAACAATTAGTTCTACATGGTACAAAGATAGTACCATGGGTACGACGTCAAAAACAGTAGGGTGCCATGCTACTTTTCGTTGGCGTTATTAGAACAATGCACTATTCACATCGTATTATCGTATTCAATATGAGCAAGGCGACTGTCTTACTGGCTGTTTAAAGTTTAACTTAATTGGGAAATTGAGAACATCATGATTCATTATGTGTATTTTGTCAGACAACATTATTCAAGTGTTATTAAAGTATCGCGATACTTCCTGTTATCCGATGATCGTGTTGACGTGCCCAAGACATGTTAGAATAGGCTACTCTTTGAAACGTTACTGTCTGAAATTTACGTTCTTTTAGATCGCATATCATGCATGATCACGTTAACAAACAAAACAGTCTGCTGGTAGCATATGGGACTTACCCTACAATCAAGAAAACAATGATTGCCAACACCAGATAATTTGTTTGATAGTACAGAAGGTTGCTGACTACTCTGTTGTTCCATTTCGACAAATCTCGCGTATCTGGTTTTGCGAAGCGCTCCGAGCCTGGATAAAAATCATCCCAGGCTCTAAGAGGGGTGATCTCCACTTTAGCCATTTAATTACTACAGTGGGATCCCTGCAACTGATACCGTGCATGCAGTAGAGTGTTCATTTCCTGTCTCTCGCGTGGCGCATTGGGTTTTGGGCGGTTACTTCAAATTTAAATAAACTTTTTAAGTTTGAATAATTTACGAATTGATGCAAATCATCATGGTTTTAAAAACCATGGTTCTGATACCATGGTTTTACTATAGTAATATCAAAAGTAAAACTGTAGTAACCATGGTTTAGGTTCACATACCACAAATGAACCATAGTTGTATTACCACAATTTAACCATGGTTTTCCTGTATTATTACCATGATTTTATTAAAGTAACTTGTACTACATTACATTATAGTTATGCAACAAACTTCAAAAAATTTAAATAACACAATGACAAGTTATTCTACTAAACAGCCTTTATTACAGCAGTTACATCATATTTGAAAGAGAATATAAACCATTAACATAATGTGTAAGAAAGTGTAATATGTGACACAATGATTCAGAACAATCTATTACATAAATATTGGTGTTGGAGCCATGCTTGGGACAGGAAAACAATGTTTGTTGTGAACCGCTTCTCAGGCAGAACTAAACTGGTAAGCCACTTTCATTGGCTGTACATGCTCATTACGTATGCATCCCGGAAATGCAATGCTTACTGCCTAGCGTGGCCACGCCCTCTACTGTGATATCTGTTATGGCTGAACATGGCGCGATGGAAACTATCGATGCGGTAAATATCTTATATATATCTTATGAAATAAACTGTGTGTGCCTAATTAGTACTCGCATTTACAACCTCACCCACTTTACCATGTTGATGATATTATTTTTTTGTGCCTGTCACCTTGTAAAATATCCTCAATGAGTCACTTTAAATGATAAGAAATGGTTATCCACTGTTCAACATTAAGTATGTGGTGTGGGAAATTTAAATTGAACATTAACCTCACTGTTGTCTGTAGCACTACATATGTGGGCGAGAATATGTCTTTGCCCCGCGCTGATCAGACAGATTAATCTCACGTGGAGTCACAGATCGCTCATCACAATGCAGCTGAATACAAAAGAGTTCGATTCTTTATTTACTGACGGACTGGTTGGTCTAGCAGGTAAGTCTGAACAGTTAATTTTTTTTGTGTGACTGTGTTATTGTTAAATCTTTCTGTATGGATTTAAGCATGTATCTCTCAAAGAAAAATAGTATTTGACATCACTTTTGATGTTATTTTTAATTATTACAAATAATCACAGATTCAATATACTGTCAGTTTTGTAGATAATTTGTGTGAATAACATGTTTCAAATTTGTTTATTTGCAGAAAAGTTTTATTCATAAATTTGATTTAATTATTTTTATAATGCAAGAATCCACTCCTCCCTCTCTTTTTGGTTGAGGGTTTTATTTCTATTGATTTAAATATCTTATGTCTTCGTTGGGCATTGATAATAATTTTAAAAAATGTCAACAAACACTGTTGATGTATAAACCTTTTAAGGAGTCTTTACACAGCCAAGTTAAGCCTGCTGTGCCTGTTTATAATTCTGTGTAAAGAGGCAATGCCGCATAAATTATGCCTGCTCTGACCCACCTCAGCTCTTAGTATGAAAGGCAGTTCTGATGCTGTTTAGGTTCTGTGTAAATGCAATACATCCTCAGAGCAGCCATAAACTTTGTTGTCATCATGTTTGAGCATATATTTTGGGCAGATTGGGACTGTATTATTTGTCACCTCTCTCTCTCTCTCTACACATGCATGCAGTTGAAGTCAGAAGTTTACATACACCTTAGTCAAATATATTTAAACTCAGATTTCACAATTCCTGACATTTAATCGTAGAAAACATTCCCTGTTTTAGGTCTGTTATGATCACTACTTCATTTTAAGAATGTGAAATGCCAGAATTATAGTAAAGAGAGTGATTGATTTCTTTCACACATTCCCTGTGGGTCAGAAGTTTACACACACTTTGTCAGTATTTGGTAGAATTGCCTTTAAATTTTTAACTTGGGTCAAACATTTTGGGTTGCCTTCCACAAGATTCTCACAATAATTTTGGCCATTCCTCCAGACAGAACTGGTGTAACCGAGTCAGGTTTGAAGGCCTCCTTGCTAGCACATGCTTTTTCAGTTCTGCCCACACATTTTCTATCGGATTGAGGTTAGGGCTTTGTGACGGCCACTCCAATACCTTGAGTTTGTTGTTCTTATGCCATTTTGCCACAGATTTGGAGGTATGCTTGGGGTCATTTTCCATTTGGAAGACCCATTTGCGACAGCGCTTTGACTTCCTGGCTGATGTCTTGAGATGTTGCTTCAGTATATCCATATTATTTTCCTTCCTCATGATGCCATTTATTTTGTGAAGACCAGTCCCTCCTGCAGCAAAGCCCCACAACACGATGCTGCTACACCAATGCTTCATGGATGGGATGGTGCTCTTTGGCTTGTAAGCCTAACCCTTTTTCTTGCAAACATAACTATGGTCATTATGGCCAAACAGTTACATTTGTTTCATCAGACCGGAGGACATTTCTCCAAAAAGTAAGTCTTTGTCCTCATGTGCACTTGCAAACTGTAGTCTGGCTTTTTTATGGCAGTTTTGGAGCAGTGGCTTCTTCCTTGCCAAGCAGCCTTTCATGTTATGTCAATATAGGATTTGTTTTATTGTGGATATAGATACTTATCTGTTTCCTCTAGCATCCTCACAAGGCCCTTTGCTGTTGTTCTGGGATTGATTTGCACTTTTCACACCAAACTATGGTCATCTCTAGGAGACAGAATGCATCTCCTTCCTGAGCAGTATGATGGCTGCATTGTCACATGGTGTTTATTCTTGTGTACTATTATTTGTACAGATGAGGTCTGGCTGATTTCGTTTGATTTTCCCATGTCAAGCAAAGAGGCACTGAGTTTGAAGGTAGGCCTTAAAATACATCCACAGGTACACCTCCAGTTGACTCCAATTAGCCTTTCAAAAGCTAGTTGCCTAATGGCTTTATCTTTTTCTGGAATTTTCCAAGCTGCTTAAATGCACAGTTAATTTAGTGTATGTAAACTTTTGACCCACTGGAATTGTGATATAGTCAATTAAAAATGAAACAATCTATCTGTAAACAATTGTTGGAAAAATTACTCATGTCATGCTCAAAGTAGATGTCCTACACGACAAATATGAAATCTGTGGAGTGATTAAAAAAAATAAGTTTTAATGATGTGTGTGTGTGTGTGTGTGTGTGTGTGTGTGTGTGTGTGTGTGTGTATGTATTTTTATATATATATATAAAATAAATAATGAATATGAGAGAGTAGTGACAATAAAAGTAATTCTAACAACATATGAACACTAATGATTGGTTCACAAAACTCGCTTTAATTCCAGCAGGCCCCCCACTACTTCATAATAAATGTATACTCCCCTTTTTTATTTACATATTACCATTTAAAACCTTAACAACATTTCTCACAATGTATTCAAAAGTCTAAACGATCCTCATAAACCAGATCCTTTCTATCTAGTCACACAATTTAACTGTCAGTGTAAATGCAACTATATGCCACCTAAGATGCAGCTTTTGTGCCACCTTTGCAAAGTAAAATTGGCTTTATAAATATTCCCCTCTTGCTGTTGTATTTATTTATTGTCTTTAACTGTAACTTAACTGCTGTAAATATGCAGATTGTTCTTGGCATAAAAAAAAACAAACTTACAAAAACACAGTGTGGTACCATGGTACACTGATGGCATCTGGTGGCAATACCATGGTCGTTTGATTTACATTGCCAGTGAATGTTTGGATTGATCTAACTTTTTACTATGATTATTATCCAGTTTACATTTTTAGATTAGAAGAATAACAGTTAAACCAGGGAATTTACCTCTCCTTTTTATTACCCTGTCAGAAATATTTAAAAAGAACCAGTTTGAGCTGAGGATTGCCGGTGGTGCAGTACGGGATCTTCTCTCAGGAAAATGGCCTGAAGATGTGGATTTTGCCACCACAGCCACACCAGAGGAAATGAAGAAAATGTTCCAGACAGCGGGGATCAGGATGATAAACAACAAAGGGGAGAAACATGGCACCATCACTGCCAGGGTAAGTTATTTTTAGAAACTGAGGTGTAATCCTCACCCTAAACCCCTAATGCTGTACTGGAGCCTAAATTATATAATGGCTTCTCTAGATGCATTAATAGGAAAGGTTGGTTAGATTCCTGAACTAAAAAATTGCTCTTGCTGTATAACTGATCTTGTACTTCTATTGTGTAGCTTCATAATGAGAACTTTGAGGTGACCACTTTGCGAGTGGATGTACAGACCGATGGGCGGCATGCAGAGGTGGAGTTTACCACTGACTGGCAGAAAGATGCAGAACGTAGAGACCTCACCATCAACTCCATGTTCCTGGGTAATCCATAAGAGACTTTACAGTGATTTAAAGGATTATGTCGATCAGAATGAAAATCTATCTAATGTAATTCTATCATTATTTACTCATCCTAATGTCACTACAAACTAGGGTTGCTCCGATACCAAAATTTTGGCTTTGGTAATGTACCAGCCCTGGTACATCGGTATCGATACTAAACATTTATTTTTATTAAATTAGCCTGAACATGGAATCATTAACATTTGTGTGATGTCTTTTCAGGGCTGGATGGGACTTTGTATGATTATTTCCAAGGATATGAGGACCTCAAGAACAGGAAAGTAAAGTTTGTTGGCAGTGCCTCACTACGGATCCAGGAGGACTATCTTCGAATTTTGAGATATTTCAGGTACTTCATTTTGGCTCCTCAGACAACATGACTTCCAATTCACAGATGGGGGGGGGGGGGGGGGACACTAATACAGAAGCAATGCTGTGTGTCTTTAATTGGTTTGTATATTTTAAAGGAGCAGTTCAACCAAAAATGGAAATTCCATCTTCTGACAACATAATTTCTTATGTGGAATGCAAAAGGAGAAATTTTGTAATATAATTTAAGCAACATTGACCAGAATCTGTCAAGCACCAAAAAGAACATTCCCTTGTTAGAATATGCTTTGATTATATGGAAAAAATAGTGGCATGAACATTGGTTTAACATGTGTAGGTAAACCTACTGTATGTTTGATTTTAATTTAAATGGCTCATGTGGTTTACCTCTGTGTTATTGCTCTGGCTGTAGATTCTATGGACGAGTGGCAGCTGAGCCCAAACAACATGAACCTGAGACTCTGGATGCAATCAGAGAGAATGCCAATGGATTGGCAGGGATCTCAGGAGAGCGGATCTGGGTTGAACTGAAGAAAATGCTTGTTGGAAACCATGCCGGTCACCTTCTTGAGCTCATCTATGAGCTGGATCTAGCCCAGTACATAGGTGAGACACAACAACTCCTCTTTTATCAACAAAAAGTTTGAAATTCAAAATGGGCAAATACTCTGACACCAAGATCCCAAGAGAGGTCTGTGTGTTGTATGCAGGTCTTCCAGCAGATGGCAATGTTGGAGAGATGAAGAAGATCTGGGAGAGGGCTTGTGAGTGCTCTCTTAAACCCATGACTATCTTGGCATCTCTATTCCGAAACCAGGTTGAGGTAGAGAGGATGGATCTGCGACTAAAGCTTTCCAGAGAAGAGAAAAACCTGGGCCTCTTCTTGGTTAAACACAGACGAGAACTTGTTAAGGGGCTAGATGCACATGAATGCCTTAAACCGTACACCGATTTCATAATTGATGTATGTACATTCTTTTCCTTGGGGACAACAATTTATGAAATTATATATTGTTTTTATTTTGTTTTAAACTTTATAACCATATTTAACTTTTGACAGTTTTGGTATAAGTGTTCTTTAAACAGAGTGTAAAAAATTATTCATCTGAACTACTATTATTTTTATTTTTTTACTGCAGTCCCGAGAGCCAGACACCCGCAGTAAAGTCCTGGAGTTACTAAAGTACCAGGGAGAAAAGAAGCTCTTGGATGAGCTACGCAGGTGGTCCATCCCTCACTTCCCAGTCAGTGGGCATGACCTGCGCAAGCTGGGTATTACCTCGGGTAAGGAGATTGGCACTATCCTGCAAGAGCTTAGGGACACGTGGAAGAATAGCTGCTATCAGATGAGCAAAGAGGAACTCCTGGCAACTCTGAACAGATTCTGATATAAGACAAAAGAACACTAGTATCAAAACTGCTTATGTCTCTACATGCACATACTATAGCCTAATGCATCAAGAGTCAGTCTTCAGTGCAGAAGAAGCTCTTCCTTCCCACCTCAATTGAATCTTTTGTGGAGAGAAATAAAACCATCAAGGCTGCCTTTTGGCTCTTAATATCATTTATAACTTTTTTTTGTTCTGTGGCTCATAAATACAAAGTTGCCTAAGGTTTACGACTGTCATAAGTTGTGAAGGTTGCTGTCTTGTGTATCTGTGGATGCTTTGTGTTTTGCTTGGTTTTCAGGACCCAGACAATGGCTTGGAGCTTGGCGCCATGAATGATGCCAGATTTAGAACATGGTAATAAATGAAGCTTTTACCCAGTCTTTGAGCCACAGGCATTGTAAACGCTCAAAATGTTCTGTCTGCTGTTTAAACTCCTCATGGAATTCATGGAACCTTTACTTTGTAAATGGGGATTTAGTTTGTCATATCATTATTGAATCTTATTCATTAATACGATCAAGTAAAAAAAAAATATATATTTTCTTCATTTGATGCAGGATTTGTCCTTTTGAGAGTAGTAAATTGGTGTAATTATTATACTAAATGATAATTCATCTGTCTCTGAGATGAGCAATGATTTTTCTCAAGAAGCCATAGCCATGGTTTCATATGAGGATTTTTCTTTGCTTTTTTTTTCTTTTGTCAACAATTTCATGGTTGTTGAAAGGTTATGTAACCAACTCCCTAGGTGTATACTTTGAAATAAAGTAACACGCATTACTTACAATGGTGTCTTTTTTTTTTTTTTTTTTTTTTTTTTTAAAGGAATAGTTCACCGAAATTTTAAATTCTTTCATTTGCTTGCCGTCATGCCATCTCAGATGTGTATGACTTTTTCTTTCTTCCACAGAACACAAATGAAGATTTTTAGAAAAATGTCTTGCCCTGTAGGTCCATTCAATGCAAATGAAGGATGCCCATAATTTTGAAGCTCCAAAAAGCACAAAGGCAGCAAGTAATCCATATGACTCCAGTGGTTTCATTCATGTCCCCTGAAGCAAACCAATTGTTTTTTGTTTAAAACAGGACAAAACATAGCTTTTTATTTTTCATTGTGCACCTTGCCATTGCAGTCTCTGGGCATGATCATGATTTCAAGCTCAAATACACTTTCCTAGCACCATCTAGCACTCTGAGCATGCACTAGAATGTGAAATTGAGCTTGAAATCATGATTGCCATGGAGACTGCTGAGGTCAAGATTCATAGTGGAAAAGGAGATGCAGTTTGGTCTGTTCTCACACAAAACCGTTTGGATCACTTAAGACATGGATTAAACGTAAGTAATGGCCACATATCATGTGTAATGTAGAAAAAAGGTGGATAATTTGCCAACTCCAGGATCAAGCTGTGGTTTCTTGATAAGGGTTTTGATAATTGCCAGCTTAAAGTTTCTTTGAACATGCCCTAAGTATGGCGAGGCATTAATAATATTAAGAAGAGGTTCTGAGAATACAGGAACACCTCTTTCAGTAGCTTAGTAGGTATGGGGTCTAACGTACAGTGCATCCAGAAAGTATTCACAGCGCTTCACTTTTTCCACTTTTTTTTTTTGTTACAGCCTTATTCCAAAATGGATTAAATTCATTATTTTCCTAAATTTTTTTTTTACAAACAATACCCTATAATGACAACGTGAAAGAAGTTTGTTTGAAATCTTAGCAAATTTATTAAAAAAAAAACTAAAAGGAAAAAAAATAAATCGCCTGTACATAAGTATTCACAGCCTTTGCCATGACACTCAAAATTGAGCTCAGGTGCATCCTGTTTCCACTGATCATCCTTAAGATGTTTATACAACTTTATTGGAGTCCACCTGTGGTAAATTCAGTTGATTTGGACATGCGTGCACACACCTGTCTAAATAAGGTCCCACAGTTAACAGTGCATGTCAGAGCACAAACCAAGCCATGAAGTCCAAGGCATTGCCTGCAGACCTCCGAGACAGGATTGTATCGAGGCACAGATCTGGGGAAGGGTACAGAAAACATTTTGCAGCATTGAAGGTCCCAATGAGCACAGTGACCTTCATCATCTGTAAATGGAAGAAGTTTGGAACCACCAGGACTCTTCCTAGAGCTGGCTACCCGGCCAAACTGAGTGATTGGGGGAGAAGGGCCTTAGTCAGGGAGGTGACCAAGAACCCGATGGTCACTCTCTGACAGAGCTCCAGCATTTCTCTGTGGAGAGAGGAGAACCTTCCAGATGAACAACCATCTCTGCAGCACTCCACCAATCAGGCCTGTATGGTAGAGTGGCCAGACGGAAGCCACTCCTTTTGTAAAGGGCACATGACAGCCCGCATGGTGTTTCCCAAAAGGCACTTGAAGGACTCTCAGACCATGAGAAACAAAATTCTCTGGTTTGATGAAACAAAGATTGAACTCTTTGGCCTGAATGGCAAGAGTCATGTCTGGAGGAAACCAGGCACAGCTCATCACCTGGCCAATACCATCCCTACGGTGAAGCATGGTGGTGGCAGCAGCATCATTCTTTGGGAATGTTTTTCAATGGCAGGAACTGGGAGACTAGTCAGGATCGAGGTAAAGATGAATGCAGCAATGTACAGTGACATCCATGATGAAAACCTGCTCCAGAGTGCTCTGGACCTCAGACTGTGGTGAAGGTTCATCTTCCAACAGGACATTGACCCTAAGCACACAGCCAAGATAACAAAAGAGTGGCTACGTGACAACTCTGTGAATGTCCTTGAGTGGTCCAGCCAGAGCCCAGACTTGAACCCAATTGAACATCTCTGGAGAGATCTGAAAATGGCTGTGCACTGACACACCCCATCCAACCTGATGGAGCTTGAGAGGTCCTGCAAAGAAGAATGGTGTGCCAAGCTTGTAGCATCATACACAAAAAGACTTGAGGCTGTAAATTGTTAAATTTGTTAATTGGTGCCAAAGGTCCTTCAACAAAGTGTTGAGCAAAGGCTGTGAATACTTATGTACATGTGATTTATTTTTTTTATTATTTTTATTTTTTATTTTTTTATGGTTAATAATTTTTCATAGATTTCAAAAATGTTTCACGTTGCCATTTATGAGCTATTGTTTGTGGAATTGAGGAAAATAATGAATTCAATCCATTTTGAAATAAGGCTGTAACAAAATGTGGAAAAAGTGAAGCGCTGTGAAAAATTTCTGGATGCACTGTACATTTGACTTTTGATGCTTTAATAGATTTTGTTAGCTGTTCCTGACCTATAACTGAAGAACAGAAGTTGCTCATAGGGAATACTATGAGACACTTAAGACTATGAGGACTTCTCAGGTGCTGTGGCAGACAGTTGCATAAATGCAACTGAATAGCTTGTTTCCAATGGTTTTAATTTTAGAAATTCATAAAGCCAATACAACTGTTCTGCGATCGAATATCTGGTTCAGTCAAAGCTTTGTTACTTGACAATTTAGCCACAGTACTGAATAAACACCTTGGATTGGTGTGGTTATTTTCAACGAATTTGCACAGTGAACAAATTTGCAACGAATTAGAGCCTGTCTGTAGCTTGAGGCACTACCTTCCATGCAACTCAAAATACCTCAGATTTTGGACTCTTCCTTCAAGAATGTGAAGTGTAGTTAAAAATATTTTCACACTCTTGCGACTTTCTTTACTTTGTTCACTAACAATGTATGTACGTGCATCACAGATTTGTCATTTTGTCTATTTTTTTTTTTTTTTTCTTTTGGGAAGTCATTACAATTCCCAATACAGTGTCATTTGTGCGGCATCTCTAATTCTGTATTCTTAAATAGAACTCTAGAAATTGAATCTGTGGTGGAAATGTTGGCAATGGGAATTAATTATATTATTTATTAAAAAAAAAATTGTTTATTAAAATAGCCAAATCCTTTTCACTGGCAATACATTTTTAATACATTTTTCACTCGCAATACATTTAAATTTAAATACATTTAAATAATATTTTCACATTTTTGGCAAAATTGCAACTTGATTGGAAAAGGCACCCAATAAAACCATTATGCTCACATATGATGTTTACATTTTTTAAACTCATTTCATTGCAAGCATGCTTTTCGCTGACACTTTTATTGACTTGGTTAACAAGTACAGTAACTTTTGAAAAAGAACAATAGGAAAAGGAAAAATGAATAGTTCACCCAAAAATGAAAAATTATGCAATATGCATTTCCTGGTATGTATGACGTTCTGCTGAACTCAAATGAAGATTTTTAGAATAATTTCTCAGCTCTTTAAGTCTAATTAATTAGTCGGCATAAAAGTAATCCATAAGACTCCAGTAGTTAAATCAATGTCTTAAGAAGCGATGTGATCGGTGTGGGTGAGAAACAGATCAATATTTAAGGCAAGGCAAGGCAAGTTTATTTATATAGCACATTTCATACACAATGGTAATTCAAAGTGCTTTACATAGTAGAAATTAAAAAGAAAAAAAAACAAGAATAATAAAATAAGAATAATTAAAACAGTTTAGAATTAGAAAAAAAATCTAATAAAACACAGTACAAACAGTCGGACACACAGTGGCACAGTGCTCATTCAGTAAATGCACAGCTAAACAGATGTGTTTTGAGTCTGGATTTGAATGTGACTATTGTAGGAGCACATCTGATCTCTTCTGGAACCTGGTTCCAGCTGCGGCTGGCATAATAGCTAAAAGCAGACTGTCCTTGCTTAGAGTGAACCCTTGGTATTTCTAGCTGATGTGATTCTAATGATCTGAGTGATCTGTTGGGTTTATATTCAGTGAGCATATCTGCAATATATTGAGGTCCTAGCCCATTGAGTGATTTATATACCAGTAATAATACTTTAAAATCAATCCTAAATGTAACTGGGAGCCAGTGTAAAGACCTGAGGACTGGTGTGATATGTTCATATTTTCTGGTTTTGCTCAGAATTCTGGCAGCAGCGTTCTGTATGAGCTGCAACTGTCTTATGGTCTTCTTGGGAAGGCCTGTGAGGAGTTCATTACAATAATCCACCCTGCTGGTGATGAATTTAAGTCCTTTTTCACTCTAAATTCTTCTCCCTGCTCAGGCAATCTCCACTTTCAGTTTTTGGGGATTCCCATTTTTCATGTGTATTGCCCCCTACTGGGCAGGGAGAATTAAGCAAAAAAAATAAAATAAAATATTGATCTGTTTCTCACCCACACCAATCATATCACTTCTGAAGATATGGATTAAAACACTGGAGTCTTACGTATTACTTTTATGCTGCCTTTATGTGCTTTTTGGAGTGTAAACTTTTTGGCACCCATTAACTTGCATTTAAGGACCTACAGAGCTGAAATATTCTTCAAAAATCTTAATTTGTGTTCTGCAGAATTAAGAAAATCATAAACATCTGCGATGGCATGAGTAAATTAGATATTTTTTTTTTTGTTTGTTTGTTTTTTTTGGGTGAACTATCCCTTTAAGGGCAACGTTTAGTATTTAGTATTAGTATTCCTTGGGGGGAAAAAATTACAAACAATTTTCAAACAATACATTTTTAAATGTTTCATTTTTTTCCTCCACTGTTTTAATTATCATAATTTAAAAAATATAATAATTTCTGTTTTATAATCATTTTCATAGTTGAACCTGACACAAGAAAGAAATATATACATAAAATCCATTTTAAAAGTATCAAAAATAAATGTAGGCATGGTAGGACATTAAATTGCCTGAATTTGAAGAAACGCTCAATTGTGTCTTTTAACAGTGACACATAATTATAGGCCTTTGTTTAGAAAGATACAGAAACATACAAATTCTAGAATGCTATCTTGTACAACAGATCGTAAGAGTCTGTCTGTCACCTGGAACATTGTCCCTCTGTAGCCTGAATGCCCTTTTGGAGTTCAAGAGTGGTCTTGAATGATAGCTCCACCTTCCTTCCTCCAAACCTTCACATAAAAAACATCCAGTCTCCTCTCAGCATCACACACACCAAAGATGTGCAGAGGCGTAAATACTGTGAGTTCTGTTCCATTTGATCCTCACTGAACTTGAATTGAAGGTTTAAAGTGTCCAAATATTTCGTGATCTAGCGCAATTTGAAAATGTCTTTTTTCAGATTAAATTTAAGCAACGCAACTTTGGAAATGGAAGCGACAGCAGAAGAAGCCCGAGACGAGCACTTGGCGCAAGTGGAGATCGCGCTTTTGAGTGTCATATTCCTGTGCGCTGCAGCTCTAAACTTCGGACTGTTGCTGGTTTTATGGAGAAGGAGACAACAGATGACTCGCATGCGCGTCTTTGTCAGCCATCTCTGCCTAGCTGACCTGGCGGTCGCCTTCTTCCAGGTGTGTCCCCAGCTAATCTGGGACATAACGGACCGTTTTCTGGGACCTGACCTGGTATGCCGTCTGGTCAAGTATTTTCAGGTGGTCGGCATGTTCGCCTCCACCTACATGATAGTTGTGATGACTGTAGACCGCTACCAGGCGATCTGCAACCCCATGGTGACTTTCCAGAGAAGGCGCACGCGCTGGAACCTCCCCGTGTGCGTCGCGTGGACTGTGTCCCTCATCCTCAGCCTCCCGCAAATCTTCATTTTCTCCAGAGTTCAAATCGCTCCGGGTGTCTACGACTGCTGGGCACAGTTCGCCCAGCCTTGGGGACTTAAAGCGTACGTGACATGGACGACGCTGGTCGTATTTGTTCTGCCGATCATAACTGTGATGGTGTGCCAGGTGCGCATATGCCGCGCGCTTCAGATCAACCTGTACATGAAGACTCAGCAACAGTGTGGAGATGGGAACACGCACCCGCTTTCCTCCAGAGCAAGCAGCGTCGTGTCGGTCTCAAAATCTCGGATTAAGACCGTGAAGATGACAGTGGTGATCGTGCTCGCATACACCGTCTGCTGGGCTCCGTTTTTCACCGTACAGCTGTGGTCTGTTTGGGACGCCAAAGCTCCAACTGAGAGTAAGAGACTGTCTTTTGGTTTCTCATATACACGATAGTTTAGTTCTACTAGTTACTTTTATTTGCCCTGGGAATTCTGTACATTTTGCACCTCTCAGTTACGTGTATAGTTGTTGTTACGTCTCGCGCACGGTCAAGGGCATTTCAATACATGCGCTTTTCGCTCAGTGGAAAGTTTAGCTGTTGTTTAGCTACTATATCTTGTAACCTATTTATGTTTTATATTTCAGCCTCGACTTTTACCATCCTCATGTTGCTGGCAAGTTTGAACAGCTGTGTCAATCCTTGCATTTACCTTCTTTTCACCGTGAAGTTTCCTAAACGTTTGGCAGTTTGCACGGAGAACGCCGATATGAGGGAGTCGGTGACTGAGGAAGCCACAATGAGCAGCTCTCTGTATATGAGCTACAAAAGCTCCAGCGAAATACGGTGAAAAAGAAAGAACACTATCAAAAAGTACCATATAAGTACCATTGTATTGGTGTTTTTATGACATTAAGCTACTCTTTTTCAGGGCCTCTACTAAACACCTGTATGTCACTCACTATATACTGGAACATTTTCCTGTTCCATAAGGTCTTTGTGTGTGTGTGGTGTTTTGATTTTGAGGCAAATCTTTTTAAATGTTGCAAATTTATGTAGCTAATGAAAATCACTGAAATTACCTTATAAACGCATTGTTTTTCTTAAAGTGGGGCAATAGATTTATTCTGAACAATTTTCAAAGTGGGCTCACATTGACTCATCCAATCATAATAGAGATTAGTTTGTATATAGAATACTTGAGATGTAATAAAATACAAAACGTGTTTGAAATGAACAGGAAATTGTCAAATTTTTCTTAAGTAGTTATTTTTAGTAAGCATCATCTTAATTTGTTACTCAGAAAAAAGCATCTTCGAGTCTCAAATTTATTTGCATTAGTTGACAAATTTTTAACTGTAACGATTGCCCATATCTCTACACAATATCACTTTAAACTCCCAAGGGGCCTTTTACCCCAAGTGAGGGAGCCTTTTACCCCAAGTGAGTGAGCCTTTTACCCCAAGTGAGGGAGCCTTTTACCCCAAGTGAGGGAGCCTTTTACCCCAAGTGTAGATTAAAAGGCTCCCTCACCATATTAAAAAAAAAAAAAAACTGAATTTCAATTAAAAAACCTTCCACTATTATTTATTTTCACACAAATTATGTTGCTCCATCAATATTCAATGAAAATAAATATAGATATTTTTTTATCTTGATATATTTTGTGACCAGGAAAAAAGCAAAATGTCCTTAAGGGGTGCCATTAGTCCTGTTGTACCCTAATTTCAGATGATTGTTTTGTTTAGTTATTATGATAATAATAATAATTATTATTATTTCTTCAAAAAAGATGGCAAGGGGGCCTTTCTACACTGGGACCTTCACTAGGGGTAAAAGGCCCCCAAGATGGTTATAGTGGTATAATTTAGGGGCAATTGTTAGTGCAAATAATTTTGAGACAGCAAATTAAGATAATGCTTATTCAAATGATTTTTTAAGGATTTTCATTAGCTACATACATTTGCAACATTTAACAAATTATTAAACACTAAATCAAATTACATCAATTGCTAGGAGAGTGCTGTGGTAGTTTGTGTTGCTATTTAGTGTTTTGGGAGAAAATAAAATCGGCCTTTTAACCCAGAGGGCGTTTAGCACCGTTGTACCCTACCATGGTAGCTCCAAGGTATTCTTTAAAGTGCCTTGGTGTGCCATGCAAATTGATACATGAATATAGTAATCATTCAGTATTATAGCAAAGTGTCATTGTATTACAATCTAATGTCTTCAATGTACCATGGTACCCCCACAGTAATTCTCAATTCACCAGATGAAGAAGTTACCCATGGAGTTGTCTTTCAAGTGTCCATACTATTGCATGCCAAGCAGGTGTTTTATTAAATTAAATTCAAGTTATAGTTTTACCCCCTACATCACCCCTATACATTTTAGAACGTAATCTAAAAAAACAAAAAAACAAAGGTAAATTCAGAAGCACTCTCGTTGTGGAATAAGCGGAGGCGGATCTTTTTAAAGGAAACACCCCGGCGTTACATTTTAAATGCAGTTATATTTAATGCGTTATAACTTTATTAAAGCTCAAATAATACAGAAGCAGATCATGTTAATAACTTTAAACTCAGAAACTGGCATTTCTCTGTGTGGTCGGTGCTTCTTCTATGAGTTGCGCGAATGTCCCGATCTGAGGGGGAGAGATTGAAACTGCACCCGGCTGAGAGAGACTCTGCCTCGGGGATGCTCATCCCTCGAGCGCGCACGCTTAATGCAGCTAGATTAGAATTCAATCGCTCGTGATTTATTGAATCATAATATATGTCACTGTGTATTTCTTATCGTGAAGAAAATTGGCAATATGCTGCTTTATTAATATGAGAGCACTTTGCGCATTAGTTTGGATATTGTTTTTTATTCATTCTATTGTATGCTTGTTTATTTAGTTGTTTTTTTTGTAGCTACTTGGTAAAAACTTAAAGTAAAAGTTGCAAAAGTTGAAGCAAATCTTATATAAGTGTTCAAAAATACTTAAGCATACATTGTACAGTTTTGTTATAATTCCAAAATAATATATTTAACTTGGTGTTGCTCAATGGCATGTTTTTGTTCTTAGTTCTGCTGCTAATGTTTTGTTAACTTTGTTAATAAAAGAGTGTTGTACAGTAACCTGATTTTGTGTTTTGCTTTGGTACCGAAAATGGTATCGAGTACCGTGAAATTTCACTGTCATTGGTACCGACTACTGAAATGTTGGTACCATGACAACACTAATGGCAACAAAGTTCTAAAATTGGCTATAACTTTACACAGAAAATGTTAGTAAGTGATTTTATCACTCTGAAGTCATTCATACTGTTTGTCTTCTTGTGGCTATACTTTTGAAAAAGTCAATATTTTTATGTTCACAAATCATGGGCTTTTGGGGTGGTATGACCTCCCAGAGGAGCCTTGAACCCATAGGCATGACCACTATTAAACTTGATCGAAACCTTAATATATATGGGGAAACACATTCATCTTTCCTTTCAGCATACATCTGTCAATTTAATAAATATGTCAGTGAAGCTGTTCTCCTAGCAGCAGCAGCCTTGTTTTTTACGTAAACTGAAGGAACCCTCCAAATCATGTCAGTTTAATGTGGTTTTGTGTGACATTGTAAAGAGTAAATTCAATTTTGAATCATAATGCAGCAAACGTGACATTTAGGTGGAAAATACAGTACATGAAAACCCAATACTGTGTTTGATTTTCAAGAAACAAGGCAGCCTATCTTTTCCAAACCATCAATGTGAAAGAATAAACTATAAGGAACCTAACCCTGTATAAAGTTTGTGAGAAGAAACACACTATGTGGTTTAGGAGAGCGCTCTGTTAACTTTCTGTGCTGGTCCACTGACTTTAGACTCCACCTCTATAGGGTGACACCATCTTTCCCTAGGGCAGGGCTGTTTCTAGGGAAAGGTGAACTAGGCAGTCACTAGGGCACCAAAGAGGAGGAGGAGGCTTTAAAGAACACATCCCAAACATCGCCCTCACTACCACCCTCTGACAGGGGCACCAATAGGGATCTTGCCTAGGGTGCCAGAATGGTCTGAAACGGCCTTGCTAGGGGGGCACCATAAACTCCACTGGCTGTCCTTACTCATACGTTATACATTATTCAAGAACCTTGCCGTTCCGACAATCAGGAAAGTATGCATATCCATTTGGCCAGTGGCAGCCCTGTTTAGAAGGGACAACCAACTAGGCTACAAAATGGAGAAACTATTTAGGATTTATAAGAAAGCAGCATGTAGCAGGACAATCTTAACTGTTTTCAATATATCTCTACACGACTCCAGAATTGTGTCTCTGGGCTTTTACGCCTGCAGTAGGATGAGAATGTAAGGAAATATTTCCTTTAGTTTCATCAATAAATATGAAAAGATCGATAAGTGCTTCAAATGTAATGTTCAATGTTAGTACATTTGAACTAATGTAGTTAACAAACTTTAATGAATACAACCATATTGTAAAGTTTTACCACTAAAACTAATGTCTGATCCATTGTTTGACTGTCAAAATCTCTGACTATGTTTATTCAATATTGTGACCATGAACATTGTTATTAAGGTTTACTTAATAATTATTAAGTACTTAATAATATGAACAACGTTTTTGTTGCATAAAGACATTTATTCCGACAATCTTTCTTTATCACATAGGCTCACTACCAGTAACTCATAAAGCCCCAGTCACATTTCAATAAATTACATTAAAACCGACCAAACATTTCCATTGCTTGTAGCCTTCTCTTTTGCTCTTTCATTGACTCGGGGAATAGTGGTGCTCTTTGTGATTAAACTGGGACATTGGAGTTATGCAAGTCTGTACCATTGCTTGATGTGTTTGAAAGGAAATTGTTTTTACATTTACCAGCTTTTTTGAAGTCCATCCAACATTTAAGAATGTGTCTATACTCTCTAATACAAGTGGTTCCTTTGGAAGCTGCGTAATGCAGTACAATACCAGGTTTATTATAGGATAAATTTGAAATGTTGTTTTGATTTTTATTACTCTGGTGGAATAATTGCATTTACTGATCCAATTATTATCACTTCTCTGGTAGTATAAACATTGCATCATTTACATATACATACTGACATATGTTTGGACATGACCAAACATTACAAAATCGTCGTCCCTTGTGGTTTTATAGAAAATCTTGAGGACAGGCATTTATGGAAGGTTTGAAAATCATGTCATTCCAATGTGCAAACCAATCTTAAAAAAATACAGTAATACTGTAAAATACAGTAATCTGATTCATGTTCAATGTTCAGAGTTGTTTTGTTATGTGAATACTCACCCATAAACAATGATTTATTTATAAAACAACATCAACACAAATTTAAGTCTGACAGTGTTGTGTCAAGTTCTTTAACTTAGCTACCTGTGATTATTGGTGCTATCATTATTAAACAAATTAGTTATGGTAAATTAAAATTACAGAAATATGTTGGGACTCAGTGGGGCTGCTGAAGTAAAAAAAAAAATGGGGTAACACTTTACACTAATGATCCCTTTAAGGTGTTCAATGACTAATAAATCATTTACAAATGCATTACAAATCACTGATGTGTTGTTATAATGACATGCATAAAAATATATATATATATATATATGTATAGACTTTTGCAATACCTGCCAAATAGTGAGCCATTTTACCTCACATGTTATAAATGCTTAATAACAGTTATTAAACATTATTAACATATGAAAATGTACTATAATGTAAAGCGGATAAATATGAAGAATATATTAAGGAGAAGCCAACATAGAAACACATGTACAATAAGTTCTATATGATTTCATGGTCATCAGGCTTTATTATATGATATAAGCTGCAAACGAGAAGACTTGAAAAGTGCTTTTGCAGAGGATTTTAATTAACTTGGACTGGGACACTACTCAGACTAGCACCATTCTTAAGTAAAGTACAACACAAATTTAAACACAAAGCAGACTATGATCCCTTCTGTAATCTCACTACCTTGTGACATAAATCATGAATAAGGATTTTTATGTTTTTAATTAAAAAAAGAGTATTTCTTAAGCATTTATAACAAGCAAATTAAAATGCTCACAACTTGGCAGGAATAGCATGACAGTTGCACGATCAGTGATTTAATGCATGTATTTTTGATTTAATAGTAATTAATGAAACCCTTTATAAACTCTTAACAAAGGGAAAATTAATGTAAAGTGTTACCGAAATAGATACAGTTGTGACTAAGGAATACAGTACCTTTTGTTTATAAGCCTGTTCACTTTGTGTTGATGTGTGGTCAGTGAAAAAAGACTTCAAAATAGCTTTTGTGCACATGAAAATTTTAGCAAACATTATTAAACTTATTATGACAGACAATAAAAGCAGAAACTGGGGATCGTTTCTGATTTATCTTACATAAACAGTCATACACTGCAATTGCAGTTTCACAGTGTGAGATCAATTCAAGAGGGCTGTGTGCAACTGTGTGTACCTGTGACAAGATTGGTGAGAAGATTAGGTACAAATGTCCTTCAAGTTTATGCATGCATATATTTGTGTTTTATATATATATATATATATATATATATATATATATATATATATATATATATATATATATATGTATGTGTGTGTGTGTGTGTGTGTGTGTGTGTATTAGTGCTGTCAATTTAATGCGTTGATTCAGTGCGTTTAATTTGACAAAAAATAACATGTTAAAAAAATTAACGCAATTGATCCGCAATGCCCCCAGACCATAATAAGGAATATTCCTGAGAAATGCAAGCTTGTAGTACCACCTGTTTACACCAGAGGGCAGTAAGTGAAATTTCAGCTGCATGAGCTGGAAGTTAAATAAATAGTTTTAATCATACATATTACATAAGGAATGCTTCAGTTAAAGAGCAAAAGATTAGTCTACATGTCAGAGTGTTCATTTTCACTTGGTGCCAAAAAGACATAAATCAACACAAGATATCGATACAGGAGGTAACTATGGCAACAGTAGGCTACTTGAGTGCTTGTAAAGAGGATATCGATAAAACACAAGGACTATCATTATTTATCAATTTAGTTTTATATTTCACAAGTATTTCACAAAACTCTTTCTTTAAAAGTCTTGAAGATAGTTGATATTTGCCAAACTGTGCCAGATATAGATAAATTGTAATGTGAGAGGAACCTCAAGATATTGCACCCTGAAAATTACCGAAAGATATGTGTATGACTTTCTTTCTTTTACAGAATACAAATTATGATTTTTAGAAGAATGATTCAGCTCTGTAGTTCCATACAATGCAAGTGAATGGGTGCCAAAATCTTGCTCTAAATCTCTAAAACCCAAATGAATGGAGCCAAAAAGTAGTCCATATGACTCCAGTGTTTAAATCCATATCTTTTGAAGCGATATGATAGGTGAGGAAGAGAGATCAATGTTTAAGTCATTTTACTATAAATTCTCCTCCCTGCTCAGTAGGTGGCAATATGCACGAAGAATGTGAATTCCAAAATCTAAAGAAGAATGTGAAAGTGAAAGTGTAGATTGATAGTAAAAATGACTTATATATTGATCTCTTTCTCACCCACACTTATCATATAGGTTCAGAAGACATGGATTTAACCGCTTGAGTCGTATGTATAACTTTTATGCTGCCTTTATGTGCTTTTGGAGCTTCAAATCTGTTGAAGAAGTGTTCAGCAGAAGAAAGAATATCACACACAGCTGGGATTGTATGATGGTGCGTAAATGATGAGAGAATTTTCATTTTTGTGGTGAACTATTCCTTTTATTAGAATTATGACAATACTGACAAATGCAAAAGTTTAAAAAGTATAAAGCATTATTTTCACAGCAATTTCCAGTATGCAGCCAGAGATTAGAGAGATATGAAAACATTTCAAATGATAGGAAATGAGAACATGTGGCAGGGAACAACAGTTAAAAAGAATAAATCAAGAGGAGTTTTCATTTTCCTTTGCATTAGAGCTATATTTTGAACTGATTTGATATGAGACTGTGGCAAGGAACACAAAACTCCATAAGACGTTGGTTAATAGAGAAAAGTAACTTTGAGAGAAACTAGGCTCACTGTGCAGGCCAGTTCCCCTCTGGCTAACCAGTATAAGATAGTGTTCTATGCACATAGCAGTTATTGAGGTAGCAGCCAGTAATAAAGTGACAATAATTAAAGTGCAACTCAGGACACTTGTGTGTGTGTGTGTGTGTGTGTGTGTGTGTGTCAAACCAGTCTCTGTGTATTGAGGAGTCTGATGGCTTGGGGGAAAAAGCTGTTACACCGACTGACCGTGAGGGCCCGAATGCTTCAGTACCTCTTGTCAGATGGCAGGAGGGTGAAGAGTTTGTGTGAGGGGTGTGTGGGGTCGTCCACAATGCTGGTGGCTTTGCGGATGCAATGTTTTTTTGTAAATGGCTTTGATGGAGGGAAGAGAGACCACAATGATCTTCTCAGCTGTCCTCACTATCCTCTGCAGGGCCTTACGGTCTGAAACGGTGCAAGTCCCAAACCAGGCAGTGATGCAGCTGCTCAGGATGCTCTCAATAGTCCCTCTATAGAATTTAGTGAGGATGGGGGGTCATTTTAAAATCAATCAATCAATCAATCAATCAATCAATCAATAAATGTTTATTTCTATAGCACATTTAAAGTGCTGCACAATAAGTAAAAAGACAACAATCTATACATGTAATAACAATAAACAATAAACTTACAAAGATAAAAAGAGAAATGGTCAATGAATGTTAAAAGACAAGGAAAATGGATACGTTTTAAGTTTAGTTTTAAAAACTGAGATAGCAGAGGCTGTTCTAATGTGTGCCGGAAGACTGTTCCATAGCTTAGGTCCAGCAAAAGCAAAGGTACGATCACCACTATTCTTAAGTTTAGACCTGGGAACACAAAGCAAATCAGATTCACCAGATCTTATGGAGAGATATAAATACAAATAATAACATTTTAAAATCAATTCTAAATTTAACAGGAAGCCAGTGCAATGAAATCAAGACCGGTGTGATGGGCTCAAATGTACATTTCCCATTGAGGAGCCTAGCTGCAGCGTTTTGAACAAGCTGATTTCATGAAATTGATGAATGAGGGGCACCAATGTAAAGTGAGTTACAGTAATCGAGGCGAGAAGTAACAAAAGCATGTATCACTGTTTCAAACTTGCTTAATGACAAGAGTGGCTTAACCTTAGTTAACAAACGAAGATGATAAAAACATGATTTTACCTCAGCACTTATCTGCTTATCAAATTTAAGTTTGCTGTCAAACAGAACACCCAAGTTCCTAGCACACCTGTTCCTATAAAGTGAGAGAGAGTCTAGGTCAAAATCACATGAACTGTTGTTATTGGAGCCAAACAGGATGATTTCAGTTTTACTCTCATTTAGCTTTAAAAAGTTATTTGTGAGTCATAATTTAAGTTCACCTAAGCAGTCTAATATGGGCTTGTAAGGCATGTTTGTTGTCACGCTTTAAAGAGAGATACATTTGGGTGTCATCAGCATAGAGATGAATGGAAACTCCATCTGTTAAATATGGAGCCCAGAGGATACATATACAGAGAAAACAATACAGGGCCAAGAATTGAGGGTCCATTGTAAGTCCAAGATTCAGGCAGTGGCATATGAAGTATCCCATGTCTTATGGTTGGAATTGGCATCAGTTCATCCCCTGAAGTCCTTCGTAATAGACTGAAGTGATGTCTGGCCGGCACAGCTGCATTTAGTCATCATCACTCAAAGACACATAGCAGTGGAGTCCAACACCAAACAGGAACAGAGGTGGATCTGGCCGGCTCTGGTAACCTCGAGATATGAATCCCAAGGTTGAGACAGGAAACAAACAAATAATATTAGCGTAGAAGCCATACATTTTTTATGTGTTATAGAGCATAACTGTTTATGGTTCCTGGTATATAATAGTAAGCATATGCCAGACAATGCATACGATGGTTGATCTATTGACGTGGTAAATGTTTAGAGAAGAATATGTTATTTTCCGACTTAAAATCCTTTAATCTAAATTCTTGATATTGGTGCTGTGCATATGAACCATGGCACACTTCAAAATCACTTTTCATTTCTTGCCCTAATCATACCATATTTTCAGAAACATTTACATCTAACATGAAAAGGATTCTAATAACCAGTCAGATGGCAGGGATGTTCTTGAAAGTAGGTTCAAATTTAAGAGATTAGGAGATTAGAAATGAAAAATGTCTTAGTAACGGATGCGTATTCGAAAAACTGAGGTGTACACCATATTGCAAGGACTGTAATCATTCCTTGGAGTCTTACTACTTGATGGCTCAGATGGAAACCTTAATATATATGGGGAAACACATTCATCTTTCCTTTCAGCATACATCTGTCAATTTAATAAATATGTCAGTGAAGCTGTTCTCCTAGCAGCAGCAGCCTTGTTTTTTACGTAAACTGAAGGAACCCTCCAAATCATGTCAGTTTAATGTGCTTTTGTGTGACATTGTAAAGAGTAAATTCAATTTTGAATCATAATGCAGCAAATGTGACATTTAGGTGGAAAATACAGTACATGAAAACCCAATACTGTGTTTGATTTTCAAGAAACAAGGCAGCCTATCTTTTCCAAACCATCAATGTGAAAGAATAAACTATAAGGAACCTAACCCTGTATAAAGTTTGTGAGAAGAAACACACTATGTGGTTTAGGAGAGCGCTCTGTTAACTTTCTGTGCTGGTCCACTGACTTTAGATTCCACCTCTATAGGGTGACACCATCTTTCCCTAGGGCAGGGCTGTTTCTAGGGAAAGGTGAACTAGGCAGTCACTAGGGCACCAAAGAGGAGGAGGAGGCTTTAAAGAACACATCCCAAACATCGCCCTCACTACCACCCTCTGACAGGGGCACCAATAGGGATCTTGCCTAGGGCGCCAGAATGGTCTGAAACGGCCTTGCTAGGGGGGCACCATAAACTCCACTGGCTGTCCTTACTCATACGTTATACATTATTCAAGAACCTTGCCGTTCCGACAATCAGGAAGGTATGCATATCCATTTGGCCAGTGGCAGCCCTGTTTAGAAGGGACAACCAACTAGGCTTCAAAATGGAGAAACTATTTAGGATTTATAAGAAAGCAGCATGTAGCAGGACAATCTTAACTGTTTTCAATATATCTCTACACGACTCCAGAATTGTGTCTCTGGGCATTTACGCCTGCAGTAGGATGAGAATGTAAGGAAATATTTCCTTTAGTTTCATCAATAAATATGAAAAGATCGATAAGTGCTTCAAATGTAATGTTCATTGTTAGTACATTTGAACTAATGTAGTTAACAAATTTTAATGAATACAACCATATTGTAAAATTTTACCACTAAAACTAATGTCTGATCCATTGTTTGACAGTCAAAATCTCTGACTATGTTAATTCAATACTGTGACCGTGAACATTGTTATTAAGTACTTAATAATATGAACAACGTTTTTGTTGCATAAAGACATTTAATCCGACAATCTTTCTTTATCACATAGGCTCACTACCAGTAACTCATAAAGCCCCAGTCACATTTCAGTAAATTACATTAAAACCGACCAAACATTTCCATTGCTTGTAGCCTTCTCTTTTGCTCTTTCATTGACTCGGGGAATAGTGGTGCTCTTTGTTATTAAACTGGGACATTGGAGTTATGCAAGTCTGTACCATTGCTTGATGTGTTTGAAAGGAAATTGTTTTTACATTTACCAGCTTTTTTGAAGTCCATCCAACATTTAAGAATGTGTCTATACTCTCTAACACAAGTGGTTCCTTTGGAAGCTGTGTAATGCAGTACAATACCAGGTTTATTATAGGATAAATTTGAAATGTTGTTTCGATTGTTATTACTCTGGTGGAATAATTGCATTTACTGATCCAATTATTATCACTTCTCTGGTAGTATAAACATTGCATCATTTACATATACATACTGACATATGTTTGGACATGACCAAACATTACAAAATCGTCGTCCCTTGTGGTTTTATAGAAAATCTTGAGGACAGGCATTTATGGAAGGTTTGAAAATCATGTCATTCCAATGTGCAAACAAATCTTAAAAAAATACAGTAATACTGTAAAATACAGTAATCTGATTCATGTTCAATGTTCTGAGGTGTTTTGTTATGTGAATACTCACCCATAAACAATGATTTATTTATAAAACATCATCAACACAAATTTAAGTCTGACAGTGTTGTGTCAAGTTCTTTAACTTAGCTACCTGTGATTATTGGTGTTATCATTATTAAACAAATTAGTTATGGTAAATTAGAATTACAGAAATATGTTGGGACTCAGTGGGGCTGCTGAAGTAAAAAAATGGGGTAACACTTTACACTAATGATCCCTTTAAGTGTTCAATGACTAATTAATCATTTACAAATGCATTACAAATCACTGATGTGTTGTTATAATGACATGCATAAAAATATATATATATATATATATATATATGTATAGACTTTTGCAATACCTGCCAAATAGTGAGCCATTTTACCTCACATGTTATAAATGCTTAATAACAGTTATTAAACATTATTAACATATGAAAATGTACTATAATGTAAAGCGGATAAATATGAAGAATATATTAAGGAGAAGCCAACATAGAAACATATGTACAATAAGTTCTATATGATTTCACGGTTACTGTCATAGTTACAATACTACAGTAAAATCAAGGTTACTGGATGGAAACTACAGTATTATTGTTGTAAAACAATGGTTAATTGTATCAAAACTATAATTTCTGCCAAGAAAACAATGTTGGCAGCATTCATTGTTACTTCAGTCATGGCTACTACATTATTACTACATAAAACCATGGTTAATTCTATCAAAACCATGATTTCTGCTAAGAAAACCATGCTCACAACAGTCCTTGTTATTACAGTCGTGGTTAATACATTATTACTAGAGTAAAACTGTAGCACGCACGCTATATATCCTCCGTTACACCACTATATCTCATACAACTGAGATGTACGTGTAGACATGCCACCACTATCCATCGCATCTGATCAATTAATCTTAGATTATGATGACCAAACTATCTCTCCACTCTTCACTTATTGTGAATACCTTGAAGGGACAGTTTGAAAAATATGCAATATTTTCCTCACCTTCATGTTGTGCGAAACCCATATTTCTTTCTTTCTTTCTTTCTTTCTTTCTTTCTTTCTTTCTTTCTTTCTTTCTTTCTTTCTTTCTTTCTTTCTTTCTTTCTTTCTTTCTTTCTTTCTTTCTTTCTTTCTTTCTTCCTTCCTTCCTTCCTTCCATCCGTCCGTCCGTCCGTCCGTCAGTCAATTTCATTGAGGGCCTATGGAAAAAGATGCAAGGAAAGTGAATGGTGACTGAGAATATCAGTCCCTAACATTCTGCCTAACGTCTCTTTTGTTGAAGAAAATTATATGTGTTTTGGTCAACATGAAGGTGAGGAAATAATGACAGAATTTTCATTTTTGTTGAAAAAAAAGACTTTTCTCTGTTCAAAAGTAAGGGATCATTGAAATCTCAGAAAACCAACCTCATCAATTAATTTTTTTTCTCCTGAATTTTATGACAGTTTTCCGTGCTTGTCACATCCATTTACAGCGTGTAAATGAAAGGCTACACATAGTAATTAGTCTGAGATCACATCTGAGAACATTTGTCAAATTGCTGTGAAGCACAGCAGCCCTCACTGTAATCACTGTAATTGTTTTTTTTCTTTTCTTTTCTTTTCTTTTCTTTTCTTTTCTTTTCTTTTCTTTTCTTTTCTTTTCTTTTCCACAGAGCCTTAGGCCTGTATTATATTAACAAAACCTATTCTTTATTGTTTCTGGGTAAAGAAAATTGTTCGAGTGTAAAAATAAAATGTTAATAAAACTAAAAAGGTAATTGTTCAATATGAAAGTGTTTATCCAAGTGACCATTATTGGATCCATTTTTGGAATGTTCTCAGTCTTTTTTTTTTTTTTTTTTTAGAAATACACAATTTCTAGGACCTGTGACAAGTGTTGGGTGTATTCTGATAAAGTAATAATTAATTACTGTCATCAAAATACTTTAGTCTAAAAGTAGTTTAATGCATGCAATGTAGAATACATTTTAAAACATTAAATGTGTATGTGTGCTTAAATGTAAATTCTCTACAGTGTACAAGGAGGAAATTTACAGGATGGCCCAAAAAACAAAAAACAAACAATAAAATATAAAAATCCACAAAATGAGGAAGATCATTTTCATTTTTGGTTCCTAAACTATGGAATAGTCTTCCTAGCAGTGTTCGGAACTCAGACACATTCTCTCAGTTTAAGTCTGGACTAAAGACTCTTCTATTCAGCCAGGCATACACCTACTTTATCCCTCAATTCATATGCTGATTTGGTACTGATGGTCTGCTAAAAACCGAAAAAAAAAAAATTATTCTTTAACCCTGCTTTAAATTGAATGGCATCTATGCTAATTTTATTCTAGTTCTTTCCCCGTCTAAACCACTGTATTATATCCCAAGTTTACCAGAGCCTGCCAGTTCCATCTCCGGTCTTGCTGATGTCCGATTCCCACTATGTCACTGAGTGTTGATGATCAACTGCAGCATGTGCCAGCCAGACTTCACTTCAGTCTACAACTTCACAGAGGATGAATTGTTGTAAACTCAAACACATGGGATTCTCTGTGAGCCTCTCTCTTAAGTATGGGCTCAGGATGAAGACCAAAATTACCTGCCATAAGATTCCAACTGGACAGCGATGCTCCTCACAGAATGATACCTATATCAACCTGGTCGAAGGAGGGACAACACTCTCTAAAACTACATAGAAAATGAATTAACCACAAACAAAATACTTTATCAGCCAAAATCAGAGGACAATTCATCTATATGTTTTTCCTCAGTTGATTCGGGATGACTTCAAGACTTTAACACTAAAATGATAGTAAATACAAAATCGCTTTGTTTAATCATTGGCCCACAACACTTACTTAATTTACTAATATTAACCAATAACAGATCTAAATATAAAAAAAACCTAATATTGGCATTATATTCATATTTATTTTATATATATTTATATATATATATATTTATTTCTGTTATAGCATAATTTGATGTACAGCTGCTTTGAAAAAACGCCATTGTGAAAAGCGCTATGCAAATAAATTTGACTTGACTTTTTTGAAAATTGCATGAAGACGTTTGCACAATATTTGGCGTAATTCTTCAACTTTTTGTAAACAACAAAATTATATCACTGTGATTTCATCATGAGCAACAACTTGCTACAAATAAATAAATAAATTGTTTAGCTAAGTTTTCAATGGAAGCAAATTTAGGTGTTTCTCTTTTGCCAAGCGGCCACATTTACTTTTTATTTATAATTCTTTTTATGTGTTTTTATTTATTTACGCCTTTATGCATTTTTATGATATGAGCAATTAAATATAGTGGCCCCATTTTTGGGGGCATTTTGTAGACATTATTTTGAATTTGTTGAGTAGAAAAAACAAACCCAATCAGCTCCCTAGCTCCCTATGTCGTAAATCAGTATATTGTGAACATGAATTCGGGCACTGGCAAGGGTGATCATCCACTGAACATTGGGACACTTATGACTCAATCATGTGTGACAAGTTAACGAGCTTGCTCATTGAAGCGCAGCTGTTATTAATCAGCACCATTGCTGTATAAATTACACTATTATTATTTTTTATTGAAGATATTCAAACGTAGAGTGTTATTATAGCAGATAAATGACATAAATAAAGAAATACAAATATAAAGGAGTGTATTTTAAAACTTATTATAACATCTCAAATATCTTTCATGGTAATTATGAATGAAAGACATTACAAACAACATATCTTTTAAATAAGGCTTGACTTCATATTTTTAAACCTGTAGATGACTTGCTTGTCATCTAAATACTTGAGAGACTTCAGAAGACATGACAACGTTCTGGAAAGGGAACGTAGTAAGCAACGATTCTCAATGTTTTTTTTGTGCAGAATCAAAATAAGTGTAGATAAGGGAGGCATCCAAATATACAGCGTCACAGTGTCTACAGGAACAGGGGAACACTAATCTAGAGTCAAGTAAAGTCAAGCAGTTTTTATTGTCGTTCAACCATATACAGTTAGTACAGTACACAGTAAAACGAGACAACATTCCTCCAGGACCATGGTGCTACATAAAACAACATAGAACAAACACAGAACCACATGAGACTACACAGGCTGAATAAGACCTAAACATTTATACAGTGCACGTGCAATCGTGCAAAAAGTACAGGACAGAACAATAATTACTAAAAAGGAAACAGGACAATTGGCACAGTAAGAGACAGTGAGAGACAGTGCAGCTCCGAGCAGTATACATTTGTAAACTGAGTAGTGCAAAAAGATAACACTTTCTAAAAATGCCAAATGTAAACATAACATACTATGAAATAGTGTTCTATGGATATAGCAGTTATTGAGGTATCAGCCAGGTATAAAGTGACAATGAATTAAGTGCAACTCTGGACATGTACAAAAGTTGGATGGTGTACAGGTGTGTGTGTGTGTGTGTGTGTGTGTGTGTGTGTGTGTGTGTGTGTGTGTGTGAATGTGTGTCAGTCCAGTCTCTGAGTATTGAGGAGTTTGATGGCTTGGGGGAAAAAAGCTGGTACACCGACTGGCCATGAGGGCCCGAATGCTTCGGTACCTCTTGCCAGACGGCAGGAGGGTGAAGAGTTTGTGTGAGGCGTGTGTGGGGTCATCCACAAAGCTTTGCGGATGCAGCGTTTGGTGTAAATGCCTTTGATGGAGGGAAGAGAGACCCTGATGATCTTCTCAGCTGTCCTCTGCAGGGCTTTGCGGTCCGAAACAGTGCAAGTCCCAAAACAGGCAGTGATGCAGCTGCTCAGGATGCTCTTATTAGTCCCTCTATAGAATGTGGTGAGGATGGGGGGTGGGAAATGTGCTTTTCTCAACCTTCGAAGAAAGTAGAGACGGACCTCACATTACAGAGAAATGGAGCTGGAAATGTGTTTTCAGATAAAGGGATTGGATCATAAAAAGACTTTGATGCATTATGACACCATTAGCTCTGGCATTGTGAGTGTTGTCAGAGAAGATAATGGATCAATGAATGTGTGTGTCTCAATACCAGCTTTGAAATGTCCATACAAGCTGTGAACGTTGGGTAACATACAGATGCATTGCACTTACTACAAATGGATTTGCAGGTGCACAAGGACTCATGTCTTATATTTACCCATTGCATTTTATTTTATTTTTATGACTGTAAAACAGTAGTTTTATTTTGAGATATGAATTTATTTAAACTCAAAGGCAAGCATCATTATTACTACTGCTTATACTCAAGCTCATACATACCCTAGCAACCACCCAAAACATCCTAGCAACCACAAAACAGAACTAACTAAACTAACAACAATTCGGAACACCTCAGCAAACACACAGCAACACACTGGCAACCAGCTCTCTTGCATTGTGGCTGAGAGTTTTGTATAAACAAGCATCACTCACATTTTCCTTAGAAAATGTAAAAAAAAATCTAGTTTTAAAATAATAGTTTCCCCAATAGGAAAATTATGTAATCATTTACTCAATCTCATGTCGTTCCAAACCCGTGTTAATTTCTTTCTTAACACAAAAGTACCCCCCTCTGTCTTTTCAAGACAATGGGAGTGAATACTGGCTCACTTTAAAGCTTAAAATGGACCCAAAAATATCATAAATGTAGCCCAGGTGACATGTAATTTTCAACCGGAAGGCAAGCTATAGAATGTTTTGAGAAACCACCCCGAAATATAATTTTATGTGTGAACAGTTACATTAATTAATTTGATCTCTAAATAGGGAATACACCCTGTTTTTTAGACTATACACTATTATCTTTAGAGCTTTATTGAAGTCATACATAACCTGGAGTCATTGCACAAAATCTGTGCCTTTTGTGTCCCTCTTGAATGTGTAAACAATGACTTCAACAATGAAAAGTCAAAGCCAACTTTATCGTTGCGATACTACAGGCAATTTATTTCTAACACAACAGCAAAAATCCAATAACTTCATATTTTTTATGTTTTTGCTTTCATCCTGTTTCTCTATGAGAATGCCCTTTGCCTGTCTTTAGCCCTGAGTTTCCACTTCCACTTTTCCCCCCACTTATCGAATATTATTAGATTTGGCATCAGGGGACAACCTTAAATTGTCATCCACTTTACCATAATTTTGTACAAAACCTGATAATTAAAGTTAATATTTGTAGAATTATCAGCATTATTTATCTTTCTAATAAACACCTTGTGGTGTCATCAAGATTCTGAAATTAACTTGAGATAGCACAATGCAATTGATTATTTATTTAAGACAATGCCAGAGAGCGAGAGAGAGAGAGAGAGAGAGAGAGAGAGAGAGAGACAAAGAGACCCAAGAGCAGAGGAACACTTCAAAGGATTTATTTACAATAAATAGTAACTTCAACTGTGCTGGCGAAGACTGAGGATCTAGGCACTGGCTGCAGTAGCAGGGAAGTTTGTGGATGAGTGCACACTGTGGCTGAACAATGGGCAAATCCGTGGTTAGTGTGTTTGTAGGCGAGTGTGTGTGTTGTGGAAGTCAAGAGCAGATTCGTAGTATTCCTCAGTTGAAGTGTAGTGAGGTGCAGAGAACAGCACCCAGCAGACTGGAAAGTAATGACTCTCCCAACATGTGGTCAGAGATGAGGAATCCTCCGTTGAAGACTCGTGAGCACAGAGAACAAGCGTACAGCAAACTAGGCAACCACACTTATGACACGTGGGCAGAGACGGGCAACAAAAGAGATTCACAAGACAGGACCAACTAGACAGAGAGAGTGAGGTATGTCAAACAACAATCTATCAAAGACACTGAGAACACGAAGGGCTTAAGTAGGGAGTGAATCAGTGGAGAACCAGGTGCTGATAGCATGCTAATTAATGGCATGATCAGCGTTCCCCTGGGAACAATCAATGCTCCCAAGGAAACACTGATCATGCATGCCGGCAGCGCCTGCGAGACATGAGAGAGAGAAAATATCAAAACACACAGAGCAAACCAACAAACTAGCCATGATAGACAAACTTTGTCTGATAGTATGTTAAAAAATCTACAGAAATTCACTTAAAAATCACCTTTTAGAAATGAAAAGGCACAGGTTGAACAAATTATATTTTTGAAAAAGTAAAAAAAAAAAAAGGTAAATAATAAGAATAATAAATTATATCAGGTGAACACAATGAAATTGTCCAAATGATGGGTATCAAAGTCTTACATTCTCAAGTCAATAGGCAATGCATGTTTTCCCCCTCTTGAGCCCCAGATTGCATGTGTTTGTGTTGAAGTCACATGAGAAGGAACTGATGAAGGCATTTTGATCGTATTACTCAACTCCTTCTGGAGACAGGCTTGTCATCTATTCCCTATAGAACACATACGTACAGAGACCCCAGCCACGAGCTAACAAGACATAGAGTGTTTTTGTCTGTAACATTACTTGACACTCCATATTCAACCCAATAGACATCTAAAACAGATATAGACATTATACAGAGTGCCCTCACTCCACACTCTGCACAGACTGAGCTAGTAGAAAGTAGAACAGACACCAAAACACTTCTTAGAACACAGAGCATTTTAGCAAAAAGAACAGTGCGCTCTAAATTCATCAGCACGTCTTCATCTGAAATCCATCAATGATGTGAAATCTCACCATGCTAACATTAAAAGCCAAATCATCACAGACTCTTGGTTGAGCATATCATGCATAGGACTAAATAGATAATTGAATGCACTGACCATGCATCATGTGCACGTCCTCGCACTGCCCATGCTTCTCCCCATAAGTAAGAACCTCAGGTTTGAGACATATCACAAAAGTGGGTGTTCCATGTGAGCCTTTTAATCTCAAGGATTTTTAGCTACGTCTGAGAGCTAACCACATAGTAAAAAGTACTAAAAAGTAGGATCATTTGTTCGTCTTGACAGGATTTTATGATTAGACAGATGAAAGGAGTGTGGCTCTAACAAAGAACCCACAGAAAAGGGTAAAAAGCAGTCAAGATTTTCACACAATCTTAATGAGTTTCTCCAGCTAAAAATTGAACAAAATAAAGCCAATTTTTTTCCTTCAGGTCACATTCACTTTTCTCAGGGGTTGATTCTTGTATCATAAAAGACATGTTTGGAACATTTTGCTCTACAAAAGTTTGAAAACACTGAAATATTTGAATATTTGTGTTCCATGCTTTTCTAAGTCCTCTGAAGCCTTGCAGACTGAAATTTCAGTCGTTATTGTCTGAAAATGTTAAATTCCAAGGTAACTCTCATTTCACATATGATATTGTTAGATATGCTTGTCAGCAATGACGTTTGGTCCTGAGACATGCAAAAACCAATGACATTTAAAGTCACTGATGTCCAACTCAGGTCATGTTTGATTTGAGAACTTTGGCAGGTTTCTGTGAATAAAAACGTAAATTTCAGTCTGTGCATCCTTCTCACGTACTCCTCGCGTTCTTAGTTTCACCACAATTTTCTGGTGAAATTAATACTAGAGGTACTACAAAAACTGTGCATTTTATTCACTTTTACATATTTTTTTGTTATTGCTCTATAACTCACAAACTGATATGTTATAACAAAACACTTTCAATCTTACACATCTGTTGAAAAACTATACATTTTACGGTAATGCTTGTATTACAGATCCTACATTTACACACTTATTCCAATATGATAAGCTTCTGTGGTAGCTCACCTCATAAATTGTTAGACTTGGAACTCAGAAAATAGCGCTTCGAGCCCAGCAAAGCACACATGCTGACACTTCAGACAAAAGTGTCATTGAAACGAGATAAAAAATATTTTCATAACGCATTTCCTTTTAGGACACTTGCTCATTTGCTTTTGGATACTATTGGTTAGGTTTAGGTCAGTGGTTCTCAACCTTTTTGACTCCAAGGCCCTCTATTGTCAGAGATAATATTCAAAGGCCGCCCATGTAGGCTATTAGATATTTATATTATAAGATATATCTATTATGAGATATTTTCTTAAAACTTTGCGAAATGTCTAGAATTGTATATTCTTCATAATAATCTGTTGAAGGGAGTTATTACATTTTTAGCATTTTCAGTAAGTTGAATTATAAGATATTATTATAATTTTTATATAATGATCATATTTTCAATAATTGTAAGAGATCTTGTGCCCCCCCCCCCCCCCCCCCAACCCCCTGGTTGAGAACCACTTGTTTAGGTTTAAGTTTTTGATTAGGGAGGTATGTTTTACTCATTAAAACCTCTAACAATCACCTTTAAAACCTCATCTTATTATGTCACCATTTCACTCGCTTTCGGTGCCTCCTGCTGGACCTTTCACTGGGAAACTGCAGCTAAATGTTTAATAAAGCATGCAATGTCGCTTAGCAAAAAGGTTGCCACTTAACATCATTTTTATGAGATCAGGTTGTCTATATTAATCCTGATTTGTTCAACCTGGTCTCATGAGAATTCATAAGAATAGTATGAGTTGAGATGGCAAATTTATGAGAAATCACATGACTTTGTTTGCATAAAAACGTACAATTAATACACCAACCAATCACATACGTGTCCTTGTAGACCCACATGTTCATGGTATTTTTCCTCATTTTAACACCTAATTCAAAACCCATTCATAAACATTAGCATTGTAACCAAGTGTAACAAATTTACCAGACCCTAAACATAACAATGATAGTAAGGTAAAAAGCCATGTTGTGTACAATGGAAGAAAGCTAAATTTCCAGGTTCAGAACATACATTTGTTACATATTTTGTCATTTTAACCCCAAACCCAAACCCGTTTGGGATTCGCGCATCTTATCACTTGGCTTGTTGAGCGCGTTACTGCGGAAACCTAGCATGTGGGAGGCTCACACTATGATCTGCGGCATTCACACACACCTCAACACGCACCTCACTGAGAGCGAGAACCACATTATAGCGACCATGAGGAGGTTAGCCCATATGACTCTACCCTCCCTAGCAAGAGGGCAATTTGGTTGCTTAGGAGACCTGGCTGGAGTCACTGAGCACACCCTGGATTAGAATGTCTTTTTGGTAATTTTTTGGTAATCAGTGTATTTATTCGCTGAGCTACCCAGGCCCCCATTCTTAAGATTTCTTACAAATTAAACACTGTGCTATTCTTACAAATTCTCATGAGACTTTGTTTCTCATGAAATTCTCATGTTTGAATAAAGCATTTGGGCCAAATGGACTAATTTTATGATACTTCATGATGCTTTTGGGGGCATTACAGACATGGTCATTATGATGTCCTTGTATAGAAAAGAAAACAACAACAAAAAACAGCATTTGGGTTTGAAGTAACATGAGGTTGATTATTGTTTTATTTGGGTGAACTGCTCCTTTAACAGATAAGTTTTTCTATTAATACATGAAGTGCAGTCATCTCTGAAAACAGAGATCTTATTTATGAAGACAAACAAATCTATAAGGCATTAGATCAAAATGTTTTTACACAGGAGGAAAATGGATCGTTTGCTCCATAATTAATTGATTCTGCTCTGTACCTGTCCTTATTTTGTGCACAGTATCTAGTGTTTTCACTGCAAATATAATACGATTATGTGACCTCATAATACAAAATAAATGAAATTCTTGTCTTGTCTTCAGCACAAAATAATAATTTGTGACTGCAGTGTGTGACTTTTTCTAAAGACTCTCTTTGCCAAAGAAATTGCAGAGAGGACTCTGGACCATTTTCCTTGTCTTTCCCTACTGCTCTCTTCCACTCTTAATGTCTGTATTTGTTCATCTGAGTGTTGAACCACCTGATCCTCTTTTTTTATATATGTCATTGCAGGGAAAAGGGTTGTACACTTTCCAAGTGCAGCAATATTTCATCTTATTACTGTGTTCTCATACAGTCTAGTTTACCTAATTTAACCTCCCACATACTCTTATTCTTCTGTACAGAATGCATTTTATAATTTCCAATTTTACTATTATTATTATTTTTAGAATAATCTCACAGTTCAGAAGGTCTGACATGTTGACTTTACAAACAATTCATTTTGTGATAATTTTTTACTTAAACACATTTTGGTGGAAATAAAAAAATAAAATAAATGTTGGTTGCAATATACTACCATCTCAGTTACTTCGTGAACATTAATAGGCTGCACATTTTTGCTGGGCATGAAACACAGGATGCATTACAAGCTAAATAAATGGGTTAAAAAAAAAAATTTAAGCCAGCAGGTTCAGAAACTATTAGGGGTCGGTGGTACAAAAATGCCATAAAAATCAACAAATATACCTGATAAATATAAAATGTGAGGGAAAAATTGCCTTTATAATTGATATCACTGTTTCATCAATTTAAATTATATATGATATATAGTTTTTTGATATGTTGGCTGTCAGATTAGTTTAGAATATTTCTAACAGTAATAATTCATGTGTTTTTTGGTGCTTATAGCTAACATGAAGCAGTTTTCGATTAAAAACAAATACAGTAAATGAAAAACTCCAGCTCCATGACCTAAAACAATTTTGATGCAGTTCCATTTCTGGACATAGTGGGTCCCATGTTTCAGCTCAGCAAGTTTTAAGAGCCATTTGAAAGCAAACATATTTATTAGACTGCAGCTTATAGTTTTGAGAAATATGTTTTAGGGCATGTCTTCTGAGCAATGAGGAAAAAACTATTAGATTAAAACACAACAGACACAGAAAGCAATGGGACTTTATTACATGGTACTGTAAGTAGCCTTGTAACAACGAGCATAATGTACATTCAGTTGATCATTATCACAAAATAAACCTTTGCACGGACCCCTCCACTCAGACTCTGGGTCATATGATACGTATATGTAATGTAAATGTAAATCTAAGTTTTCTTTGTAGAGAAAATGACACACTGACAAACACCATACCCTATCATTAGCCCTGATAGAAGCCGGTGCCTGAGGTTCAAAGGCTGAAATCGATAATGTTGGTCACTTGATATTCAAACAACACTACATCAACCTGACATGGTTGACAAATGACAGTAATTTACTGCATATTTACTTGGCACAAGAAAGCCAATAATACGTTAACTGGGATTATACATGACGGCACAGATAGACTACAAAGACCTGTGGGAATGGACAATAATTTTGGCAGTAGGGTTGCCATAACAACAAGATGAAGCACACAAGAGAGTGTTCAAACAGCAAAGGAGAGTTATTTTGAGCAAAGGAAGGATGAACAAAGGTGAATGAAAGGATATCGCATTCGTCACAGTGCCCATTTTGGTTAGCAACAAATCTGATCGTGCTAAGCAGCTGCCATGCACTATTTAATCCTGATGTGGGGGAAAAATGTGAGATTCTTCACAACAGGGATTACTTTATGCAATATCACACCTGTAAGAAATGCCTTCTAAAATGGGGCTTTGATTGGCACCAATGTGGAATTTTTAGAAATGGAAGTTAATGATTGTTACCTTGGACAAACCAAGCAAATATGGGGCCTGTATTGTTTCCAACAGTTAGACTCACATATGGTATGGTATATGCTGATGACCATGGTGGACCTGTAGGGATGGAGGTCCCAGGTGGAGCTGACAGATCGGAGGGATAAGGCGCAGCCAGAGGATCAGAGAGCCAAGGCGGAGCCAGGTGACCGACAGACCAAGGAGGAGCTGGAGGGACGAGGGACCCCGGTAAAGCCAACAGGCTGAAGCACAGCAGTGGAGCAGAGGGAACGTAGAGCCGAGGCGATGTCGAGGGATCAACAGGCCAAGGCAGAGTCCAGGGCTCAGAGGGTCCAGGTGGGGTCGGAGGGTCGAGAGGTCCTCATGTGGAAGTGTCCATAGGGTGGATACAAGGGCGGGAACCATCTCCAGGTCCAACTGCTCAGATGTGGCCATGCCATGGCGTGGAGCAGACTCAGTCTTGGCTGTGACGTGGCATGGAGTAGGCTGAGGCCTTGCTGTGACATGGCTTGGAGCAGGCTGAGGCATTGATGTGACATGGCATGGAGCAGACTCGGGATCCGGAGCAAAAGATGGCACTAGCCATGACAAGGAACTCTGGCTTGGCGGCCATGATGTGAAACTCTGGCACGGTGGCCATGACGTAAATCTCTGGCTCGGTGGCCATGCTATAATAGTATACTTTTCTCATACAAAATAAAAAAGTCCTACAAAAAAAATACTTTTAGGGCAATATATCTATTCGTGACCAGACATTTTGAAAATACTCTATATTCAATTTGCACCCTGCACAATTGTACCAATTTGACCTTGATTAAGGCTTTGTAAGCTGCACCGTGTCAGTTTGTGGTTTTAATCCAATAGCCATGACTTCATAAAGGCTTTAGGGACCGCACATAAGAAGTCAAAAATAGACTTATATTTGTATTTTAGTAAAGATAATTTACAATAAAATATACAGATAAATTAAAGATAATTTAAGCAGAAAATTATTTTTATATAAATTTCCCAACTCCCAGTAATGCTGTTGACAACACATCCTTATCATTTATAAAATAATGCCACTGGAAAGTATGCATCCATATGTATGGATGTCCACATGTCTGCTGTTGCCTTCTGCACCTCCTCTTTTGACTTCTCTTTTTCCTCTTAAGTATTTAGCTTCAACCATACTTTAAATAATTTTCTGTATGGGATATTGTATGTTGGATCTAGAAAACTCACAAACTCCCTAAATCCTGAATCATCTACAATGGTTAAGGGATGTAAATCATTAACAATAATATTCACCAAAGCATTATCTATCATTTGCTTTGTGAACACTTCAGATGTGAACCAAATACAGGTTACACATAAATAATTGCAATAATAAACAAAAACAACAATTTTATATTTTAATTAATTTATTTTAAACAAAGCATATTAAACCAAAGCATGAATAAAGTTGTGCCTTAACCTTGTCCGCTTGATTAATTTTCTCAGCATTGTCTCAGCATTAAGGTGGTGTTCTTATTGTAAGCTAATTGCTGACTACAAACCAAGCACTGGACCTATGAGAGGGCAATTTAATATTGGTATAGTAATAATGGCATAGTAATACAAAGATGATAATTATTAGACAATGGCTATGCAGTAAAAGAATGATACATCAGAGGGCCTGGGTATCTCAACGTGCATTGATGCTGACTACCACCCATGGAGTCGCGAGTTCGAATCCAGGGTGTGCTGAGTGAATCCAGCCATGTCTTCTAAGCAACCATATGAATTGAGGTGAGTAACCGCGCCACCACGAGGACCTACTAAGTAGTGGGAAGTGGGAATTCCAAATTGGGAGAAAGGGGGATAAAGAAATAATGATACATCATAATTTATAGGCTAATTATACAATTAATTATATGATTTAATTTATTTAATAATAATGAAATAACAAACCAAAAATGTACATAATATTTGCTGGTTCCATTTCACTACGCAACTTCCTCGAATAAAAGTCAAGTGTGTCGGCCGGCTTTGCACCTCTTTTTAACTAGAAGCTGAAGCAGTCACATGGTCCTCATCTGAACGAAGCTTTGGACGTCATTGATCACATGATTTTGGCTAAACAAATCAAGCTCCGACACAGTGCTTCAGTGTAAAGGTCAACGTCCCATCACAGTTAATTTTTTCCCATTGATTTGTTATTAAGTCTACTTTGTTTATGTTTTTTGTTTTTCTCTATCATGGGTCTTTTGTTTTTCCCAGCCCTGTTGGCTGTAGTCTAGGCTTCTGTTTTTACCCTGTGCCCAGTTTTTTGTGTTGATTTTTGTATTATTAGTGCTTTATTAGTTAAAAGTATTTTTGTTCATGTCAAGTCTGTGATTGGGTTCATCTGCAGCTAAAGCCTGACAGTATTCTGACCAAGCTGAACCTAGCATACAGTCCACACATCAATAGGTCTACAACTTCGCCCAGCTCCAACCCAGCAGCCAATGTTCTGTTTCTGGCCAGTTTCTGGCTTCTGGCTGCCAATCTGTGGCAGAAAATAAGAGGAGGAAGAGGAGACAGCATGCACCAACATCACTCCCTGCCGAATACTCCAGAGTCTACTGAGCCCGATGCTCACCATAAGGAGGCATCCGCTGATTCCGCTGCTGACCACTAGGAGGCATCTGCCAAGCCTGCAGCAGCACTTCCCACCATCCAGAAGAGGAGGAAAAGACGGACCCCTTTGTCAAAGCCACCACAGCTCACCATGAGTGATCCAACTCCACTGCAACTCGCCAGGAGGTGTCAGAGTTGCTGTATTTCTCCTAGAGGAGGGCCGCCGCCCACTCTTAACCTTCTCCAGTGGCCGCCACCCCACTCTCCCCTGTTCTGGGGCTGCCTGACCTCATTCCTGCTCCTGGGCTTCCTGACCATACCCCTGTACTGCACCTGCCTGACCTCAACCCATCTCTGGACCTGCCGGACCCAGTCCTCTTCCTGGAGCCATTGGAATCCTCCACTTACTGGAGCTGCCTCCCCAACCACCGGACTCCGCCCCAATCCTGGAACCGCCTCCTTCCTGAATCCTCCTAGCCTGCCAGACCCACTTACTGGAGCTGCCTCCCCAACCACCGGACTCCACCCCCATCCTGGAACCTCCTGCCCTGCCACCAGACCCTGCCTCCTTCCTGGATCCTCCTCCCAGGCCGCTGGACCCACCTCCTCAACCACATACTCCCATTCCCACCTTTAAGCCTCCCCCTTGGTATCCCCCACCTTCCACCCCTTGGCTGGTACTGTCATCGGGGTCTCTCTTCCCTCCATCAAAGACATTTACAAAAAACACTGCATCCGCAAAGCCATCAGCATTGTGGACGACCCCACACACCCCTCACACAAACTCTTCACCCTCCTGCCCTTACGGCCAGACTGTGTAACAGCTTCTTACCCCAAGCCATCAGACTCCTTAATACACAGAGACTGGACTGACACACACACACACACACACACACACGTCCTGAGTTGCACTTTAATTATTGTCACTTTATAACTGTCTGCTACCTCAATAACTGCTATGTGCATAGAACACTATCTCATAGTATGTTATATTTACATTTGGCATTTTCAGAAACTGTCATCTTTTTGCACTATTGTGTACTGGTCGGCGCTGCAATGTCTCTTACTCTGTCTATTGTCCAGTTCGTTGTTAGTAATTTATTGTACTGTCCGGTACTTTTTGCAAACTTTGCACGTGCACTTTATATAGGTATTTTATTTAGTCTGTGTAGTCTCATGTGGTTCTGTGTTTGTCCTATGTTGTTTTATGTAGCACCATGGTCCTGGAGGGTCCATGGTACTGTACTAACTGTATATGGCTGAACGACAATAAAAACCACTTGACTTGACTTGTTTCTGTTTTTTTTTCCCTGTGTCCAGTTTTCTTTTTGTAAACATTATTTTTGTTCTCGTCAATTCTATGATTGGGTTAATCTGCAGCTTAAACCTGACAATTATGGTCAAAATTGTACTATTGTACAGAATTGTACTACAGCTGATACCGAAACCTATACTATGGTTGTTTTGCTGTTGCCTTGTATAATATTGCATTTTTTATTTAAAAGGGATCTCATAAGATTTAAATACAGTTAAAGTAAAAATTAAAGTGTGTCAAATGTGACATCTAGTGGTAAAATGCACAAACATGTTCAGGACTCAGGGTCCCTTTATCATGGGTTTCCAAACTATTTTTTAAACTGAGAGGGTGTGCAAGAAGATGTTGGGGATCCGTGAAAAATTTAAGAGAAAATGGGTGTAAAATGTTTAATTTGGCATTATTACTTTTTTGAAGACTTTACATAATTTTCTATTGAAAATGTTTTTTCTTCTGGTTTATACATGTAACATTATTCTAATAGTGTGTAGAAGAAAAGAAAAAAAAGATACACTGTCAAATAAATATGAAGTAAATGTCTTTTAAACCATATTTGAATACCATTTTTGAAAGACAATTATTTAATTTAGCAAGCACAATGTTGTCTTAATATCATGCTTACTATTTGTCTCACACAGTATGAATGGGTTTATTAGATGAAAATATATAGCTGCCATCACATTTTAGGGAGGGGATTCCCTTGCAAGGGGATCATCATATTTAGGGGCCTTTTGCATCCAAAAGTTTGAATCCCCCTGCCCTAAATTTCTTGTGAAGTGCATTACTGATCTGAAATAATGTTTTGCTTTATAGTTCTTAACGCAGATGTTAGGCAGAACGATGGCCTCACAATTCAATTCAATGAAGAAAAAAGATGCAATAAAACTAAATGATGACTGTGGCTATCAACATTCTGACTTAATATATCATTTTGAGTTCCACAGATGAAAGAAGGTCATACAGGTTTACAAGAGGGTGAGAAAATGATTAAATAATTTTCATTCTTGGGTGTCTAAATCTCAGTCTCTCAGTCTACCCTTACTGAAAATATGAGTCATCCCAATGTGCTCAAATTGTTTGTGCTCTAGGGGGCAATAACGTGCCATGATAAATGACCCAGCCGTGTTCACTGTGAGGATGGAATAATTTGCATGGTAGTGCAGGAACAGTAGCCATTTAAATGTATTTAACATTATATCTGAGAGTAGATCTTCCACCTTCAGCAGACTGAGCAAAGTGTTGTGTGTTCAATTAATTGACTATGCATCTAAAGTTTTGGTTTAGTACACTGATCATCTGTAGACTTGGAATATTCAGGTGTGCTAAGGTGGTGCAAAAGAACTTAACTCTAAAAAGCAGGTTTGTTTACCACATTTTGTTGTAGATGATGAGGTATTGTCCATTTTATGATTAGGTGTTTCACCTGATGGATTATGAGCAAAGAGTAAAGTTCATGACAGCAATGAGATTATAAATTAAGAGGGAAGACAATAGATCTTTGCAACTGATTCCTGATCGGTTGTTGTGTTTGGCACTCGCATGTCAAAAATCAGTCTAATGCAGATGCTTTCCAAGGGCATTGATGAGGTGCAAAGACACTGCAGGCATGACTCTGCACTTCTAGAAGGCTGCGCTCACATTTATCTTAATAATCTTGAACATGAGAGATAATAAGGAGGCAGGAGTGGTGTTAATTACCCTCCCAGCAAGAACTGCTTGCCATTATCTTCAGTTGGGAGTTTCAAAATTTGCTGCATATTTTAAGAATAGTGCCTAGGCATGAGGTAGATTAGCTAACCTTTGTGTGCGGTATATTAGTTCAGAGGTTGCCAAAGTATGGTTCATGTTCAAAAAGCATATTCAAGATATTTATATTATATACAGGTTTTTATCAGTCTGCCAAAAGCAAAATTGTGTTTAACAAGGTTGATATTATGATATTATGATACGTTTGTGAGAAAGAACTAATGACTGTATTTGTTAGCCAGGGCTGTGGCTTTAAATCTTTAAAAAAGAGTTTTGTGTGAGAACTTTTGTAGCAAACAAACTAGCTGAGGATTGTATTTACTGCTGTCTGTAAAATAATCAGTACTTTGTCACTTAAGTCCACACACATTTCAGCTAATTTCTTTAGTGTTTTATATACAAACGTTTGCAGAGCCTGCAGTGCCATATTTTGAAAATGTTCTGTGCCTGTCTATTTTTTGTGCTACTGAGGGGCTGTTCTATGAAGGTAAAACAGTGCTTAAATGATTTGCATGTGCAGAGTAAGATTTTAAAAAGCATAAATGAAGTTGCAAGCGTGATATAAAAATTTGCATGCACAGCGTAAGATTTGTGAAAGTGTAAATCAAATTGATAGCGTAAAAAAAATTTGCATGCACAGAGAACGCTTTGTAAAGGTATAATTCAAGTTGCAAGTGTAAGAAAAGCATATTAGCAATACTTTATGATTTGCATAACTGTAATTCGTGTGTTGTGAATCTGTAATTTCATATTAACACAAAGTAAATTTGGTGTGTATTCCTCTGACTTCCTTTTTTATTGCTTACACTTTTGCCACTGTTTATGCGCCTAAACATGGCCAAAAACATTGCAAACCTGCAATCAGTGATAAGCAAGCAAAGAAAGGGTGTCATGAACAGCAACACAAAAGGCATTTTGGTGAATAGATGGAATTAACTGGTATCACAGAACTCATGCTAGAAAACAAATTAATAAAGTAAGCCATATAAAACTCTGTGAACAGATATATATATATATATATATAGATTACTTGATTAATTTTGTTTTTATAGAATGAGTTCAATGGTACTAGCAAGTTCCACCCATCCATCCATCCATCCATCCATCCATCCATCCATTTGCCCTGACAATGATAATTAAAAGTAATTAAAATATAATTCAAATAATGAACACCAACAAGAAGAAACAATTGAACACCAGATTGAGATTTATATCAATAAATGGTGTCAGTTCAACTCAACACTTGCAATAAAAGAACATGTATGTATTAATATTTCAGTTTAATATTTAAGAGAGGAGAGATAGTCTACCCAGAGGAACGACACTGAGTCATATAAAGAAGAAGCTTTCTGTCATGTTATTACAACAACCAGGTCAGAGTAAACTGGTCAACAAAAACCTAATTTGATTGGTTACTAATAGCAGGTATACCCCCTTCCCCCTCGTGCTTGCAAAACTCTTTTCAGTGAGAGATTTGTGTCAAAAGTGTGATTGCAACAAAGGGAAGACAGAACAGTGTATAGCGGATTAATTATGGAAAATATTTATGCCACAATTACAAGTCATTTACACATTTGGCAGTAGTTTATTTTACACATACAGACTGATTCTACAGGGTCAGTCAGTTTTGCTGTTGCATGACACCCTTTCTTTGCTTACATATCACTAATTGCAGGTTTGCAGTGTTTTTGGCCATGTTTAGGCAGATAAACAGTGTTATTATTAACACTTTGTGTTAATAAGCAATTACTGATTCACAACACAAGAGTTACATTTTCTAAACTCGATTTACACCTTTACAAAACACCTTTACTATTGCAATGTTGCGATTCATGCTTTCACAAATCTACTCTGCGCATGCAAATCATTTAGGCACAATTTTACCTTCATACTGTTAACACGAAATGCATTCTTGCTCTAAAAAATATCTAGACACAGCACCATGAATAGATTAGAAGGCACGTGTATCGAGTAGAGGTAGACTGATATAGTCTGTTGTCTCTTGCCTTCAAGAACTTAAAACATGGTTGTCTGATAACTTCCTACAGCTTAATGCTGGGAAAACTGAAATCCTGTTGATTGGCCCTAAATCACAGCACTTACATGACTTTTTTATTGATATTGATGGTGTCCAGATTAGGCCTTCAGAAACTGTGCGGAATCTGGGAGTTTTGTTCGATCCCTTGTTATGTTTTCACTCACACATCAGTCAGGTTGTTAAATCGTGCTTCTTTCACTTGCGGAATATTGTTCGCATACGCCCCTCTCTTAACTTTAGAGATGCGGAAACTGTTATACACGCTTTTATAACCTCCAGATTGGACTACTGTAACTCCCTATATAGCGGCCTACCCACCAAAGCTATACATCGCCTTCAAATGGTACAAAACTCTGCTACTCGAGCCCTTACATTTAACAATAAATCTGCACATATCACTCCTATCCTTTCCCAACTTCACTGGCTTCCTGTGGTCAATCGCATCCAGTTTAAACTGTTAGTCTTCGTTTATAAAGCCTGTCATGGCCCCGCACCTAAATACCTTGCTGATTTAGTGCAACCATATGTTCCTGCTCGGACGCTCAGATCTAGCAATGATAATTTGCTTGTCGTACCCAGGTATAAACTCTCTACTGTGGGTGGTAGGGCATTTAGTGTCATCGGCCCTAAGCTGTGGAATAAGCTGCCGTCTGATCTTCGTGCCACCCCTAACCTACAGACCTTCAAATCTCAACTTAAACTCATATATTCACCTTGCTCAGTAAATAATTATTTTCCTTTCTATTTCTCTGTCCTCCACTTTTTCACTTTTTTATGTTACATGTTTTCTTTATCAAAATGTATGTCTTCTTTTTCCTCATGTTAATTATTCATAGTTATTGTTGTCTCCATCTGCTTTTCTGCTTGTTTAATTGTTATAACTAGCAGATTGCTTGTCTCTTTGTCTGTCAACTGTTTGTATTATTTTGTAAAGCGACCTTGGGTTCTTGAAAGGCGCTATAAAAAATAAACATATTATTATTATTATTATTATTATATTGGTTTTACCATTTAATCGATGCCGTCACCGATAGTTGTTTTTTGGATTATTGGCAAAAATCTATTTTTCCAATAGTTTATAATTTGTGAATAACAATCACATGAGGATTTTCAGTACTGAAATCTTTTATTGACAATATTCATTCATATTTGCAATCTGAGTCAATTGGAGGTGTAACTGTGGAAGTATTTTAAGGCCTATCTTCAAACTCAGTGCCTCTTTGCTTGACATCATGGATAAGTCAAGACCTCAAATAGTAATTGTGGACCTCCACATGTCTGGTTCATCATTGGGAGAAATTTCTAAATGCCTGAATTTACCATACACCTGTACAAACAATAATATGCAAGTATAAACACCTTGGGACCATGCAACTATTCTGCTCAGGAAGGAGATGTCTCCACGTGGGATGCGCCCTAGCGATCGTGGCTAGACAGCGATCGTGGCCATCAAAAGTGGAGAGATAGCGACCGCAACCAGGAATTATACATAGATGGAAGGCATCTTGAAAAAGATGCTCCATCAGTGCCTCTCTTCTAGTAGGAAATATACTAATTTTTTTGTGCAAAGACTATACTCTTTTAGCTGCTGAAGCGCCCAGCGGCGTTCTCTGCACAACGGCGGTGCAAGAGGGGGAGAAACTGCTGCAATGCACCGTAAATCCAACAGCCTCGCTTTCAGAGGTGAATGGACCGGCAGAGGAATTCAGCTCGCTGAACACAACCGCTCGGCTCCAAAGAAAAAAATCTGAATGAGTGGTTGCATGCCAGCTCCTTTTATACACGTATGTCCAGGGGAGTGGCATGCAAATTCCACTCTCCAATTCCCATTGGCCTTTTCTCAAAGATCAGAGGTGATTGGGGCTCCCAAGGGTTAGCTCTAGTGTCACTACATAGACACAACGTCGAGTGAGTGACAGATATGGAACATTTATTTGATTTCCTTTGGTTTAAATGTGTAAATATATAGCACATAACTTGATTCTTTTTACATACATACAGTATTTTTTAAAACATTTAAATGTTCAGTGTGAACTATAAACTCAAGAAAACTACTTAGGGACAAAATAAGTGAATACAATGTTAAACCTTTACACACACACACACACACACACACACACACACAAACACACGAACACACACACACACACACACACACATATGTTGGCTATTGTTATGAGGACTCGCCATAGACATGATGATTTTTACACTGTACGAACTAGAATTACCAGTTTGTAACATAAAAAAGTCCTTGTAAACCCCCTTTCACAAATCTTACGCTGTGCATGCATTTTTTATATCACGCTTGCAACTTCATTTATGCTTTTTAAAATCTTAAAAATGATTTTCACATAACCCTACGATGGCCAGCAATATGTTTTTAAGTCATTGATCGGATGTCCGCCAATTTTCCAGGGCAGAGGTGGCAAACCTATCTGTTGACCTCTAGTTTAGAGAAGCTAAAGTAATTTTAACTTGTCATGCCATCTTAAAAACATGAGTTGCACTGCAATGGACATCCATCCAGAGCATGTTTACATAGAAAAAGTGCAGACTGAATCAAAAATGCATTCGCTGTGAATGGCCCAAAGTAGTTTATGTAAACCTCCTAAGTAAAACAAAATCTGGTTGGTCAATTTTCATGTCAGTCAAACATTCTTTTCCAATCTGAGTGGTGGTTCTTGGCCAGAATAAGCTGCAAAGTGGAGCAGACTTGATGCTGCAAGTTGAAAGTCTTGCTACAAGAGACTACTACTACATTACAACATGTTAGTGTCAAAGGTTTAATGTTTACATTATGGCAAATCAAATGTATCTGTAATGCAGATTATGTTGCTATTAATAATTTATTGCACATTGTTTTAAAAAGTTATTTAATGATATTTAAATGAGAGAGATTATTGCTCCTCCAAGAAATTTTTTTTTACATTTCTGTCCTGGTCACTGCCTGGAGCACAGTTCAGACTGTCAACCAAATGGAGAGAAACATCCTTTTGTGAGTGCCTATTTACAGGGCACTGATTCAGGGGGCAAGAGAACAAACTACTGTTCCACTACTGTGGCAAAGGAAATGGTCTTAAACTTGGCAGCTGGTCCAGAGTTAAATACACTGATTCCTGTGTTTGCTCTTAGTTTAGCTTATTTAGTTAGAGAAGTAAACTTCTCTGTTAAAAATAATTGTGATGGTCAAAATTTTTGAAACACACTCATTCTTTATTATATATTTAGTTTTTTTTTCATATATTACAATAATATTAAAGTCATCAAATCTATGGGATAGCATAAATGGAACTATGGGAATTATGTTGCGACTAAACAAAATCCAAAATGAATCAAAACTGTTATATTTTAGCATCTTCAAAATAGTCACCCTTTGCCTAGAATTTGCAGATGTACTCTTGACATTTTCTCAACCATTTCTTTTATTGCAGCCAATAAGTGGCTCAATAAACAAATACAAAAATTATTGGCTCAATCAAAAAAATATAATTATTAAAATAAAATAATTATTACAAAATTTTGTTTTATAATAAAATAAATTAATATGGTGGCAAAATTATATTTTTGTTTTAATTATATTTTCAAACATTTAAGCATTTCAAATCAAAAGGTTTTTAAGATCATGAGAACATTTCAGTCGTGTTTAAAAACTTTTGACCAGTAGTGTAAATTGTAGCATTTTTGGTTGATGTAGATGTGCAAGGTTTGGATTAAAGTGCCGCATACACCACCATTATTTGTAGGGAAACAGTATGTGTGAGCTAGGAAGTAAATTAAACTATCCTTATTCTTCATTATCATGTAAGGAAATTTATAATGGAATTAGTCGTGTTCGACAACCATTATAAATTAGATAAATGACAAATAACTATATTATTTGTCTGAAGAAAATTCTCCACCATTAAAATCATAATCTTGTTGTATCTGCTCACAATTTCTACTGTAAGGAATTTGCTTTAATAAGGGAATTATAATTATTCCACTTATTGGAGTAATATTATTCTCATGGCTTATTGAATATAATATTATACATATTTAGGTACAGTTTTGAATCAAAATATTTTAAAAACAGGGATGAGATTATTTATCAAAATATACCACAGTCAAATGAACTTTGAATACAGACAAACTTTATTGCTATTCTAAACATAAAACTAATCTAACACATACAACATGAAACAGGTTGGTGTGGTGACAGAATGTGAAGTAAATGATCAATACAGGGAAAATTAACTTTATGGAGTCTGTTGCCAATGCCTTAAGAACCATTTATCCTTCTTTGAATCTAAATCGATTTGCACTCAGATTACCCAAAGTATTTAACTAATACACCAGCACTTTGAGCAAAAGTGTGGAGATGTACTTGTGTTGCTTGGTTCTTTGGCTCTTTGTCGAAAGTTTGTTCTGTCAATGTTTTGGACCTCTGTTAGATTGTTGATATTTGAGGTCTCGATGGATGATGAGGTGGGCTTTGAAGTGAAGCCTTCCTTAAGGAGGACTCGCGACTCCTGTTGGGTGTGTGAACCATAGAGCAGAGAGTGAGAGGCTTCCTCGAGACTTTTGTGTCCTTAGTTTTCCTTGGACTCTACATGGCACGGAGGGTCTTGAAACAGCAAGAGAGTTCAGTAGAGAAGAGCCGGAGAAGATCAGAGCATGTGAGGGGACATGTTCTTCCTGTTTGGAGACATTTTAACTGAAATTGTCTGCACCCCTAAATTACCACCGCCTCCAGTGTTTCGGGAGGCAGAGGCTTCTATCAAACGTTGGGTGTTTCGCTGCTTCTTGCATTTATCCAGGACGCGGAACACTCAACACTCTCTCAACAGGAAGTCTTAAATCAATACCCATCTCAGAGAACCTGGCAGCGTGGAAACTTCTGCCAAAATTTTTATGTGGGTCCTAAGAACAGTAGAAAAGGGCTACCGAATTTAATTTTTAAAGTGTTTCAATGTGTTTAGTGTTTCAATGGCGTGGTCCCCACTACCGTAAACCGGAGCAGGCATTTCTACTGTGGAAAGAACTGCGAAATCTCTCGGCCTAAGTGGCCATAGAACGTGTTCCCCTTCCAGAGAAAGAGTCAGGTTATTACAGCGAATACTTCCTGGTTCCCAAGAAGGGTGGGGGGTTGCGTCCGACTTTAAATCTTCAAGGCTTGAAATGCCCAGTCAGGGTGTTCAAGTCCAAGATGCTAACTATCAAGACGATCATGTCACAAGCCCAACATCACGTTTGGATGGTCACCATAGATCTCATGGACGCATATTCTCATATAGAGATTCCACCACAGCACAGGAAGTTCCTGAAGTTTGCTTTCGGGGGCGAAGCCTTCCAGTATCGGGTTCTTCCATTCGGCCTAGACCTATTAACCTGCACATTCACGAAATGCATGGATGCATCACTGGCTCATTTTCGACCCTGGGGCATCTGCATTCTGAATTACATAGACGACTGGCTGATCAAGAACTGGCAATTCAGCACAGGGATATCGTCTTAGCTCATCTGGTTTCTCCGGGTCTGAGACTTAATGTCAAAAGAGCGTTCTCTCTCCCAGGGAATCACTTATCTCAGGTTATATGGAATTCAGGATGCAGGCACAATTGTCTCCCGCACAAATCATTTCCATTCAGAACACCCTGAGCAAGGTCAAGCTAGGTCAAGGTTGCACTGCTCATCAGTATCAACGAATACTAGGTCTCATGGCGTCTGCATCTGCGGTTATCCCTTCGGGCCTTCTGCACATGAGACCGTTCCAACTGTGGCTAAAAGCCAAGGGGTTTCATGCAAGGGCCGGTCCCCTAAGGCAAATAAGGGTTTCACACCGCAGGCTTTGTTACCTTTCTATGTGGTTCAGACCCCGGTTACTTACCTTGGGTCCCACTCTAGATGCGTCTCGTCATCGCAGGCTGCTAACAACAGACGCCTCCCTGATGGGCTGGGTAGCGGTCTTAAGTGGTTATCCAGCTCAAGGGCAATGGGAGGGTCTCGAGTTGATGGCTGTATTTCTGGCCCTGAAATACTTCCTCCAGAGGCTGCCATGTCTTGGTGCGGATGGGCAATATAGCGGTAGTCTCTTACATAAACCATCAAGGAGGTCCACGTTCACGTCAGCTGAATTTCTGGGGCCCAGGGCAAGCTCCTGTCACTCAGGGCAGTTTATATCCCTAGATGCCCGTATGTGGGAGCAGATTTACTGTCCAAACAGAAAATACAGACGGGGGAGTGGAAACTCCACCCCGAGGTAGTGGAACAAATCTGGGTGAGATTTTACAGGGCTGAAGAGCACATGCCCCGCCACTCTCAGGGTCTATGTGGCCGCCATTTCGGCTCGCCACGCCTTGGTGGGTGCCGTTGGGGAGACATCCTCTACACGCTCGCTTCATTCATGGAGCTAGGTGACCTAGGCCTCCTGCTAGGACCAGGACCCATTCATTGGACTTAGCAATAGCCCTGGAGGGTCTGGTTGAGACCCCCTTTGAACCTCTAGAGTCAGCGTCTGACAGACTTCTGACTCTCAAGATGGTTTTTCTTATGGCGATTATCTCTCTAAAGAGGACTGGGGAACTACAGGCTCTGTCTTCTTGCCAGCCTGTTTTAGAGTTTGCCCCGGGAAGGTCCAAAGCAATTTTGCACCCTCATCCTGACTACCCGTCACACTCAAGGCTCTGCTCCCCGCCGTTTACAACGCCGGAGCAGGAAAGCCGCACTGGGATGCCCCGGGACTGCTCTTCAGACAAAATACCTGACGATGCTCCGGTGACGCATCTATTTATAGCCCTGCGCCAGGTGCATCCAATGATTACACCGGCAGAGGCTATAAATTCCGGTCAATGTTCATTGACGTGTTGCACACATATTCACAGCTGGTCACAACTAAGACGTGTTCCCAAAGCGCTCTTTAGCACAGCATCTCGTTCCTTTTTTTTGTCAGAGAACAAAGGTTACACTACGTAAACCGAGATGTTTTATGCTGTCATAAAACCGCATTTGTGCATGGAACTACTTTCTTACACCACGGATCAGAATATGCTGTTGCTGGTTCAAACCAAATGATGCATACTTCAGAAATGGTATCACGACTTGTGCTGTTTCTAGCAAGTTATTGAATAAACAAGGATGGATCTGTGTGTGTGTGTGTGTGTGTGTGTGTGAGAGAGAGAGAGAGAGAGAGAGAGAGAGAGAGATGGAGCATATGCGATCGCCTGGTGCCATTCCCGAGCAGTCTGTCAGCTTTCTGAACATCAGCATTCTCAGTGGAAATATAGCATCCAAGCGGGGTATTTCTCCCTATTTCGGGGTAGCCGGTGCAGCTTTCAATATAGAAAATCGACAGCCCTAATATATATATATATATATATATATATATATATATATATATTAGGGCTGTTGATTTAACGCGTTAATTCAGTGCGATTATATTTCCAAAAAATAACGCATTAAAAAAATTAACGCAATTAATCGCAATGCCCCCGGACCGTAATAAGGAAGATTCCTGAGAAAAGCAGGCTTGTAGTAGCACCTGTTAAATCCTGAGGGCAGTAAGTGAAAATTCAGCTGTATGAGCAACGCACAGTTTATACTTTGAAGAAAACTACACTTCAGTAAACAGAACAACACAAACATGCGTTACGTTCTTGCGTTCAAAACACTTGAAGGTGCGCAAATGCGAACTAAGGGATCTCAAGATCTGTTTAAAGACTGAGTATTAAACTATATTTAACTTGACAGAGTGACCTAAATATTTTATGTTTATGATGCAACACACTCGAGACACTACACAAGCATATCTGAAGCAGGTGTAAATTGAAAGGTCCTTAAACAAGCCCTCATAATAAATCTCGAACTGATTGACAAATTCACTTGTGAAATGGATTGCTGTGAACTGTATGCCAATGACTGACTTATGATCAATAATATAGTAGTAAACAATACATTGTATTCTAAAGAAACTTTTTGTATTTTTGTATCAATGATGAACTCTTCTGCTACAAGAATGAAGAATTATTTTTTTATTATCTGAATATTTTTTTATTATATATACACACATATATAATTGTTTAATATTTAAAATAACTATGTATAATTATTTCATAATTATTTATTGAATTATTGTTATAAGATGGGCTTTCTCAGCAAATATTTGTATGCGATTAAATACGATTTATCGCAATTAATTAATCGGGACACCATGTAATTATTTTGAATCGATTGACAGCCCTAATATATATATATATTTTTTTTTTTAAACAAAGTATGCATGCAGTCACCACAAATAATTTGCTAATAAATCGCAGCTGTAGATACAGAAAAGGTAACGCAGTGTAACGAGGCAGACGAGGAGTAGGGAATCTAAATGGAGCTTTTAATGAAAACAAAAGATGAACCAGGTAACTCAGAATATAAAGAAGAAAAAAAACACAGGGAACAAGACATGTAATATTCAACAACTGACCAAGACTGAACAGAAATCAGGGCATGATATACACAAATACTAATGAGAAAATAAAACACAGATGAGGAACAATGGTTAACAGCTTTAGGTGATCCGAACAGGGAATTATGGGAAGTGTAGTCTGGGAACAGATGACAGGGGAGAAACACAGGCCAGACAACAGTGAATCGTGACATAGCGTGGGAGGTGGCCAGGGAGAGGAACAGGAGGCCTGGGAGGCGGCCATAGGACAGGGACCGGGTCAGGAGTCCTGAGAGGAGGCCACAGGACGGGGACTGGGTCAGGAGGCGGCCACAGGATGAGGACTGGGTCAGGAGGCCTGGGAGGCAGCCACAGGACAGGGACTGGGTCAGGAGGCCTTGGAGATGGCCACAGGACGGGGACTAGATCAGGAGGCCTGGGAGGCGGCCACAGGACAGGGACTGGGTCAGGAGGCCAGGGAGAAGGCCACAGGGCAGGGTCAGGAGCAGACTGAGGTTCGGCTGAGATGTGGCATGGAGCAGACTCTGGCTGTGGAGCCATGGAAGGCGGAGTCATGGAGGACCCTGTGGGCGGAGCCGTGAAAGGTGGATCCGTGGAAGGCTCAGGTGACGGAGCCATGGAGGATGGAGTCATGGAAGGCTCAGGAGACGGAGTAGTGGAAGGCTCTGGAGATGGAGCCGTGAAAGGCAAAGCCGTGGAAGGCTCAGGAGGCGGTGCCGTGGAAGGCGAAGCCGTGGAAGGCTCAGGAGGCGGTGCCGTGGAAGGCTCAGGAGGCGGAGCCTTGGTAGGCGGAGCCGTGGAAGGCTCAAGAGACGTGAAAGGTTCAGGCGTGGGAGGTGACGTGGAGTATGGAGCTGTGGAAGGCTCAGGAGACGGAACAGTGGAAGGCTGTGGAGGCGGTGCCGTGGAAGGCGAAGGAGGCGGTGCCGTGGAAGGCGGAGCCTCGGAAGGCGGAGCCTCGGAAGGCGGAGCCTCGGAAGGCGGAGCCTCGGAAGGCGGAGCCTCGGAAGGCGGAGCCTCGGAAGGCGGAGCCATGGAAGGCTAAGGAGATGGAACAGTGGAAGGCTGTGGAAGGCGAAGCCGTGGAAGGCTGTGGAGGCGGAGCCGTAGATGGCTCGGGAGGCGGAGCCCTGGAAGGCTTGGGAGGCGGAGACTGGGAAACAGAAGCCTTTCTTCTCCTCCTCCTCCTCCTCCGGACGGACGAGGCTGGCAACGCTGGCTCTGGGATGGAGCTAGGCGTTGGTTCGTTGGCCTTGGCAGGCGTGGGCGTTGGCTCGTTGGCCGTGGCAGGCGTGGGTGTTGGCTCGTTGGCCGTGGCAGGCGTGGGTGTTGGCTCGTTGGCCGTGGCAGGCGTGGGCGTTGGCTCGTTGGCCGTGGCAGGCGTGGAGGGACGAGCCATGGAAGGCTGGGGGGTGACCACTGTGGGAGGAGATGTAAAGTCCTCTTCCACTACACCCACAGTGAACGGCGAGCCGCTAACTCACAGAGTCTCCTCCACGAACTCGAGGAGCGTCCAGTGAGGATACGCTGGAGGCAATAGCTCCTGTAGTGAACTACTGAGACCCGCCCTGAAGAAAACCACCAAGGAAAATTCTGGGTAGTCCACTACATTTGCCAGATCTAAGAACTCACGAACGTGATCCTCAACTGGACGGTCCCCTTGCCTGAGGAGGAGAATTCTGACGGCTGCTAGATCTATTTTGGTCAGTTGTTCTGTAACAAGGCGGACGAGGAGTAGGATCTAAATGCAGCTTTTAATGAAAACAAAAGATGAACCAGGTAACTCAGAACAGAAAGAGAAAACAAAAACACAGGGAATCAAGAACAGGGCTTGGAACAAGACATGTAACATTCAACAACTGACCAAGACTGAACAGAAATCAGGGCATGATATACACAAATACTAATGAGAAAATAAAACACAGGTGAGGAACAATGGGGAACAGCTGGAGGTGATCCGAGCAGGGAATTATGGGAAGTGTAGTCCGGGAAGAGATGACAGGGGAGAAACACAGTTCAGACATCAGTGAATTGTGACACGCAGTACTAAAAGTGCCTTCATTAATATCCAAAAGACTGTGCCCCTGAAGATCCTTTGTGCAACTTCTGATGTATTCTGGCTTTAATGGCAAGATGCAGTATACAGTATATATTTTGTGTGAACTATCCCTTTAAGAGAGAGACTTCTTATGGTGTCATCAGATAAATCTGATAATCAATATAAAAGAGTGTGAATGACCACATCAGGGAGAAATGGAGAGAGAGAGTGAATAAGTGAGTAGAACGCAAACAGTCTCCGATGGGGTGATTTGTCACAGATAAGCTTGAAGTTCTCAGTAGCTTTTCCCAATACCACATAGCAAAGCGGAAGAGAGGCCAGATATCACAGCAGTGTCACTGCAGCATACTATGGCCATGGAATACTGATGAGGAAACCTGAGGGAGAGTGTGATTGTGTCCATATATTTCCACATATGTGGAAAATAGGCCACATAATTTAATAAGATTATGAATAGTGAATACTCTTATAATTTCTGGAGGACTTACAGTAGCTCAAGACTCTTGCACGAATGAGAGAAGAGATTCTGTGAACTGGAAGTTGAGGAAACTAGTGTGTGTGCACGTGTGTGTGCGTGTGTGTGTGTGTGTGTGTGTGTGTGTGCACACCTGCTTGAGTTAGTGTGGGTGTGTGTTCACCCATCTATGCATGGAAGACAGCAAGAGGCTGACCTTTTTTGAATGTCATGCTTTATGTGTTTTCTCTGGATGGTGGATTGGTGCTATTTCTTCACTCGTCTCCTCTTTGGCATGTTGATGTCATTCATTGGCTAATAATGAATCTCGAAGCTCTGGAATACCCAGGCAAATTAAATACTGGAACAAGCAATTGCTGCTCAATTTAGAAATACTTATAATGTGAAAGATGGTGCAATTTGTTAATGCAACAAAATTGCACCATGCTCACAGATCAGATCAGATCAGATCATCCATATTCATAACTAATTTTAGTTGTGCAAGTACAGCTGATATCTATTTGAATGGGGAATGACCGAAAGTTCCATACTGTTGGTCAAGATTGAGATCAAATAGCATTTCAATTTAGCAATAAAATCTTATAACAATTAATCATAAATTGTGCTTCTCTTTCCATGTTTTAAACAAGACGTGCATGTTCCTGTTATGTAAAAGCTGCACTGCTTCCTGCACTTTGGAGACTTTTTAGAGATGCTTGAAAATGTATGCCAGAAAGCCTCTAAAATTAGCATCATTAACTTGTAAAGTACTCATATCATGAGGAATAAAATTATCCTTCATCTTTTGAGATTGATCTATGAGAACATTGTGGCAGCGGGGGTGTGGTCAAGCGCAGGGGGGAGAAAGCGGTAAGAGCGCTTGCACCTGAGCTAAATTATGTCTAACACCTGTCTCTAATTTCAGTGAGCACGGGGAGAGTGGCATAAGAACGGCCACAGAACCTCCAGTCAAGGAAGAGAGTCCAACAGAGAGACCAGCTTGAGAAGCTGAATGTATATAGTTGTTTTGTTATTGTGATGCTGTACTGTGGAGGTTCATAAATTAAAAACTTATGAGTTGAAGAACCCAGTTCCCTGTGTCCTCCTTACCCTTGTGACCTGAAGCTTGTCACAAACGTATTTTAACTTTCATAACTTAAAACTCTCCATTCCTTGGAGCATTTAGACTGATGAATGCATCAAAACATGACCATCCACGTTTACATGTGATCGCCTGTTGGGCGATCAAACACTTCACGTTAAAGGGGTAATTAAATGAGGAATCAAATTTTACTTGATCTTTTAAAATATATGAGGTAAGTTTCCTGTAAAAACCATACTGTATGTTTCAGAACTCAAAACTTCCTCACTGCAAAAAGAGCATTTGTTGAAACCAAGCTACCAAAACTATCGTTCTTTACTTCATCCACATTGTGTTATCACACTGTGGTAGACATTTGCATCTGACTGCCTCCAAAACAACACATAAACACCTCCTTTACCTCATCACTTCCGTAGCCCTGCCCAGCAGCGGTGAGCAGTGGGTTGGCAGGTCAGTCAAGAGCAGAGTGTCAATCATAACTGTGGGCGTTTACTGTCAAGTAGTGGATCATTTAATTCTAAGAGACAGAGTTTGGAAAATTGTCAACCTTTTTATACATATAATATTAGCCAAATAAGTTGACATTATGTGGAAAAATAATAAGGTGTATGATATTACCACTTTAAATCCAGTGGATTCCTTTACAGAATTGTTTTAATATGTCATTGCCCTTTTCTTCAAGATATTATTACATATTTTCCCTTTAAATTCCATACAATTTTTTACATATTTTCCTCTCCATAGGCTGCTTTTTCTCGCCCATTAGAGTAAAATAAATCTCCTAGACTAACAAATCTTTGCCTTTTTGCATTTGTTGCCTCAAGTTCAGCCGTGGCCCGTGCATTTGAAGTCTAGGCCTTCAGTGCGATTCATGCCATTAAGAAAACAGTTTCACAATGAATACGACATCAAATGCCTATCACACATTTTGTGGCAGTCAGCTAATAATGCGTCAACCTTCACAAAAGCTTACTGGGATAACTCCGTCGAATTGATCCCCAATCCTTGATTTTCTTCTTTCACATTTGTTCATAAACCTAAATTTTAAACTTTACAAACGTGTGAATATATCTCCGATACTAGTCTTTATAAAAAAATAATCAGATTTCTTTGATATCGCTATTTATATCCAACTTTCCGAAACTTTCGCTACTATTCTTAGCCCGCTAGCACTGCACGCGTGGTCTCTCGCCAATCGATCGTCTTACTTACACCTCTACACCTGTATAACTGAAAGCTATAATTCGCCATTATAGCACATCTGCTATAATGGCGAATATAGCGGATGTGTGTCTAACTCTACCTCTGTGTGCAGGTGAAGACACCTTTGAACTGCATTCGGTGCAGTTGGAGCTGGAATCCGTCGAGAGGCAGATCCAGGACCTGCTAGAGAGACAGGCCGAGCTGCGAGATCGGCGGTCCGCGCTTGAAGCATCACGCGCCGATGCTCACAGGTCAGTGGTTCATCATTTTTTGACTCCGTCCTCGTCTACTCCGTGTGTTTCTCTGCACAGGATGCGATCCTCCCTGGCTTCATTCACTCCGGCACCGACACATCACCATGGACCCTGGGTGATTCCACGGCGGAAGACGCGAGCCAGGACCAGACCAAGGACCTCCCCGCCCCTCCCGGCCTTCGAGATCTCCACCCGGAACCGCTTCTCACCTCTTCGCGAGTCGGAGCGCGACGACGCCGTGATCATCGGCGATTCGACCGTCCGTCATGTCCGCGCTATCTCTGGCAAAGGTAAGGTGCGCACTCACTGCTTTCCTGGTGCTCGTGTTCTTGATGTCTCTATGCAGGTTCCCGAGATCCTGAATGGTGACGAGCGCGTCGGAGCTGTCGTGCTGCACGTGGGAACGAACGACACCAGGCTGCGGAAGACGGAGGTACTGAAGGAGGACTACAGGAGCCTGATCGAGACGGTACGCAGCACTTCGCCAGAAACAACGATCGTCGTGTCTGGACCGCTTCCCACGTACCGACTAGGACAAGAAAGGTTCAGTAGATTATTTGCTCTAAATGAATGGTTAATGTCATGGTGTAATGAACAGAGACTGCTCTTTGTTAATAATTGGAATCTGTTTTGGGAGCAACCTAAGCTCTTCCGTCCTGATGGCCTTCACCCCAGCAGAGTCGGAGCGGCTGTTCTGTCGGACAACATCTCCAAGACGCTACACACCATATGACTAGTAAGTCAAAGTCCAAATCACAGTATTTGCTGTCCCAACTTAATTGATATAGTACCAATGTAGAACATTATATAGAAACTGTGTCTATTCCTCGTTTAGTAAAGCCAAACAATACATCTACTGTAGGATCTAGGAAAAATCTAATTGTAATTAAACCAGAAAATCTCAATATCAGTGAACAAAAACAATTTCTAAAGCTAGGTCTTCTAAACATTAGATCGCTCACACCTAAGGCGGTTATTGTAAATGAAATGGTCTCAGATAATAGTTTTGATGTATTTTGCCTTACTGAAACCTGGCTTAAACCAAATGATTATTTCGGTCTAAATGAGTCTACTCCGCCAGGATACTGTTATAAACATGAGCCCCGTCTGATTGGTCGTGGCGGCGGTGTTGCAACAATCTATAGAGATATTCTTAATGTTACTCAGAAAATAGGTCACAGGTTTAATTCGTTTGAAGTACTTGTGCTAAATGTTACACTCTCAGATGTAAGAAAAAAATCCCTATTATCTCTAGCCTTGGCTACCGTATATAGACCTCCAGGGCCTTACGCTGATTTCCTAAAAGAGTTTGCAGACTTTCTATCAGATCTATTGGTCAATGTCGATAAAGCAATAATTGTTGGAGATTTTAACATACACGTAGATAACACAAATGATGCGTTAGGGGCTTCGTTTACAGATTTGTTAAACTCCTTCGGGGTCACGCAAAACGTCAGTGGTCCCACTCATCGCCTAAATCATACGCTAGATTTAATTATATCTTATGGAACCAATCCAACCGATATAGATATTATACCGCAAAATGATGATGTCACTGATCACTACATGGTAACTTGCATACTACGTACCACTGAAATCTGTCATATTGCGCCACGTTATCGACCAAGCAGAACAATCCTTCCAACCACAATAGATAGATTCACAAATAGCTTACCTGATCTATCTCAGCTGCTCAGTGAACCCAAACAAACAGATGAACTAGAGGAAATGACTAGCAGTTTGAGCACCATTTTCTCTGGTACATTAGATATTGTTGCACCAATTAGATTAAAAAAGTTTAGAGAAAAAACTAGAGCACCATGGTACAACAGTGCTACGCATGCTATCAAGAGAGAAACTCGTAACTTGGAGCGTAAATGGAAACAAACTAATTTAGAGGTCTTTAGAATCGCATGGAAAGACAGTATGTCACGTTACAAAAAGGCTCTAAAAACAGCCAGGGCTGAGCACCTCCGCAAACTAATAGAAAATAACCAAAATAATCCAAGGTTCTTATTTAACACCGTGGCTAGACTAACAAATAAACAGAGATCACCTGAGCAAAATATTCCTTTACAGTTTAGTAGTAATGATTTTATGAATTTCTTCACTGAGAAAATAGAAAACATCAGAAACACAATTGTAAACACAATTGTTAATGTACAATCTTTAATGGTGTCTTATGATTCAGCCTCAATTATCGCCCCTCAAGAACAACTACACCGCTTTACAACTATAGGACAGGAAGAGCTAAATAAACTTATCATTGCATCTAAACCAACAACATGTTTACTAGATCCAATACCCACTAAACTACTGAAAGAAGTGTTACCTGTAGTGGAAGAGCCTCTTCTCAATATTATTAACTCGTCTTTATTTTTAGGTCATGTTCCAAGAATATTTAAGCTGGCAGTTATAAAACCTCTCATTAAGAAACCACAATTAGATCCAAATAACCTAGCAAATTACAGACCCATCTCAAATCTTCCATTTATGTCTAAAATATTAGAAAAAGTTGTGTCCGCTCAATTGTGCTCTTTCTTGCAAGAAAATGATATCTATGAAAAATTTCAGTCAGGATTCAGACCGCATCATAGCACAGAAACTGCGCTAGTTAAAATTACAAATGATTTACTTTTAGCTTCTGACCAAGGCTGCATCTCAATATTAGTTCTACTCGATCTTAGCGCTGCGTTCGACACTATAGATCATAAAATACTCTTGGATCGACTACAAAACTACACTGGTGTTCAGGGACAGGCATTAAGCTGGTTTAGATCGTACTTATCAGACCGTTACCATTTTGTCTGTTTAAATGGGGAAAAATCAAAAATAACGTCAGTAGACTATGGAGTGCCACAAGGATCTGTGTTAGGCCCTCTATTATTCTCAATATATATGCTACCACTTGGTAAAATTATAAGAAAACATGGAATTAATTTCCACTGTTATGCTGATGACACTCAATTATATATCTCATCACGACCAGATGCAAACATTAACTTATCTAACTTGACAGAGTGTCTTAAAGATATAAAATGTTGGATGACACGTAATTTCCTGTTATTAAATTCCGATAAAACGGAGGTATTACTTATTGGTCCAAAAAACTACCCACAAAATCCCTTACAATACAACTTTAATTTAGAAGGATGTCCTGTTACATTATCCACTACAGTAAAAGACCTGGGTGTTATACTAGACCGCAACTTGACTTTCGAAAATCATATTTCATCTGTTACGAGAACAGCCTTTTTCCACCTTAGAAACATTGCTAAGCTACGTAACATGCTATCTGTTTCTGATGCAGAAAAGTTAGTTCATGCATTCATGACCTCGAGACTAGATTACTGTAATGCTTTATTAGCTGGTTGCCCTGCATCCTCAATAAACAAGCTACAGTTAGTCCAAAATGCAGCCGCTAGAGTTCTTACTAGGTCAAGAAAATATGATCACATAACACCGATTTTATCATCTCTACACTGGCTACCAATTAAGTTCCGTATCAATTACAAAGTATTACTACTGACCTATAAAGCCCTAAATGGTTTATCTCCTGTGTATTTAACGGATCTTCTATCGCCATACAATCCATCGCGCTCTTTAAGATCACTAAATTCGAGGCTTCTGGTCATACCTAGGATATCTAAGTCCACTAATGGAGGGAGGGCGTTCTCACATTTAGCTCCTAAACTCTGGAATAGCCTTCCCGATATTGTTCGAGGCTCAGACTCGCTGTCCCAGTTTAAAACTAGATTAAAGACACATCTCTTTAACCAAGCATTCACATAATGCAAACTTTTTATACTACTGCTGAATCAGTTATAATGCATTAATATTATGAACATCAGCTATGCTAATTATTTCCCATCTGCTTTTCTGCTGTTATCTCGGGACGCCAGTCCCGAGGTAAATAGCGTTCGTCAGCTCCAGTTTGTATCCAGCCTCTCACGGAGACTTCAGATGCCCCATCACCATGGACAAGGATCTTAAAATGGGATACATAGACTAACTATTGCCAACAAAAGCCTTCATCAGCCAAACAAGGACAATTGCATCTAAGTGAACTTCTGGAATTTAATCAAGGATGGACTTCAAAGACACTGGTCACTAATCTTGCAGTTCAAACACATTCACTGTCTAAATACTGACCCTTAGCACTTAAGTTTAATAATTTTTTAAATCATGTTTTTTGACTATAAATAATTCCTATTTACATTATTCATGATGTTAGCCAGAGGGGAACTGGCCCCCACAGTGAGTCTGGTTTCTCCCAAGGTTATTTTTCTCCATTAATCAACATCTTTTGGAGTTTTGTGTTCCTTGCCACAGTCGCCTTCGGCTTGCTCACTGGGGTTATTAATACAATTATTATTTAATTATTTTTAAACACGATAAAGAATCATATCTTATCTAATTCCACAACAGGGCTCCAAACAAAAAAAAAAAAAAAAAAAAAAAAAAAAATCAATTAAGGAGCCAATGGCTCCTACAGGGGGAAAAACAGGCGCCAAATATTTTAATTTTTTTTAACTCCATCCATTCCTTTTCGTCCCGCAGCTCGCTAACAGTGTAGTCTGTGGAGCATTCTTCGCAATTATGTGATCACGTGCATTTTTATGCTTGTTACTGTCACCGTGTTTTCTAACAGTCTCTTTTTTGAAATTGTTAGTTCCTGCAATGAACTCCGTTTTCCCCGCTATTTCTTTGATATAAACTTTTGTTATGTATCTCGGGAAATGTAATGCAAATTTTAAAATCAAAAGGGAGTAAACTTTTACTGTCGCCAATGGCGACCTTGACAGAAATTACACTCACAAATAAATTTATTTGGTCACAAATGCGACCATTTTTAGTCGCAGTTTGGAGCCCTGCACAAGGATGATGATTTATCGACTTTATAGACATTACATTTTTATCGTCTGTTAATGCTGAACTTCTGTAAAGCTGCTTTGAAACGATGTGTGTTGTGAAAGGCGCTATACAAATAAAAATTGACTTGACTTGACTTAATAATATCTACTGACATTTTAAAAATACGTCCATGCACGAAAGCCAGAACCAAGGAAGTCTAATACCAAGAAAAAACTCTTAAATTTAAATTTTCCTTGCCATACATTTTATTTTGTCAGGGGACACGGTTACTTGATCCGACACTAAATACTCAAGCAGACTAATTTACACTTAGAAAACTCCTGATGTTGCTATAACAATGCAAAAAGCACTTGCTTGAAATGAAAATCAGTCTTCCTTTCCTGTTTAATAAATTAAATAGGGTTTTAAATCCATAAGGATCTCTTTCTCAATGGTGATGAGGCAGTGATGACAGCCAACATTTCGCGCTCTTCGAATTTCAAATTACGTACATCACTTAAAGCGTGATTGCGTCACTCATGGCCAGCTAGAAGGCCTTGACTGGGACATATCCTAAAGATCACACTCACCAAGAACAAATAAATCAATCTGATTGGCTGATGAATCTGACAATCTGACTTTAGATGCCTATTCACTGCAGTGTTGAGGGATTCTGTCAAAATTCTGAAGATCTGACGGGGTGGAGCTCAGACTCACGCGCTGCTTCGGCAAAGAAGCGTTGCTTCAGGCATGCAATTTGTGAAACAGTCTTCACACTTTGCTTGTAAGCATAAAGGAATAAATTCTGATTGGATACAATTTTAGATTTTTTATATTAATTTGTAGATGAATAGACATTTACAAAAAACACTGCATCCGCAAAGCCACCAGCATTGTGGACGACCCCGCACACTCCTACACAAACTCTTCACTCTCCTGGCGTCTGGCAAGAGGTACTGAAGCATTTGGGCCCTCGACTGTGTAGCAGCTTCTTCCCCCAAGCCATCAGACTCCTCAATACTTGATAATTGACACACACACACACACACACACACACACACACATGTCCTGAGTTGCACTTTAATTACTGTCAATTTATGTCAACTGTCTGCTACCTCAATAACTTCTATGTCCATTGAACACTATCTCATAGCACGTTATGTTTACATTTGGCATTTTTAGAAACTGTCATCTTTTTGCACTACAGTGCACTGGTCGGCGCTGTACTGTCTCTCACTGTGCCTATTGTCCTGTTAATTGTTAGTAATGACTTTTTGCACACGTTTGCATGTGCACTTTATATTGGTATTTTATTTAGTCTGTGTAGTCTCATGTGGTTCTGTGTTTGTCCTATGTTGTAGCACCATGGTCCTGGAGGAACGCTGTTTCATTTCGCTGTGTACTATACTAACTGTCTTGACTTGACTTGAATTAGGAGTGGAAAGTGATTGTAAATACATAGGTAAAACGGCCAATGAGGGAATGAAAGGATGAAAAATTCTTTATTTATTAGGCATGTTATGCCACCACAGAAGGCTTTGCTGGCCCTGAGAAATCGCCACTGCTCAAGGTCATTAAGCCCTGATTAAGTCTAATCACTCAGAGTCAACAAATGAAGCTTCATTAGCACTGGGTTGGCAAAGGATAAATGGGCAGTGGAGAGCTCAAAGGAGAATATAGGTTTCAGTACATGCGTCTTTATGAGGGCACAACCAAGTCAGTCACCAAAGAAATGTTGGTATTAGCACCTTCACATTACACTGTCAAATAATTCTTGTTACTATTTTTAGTTACCAAATATAAATTATAAAATTATTGCAATATTGGCTGATTTTGTGTCATTGCAACTTGATTTTGATGTTCAGTCAGGACATTTTCTTAAATTAATTCAACCCAAAATGAGCTATACAAACTAAAATGGGCAATTAAGGCTTTACAAAATGTAAACTGGTGAATCTGACTCACTGTGACCCTTAAGAGTCTCGTCATTTATTTATTTATGTATAATTTGTTTCATCTATATGTCATTTTTCAATTTTTTATTTTATTTTAATGTCTCTGAAAACAAACACTCATCAGACCTAATGTAACCATCAGTTGCATGAAGATCTCTTTTTGCTGTGATGTGGAACAAACCATTCCTAAAGTCCTGAAGTCCAATTAGACTTGCAAATTCCCACCATTTTCTCCTGACTTGCATCTTACTGTAAAAGTTATTAATATTCATGAACCAATTTACATTCTCCTTGAATAAATTTTTGCTTTGTGTGTGTGTGTAACAAGGTTGAGTGGGATCCATGTGCGGTTTATTAAATACAGCAAATTCAAGTACAGACAGGCGTAGGTCGAGTAATCCAGGCAAACAGTAATATCAGAGACAGATCAGAAACGTATTGAGACAGGCAAAGGTTCAGGGCAGGCAGCAAACAGACGTAAACAGTAATATTCAAAGCAGAGTCAAACATAGGTAATCAAGACAGGGAATAGTGTTAATTTCGTCAGACGAGACGAGACTAAATATGTTCGTCAACGACCTTTTTTTCCATGACTAAGACGAGACGATAACGAGACTGCACCAATGTCCAAAAACGCTGACTAAGACTAAATTAACATGCATTATTGTTGACGAAAAAAGACGAGACTAAAATGTTTTGTATAAAATAAAACCTAAGATAAAATCTCTCTTCATTTTCGTCTACAATCGTCTCTACTTTTTCATCATGAGATTGAATATTCTGCTGTTACGCCTTCAAAATATTCCGAATGAGTTCGCGCTGTTGCTCTAGTAACGGTTACAACAGGTCTCATACTCCTGTGGCTGCAACACGAAACTACATGGAGCAAGAACACAACAATCATAGACAGTGGCGAACACGCGAATAGCGCCGACGACATGCGGTAGAAGGAAGAGGCTCGATATTTGGTCGCATTTTAGGTACAATTATATTGACAAAAAGTCAGAATGTGTCATTATAACTGACAGGAAGCACTGCGGATAAACAATACCGGGAAAAACACCACCAACCTAAGCGACATCTAAAGGCTAACCACCCACACATTCAGGGAAGTTAACTTAAATATACGTCTCATAAGCTAATGCTGATTTTAGGCATCTACGCTGTAAATTAACCAGTTAGCTATGGTGTTGTGGCACATACATTATGCAGGTTATATATATTTTATGTAACTTATTTGCTTAATAAAATACTCTTCAGAACAAGTTCATCATTTGTGAATGTGTCTCTTAAATCAGAAAACCAGACACGTTTAACAAAGTGAATTCAACATATCATTCAACAAGTGTATTTTGTCAGGTAATTATGACATTTAACCAATATTTGAGATGTGTGAAACATTATTTGACTGAAATGGTTATCTTAGAATTAATCTCAGAAATAATTTATTTAAAAAAAGACTAAAATGTTTTGAAACTTGACTAAGATATATTGAGTTTTCTTTTGACTAAAACTAGACTAAAATGACGAGACTTTTAGTTGACTAAAACTTGACTAAGATACCTTAAATTCTCTTTTGACTAAAACTAGACTAAAATGACGAGACTTTTAGTCGACTAAAACTTGACTAACAAAAAAAGATATGTGAATGACTAAATATGACTAAAACTAACAAGGACATTTGGCATAAGACTAAGACTAAGACTAAATTAAAAATAGGTGACAAAATTAACACTAACAGGGAATGGTAAATACTCAGTAATGTAGCCGGGGCAAAACAAGACTTCACCATGATAGCGAGTGACAGTGAGATTTAAATAGTGTTGTGGCTAAAATTCATTAAAACAGCATCGCTGCATAAGAGACACTCAGAGTCAAATTAATAAAAAAAGTATTTATTCTTGCAAGAATAGGTTCAGTCTAATCCACAGTAATTGCGCTGTGCAAGAGAGTGACACCCCCAGGTAGAGATGAACAGCCCTTTTATCTCGTATTTTCAAGGTTCCTTCCCAGCAGCTGTACCATTGGCCTTTTCCAGATAAGGTGTCCACTGTCAGTTTAAATACTCTAAGGTCTAAGTTCATAGGTCCCGAAACAGCCAGTTTCTACTTAAAGCCACAGCTGCCCACCTAAGGTCAAAAGGTCCTGTCACATATGTTCCTGAAGTGTCACACTTCCCGCACGTACACACATAGACAGTCAAAAAGGAACATTTCATTATTCGATCAATGTAAAATTTCCACAACAATAGTCTGAGTAAATCAGGAATAGGTGAGCAGGAGTCATAACTAGGATTATGGGAAATCTAGTTCAAGGTGGAAAGTCAGTAGTCGGGTGATGGCGACCTCCGGTGGATGATAGGGGAATCCTCACCATCCACGATCAAAGATGGGGGGGCCAGGGTCACCGCCTTCCTCTTCCTCCCTCGGACCACCAGCAGGTTTCAGCAGTGAGACATGGAGAGTGGGAGAAATATGATAATTGCAGGTAACTGGAGACAGTAAGACACGGGAGTAATTTGTCTCAGGATTTTGAAGGGACCCACACACCTGGGACTGAGTTTCTTGCAGGGTAGGCAAAGACGAAGGTCCCGGGTAGAAAGCTACACCCGCTGTCCGGGAGTATAGTCGGGACTGGGATGATGGTGGTGGCCGGCTTGCTCCTTTACCCTGTTTATGGCACGTTGTAGGAAGACGTGTGCTTGATCTCACATGACCTCACTGCGTTGGAACCAGTCGTTCACAGAAGGCACTTCGGACTGTTCACCAGACCAAGGAACCATAGGAGGTTGGTATCTCAGTACACATTGAAAGGGTGTTAACTTAGTGGAGGGTTTGAGGAGTGAGTTCTGTGCATATTCCGCCCAGGGAAGAAAGAATCTCCAGTTGGTTTGATACTGTTGACAGTATATGTGAAGAAATGTAGTGATTTCTTGATCCAGACGTTCCGTCTGGCCATTAGACTGAGCATGGTAACCTGACATTAAGTGATTGAAAAAAGGCTGTCCAAATCCTGGATGTAAACTGAGGACCCCGATCAGAGACAGTGTCTTCAGCAAGACCATAATAGCAGAACACATAATGAAAGATGTGTTCTGCAGTTTCGAAGGCTGGTGGGAGTTTAGCCAGGGATATGAGACAACATGCATTAGAGAAATGATCAATGACAGTTAGAATAGTGGTGTTACCTTGCGAGATTGGGAGATCAGTGACAAAATCAATGGTAATGTGGGACCATGTGCGTTGTGGTATGGGTAGGGTTTGTAGCAGTCCTGCCGGGGGTTGTCTAGGGGTCTTTGCTGTGGCGCAGGTGTGACAGGTATTCACTAATTTACTGTTGTCTGCCTGTAACATCTCCCACCAGAACCGATTCCTTAATAAGCATACAGTGGAAGTAATGCCTGGATGACCAGAGTTTGTGGAGGAGTATATCCAATGGATTACCTTTTCTTGTTGACTTGGTGGTACAAACGTTCGGTTGGGGGGGGCATTCTGGAGGAGGCAGGTCTTGTGCATGGGCCTGAGAGTTTTCGGACACGATGTTCCACTGGACATCCGGAGCTAGAATCAGCGTATGTGAAATGATGGGTTCAGGAGAGGCATTCTGAAGAGGGGCGTCATACTGACTGGAAAGCGAGTTGGCTTTGACATTCTTTGATCCAGGAAGATAGGTAATGGAAAAATCAAATCGAGTGAAGAACAGTGCCCATCTGACCTGTCTGGGATTTAGTCTCTTGACTGAGCGCAGGTATTCCAGGTTGCGATGATTCGTTAATACCAGAAATGGATTTCTGGCCCCCTCCGGCCAATGTTGCCATTCACCAAATGCTGCCACATCATAACTCTGTTCAGCAGAGGAAAGACTGCGTGAGTAGTAAGCACATGGAAAAAGTTTAGAAGGATTACCTTGGCGTTGAGAGAGGATAGCGCCAATATCGCACTTCTCTGCTTTGGCATAAAGTTTGTGTTCCATGAGACGTTTCAGAACTGCCCGAACCTGCTTTATGCTTCCCTCCAAGGTGTCTGAATAACCAAGATATCATCGATATATATACAATCAAGCACTGGTTCAACATGTCTCTGAATGCAAAATTTATGAATGATTGGAACACAGACAGACTGTTGGACAAGCCGAACAGCATCACAAGATATTCACAGTGCCCGCTGCTGGTGGAGAAAGCGGTTTTCCATTCATCCCCTTCTCGGATCCGCATGAGATTGTAAGCGCAGCAAAGATCCAGCTTTGTGAAAAACTTAGCAGATTTGAGTTGTTCCAATGCTGCAGGAACCAAAGGCAATGATATCTGAATTTAACAGTTATATTGTTCAGACTACGATTATCCATACAGTGATGAAGACCCCCATCTTTTTTTCCCACGAAGAAGAAGTCTGCTGCCGCTGGTGAAGAGGATGGACGGATGAAACCCTTGGCCAGTTCCTCTCCAATGTATGATTTCATTCCTTTGGCCTTGGGTTCTGACAGGTGAAAGATTCTACCTCTAGGAGGCGTGGTATCAGGGAACAGATCAATCCAGTAATCCAGGCAAACAGTAATATCAGAGGCAGAGTAGAAAAGTAGTGAGACAGGCAGAGGTCCAGGGCAGGCAGCAAACAGACATAAACGGTAATATCCAAAGCAGTCAAACACAGATAATCAAGACAGGGAATGGTAAACACACAGTAATGTAGCTGGGGCAAAACAAGACTTCGACCATTATAGAGAGTGACAGTGTGACTTAAATAGTCTGAGTAAATCAGGAACAGGTGAGCAGGTAATCAGAGTCATACATTTAGCAAAATGAAACAGTAGAATGAAAAAAAAAACATTAATGAAATATGGAAGAGGCTAATGTCAAAAGAAAATACAAACAGGGCATTAGCCTACAAATATGCTTCAGCATACATCACCTTAATACATGCTTATATCATTCATAGCATTTTATGCATTTAACACATGCTTAAATCACTCAAAACATTTTATGCATTTAACACATGCTTATTTCACTCAAAGCATTTTATGACTTTAACACATCCCTCACAGAATAAATCCCTCACAGAATTATTATTATTATTATTATTATTTTATATTTTTAAGCAGACATGGAAAACCGTTTAAACAATGGAATTCTCATTACACCTGTTTTCACCTTTAAAACATAACACATATGTGTGCCAAAACATGGTCAAGCTCCACACATTAAATCCATATACATTATTAAAAAATTATCAATAACAAGCACTCAGTTTTAACATACAACTCCTGTGAACACATATTTAATGCACATATTTTATTAATTTATAAGCATTTTGTGTAAAATTTGATATTTACCCAAATAATTATTTACCTCCCAACTGGGAGCTCGCAATACAAGTTCTGACAGAGTGTCGGAAAGCAGGTGTTGCAAAACTTAAACCTTATCAATAAGGCTTAAAGGGTTACTTCAGGATTTAGCATTAAGCTTTGTATCAGTAGAAAACCAGTAGTATTTTCAAATTACCGAGCTCCCCCCCATCATATCCCCCTGAGACGAGAGATTTATTTATTTTTAGTCTGGAAAAAATCCTCCGATGACGCAAAAATCGTCATTTTGCGTCATCGGAGGATTTTTGGGCCAGAGGCTTAAAACTACAGCCAGTATTCCGCATGTTTTCACCACGCCCATATGGGGCGGGATCTCACTCACAGAATGTGAAGATAGTGTCAGCCATCTTTCTGTAAAAGCTAAGAAAACAGGCTCTTGCTCTGTGTAGAAAGTTTGTATACAAGTAGGCTAATCACGATGGCGGAAGGTAGTTTTGAAGTTGAAATGGCAGAAGGGGATTTCGAAGATCTGTTGCAAGAATCTGAAGATCGCGGCTACCTGTACGAGCCGCAATACAGCGATGAACAGAGGCTGGAGCAGCTGCTGTAGCAGGGGAGCAAAACCTGCTTGGCAGGCAGGAGGAAGAGAGTGTTAAATTATATTCAGACTCGAGTTGGGGCGGACTGGTGGTGTCAGTGCTCTCGCTGTGCACCTATGGAAGCAGATAGAGTGTCCTATTGCTGTCGCGAATTTCAGCGATGCCGTCTTCTGGACGAGATCGCTGAATCCGCTGATGAAACTGCACCGATAACATGAGCATGTATAACTGACCACCCAAGTTTTGTACCACACATGGACAGGGGAGTCCTGGAAACTTATTTTAGGATTCCAAAGATAAATTGGAAACACCAGCCAAAGCCCGCAGGGACAAACGGACGGCTTAGTGTAAAGTGAGTATTTTGTTTGTTTTTCTTTTTGTTACTAAGACGTCATGTACAGAGTTTGGACACACGGAATTATAATGTTCTTCCCGCGTAGTCAGTCAATTTATCAACTAACTCACGATTTGTATCAATACAAGCTTAGTTGTATCATATTTTCAGATACTGCCGCCTGTAACCGATAGGCGTGGTTTGGGAGTGGCCTCGTAAGGGCAGCAAAGCAAGTGCATTCTGGGAGTTGTTGTCTTTCAGCCACATGTGTAAAAAATACATTTTCTGCCTTTTCTCAGTCTAGAATGCTTCAAATTCAAAAATAATTTCACATTTATACTAATGACCAATTTTAAATACACATTCATCTTCCCAGAGGTGAAGTATCCCTTTAAACATTTGGAAAAGCAATAGTTAACATGAACTAACAATAAACAATACTTCTACTGCATTTATTAATTTTGTTTAATGTTACTTTCTAACCTTTTCCACAATTTCTGCACTTACTAATGATTTTAAACATCAAAAGTTGTATATATGTTATCATTAGTTAATAAGAATTAACATAAACTAACAATAAACATTTATAAAATTAGCATTTAGCAATATGAATATACTGCATGCTGTTAAAATATTTTTCATTGATAGTTTATGAAACCTAATGTATTAAATAATGTTAATATTTAGAACCTCTTTTTAAAGTGTTAACCATTTTTTACTTTGCAATAATAATTTACAGAATGTCGACATCATCAGTTTATCTTTGTTGTCCAAACGAAAACTGGGTGATTTCATGTCAGACTGTGCTCTCAGCTCCTGCCCCTGACCTTCAGATTTCCTCATGGCATATCTTATGTGAGCATAGTTCATATTTAACATCCTGCCTCTGTTTGCCCTGTCGGTTTTCCACTCATTCAATTATGTAATGCTATTACATTCATTGGAGAGCCAATCGAATCGTAAGATCAACATTCAGTTTCCTCCCCGGTGGCATTCGTGGAGATATATAGCTAGGGTAATTGAATTTATTTGCCCATGTTTGTGAGTTTTGTTCTTGAACCAAACAAGGCATTTAGCAGAGCCTCAGGTGCACTGTAGAGCCTCATGAGCACAGATCCAAGATGGCAGTGAAGGGAAAAAGGATTTCTGTAGGTGAAGTAAACAATGTGTTTGCATCCAACTGTTGTTGGAGAAGCTGATTAAACATTTTGCTGCACCAAGAATATTTATTTTTAAAACAGGATATTGTCATTGCTCCTTTTCTGGAAAAATCTGTCACTGCATGTTGTATTTGTGTTTTATTTTCTAAAAATGTATTGTTTTAGGATTCAACATTATCAAGGCTGAAATGTGGACCCATCTGTTTTGAGGTGGCTTAAAAATATCAAAGTATGAAATTGCAGTTCAAAAACTGTAATACTGTGTCTGGTAACCTTGTCTTAGGTATTAAATGTCCATAAAACAGGTACATTGTATCTGCTATGTTTAGTTAAACTGTAGAGGCCTTAGAAGACTGCCAAAACCACATCTCCATGGAAACATATTCTGAGCTTCAGTGGTTTTAAAGTGTATTATCTTCTAAATAGCCTGTTAAACAAAAGCTGTCATATCTGATTAAGAGAGTGGTTTAATATATGACAACAATTGCATTAGGCAGAAATTGTGTATTCTATCATAACCTATTCTTGTTTAAGACATTTTTAAATATATAATAACCTTAATCAATTGCTAATGGTGAAAGTATGCTGCATACAGTATATAACTCATCATATGGTAGTCAGTTCACTTCCTATAATGCCAAAAACATTTTGCCTACATTGTGGGGTTCAAATGTTTGTGTGAATTCTGAATGTGCCAAACAGTATAAAGAATAATTGCACTAAAGAACAATGTTTTCTCTTATTATTTGGACCATCTGTTGAAATATCTTTTAATCTGACAGTGGGTTTAATGAAACTTATTGCAAGTTGCAAATTGTTGCACTCTATCTCCTTGATCTGTTTCCCTTTAACTTCTTTCATTTTAATCCTAAAACACACACACAAATGATCAAAATATAAAATCAAGAAATGTCTGTCAGAGACCAAAGCCTGCTTTTATGTACTTATCATGCAGAAACTATTTAAATTGAATATAACTGAAGAGTGAAGAATAATAAAATAAGAAAGAATAATCACTGTTTTCAAACATATTCCAGAAAAGTCCCCTCATCCATAGTTTATACAAACAAATGGTCCCAACCCAAAGTCCCCCCATTGGTTGTCCCAATGTTGCGGTGTCTAGCTAGTCAGGATTCTCAAACAGCAATGAAAAGCACCACAAAGACACAGTGTTACATTTTTTCAGGGAACTAAATCCCACAAATGGCTTCAGGTAAACTATCTGTGCATTATAAGGTAGGATGGGAGAAAATACTTTAATATTTAATTTAAGACACTTCAGTCTTACTGAATGAAATGTGTATAATGCTTGGATATGTCCTACTAGTGTTGCCTCTGTCCTTTCGCTGAAATACTGATGGATTCTGCTGACTGCAGTCTTCACACAGATTTGACATTGTAATGCTAAAGGTCACATGATCAATATAATGCCCTATGGAGCTTGTGCACTGCATGCAATCTGAACGCTGGTCTTTCATATCCGATGTTTTTGATTGCATTTATCATTTATTATTTTACGAGACTCCCTCCACCCTCAAACTGCACACAGCTAAAGATGAATATGGGCGCAGAATCAACTATGACAGATCATATTTCATGGTGGGGACCATCAACTGGCAACAAGCCCAATATCAGAGATGAAACAATGCAGAGAGCACAGCTCTAGGTGCCACGTAACACCATATCAAACTTTGCACTAGAGGTGGGGGGAAATCAATCATAAACTATAGTATCAATAATCCAATACCAAGAATCAATATTTATTTCGTTACATTTTTCACATTAATACTTTCGGGAAAAAAACAGATCGACCACCACCCAGAACAAGAATGTGAGAACATATTGTGACATAAGTCAACAAACACTGTATTATTTGTCTTCGACCAAAATGAAAACTCAGAACGAGCTAAGAATAAGTCTTTAACTTGTTAAAGGATCTCCACACAGTTTTTGTGTTTAATTTGTAAGGATGTCCATCGTTTTTTTGTTTCTGACACTGATGTAGATATGTGCTGTGTTATTTCAATGGCTCTACAATGAAATAAGTCGTCTAGGTTACGGATGTAACCTCCATTCCCTGATGGAGGGAACGAGAAGTTGTGTCGAAGAAGCGACACTAGGGGTCTCTCTTGAGCACCGTTTGTATCTCTGATCTATGAGGCCAACGATAAATTGGCAGACAGAATTTGCATGTCCTGACCCGGACATACGGGTATAAAGGAGGGGAAATGCGTCTGTTTCATTCAGGATTTTTCTGAGGAGCCGATAATGGTTCCGGGGGCATAATGGGGCTGAAGACTAATGGTTCGTCTTGTTCCCTCCATCAGGGAACAGAGGTTACATCCGTAACCTAGACGTTCCCCGTCTGTCGCTCACTTCGACGTTGTGTCGAAGAAGCAACACTAGGGGTCCAATTTAAATCATGCCATGTGCTGAGCCGTGTACGTGTACTGCTGACACATGAGCGGGCAGGTATTTTACGTGCCAAAGCAACTGGCTGTGTCAGACTGCATGTACTCTTCCCCAACGCCCCATAAAATCGTCAGAGCCTTCTGGTTCTTTACCCCCGTACAAGGGGGAACAAGGTGACACTGCCAAGCATGGGAGCAGGCCGTGCCAGCCGCGCCTTTTCTCTCTCTATCTTTCTCGCATAGAGCTAAAGCAGCTGGGGCCCTCATATGCATCGGGGAAGGCGATATTTCCCAATTTCCTATTCTTTCAGGGGGAAAAGGCCCTGCGGAGACCACATCTGCCCAAGCTGGGGGAGGTAAGAGTGGTGAAATACATCACATGTGCTTTTAGGTCACATGTGGAAAGTGGTGCAGTGGTAGATCCTGCCTCATTGGGAGGGAGGAGTTGCTACAGACACGGCGACCGGGGGTCCGTGAGGACTGCCCAAGGGAGACGCGAGTCCGCTCGCAAGGGCACCATACCTTGGAAAATTTCACACAGGGAGTAGGAGGCCTGTAGCAGTCCATGTAGGAGGCCTGACCTGTGGAGCACCTATTCCAGTACAGGGTAGATTGAGTAGACTGGGTGTGATAGGCCAATGTAATTGTATCCACTACCCAGTGGGAAAGCTTCTGTTCGAAGACAGTGTTCCCTTTCCGCTGTCCGCGAAAGCAGACAAAGAGCTGCTCAGAACGTCTAAAGCTCTGCGTGAAGTCCAAGTAGATATGCAAAGCACGTACCGGACACAGCAACGAAGGGGCTGGGCCTGCCTCCTCCCAGGGAAGCGCTTGCAGGTTCACTACCTGGTCTCTGAAGGGGGTGGTAGGAACCTTGGGCACGTACCTCGGTCACGGTCTTAGGATCACATGAGTGTCTGCCGGACCGAATTCCAGGCAAGTGTCACTGACAGAGAACAGGAGGGCCATCTTCAGGGAGAGGGCCCTGAGTCCGACTGATCCTAGCGGCTTGAAGGGGGGGTCTCTGAAGGCCCGAGAGGACCACTGAGAGATCCCAGGAGGGGAACAGGCTTGGCCGGGAGGGATTTAACCTCCAGGCTCCTCTTAGGAACCTGATAATTAAGTCGTGCTTACCCAAAGACTTGCCATCTACTGTGTCGTGGTGGGCCGCGATAGCGAGAAGTCTGCGTCTAGCATGCCGGGACTGTTGAGGTGTGGTGGCAGAGTGCCGTGAGAATGGCATTTGCAGACCAGGTGACCCAGAGACAAAGGAAATAGCTCTTTTATTGAGAATGTGGGTACCGCAGCCTGAAATAAATTCAACAAAATATTCTCAGTTCCGGAGAGAACGTCTTGGTCTCTGGGTCGGGCATCTCATGACTGCGTGGGAGCCTTCCGGGGGTCTGTGAGACGGGGGGTGTGTGCTTCCTGCGGGGCGCTCGATGCAGGGGCTGAGAGTTGGGCCCGGGTTGAGGCGGGGCTGCACGTTTCTTAGCCGCAGGAGGACGCCCTCGGCGAGCAGACGGAGCGTGCCCCGTGGTGGAAGGTTTGCGGCGGGGTAGGATGTGTGAGATGGCCTCCGTCTGCTTTTTCACCGTGGAGAACTGCTGGGCGAAGTCCCGACGGTGTTGCTGAAAAGACCGAACTGGGAGACAGGCGCGTCAATGAAGCGCCATGGCATGCAGGGCGGAAGCGACCTGTCCTGTGGTTCTGTAGGCTTTGGAGGTTAGTGAAGACGTCATCCTACATGCCCTAGAGGGGAGCACAGGGCGACCCCGCCAGGTGGCGGCATTCTCGGGGTACAGGTGGATCATAACCGCTCTGTCCACCTGGGGGACCGGCGTGTACCTGTGGGCTGCTCCGCCATCGTTGGGTTGTGAGAGCGGATGAGCGAGAGACTTGGTGACGGGTGGAGAAGGGTGTCCTCCACGAACTCGTCAGCTCATCATGCACTAACCGTAAGAAAGTAACCGGGGGGGTGCGGCTGTGAGCGGCACGCAGACCTGAGGAACTCTTTTATAGAAATTACTCTTTTAACTGCGCTGTCGATGTGCCCAGGGGCAAGCTGCACTACCGTGCAGAGAAGGGAGAAAGCCGCTGATATGCACCGTAGATCCAACAGCAATCACTTAGAGATGAGAGGAACAGCGTGTGACTCGCAGCTCACTGCATACACAACCATCGACTCTGATTGAAAATTTCTGATTGAAATGCATCTCCCCTCCTTTATACCTGTATGTCCGGGGGCGGGACATGCAAATTCTGTCTGCCAATTTCCCATTGGCCTTTTCTCATAGATCAGAGATACAAACGGCGCTCAAGAGAGACCCCTAGTGTCGCTTCTTCGACACAAATTCGAAGTGAGCGACAGACAGGGAAAGGATGTTCAGCACTTGATGCGCAAAGCGAATTCCAATGAAGAAACATGTGATTAAAACATTGCAATATATGTAGATAGTATAAAGAAAAACAATATGATCAAATTGCAACCCAGATATCAACATAATACAGTATTGGCAGGTCCCTGCTGATTCCTAACCATACTTTGCACTCAGGTGTTAATGTGCTGGGTTACAATAAGTTGGAATTGCCTCAGGAGTCCTAGTTGGAACAACAATGTGTTGGGATTTGGGCTTGTTTTTACCTGACTGTTGTCCTTTTAGTAATCTCTTCTCAGTGGACATCTTTGTTCAAACAGCTTGTGAGGGAATGAAATGTACATTTCACAGTTTACACAATGCACATCCAACACATACTCTGTTCATCTCAAGTACAACTGTTAACACTCACTCCCTGTCTACAATGGACAATATAATCAACGATGATGTCTACTATGGAAGCATCTGCTGCGGCGTGTCAATCCCAACAGTAAACAAACAGGTGTCCTGTTCCATTTTGTGCTGTTGCCACTACTACCAACAACACAAAGAAATATTTCAGAAAGTTTGTGCTATGCGGGTCCAATAACGGGTCCAATAATGTTTTGAACTGCCCCATATCCTTCAGACAATTCCTTGGAAAAGACTTGTTTTATGACTGCTTAACAAGATGCACACATGCAATATATCCATAGGTGCACATTGCCGGAAACAAATCAAAACAGTCCAAGACGTCCATCTATTGCATGTTTACATACACCAACAATTAAAAATAGCACTGATGGGCAAAAGAACAGTTTGTTTAGCAATTAATGCAACAAAACAACAGCAGCTACAGCAGCTGATGAAATGCATCTTCTATTCAGAGTTGAAACTTGGCACTGAATCTTTTAAAAACGTGCCAGAGAGATGACAACAGTCAAAGACATCTGTGTAGTACATGTTTGTATACAAAAATTATTCAAAATAGTCCAGATGGGTCCCCTTTCATGTTCAGGAGTAGTGAGGCACAGACAGTAGGCCTTTTGTCCTTCTCTCTGTCTCTGTTTATGTGTCAAATGAGCACAAGTCAGCAGCACCATGGTTGCAATGATTTTAAAATAGGCGTTGATGTTGTTGCCGTAGAGGCCGTCTTGAATTAATGAGTACCCCAAGTGATGTCGAGTTGTCATGGAAGTAGAGAATGGGGCATTTTGGCAGCTTGGTTTCAATAAATGCTTTTATTGCATTGGGTATGAAGTTTTGTGCTCTGTAATTGACAGTATGTTTTATAGTATATTGACCTCTTATACATCAAAATACCAAGAAAAATTGGATTCCTCATTACATGACCCCTTTAATACTTTTGTTGGTTTTCTGTCCTTGATTATGATATGTAACTGTTGAAATATATAAATATATATATATATATGTAATGCAGATATAACTATACGTAATTACTGTATATACAGTTGTGGCCAAAAATACTGGCACAATTAGTAAGAAACTGTGAAAAAAAATGTATCCTTTTGATTTTCATTTAAAAAAAATCTGAAAAATCTCGTCTTTAATTGAAGTAAAACAATTGAAAGAGGAAAAATATCCCATTATTGAATAAATATTTTTCTCCAAAACACATTTACCACAATTATTGGCACCCTTAGAAATAAGGTAAAATATATCTGAATTATATTTTATATTTTTAGTGCACCTTGGTGACTAGGAACATGAAATTGTTCAGCCATGACTTCCTGTTTCACAGGGGTATAAATATGAGATAACAAACAAGCCAATATTCCTTAATTTCCAATTTCCGCAGCAAAAGGTTTTTGAGCTTCACAAAATGGCCAAAACATTGAAAATGATCTTAACAATCTGCCTGGAATAGGACGTGCTATAAATGCTCATAAATCTGCCAATTTATGTTTTTCTATGAATCTAAAAATCCCAACTGGTGTCTGTGAGGGTTAGGTTTAGGGTCAGTAATTATCTTTATCTAAGTATGAGAACCACTGGATCTATGAGACATCCTCAGTTCTTAGGTCTGTAAGTGTGTGTGTCCAAATGCATAAGCATGTTAATTTCACTTGTCTGCCTTTGACATTGTTGTATGTTAAGCCAGTCTTTACTGTCAGTGTGATAGACGATCGCTATTGTAATGTTCATCTGTTATATGAAAGGACAGCATATCTCCAGCCCAGTGTCATGTGCGATGTTCACACACTCCATCATGACTCATAATCAGACACCACAGCAGAGAGGGAGGAGAGCAGATTCCAGAGTAACTCAACATTCTGGGTGAGATTTTTGAAAATCTATGAGAAAATGAATTGATATTTCATCACTGTCATATTACAAGTTAAAGGAACCGTGTGCCAGATGATGATCTATATGTATGGGTGTGTGTAGTCTCAGCCTCAGATGGCACAACAATGCACCCATAGTCAGTTCAGCTAGTAAACTAGATATCCATGAGCAGAACTGTGTATTCTGCTTTGCTTTAAGTTTTTTTGTGAAATAGTCTGCACGTTTATTCTGTCCTGTACTTTACATAAGAGTCCCCACACATTTCCTACTATTTTGCTGTATGCTTTCTGTATAACTGAACATTGAGACTGTTGTGATTCTCAGATCCACCAGCCCTAATGTCACGTAAGAACAATACGAATAGTCAGATGCTCTTCCTGGGGGCGGTTCTTCGGTTCTTCTTTATTCTGAATCTAAAAGCTATGCAAATTCTAAATCCTGGAATTCAAATGCCCATCACAAAGTATGAAAAATTCCCCAAACCTTGAGTTATTTAAAAAATAATAATAATAATAATAATTTTGAGTAATTTAATTATGCTTTTAGCTATGAATAAAATATAGCTACTACTCTTAAACATTTGACCATTTTTAAATCCATTCCACAATATTACAGAGATTTTGTCCCCAAATCAGAGCAAAAAATGCTGTAAAATTCTGCAGATTTGGTCTGAACGTTTTAGTCACTGTGATACCAGATTCAGATCCCTTCAAATCTGGCATCTTCCATTCCATTACAAAATCCAGTGTGTTTTTGGCAGCTTACTTTTAAGCAAATACATAAAACCCCTCAGCGGTCACCCCACACAACCATGTTAACCATGTCCCCAAACCATTTCCCATGCTGTTACTTATTGAGCTCTAATCACAACAACAAAGTTACAATGCCGTTCTGGCATCCCTCGTCTATAAAACGTAGACTTTGGGCTAAATAATTAATTATCCACTTTATGTAATTGTTACTCCTCAGTGTTTAATTATTCAAAATAAGGAGGTTGGACTGTCTGGAACCGCAGAATAAAGGCTCAGCGAAGCACCAGTGTTTGAAGACTGGAATGGGACAGGATGGAGCCAAATGACGCACATGTCTTCCATTGTACAGTGGAAGACTGATTTCTCAGATATTAATGTCATATTTTTTTTCTCTGTCTCTAAAAGGCAAAGTAGGCTATGTGTTCACAGAGCACTTTTAAAGATATATATTGCATCAATAGATAATCCAATTCAGTGAACTTGATTGAACTCAAGTGTATTGGGTATTGTTGTGCAACCTTGGAAAAATGTAATAGTTATTATTTATTAGCATTTTTATGTCATTTCTTATTTGTTATGTAATTTTATTTGCCAACCTATAATGCTTACAAATTTTATAATGCATTGTTTTAATTACAATTACATTCCCTTTTCGATTGCCTCTTTTGAATTGTATCTATATTTTGGTTCTTCTTTATTTTCCCCCTGGAACTTATAGATGCTTCTACAGGGTGCACAGGTGCTATTGTGAATGCCATTTGTTTGATCAGCTATTTAATAAAGAAAAGAATTACTGTTGCGCTTAGTGTTAGGAATGAATTTGAATAAACCCTAAAGCTTTTAGCTTTTAAGTTTAACCCTAAAGCATTAAACTTGCCCCCCATCATTTTTGCTATGGACATGAGTTATTCCTTTTGCAGCTTGTTGAGGAGGGGTGTGCTATTACTTTTCTAAGCAATCATATGTATGATTTCTGTTAGAAGATAAAATTGTTGCAACATCTCAGACTTGGAAGTGGGCTCTTTTGACTTGGGCCAGTAAGCAACCTCCTAGCCACCATCCTGAACATCATTGTAACCACTTAACAAGGTGTTGAAAACCACTTAGGACACCTTAGCAACTGTTTAGTAGCAAAGTCTTGGCAAAACGTATTTAATCAAACTGTTAATCATGATTTTTTTTTCCATGTAGCTATTTTTGTAAGCTAGCCTACAGTATAGGCCTACACAATTATATAATATCTATACAGAACTGCCGTGTAAATGCTGTCTAATTATCTGAAATGCAAATAACTGTTATGTGCAATGTTTTACAGCTGCTGAGCTTGGCTGCCTGCATGGCTGATAATAGCAGCTAGCCATCAGAATGACAGCTATTTTCTTCTTACCAGCTGAAAAAAGAGCAACACTGTAACGATTCAGTGAGCACTGACACTGTTCATTGTGACTGTTGTCAGGTCTTTAGCAGTTTAGCCTGCAGCTCTACTTAACCTGTGTGTGCACACACACTGGGCCACCATGTGTTTCATCTGCCCAGGATTCGGCTCAGGCTCCATGGTTGCCTGTCCTTGTGTCATATCCTGTCTGAGCCTGTCCATCACTGGTGTGACTTTAGACATAAACATATGGTGTTTATGTATCGGCGAGTTAGGAAAGTCTGTAAATAAATAAACAAATAAAGCATTCTCTTTTTTGAATATCTTTCTTTACACAAGAAATTCTGGTACTATGAATCTAATGCTTGTCGTTTCCTATAGGAGCCTGCAAGGAACCCTTCTGTGCTCCATGGCAACAAGTTCTGACGTCTTAACACTCTAAGCTTCTTATGCATGTATACATGCTTCTTACACTGTACAGCCAAATCCTAATTCTTTCTTCAGTCTGAAAAGGACACACGATCAGGAAGTATGAGATTTTGCTTTTTTGCCTTTGCTTACATTCAGATGTCACTTATATCTGTGTAAGATTTGATGCACGTGCAAAGATTCTTGTTTGTACAAAAGGTCCCTTTTCATGCCATAATAAAAATTTCATAAAATTAATTTGAAAATATATTTTGCATAAATTATGTATTTTTAGGACCATTAAGAGTTTTTTTTTTATTAATTGTGACAATATTTGTTGTCAATGACAATTAAATACATTGTTTTCTCAAATTCTAATTTCCAAGATTTGCCCAGAATGCTTACTTTTGAGTTTTATTATAATTTTTCTCTTTATCCTCAATGGCGATTCTCATTACCATAAAATAACAATAATACATATTATACAGTAGCAATAATTTTTCTATTTATGAACAATATGAAAATGAATATGCATATAATAGATACAATATTTCCTGATCTGATGTGTGTGCAAATGTGCAAATTTTATACTATATGTACTGTATGTGCACGGGTGTACTTTAAGTAGTCAGTGGTTTATGAATAAACAACACAGGATACAGAACTTTTTTGTTCAAAAAAAGAATGATGATGAATTTCTGCACCATGAAACAGCAGATTGAAAAACGGAAAATTAAATACAAAAATTAAATACGTAAATGAAATACAATAATGAAATACAGTAAAGGCTACTAACCAAATGAAAGAAAAAATAGGGCATTAGCTTAACCATATACTTCAACACATACTTAGTACTTGCTTAAATCACCCAAAGCATTTAACACATGATTAAATCAAAGTATTTTTGAGGACATGTATAACAGTTTAAAAAAAAATACAATTATCATTACACATGTTCACTTAATTGGAAAACACTCTGGGCTATAAATCAACAACATATGCAATCCATATGCATTCTTCAAAAGTAACCCAATTTTATATTAACCCAAAGAATTCCCAACTGATGAACAAAACTGGGGGCTCTCTTGCACAATGTATGTTCTCACGTCTCTTATCCAGCACACATGTGCAACATGAGAGAGTGCCAGAAAGCAGATGTTGCAAAAATCTGGTTCTTAGAGGGGCCATATCCAATGTATAATAAGAGCTAAAGTTCATGAAATTTCTCCACTTGGCTACATTTCTATGAGCGTGAGCACACTCTTGGTGTATGTTTCTGCGGTCTATGTGATAAAACTGAATCTTTAGCCCTGCATGTGCACAGCCATCCTCAGATGGGCCCTTGGTTGAGTGCATTTCTTTCATCCTAAATATCCTTTTCATCTCAGCTCTGTCAAACAGGGATTATAAATTGACTTTCACGCTGCATTCAGAAGGTGACTATACTACCAGATAATGTAATCAGGCAATGATGCCAAATCTCTCTTTTATTATATGAAGGTTTCTTTTGCATTCTTGCTGTTGATTTGGAGTCTTCCACACAATATTAATGTGTACTAGTGCCGTGATATTATGAACTTTTAAAACTTAGCCATATATTGTAGTTGCCTTTTTTATTACTTTTTGAACCTTATAACCATGCAGCATTACCCAAGGCTAGTTAATTCATAAATTAATATTCATATTTTCAAATTACTCTACTTACTATGCACATACTATTGTATGCATAAAATACATCATATATATTAACTTCAAAACACTTATTACAAAACACATATCTGCTGCAACACTTTAATTATAGAGCAACTTTCTTTTTTGTACTGAAGGGTGAACTCCTGATACCCATAAATGTTCAAGCTTTGTCTAGTGCAACCTAAACGTAAGTGTTTTTGTCACAAAGAAGTAAAATCTTAAGAGAGAAACAGAGAGAATTTATCATGCAACATATTGCTTTCCTATAATTTTTCAATCCAAAAATGTAATTTAGAAATATAATAAAACATATTTAGAAATATAAAAAATAGAAATCCTATCAATATTAATATAGTTTTTCTTGGTGTGATTTATGTGAATTACTTCATGCATAGCTGAGAGGTTCCATAGTTAATCAGAAATCCATACTGTGCATTATTGTTATGTATCTAAATGTCAGGAGAATATCTTGACTTATTTAGTTGCTCGGTTTCATTGATCTTACATTAGATGATCAAGCCTAGAAAAATATTTTCTGTCTTTGAAAAATATGCCTTGTTTGTTAAGTATTTTCTACTGCATATTCTAGTATTTTTGGTTGTTTAGTGTTGTCAAGATCTAATCGCATATTCTCTCACTGTTGGTGGTCATATAATTTCTCCATATCTTCAGTCATTAATGCATAAAAACATGTTTATCATTACCATACGTCTGATTAATGGCCACATTTTGTGTCTCATTACAGCAATATTTTGTGTCCCCCCTCCTCTCTTTCCTCCTCATTATATCAGTCAGATTTAAGTTGTTTTATTGTTTGAAGCTATGGAACCATCATTGGTGCATATGAAAGAGAAACCCCCATTTTAATTTCAAAGAACTGACACCTGAACCTAACAGTGTCAAGGGTGATTGAGTCCTTCTGCCTGATGAAAACCTTCAGAAGCTGTCATCACAGAGTGCATGCTTTTAGATGTGTTTTACCTGCTTTATTCTGCAGGTTTTGCAGAAGGTTGTGGTAATCATAGAACATTAGTGAGTGGTTCTATCACCATGGTGACACAGGTAAAGTCATTTCTGTTCTTTTAGGTCATCTCCATGAATTTTGGCATTAGCCCCAGGCAATCTGCTATATTCTCTAATACAAGTCCTATTTGTAAGTTATGAGTTTATTACTCATGCATGCTTTACATATATACATAATATTTTATTCATGCATGCAGTAGCCATTCTAATAATTCGGGGAACAGGAAATCTGAAGCAAGAGTGATCTATGACCCCGTAGGGCACATTGCCCAGTTGCCAGCCTCGTTAAAAGATAATTAGCCATTACTAATGTGGATCAACCACCATTTACATGTGGCAAGATTTACTACCCTGTCTGTGGCAGTAGTTTCTATAATGCCAATGAGGATTTTATAGAGGGATGCCAGGCCTCATTCAGTCAATGGTGCTAGACAAATGGCTTTGTGATTGCTCATCGCCCTTTCAGTCTTTCAAAGTTTTAGGGCCTCATAAGTGTTTAAAATGCATGAATTATTGTTGATATCATTGAATTCCCTTATTGATACTACGAGATTATGTAAACACTTGCTGCTGGTTACAATTATCATTGTTATCGTAAATTGTTATGGCTCTTTGGTGGTAAAGCCAGTAAAAAAGCTACACAATACTAGTGTGGAGCGAGACGTGGTCATGTGTCTGTCGCTGGGGAGAGAGGAAGCAGTAAGGGTCATCACCTGGTGATTTAGTGATACATAACACCTGTGTCTCGTTACAGTGACTGAAGAGATGGGCTTGAAAAGCCATCAAGAACGCCAGTGAAGGAAAAGAGAACGACACAAGGAAGCAGTGATCGCCAGACCTAGTGAACCTCTTACCCGGCTGAAAAGCCTGAGTTTTGATTAATGTGGCTGGAGAGCCCGAATTTTATTTGTGAAGCCAAACTGTCATTAAAAGAAATTATAGTACCTGAACTGCTCCCTGCACATTCTTTCCATTGAACTGTTGCAACTAGATTTGACATTTTCTGACTGTGCAAAACTCATACCATGATGGAAAGGTGTTGTAGGTGGTTGCCGGGACCTTGTTATTTGGTTGCTAAGTTGTGATAGCATGTAATGTGGTTGCTAGGGTGTTGCTAGGCAATTGATTTCTGGCATCAGTCTCTATGGCTTTGATTTTAGTGTATCGGAAAATTATTTTGCTGCTGTTGTCTGAATAAGTAATTTTTTTTTTTACTTATCAGACCCAAACTATATTCGTCTGTTGTTTTTAAATCATATTAAGGTTAATTTATATATATATATATATATATATATATATATATATATATATTCTTGAACAAATTTATGGCTCAATGCCTTTGGTGCAAATCTACCGGAGAGCCTTTATTCTTGTTTCACAGTGTGCCATGCACGGAATTGATAGAATTATCTAATTTGCCATGACTCCCCTAACCCTTCATCCTGTCATCTGATATAAGTGTTGATCATTAGAGAACTGATTCTGACTAATGTGAGCCTAGACCTCAGAATCACACCCAGTTAAGCCTGACTGTATCAGTGATATATGAGCATGACCTCCATTGCCTAGAAAGTGGCATTAAATCTACCTTTCGATGACAGTCCGATAGATGATTTTTGAAACATTGCAAAGACACACAGAGTGCACGATATCCATGCTCATGTTCAATGTTCATAGCGGAAACCGGGGCTTGTTGTAATACTTTTTACTTCTGTGAATATTTAAATATAAGTAAATATAAGAATATAAGTTAAATTATATTTAGCTCAAAGAAAATAAAGTCTGTATTTAGGACAATTATGTTTTGTTTTTTTTTGTTTTTGTTTTTTGGATTTAGCATTTTGACATTATTCGGATACTTATGATATTATTAGGAAGCAGAAGCACATTTAACCCATCAATTCTCACTACCGAAATGTGTCTAGATGTTTTACTTATAATAATCTCATTCTTTTCAACTATAATTCTCATTATCATAACACAGTATTTTTCATTTCTACTATAATACAGAAAACAATCATTTGTGTAAATAGGCATTTTACTCAAAAATGTATAATTTTTTACCCCTTGTGACAACTAGCCCCAGTCTCCCTTATACATATGTAGCCGGTGGGTTGTAAATACACAACACAGGATACAAAACTAATTTTGGAGAGTTTTAATCTGATGGCTGTTTTACAAAAAAGAAAAATATTTTATATATTCAGCGGCCGATGGATTTCAGCACAATGAAACTCAGTAGAAAGAAATATGGTACAATGAAATACAAAAATTAAATACTGTAATGAAATATGGCGGAGGCTAATGTCAAATGAAAATACAAACAGGGCATTAGCCTACCCATATGCTTCAGCATACATCACCTAAATACATGCTTATAACATTCACAGCATTTTATGCATTAAAGTGCTTTCTTAAAACACTCAAAGTATTTGACTTATTTTTAACCAGGTTTAAAGGACATGTATAACAGTGTAAAAGAATACAATTCTCATTACATGTGTTCACTTAACTGGGAAACACTCTGGGATATAAATATTGAAATAAGATATGATTAATTCTAAAATTACCTACCCAGTCCTAGCATGTGTACAAAACATGAGTGCCAGAAAGACTGTTAATATTTGTCAATTACCACGTGTTTCGTGTTTTTCCGCTTTTCTACTGTATATCTGTGTGTATTGTAGTTACTGTAGTGTAAAACAGTTCACACTCACGGGCAAGGAAGAGGTGAGAAACCGGCTTGACATATAAATTATAGTTTTAATGGAGAACTCAAAATACAAACACATAAGACAACGGACATGTCCGTGAACGATCTCTCTCTCTCTTGCATCGCCGTCCGCGAGTGGCCTTTATCCCTCTTGACGGCTTGATCAGCCTAATACGGGACCGGGCGTGCGTAATCACGCCCCGGTCCCGCCCTCCAACGTGCCACATGTAGATAGAGCTTTAATTGTTGGTGATTTCAACATTCACATAGATAATGAAAATGACACATTGGGATTAGCATTTATCGATATTCTCGACTCTTGGAGTCAGACAAAATTTAACTGTTTCTGTGCAAAGTATATATACAGTAGTTCATATTCTTTATAGCGGCACCAAACAATAACAAAAGTAATGACTGATTCCAAAGAGGTTTCCCAAAAACTCCCAATGTCTGTTTGTTGGGCAAAAAGTCCTGCCCCAAACTCAAGCTGTTGGTTAAGCCAATGTTGCTCAAACAAATGGAGTGATGTTTTGAAACTGGCAAAGAGCCTCAGAGTTTACACTTTTCGGGGAAATCAAACTACAAATGGTAAGGAGTCCCGGGATTCAGTGTGGGAGTCCAAGGAGACATACTAGTGGCCTTATGCAGCAGAACACTGGCCTATTTTAGGTGCAGTTGCAGCTGATCAACCCCAGTACACCTGTTGTCTGTGAAATTCATACATTTTTGAAATTTCCCAATTCAGTTTTTTTGGTACTGTACATATTTCAACTTGTTAAATGCCTGACCTGTATTCAGGATGAATGTAAAGGTTTAAGGTTATATGAGCTGAGGTGTAAAGACCATCACATTGTGCAACAACTGAGTTTGACTGTTGATAACTATAGCATCATCAAAAGCAACAATACAGTAATGTCAACAACAATAAGAGAGTCAACAAAAATAAGGTAAATTATAGCAGCTCTCTTGTATGAAGTAAACACTTTCTGTCTATTGGAATGTATGTGATTAAATATTAAAATGGGCCTGGAAAATGCTCTTACATTTTTATGAAGGTGTATATCAAAAGTGGCATTGTGCCAGTACAAATATGAATGTGAATGATGATGGATATTACTCAGGAAACTAGAGCAGGGAGCAAAGAGTAAAAAAAACCCAGGTTGGAGATGTGACAGGAACATGTGCTGTTATTCTATAAAGCAGCAGCTTGCTTGGAGGTGACCTCTGGAAAGCTTGTCACTATCATGTTTCTAAACATTTTTGATGCAAAGTGGCTTTGATGGCAAAGAACAGACTGTCATCTTTAGTGGTAAAGCTTTCATTATTCCACCAAAGCAGAGACTCTCAAAGCTGGTGCCATCATTAGCTCAAAGCCAATTTTTAATTGTGCTGCCAGGCTGTTTTATATAAATAAACTGTTTTTTTTTTATTTTTATTTTTTGAGAATACAGGGTTTCAATATAGACAGAATAGAAGGTTTCAAGGCAGAAATGTGAAGTTTATCATTATAAAAAAAAAAAACATTTATATAAATTTTTCTATTAAAGTTGGTTTGTCAACTTTTAGAGCTGCAAAGTTGTTAAAATCTTAATTGTTGTGGTGGTCTACTAAATTACAGGGATTACAGGATTTACAGTGTTACGTCATCATGGCTACGGAGTTGAACAATTTGATAGAACTTTATACAGAAAAGGTTAGTTAGTTATCAACTACAATCATGTTAACGGCTTGTGGCTATAACTTTGAAACAATAGAGCATTTTAACGTTTACTAATTTGCCCAATTCACTTCAATTGTAAGTGCCTTTTTGTAACACAGATATTTTCTTTTTTGGTTTTAGAACAAAATTAAAGTACATTTTAATTTTTGGGGTGTAAAGATCCCATTTAAATGTAGCTTAGACCCAACAATGATGTTGTACTAAAAGTTAGAATGCCTTTAATGAGTATTAAATTGTAACAGAAAAATGTATCTTACAAAAGAGGAACTACTGAGTTTATACCAGTGGGGATTTCTTTAAGACTGCAAGGGAAGCTCGGCTTCCCCTATAATGTCAAAAAAAATAATGGTCAAATATGTACTATTGTGTAAACAATTTATTGACTAAAAATGCGTTAGAACATGTTCATCTTGAAAACGAGTTTGTTCAGAATCAGCTACATATAGCAGGTCGGCTGACTCGATTTCATTTTCATACATTCCCGTAGCGTCACAGTGCATTTCCCTGTTGAAGCCGAGCGTCCATTAACTTCAAGTTTATAATGTAGGCCGAAAATGAGCTTCCCCTCTTTGAAAGACCAGCAGCCACCACTGGTTTATACACATATTGAAACATATTTTAATTTGACCTTCATGTGTGCAATTCTTGGAACAAATATTTACATTGCTGATCATATTTGATCTCATAAAAACCCATTCAAGTTCTTGCTGACAGGGCGGACTGATAAATTGCAACCAAGGCCTGTTTTAACCCTATGTCATAACACATCACAAACACTCAGTCAGTTGTCTGTAATAACTCACAATAAAGTGTCATGGTAGAATTGACTGCAGAGCCAGATAATTCATTCTGAATAATATGTTGTCACTTGAATGAGAGCCTTATTTCACAGCCAAAGGACTTGTAACTGCCATTTCATACAATTGAAGGCAATCAGCCCAATCCCATCATTCAGCAGTGATTTAAGAAAATATAAAATAATTTGTTTGTAATGCTTTATTTTTAAATAGTGCTATGCATAAATCTTTGCTTTGATTGGCATACCCCTGTTCACAGTATGATTTAAAATTTACCGCACTTAGTGAAACGACATTCATGTATTAACATGTAAACCCCCAGGGGACACAGTCCCATCAATGCCGACAGTTTTTTCTCCACTGCCTCAGTAATCACAGCACTTACCTGATATGAAATAGAGCAGCATTCAGAATCCGCAAATAGAAAACCTTCCAAGCACACGTTTGGTGATTTGTGATTTTATTTAAACTGACATAACATCCAATGGTTTCTGCCCATACTGAATTTATATTCAGTTGCATCAGAGATAACCATTGTCATTATTGGAGTGAAATACAGCATGTTCCCTACTCTCACAGATGACGGCTTGTTCCCTCAGTCTTTTGGTACATTTAGGCCCAATTATTTTCCAGTAATCATGGACAGTATGTCTACTGAAATTGATGGAACTTTATATGCAGACAGCAGAAGTTTTTCCATGCTGAATAAAGTTTAAGATTGTGAACCTAAGATTGAGATATTCCCAGTAGATATTACATGCTTAGAATTACATGCTGGATCACAGATCAGAAGAGCCGGATCTATTAATAAAAATATTGAAAAAAATTAAGATATGAATAATCAAAAGATTTAAATGAATAGAATTAACTAATTCAAAAAACGAAAAACGAAATAAAATAGTATGCTCAAGCGCACACACATTCGTTCTGACTGTCTGCTCAGAATAAAAGCCTCACATGTTGTTCCTGTCAATCAGACACACAGCGTCAACCAATGAACCAAAGATTTGTGAGGAAGAGCGGAGCCAACTAATTATGTTGTTCAGATTGTATTAGTTTTGGATTGTTACATTTATAAGCACTTTGTTTATACACATTAAAAAGTTATACTTTAAATGCACATGTGAAATAGCAAACTTCCTTTTACATTTATTGCAATTTGTGGGATGCTGCAGTTTTGCAAATTGTTATTTATTTTTCTTTGATATGGTGCAATATTCTATTATCAATACCGCCGCTCCCTACACGCATACTACGCAATCTGCGTAGGGCACCAACTCCCTAGGGGGGCACCATCTTACCCTAGGAGGGCACCAGAAAGTCCACCGGCTGATTTACTCGCACATTATACATTATTCAAGGCCCAGAGCCGGAATGCCCATCACTACTTAGTAGAATAAATGATTTAGTCCTCTCCTGTGACACTATGTAATCTGCATTCCCCTGCGTTTAGTCTTGGACTTAATTAGGCAGGTCTGGCCTGATTAGAGACAACTGGACAGGACATGAGAAGCAATTGTAGGTGTAATCTGTATTATAAAGGGATAGTCCACCCAAAATGAAAATTCTGTCATCATTTACTAACCTTCATGTAAAAACAGCATGGCTTCCGTTGAACACAAAATGAGAAGTTTTGAAGAATGTTCATGCTTCTCTCTTCCATTCAATAAAAGTAGATGGGAACCCAGGTTTGTAAGCTCCAAAAAGGAAAAAAGCATCCTAATAGCATAAACATCATCCATGTGGCTCATGCACTAAATTTGAAGTCTTCTGATGCAATAAGATTGCTTTGTGTGAAGAAAAAAATGAAATTTAATCATTATTGCATTGAAAATTTTGCTTGATAGTGGTCACCATTCACTTTCATTGTACGGACAAGAGCTGATTAAACATTCTGCTAAACAATTTCTTTTTTTTGTGCTCCAAGAAAGAAATTCATATGGTTTTAGAACAACATGAGGGTGAGTAAATGATAGAATTTTAATTTTAGGGTGAACTATTCCTTTAAGATGTTCCTGCATTTATACACTGCCTGTGAATCATTTTTGATTCATGCAACCTGCCCCTTTGGTGTCATCTAAGTTCTTGTGTGTTTGTTTTATTTGCCCAGTGATTTATGGCTTTCATTATATACACGATGCAAATTAGCATAGACTTTAGTTTATGGCTTTGCATTCATTCACTTTGGCAGGAACATCAGGGGTTATCTTTTTTTGTAATTGGAGAGGTTAACTTTCTCTTTGTAGAGGATATTTTCCAAAATTTCTGGGGAGTAAATTTCTCTGTCATCCTTTCAAAACCCAAGAGTGCAAAGCAAAAGGGCTTTCCCTTCTGTCACTCACCCGACGTTGTGTCGAATGAAGTGACACAAGGGGTATTCCTTGGGAGCCTCAGGTACCTCTGAACTTGCATGTCCTGCCCCCGGACATATGAGTGTCTGTCAGTCAGATTTTTTCTTCGGAGCCAAGCGGTTGTGCAACAGCAAGCTGAGTTCTCCACTGTTCCACTCATCTCTACTGGCAAGAAGCACTGCTGTTGGATCCTACAGCGCATTTCCAGCTGGTGTTCTGCATACTGTACATTCCATGCCCCTGGGCGCTTCGACAGCGCTTTCACTGCCTAAAAGAGTGTTTTCTCCTCCTAAAAGAGTTTATTTTATTTTATGAGTTTTCACTCATAAAAGAGCAATACACAGACAGGCGTTGAATGTTCTTTTCAGGACGCGTCTTTTTCAAGACGCCCTTCCGCCTCTGTGTACTTCCTGGATGCGGTCAATATCTCTCCAAGACTGACGGCCACAGACGCTGCCTCATGTGCGTGGGCAGCGATCACACTGAGACTGCGTTTGTGGATGGCAATCACTGCGAGAACCTGACCATGGCAGCGTTACGGTCGCGGCTGTCCTTCCTGAAGGTGAATGCCACTTCAGCCAACCCCCCGCATTGCTCTTTCTTCCCATGGGATTGAGGATGACCCGGCTGGCGATGAAGGCGATTTGGGGATGACAACGGGCTCGGTTTCGCAGGGTAAATCCCCACAAACCACCCGCCCCCCAATGCGTTCGCTCGCTTCCGTCCGAGCTCAGGGATGTGTGTGGCTCATCTTGCGGCTAGTCGGTATTCTCCATTGAGCCCCCCGAATTTGATGATGACATCACCGCTGCATCGGAAAGCATCCAGGCATCTGACAGAGATGACTAGCCTTCAGGTGCAGCCTTCAGGCCAGCCCGCACAGTTGAGGCTGACATGCAGATGGATTGGAACCTACCGTTCTCCCCACAGCCTTCGCGGCTCGACGTCCAGGTCAACTGGGAAAAGAGCAAGCTAACCCCCGGTTCAGAGCATCTCTTTGCTCAGCATGGAGTTAGACTCAGTCTCAATGACGGCGCGCCTCACCAACAAGCGTGCGTAGTCAGTGCTCAGGTGCCTCGTTCTCTTCAAGCCTGGCACAGCGGTTCCTCTAAAACAATTCCAGAGGCTACTGGGGCATATGGCATCCTCAGCCGCGGTCGTGCCACTCAGGATGATGCATATGAGACCACTTCATCACTGACTGAATCGTCCCCGGCCAAGCCTGTTCCAATCCTGGGATCTCTCAGTGGTCCTCTCAGGCCTTCAGAGACCCCCTTCGAGTTGCTTGACCTCAAGGCCCTCTCCCTAAAGAGGATCGGGAAAGATCACCTTCCCTGACACATTTCATAGCGCTAAGATAGCTCCAGCTGCTTCACACTCTATGCGAGAGACATAGAGAGAGAAAAGGCCGCGGCTCCCGGGCTTGTTTCCATGCTAGTCATGTAGCACTTGTTCCCCCCTCAGGGGTGCCTGGAACCTAAGGTCTGCATATGATATCTCTTTTGGGGGCATTGGGGAGGGTTACGTGCAGGCAATACAGTTGCCTCTAGCACGCAGGATCCTGCTTGCACCTGTCTCAGCAGTTCACATAACATGGGCTAGTGTGTGGCGCTTGTGAATGGGACCCCTTGTGTCACTTCATTCGACACCACGTTGAGTGAGTGACAGAAGGGTACGTCACGGTTACTGTTCCCTGAGGGAGGAAACGAGACGTTGTGTCCCTTCTGCCATGGCACTAGACCTACCACTGTAAGCGGCCGTACCATATTCTAGGCTCTTCAGTGCAAAAACCTGACTGACAGACTCACGCCCGCTTCCCTTTATACCTGTATGTCCTGGGGCGGGACATGCAAATTCTGTATGCCGATTTCTCATTGGCCTTTTCTCAAGTTCAGAGGTACGCAGGCTCCCAAGGAAGACTCCTTGCGTCACTTCATTCGACACAACAACTCATTCCCTCCCTCAGGGAACGGAGGTTACAACAGTAACCATGACGTTTATTTGAATTAACTGTTGTAATAATTTTTTTCACTCTCTATAAAACTCCATTTTCCTTCTTTATAAAGTGTAATTTGCCATAAATGGCATAGGGCTGGGTAAAAATAATGGTTTTAGTTTAGATAAACATTGCATTGTCCTCCCACATTAAAATATAATAAGTAGAATCACAATATTATGCATATGACTCTATAAATAAATTATGATTATTTTACTGAATTTGCAAGGAAAGTTTCTTATTATTTAAAGAATGTGAATGTCAGAATAATAGTAGAGAGTTATTTATTTCAGCTTTTATTTCTTTCATCACATTCCCAGTTGGTCATAAATGTACATACAATTTGTTAGTATTTGGTAGAAATGCCTTTAAATGTTTAAACTTGAGTTAAATATAATGGGTAGCCTTTCAAAAGCTCCTCACAATAACTTGCCCATTCCTCCAGACAGAACTGGTGTAACTGAGTCAGGTTTGTAGGCCTGCTTGCTCGCACATGCTTTTTCAGATTGAGGTCAGGGCTTTGTGATGGCCACTCCAATACATTCACTTTCTTGTCCATAAGCCATTTTGGAGGTATGCTTGGGGTCATTGTCCATTTGGAAGACCCATTTCCAACCAAGCTTTAACTTCCTGACTGATGTCTTTAAGGTAGGGGTAGTGTTTTTCGGTTTGCAAGCATCAACCTTTTTCCTCCAAAAATAACTATGGTCATTATGGCCAAACAGTTCCATTTTTGTTTCATCAGACCAGAGGAAATTTCTCCAAAAACTATGATCATTGTCCCCATGTGCACTTGTAAACTGTAGTCTGTCCTTTTTATGGTGGTTTTGGAGCATTGGTTTCTTTCTTGCTGAGCAACCTTTCAGGTTATGTCGATATAGGACTCGTTTTACTGTGGATATAGATACTTGTCTACCTGTTTCCTCCAGCATCTTCACAAGGTCCTTTTCTCACCAAACTACATTCATCTCTAGGAGACAGAATGCGTCTCCTTCCTGAGTGGTATGATGGCTGCATGGTCCCATGGTGTTTATACTTAAGTACTATTGTTTGTACAGATGAAAGTGGTACCTTCAGGCATTTGGAAATTGCTCCCAATGATTAACCAGACTTGTGGATGTCCACAATTGTTTTTCTGAGGACTTGGCTGATTTCTTTTGATTTTCCTATGATGTCAAGCAAAGAGGCACTGAGTTTGAAGGTAGGTCATAAAATACATCCACAGGTACACCTCCAATTCTGTACACCTCCTATCAGAAGCTAATTGTCTAATTGTCTAAAGGCTTGACATCCTTTTCTGGAATTTGTCAAGCTGCTTAAAGGCACAGTTAACTTATTGTATGTAAAATTCTGACCCAATGGAACTGCGATATAGTCCATTTAAAATGAAACAATCGGTCTGTGAACAATTGCTGTAAAAAGTACTTGTGTCATGCACAAAGTAGATGTCCGAAACGAAATGCCAAAACTATTGTTTGTTCATATTAAATCTGTCTAGTGGTTAAAATCAGTTTTAATGACTTCAGCCTAATTGTATGTAAACATCTGACTTCAGCTCTGTATATATAGTGGATATAAAAAGTCTACACACCCCTGTTAAAATTCCAGGTTTTTGTGATGTAAAAGAATGAGACAAAGATAAATCATGTCAGAAATTTTTCCACTTTTAATGTGACCTATAACGTGAACAATTCAATTGAAAAACTAACTGAAATCTTTGTGGGGGGAAAAAGTTTAATGAAAAACCTTACAATAACCTGGTTGCATAAGTGTGCACACCCTCTTATAAATGGGGATGTGGCTGTGTTCAGAATTAACCCATCACTTTCAAACTCATGTTAAATAGAATTCATTACACACCTGCCATCATTTAAAGTGACTCTGATTAATCAAAAATAAAGTTCTACTGTTCTAGTGGGATTTTCCTGACATTTTCTTAGTTGCATCTCAGAGCAAAAGCCATGGTCCGGAGAGAGCTTCCTTTTGTTACAAAGAAAAACATCCAAGCCCGGCTGAAGTTTGCAAAAAAAAACATCAAGTCTCCCAAAAGCACGTGGAAAAATGTGTTATGGTCTGATGAATCAAAGGTTTAACTTTTTGGCCATGACTCCAAAATTGGCGCAAAAACAACACTGCGCATTCACAATACCCACAGTGAAGCATGGTGGTGGCAGCATCATGTTTTGGGGCTGTTTTTCTTCAGCTGGAACTGGGGCCTTAGTCAGGGTGGAGGGAATTATGACCAGTTCCAAATTCCAGGCAATTTTTGCACAAAACCTTCAGGCATCCGTTAGAAAGCTGAAGATGAAGAGGAAGTTCACCTTTCAGCACGACAACGACCCAATTCACACATCCAAATCCATAAAAGCATGGCTTCACCAGAAGAAGATTAACGTTTTGGAATGGCCCAGCCAGAGCCCAGACCTGAATCCAATTGAACATCTGTGGGGTAATCTGAAGAGGGCTGTGCACAGGAGATGTCCTCGCAATCTGACAGATTTGGAGCGCTTTTGCAAAGAGGAGTGGGCAAATATTGCCATGTCAAGATGTGTCATGCTAATAGACTCCTACCCAAAAAGACTGAGTGCTGTAATAAAATCAAAAGGTGCTTCAACAAAGTATTAGTTTAAGGGTGTGCACACTTATGCAACCAGGTTATTGAGTTTTTTTTATTTTTCCCCCTCAAAGACTTCAGTTTGTTTTTCAATTGAATTGTTCGCGTTATAGCTCACATTAAAGGTGGAAAAAGTTCTGACATGATTTATATTTGTCTCATTCTTTTACATCACAAGAACCTGGCATTTTAACAGGGGTGTGTAGACTTTTTATATCCACTGTATATCCTGCATGTTAAGTAATTTTGTCAAATGAGATCTACTCAAAATTGCTAAAGTTGCACAGGTTTAGATCCCATGTTTAAACCAGGAAGTAATATCAATTGTATAATCATTGAGAAGCACAATTTAGAGGATTCATTTTTCCCTCTAACATTACCTTTTTACTCTATTGATAGATTTATGTTTGATGTTTAGGTTGGGGGAACAGTTTATAAAATATGCATTCCTCTTAACTGTATTACAGCGTCTACAGCTGAAAACAGCTAACCCGCTTTTGGCGTCCCTCCACGGACATTTCCACCAGAAAATGGAGCTCACACATGCCCTTACCCAACAACATTTTACTGCTTTTGCCACTGGGGGCAGTGTTTCCCATTTTGTTAAGTATAGACCAATTTCAGCTTAAGAAAAGTCAACCTACTCTTTCCGAATTCATTGTTAGATCAGTCTGATATATCGTCAGATTAACCGGCTAGGACAATATATCTGTATACAAAGCTTACCACTAGTAATTTTGTGTTAGAAGTATAACTCTGGTAAAGATCATATAGCCATGCAGTGACATCCAAATAAATGATCCGATTCACCAACTCTGAGAGCACTGTTGCTACTCTGCTTCCATAAACCCTTCTTCCAAAGTCTTCCAATTGTTTATGCTGGCAAAGACCTTGAGCTGAAACACTGCACTCTCCATTGAGCTTTGCCTGGTGTAAAACCATTGTCAGCTCAGCATTCCTTCATCCATCAACCATTAGTGGGCAGATGTTCCATTCTCATAGACGTTCCTTGAGAAAGTGAGTGTCGACATGCTGACTTGAGGCTTGGGGGGTGGCAGGAAAAGGGGTTTCCTCCATCTTTCCCAGCCTCTGCTATAATGGGCTTACTTTGGGGTTCTGAGCAGTTGTGAGTAGCTCTATTGAACCCTCACAGAGTGTAGGGCAAGAGGCTGTCGTCAGGGTCAAGGTGACAGTACTCAGGTTGATGAATATGGATGACGTTGCTCCATCTGCTTCCACTGCAGTGTGTAAATAAACACAGGCGTGTGAAAAAGAGATGGGTGATGCACTTCCACAAAATGACTCTTGTGTAGTAAGCTATAGCAAAGAGACATGACAATCCCAGCCTTTGGTAGACAAATGGTGTGTGTGCAGGGTCTAGAATTAACAATTGCCAAACACTGAATGCAAGTAAAAAAACTGGCTTTGGTGAGTTAAATTAACTTACTGGGTATTTGGTCAGTAACTCTTTAATTAATTTAATTAGTAATTGAAATAACAAAATACCTGCTTTAAATTGCAATGTAAGAGTGATAGTCTGAAAAGAAGATACAAATGGTCTAGACATTGGTGACTGTTGCTTGTATAACAACTTTTACCTCTGTTGAAGAGGGGGAGACAAACCGAAATGTCTAAATTTGGAAGATAAGCAATAATTTGTTCCAATAATGCAGGGGGTTTAAACCTGTGATGGAGCAGAGACCTTGTGACACATATTGTATAAAATGTGCTGCGTTTTAAGCATAGCCTACAATAAAAGCATGTGCTACTGTATATAATCATATTAATGTATTGACATACTTTATGACAATACCAAAATTTCAGTGGCCAATTAGGTAACAATACCATTGAAATATCATGATTTGCAATACTAATTTCGTAAGCTGATATTCTATTGAACATACTCCTTTAGCCTACAAAAAAGTTAAATATGAATGTAAATATGAAATTAAATCTATGGCACGTTGTCTTCAAGTGTTTCTTAATTAAGCATTGCTTCAAAATTTGTATTGTGTTAAAGTACTGTGTTTGTATCAATGTAGAGAACTGGCACTTTTGATATACCTACTTGTCCATTGTGTTCTTTTCTTTTTTGATGTGGCATTAAAACTTACTTGCTGTCTTGTCCTTATAAGACAATTGCTGGGCATTCTCTTGTACAGTATGGTCCATCTGCCTCCACCAACGTGGTACTGAATAAAATTATGCTGTTTTAATTGAAGATCATGTGTCTGATTATACATTATAGATGTTCATGATCTCAGCATTAGGGAAAAGTAACTCATCTCCTCCATGTTAATAGAAAGCTGTAAAAGGTCCCTATTGAAAGGACGGATAAAAATGTAATTTGGAGAAGGGCCATGTACAGCTTCTGATGGAGTAGAGGTGGCTGAGCATAATTGAATCACTTGACCTTCAGCTAAAGGAGGGCACTGTAGGTGACTAAATAAAAGCAAGTCTCTTTTGTTTTTCAGACAATAAAGAGGGTACAATGAACAAGTCTGGAAATGTGTGCATTTATAGTACATGAATTAAAGTGATAAGAAATAAAATATCTAACCACTATGCTATATCTTTGGTCCATGAAATGATCACATATTATCTAGTTAGTGAAGAAGAATAACTAGTGATTAAATGCTTAAGCTTTTAATTGGCAGACTTTACCTGCATACTGATACAATGGAATGTCATTTTATAAATAAAATTAATATTCATTGACTGAAGGAACAATAAATAGAATTTGGGTGCTCTAATAATTTTATTCTATGAAATTTCTTATTCATTATTTTTTTTATTAGAAGGACTAAATATAAATACATAAAGCCCTGTCTTTATGGTGAATAGTGTGGAGGCATTTCCAGTGTGTTCTATATAAAAACATTTTTGGCAGTATTAAAAACTTCCCATTAAAAGTTAAAGCACAATGAACACAATTTGTTCACTTTTGAATGCAAATCTGTGGTATTTGAGACTGGAAATGCCAGAGAAAAGAATATTTGTGAGGTAAAGATTGTAGATTACCGTAATATTGTTTAAAAGTATAATACTGTGCATAATGTGAACTTCCACGGCCACCGTGTCACTATCAGATGGGCACACATGCACTGACAACATCTGGAACGTACTACATCTACCTGAAATAAATGTACTCTGGAACATAACCTACACCAGAGCAGGTTATGTTCAGTGAGTAAGTTGCTATGGCTACTTATGTAACCGAAAGCTGAGGTTATCTGCTTACTCTTAGTAAATTCACCTTTGTAAGACACTTAACCTTCTTTCTGGAAAACCCCTCAGGACCGTGACACTTTAGAGCCAATCATTACAGTGGGCATTTACTGTCAAGTCTTAAAGGAGAAGCAGCACCAAAACCAAGCGTTTAGGATCACAATGAGAGTTAATTAATTAAATTATTATTTTCTTTTACAAATATATGACAACAATTGTTACTAATATTATAAGTGAACTTCAAGGAACATATTAAAAATAAAACAAGGCATGTAATTACCCCTTTTTTATTGTGTTGAATGGTGGAGACTTTATTTTTGTTGCTGAGATGAACAAAGGTTCCCTAGTTAAAAGATGAAATGCTAGGCTCTATCCAAAAATAATCTCTCAATGCACTGGATTATACAGATTAATGTGATGTTTACACATCAGTTTTGTGTTTGCGCAGGTTGGGGTATAAGTAGTAGAAAGTGACACACAATCAGATTTGAAGCCTAATGTGTTTTGATATAGGATTAGAGAAAAGGTTTTTTGGAATGGTTGAGTTTTCTTTTGATGCTTTCTCTTTTTCCTATCTTGCCCTCTTTCACACACAGACTGTAGTTTAGCCACTGAACTAAATTAGCATTCTGCCATTACCCATGGTGCTGAAATCCTGAGAGATAAACAATTATCAAAAGCAAATACTGAAAATAGCCTACCCTACAGTACGCCTATACTCAAGTGCGTATCTGCATCGCTCATCACATATGCTTCATTGCTATTTTATAAATGTAGCCGGTGGGATGAAAATAATCACCACAGGATACAAAAATATATTTTGGGGGGTTTTATTCTCATGGCTGTTTGAAAAAAGAGAGAGAGAAAAAAACAGTGGTCAATGGGGCTGTATTGTATTAAAAAAGGCTCATGTCCAAATCGGAGGAAAAACAGCATTATCTTACCCATAGACCTCAGTTTACCACATCTTAATATATGCTTACATCATTCACAGCATTTTATGCATATAAGTACTTGCTCAAACCACTCAAATCATTTAAAGCATTTGCATTTGACACGTACTTAAACACTCACAGTATTTTACTTTTTTTAACCAGGCTTTAAGGACATGTATTGCAGATTAAAATAATAGAATTCTCTCAAAAAGACTCATATCAATGAGAATTGATCACTAAGTAGTGATAGAATAATTCCCTTGGCACAAGTCACGTTCAGCACTCAGGTTTATCACTCGAACAGTTAGATCCTGCCGGAAAGCAATGACGGCAGGGGAGAGGAGCTTACCCCCTGGCAGGACAAGACCCAAACTGGAGGTGATGGGGTGGAGGGGGATAAATAACAAACTGCGACATAACGAGAGATAAACAACAGCTGGAGCTTATAAAGCAGAGGCTGGATTATGATTGGATGAGATACCTGAATTGATTGAAAGGCATGGAACTACTAGGAGTCTCTCTGCGAGAACTATCGCTTACATTTCCATTTCTCTAAGGAAGACTCATATCAATGAGAATTAATCACTAAGTAGTGATAGAATAATTTCCCTTGGTGCAAGCCCCGTCCTATGGTTCAGCACTCGTTAGATTCTGCCAGAAAGAGGAGTTTATCACCAAAAGGAAATTTGAACCTAATTTCAACTACAGTATATCCCCAAAAGAAGAGAACTAGTACAACTGAGAACACAGACATGCTCTTCAGAAGCAGGAACAAATCTGAAAGAAGAATAATTTTTAAAAGATTATGAACATAACCCTGGATATGACATTGCAACTAGACCTCTAAAAAATGAGCACTAATTGTGCCATACCCTGAGAAGTGCAGACTGCTTTATGCAATATTGAGCCTTTTGAAAGTGAGAGAGAGAGAGAGAGAGAGAGAGAGAGAGAGAGAGAGTCATGTCTAGATGTGTTTTTGTTCATGTTTTGTTTTCATGTCTTTTATTTTGAAATTCTAGTTCCATGTCATGTGGTTCCCTTGTCATGTGATTTCATGTTTCCCTCTATGTTCATGTTTCCCTCTATGTTCAAAATCACATGTCTTGTTTTCATTGGTTTATTGTCTAATCTGTTCTAGTTTGTCATTGGTTTAAGGTTATTAGTCTTGTTATCTTGTTTATAGTTCTGTCTGTTTATTGGTTTTCTTGATATTGTTTTACCCAATGTCTGTGTATTTAAGCCTTCATGTTTGCCATTGTCGCTTTCAAGTATTGTTGATGTAACCTTGTCTAGTTTAGTCAAGTTTATGTTCATGTTAATTGTTCCTGTTCATGTTTAGTTTAGTTTATGTTTATAGTTCGTGTTTTGGATTTAACATATTTCAATAAACTGCACTTGGGTTCTTCATCTTCACGTCATTGTCTTCGTCATTGCCAATGCCATCACATCATTACATATTACTTGACCCACCAAAATGGACCCAGCAGATCTACTAAGGAAAATGTTCTATAGAGGACTACGTGGAGGACTTCTGCATCCTAGCAGACGAAGTGGGCTTCGATGAGATCTCCCACAAACACTTTTTTCGTGCACGCTTGAATGAGGCGGTGCACACCTGGATGCAGTGGGAGTATCTTCAGTGGGAGTATCTTCCACGGCCAACGAGTCAACGCCCACTCCTGCCACGGCCAAGGAGTCAACGCCCATGCCTTCCACGGCCAACGAGCTGAAAGCTTCGTCCATCCCAGGGCCAGCGTTATTCATCTCGTCCGTCCCAGAGCCAGTGTTGCCAGCCTCGTCCATCACAGAGCCAGCATTGCCAGCCTCATCTGTCTCAGAGCCTGCGCTGCCAAATTTGGCCTCCCGGAGGAGGAGGAGAAAAGCTTTCGTTTCCAAGTCTCTGCCCATGTACATGACCACAGAGGTCGTTTCCAAGTCTCTGCCTATGTACACGACCATGGAGGTTGTTTCCAAATCTCTGCCCATGTATACCATCACAGAGGTCATTCCCAAGACACAGTCCATACCCACAACCACAGAGGTCGCTCTCAAGACTCTGCTCATGTTCACGACCACTGAGGTCTTTTCCTAGTCATCTAGAACACTTAGTTTCAAGCCTCCCACAGCCCCGCATTCCACGACTTGGCCCAATGTCATGGCGGGAAAGTCCAAGATCCACGTCATGGCCACGCCAGAGTCAGCTCCAGGCCATTTCACAGCCACGCCAGAGTCAGCTCCATCCCATGTCACGGCCACGCCCCAGACTACTCCATGCCATGTCACAGCTGAACCTCAGTCTGCTCCATGCCATATCACAGCCAAGCCCCAGACTGCTCCATGCCATGTCACAGCCAAGCCCCAGACTGCTCCATGCCATGTAACAGGCAATCCCCAAACTGCTCCACGCCATGTCATAAGCCTGCCTCTGCTCCACTGTCTAGGCCTGCTACATCAAGTCACCACAATTATAAATATTCTAATATATAATATTTAAGTTACTCTAAAAATGTATTAATTACTAACTAATAAATACAGCTACTACACTGCATTTAGATTACTTTACTAATTACTCTGCCTGAAAAGTAACTGCATTACTTATTACTTTCTAAAACTTTATTGGGCTAATGCACATATCTGTTAATCAGAAGGTCATTGGTTCGATCCCCACAGCCATTGTGTCCGTGAGCAAGGCACTTAACTCCAGGTTGCTCCGGGGGGATTGTCCCTGTAATAAGTGCACTGTAAGTCGCTTTGGATAAAAGCGTCTGCCAAATGCGTAAATGTAAAATAGAATTGTTCTTTGTCTAAACAGTATTTAACGCAATTATATCAGATGTAACTGTAATTAAATTCCTGAAAAGAGTAAGAAAGAGTAATCCCTTACTTTACTTTTTCCAATAAAAAAGTAATTTAATTACAGTAATTGCAACGAAAGACGAAACTCCCCTTAAGGAGATCTGTGATAGACCCATTATGACTTGAAGGAAGAGTTATGATTAACGTGACTTAAAACAACAAGCCTAGCTGGAATTGCTAAGACAGATACATAAGACAGTCCAATAAAAGAACACAGACACAGAAAAATACTATGAAATATGAACTATGAAGAAAAATGGACTATGGCTACTAGAGATGCATACATAAATAATGTGCATGAACCTAAACTTGATTGCTCAAATGCAGGAACGTAATAGCATGGCACGCTGATGCTACTGGTAGTAAACAACATGAAAATTGTTACCCATGTGGAACGGTGCCGCAATCTGGCAGGAAGGATGTGAGCTAATATCCAACGGGAAAATGGAAGCACCGCCAATATAGTAAAATTGAGACATAGTTGCTTGACAAGTATTTACTGCTGATGAAAATAATGAGCAGTGAATGAAAAACATGGGAACCTAAAACCCATCAGCCACCAGCTAGATGCATGACATTTGTTCCCCCAAAAGAAAAGAAACTGAACATTGTGGGAACCAGCTGCGTTGCAGAAATAAGCGTTTGTGGTTTGTGTGAGGCGCAACCGGCTGAAAACACGTACTATAAGACATTAATCATATCATACACTGAAGACTTATGCATAAATCTACATGCATGCATGCTGATGACCAATACAGGAATTTCAACATGCAAACACTGTTGAAAACAGATGAGCAAAGAATGTGGACTAAAGGCCAAAACATACTTCAAGCAAATACGCAAATGCAGACATAAGCGCTTGGCCACCGCATGGCCAATGCATGGTCCTGTTGTACTTACATTATGAGCGCACTTGCATTGCTCTGGTAGATACAAACCTAAGACCACAAGCGGGCAAAGGCATAGCATGTGTTCCACTCACGTGTGTGAAAACAAACTGCAACATAACGAGAGATGAACAACAGCTGGAGTTTATTAAGCAGAGGCTGGATTATGATTGGATGAGATACCTCAATTAATTGAAAGGCATGGAGCCACTAGGAGTCTCCCTGCGAGGACTATTGCTTACGCTTCCATTTCTCATTACACATGTTCTCATTACACATGTTTTCACATATAATGCATATTACACTTATTTAGAAAACACTCTGGGATATAATTCATTAAATAAGATATGATTAATACTACATTTGCATATCCCGTCCTCACATGTGCAGCAAACATGGTCAAACTCCACACATGCAATCCATATGCTTCCTTCAAAATTAACCATAACAAAAACTAAATTTTAGCATACAAATCTTCTTAACACATATGTTATTCATTCATGTGTGAAATTGGATATTTATCAAAATAATTCTCAGCCGATGAACAAAATGGGGAGCTCTCTTACACGATGCATATTCTCACATCTCCAACACGAGAGTGTGCCGGAAAGCGGGTGTCACAAAACTCTGGTGCCACAAAACTCCAGTCTTAAAGGGACAGTGTCCAATGTATGACTACATAAATGATAAATAATTTTAACCAATTGCATGACTCATAGATGTTGTAAATTTAATAGGCTAAAAAAATGACCCACTCACAACCTAAGCTGAGGGCCTGGAACATTCTATGAAATATTCAATTTGAACTGGACTGGAAGGACTTCCTGCACCATGCATAAAAGATATATCTGCTAAAAGATAAGAGACCACATTATCCTAGAAAGAGACAAACATTGAATAAACATCTTGCATAAACATTTAAAAAGTAAAAAAGAGAATAAAATATGCTGTAAAAAAAAACATGTTTCAAAATTAACCGTATCATTCAAGTCAAAGAATTTGGTTAGTATTTGTAACGTAGTTCAATGGAAAGGAATTCGACGGTCAAGGAGGAGGTGAGAACCGGCTTGTCAACATAAATAATATTTTAATGATAAACTTATTAGACAAAACACACACATGACGGACATGTACGTAAATTATCTCTCTCTCCTCGCACCACCGTCTGCCATCAGCCTTTATCCCTCTCGGAGGCTTGATTAGCCTGATACGGGACCGGGTGTGTATCGTCACGACCCGGCCCCGCCCTCCGCCCTGCCACAGTGTTATTGAATAAATGTGAATATGTTGGGTTACGCCTATGAAAGGATCAGATCAGGTAGAAATGTACATAAGGTACTTAGAAAAGTTCATACTGTATGCATGTATTTGGTTACCAGGCAGAGCTGCTTAATATTTAAACTGCAAGTCAGTAATGTAGTTCCAGTGAATTAGCTTTTTGACGTTATGTGGAGAGGACACTGCCTCATTTGAGAGAGAGGAGGAGATTCCAGGAAAAGTATCTTGGACATTAGGAAATTAAATATTGCATAGTTCAACTTCAAATGACATCTCACTTGGTCTTCTTTTAAAAGGGCTAGTTTGCTAAAGTGTCTCTTCAAATGTTATTGTTTTTATGTTTAATATATAAAAGCAAATTAAAACAAATCTAACTATATTTTTCTTTTATTAAAAATAGATTAGGTTGTATATTATAATACTGTAAAATACAGTGATTTATTTTATGTTAAAATTATAGACCATTAACACAATCAATCTATTAAATAATTATTATACTAAAATGCATCATTATAGATTATTGTGCTAAAACTACAAATGCAAAACATTTCAGTTCATCCTTGCTGCTTGTGATAATCAGGCCTCAAGTGTTTTGTTATTCAATTTTCCTGAGTGGTGGAACAATAGCAGTAAGTGTGTGGATGCAATTTGTGATTTGTGGCTCTGCATTGCACCAATTGCTCTAATTCATTTTGTACTTTCATGATTCAGGATGAAGAAAGTACGAGGCAATGCCCCATCCTTAGTGCACCTATAATTCTGTTTCTAAAAGGAGGAAATTGTGATCAGGAATTGCAATACTTACAAAAAGAAGAGAGAGAGTGAGAGAGAGCGAGAGAGAGAGAGAGAGAGAGAGAGAGAGAGAGAGAGAGAGTGCAGGAATGATTGAACATGTGAACATACTTTGCCACTGGGGATTAAATTCCCCCATCAGGAAGATTTTACTAGTCAGTATCAAGCCTTCCAATCTGCCTGGCAACCATTGCTGTGCAAACACTTGGACTCTCTGCTGTATGTGAGAGAATTTCTTGCAATGAAAGGATCTTTCATATATGACCCCAACCTTTCTCTCCTCCGTAGCCATTATCTGTGGTGCAGGTCATAACCCTGACCCCATACATAGTCACCATTGTGACCCCTAGACAAGAGATTTTGTCCTTTACCCCCAAGTCTAGCTCTTTGTTTTGAGGGAGGAGGAGGGGCACCAATGGTGGCACAATCATCCATCCTTGAGAGATTAATGAGACAAAGTGTTTCCTACAGAATTTAGCTCTTGCAGCAGGCGGAAAACTGCAGAAACTTTCGAAGTTGAATTAATAACAGCCTTTGAATGAGTGCCACGTTCCAGATATGGTGAAATGCTCCCATCTCTTCTGTCCACAAAAACCTGATGTCATAGGGTTATTATAAATTGGTATTGTAAATTATTGAAGCCAATAAAAGTGAATTTGGAGCTGAAATTCATGATGACATTCGAGCGAGCACAGAACCACTCTGAATCCATTGTATATAATATGACTCACGTATGCTCAGAATAGAGCTGTGCAGGAGCAGCGCATGTAGACTGTTTAATTCTTTTGTGGTTTAATAATCTCACAAGGCCATATCTTGATTTTAATTTTATTTTGATTGATCGTTCAGCCCAACACAATGCCAAACAAGAGAAAGATGTGTTGTTTTTGTGTTATTTCGCATTTTGAAATTAAATATTTGGTTGAGCTTAACTGGCCATTAGGAGAAGTATGATTTGGACATAGCAAAGAATATAGACCTTAATTCGTTTTCAAAATTGATGGTAGATTTTCTTTTTTTAAATCAGAATCTTAATTTACAAAAAAAGGAATTTGTGGTGGTACAATGGTATGGCGATGGAATATGATGGTAATTTCATGGCATTTTGGTGTATCCCATGGTCCTGAATGATCACTGTTTTAACGTACTGTAGTATATACACAACTCCAAGATACATATACAGTTATGTTTTGATATTCAAACTGATTCTTTATTACTACAATTCCAAACTGGTCTCATGACAACCAGTATAAGACCAATAGTATGAGATTTTGAAAGCCTCAGAAATCATACAAGTTGGCTTGTACAATAACATACAACTTTTACTCCCTTAGAGAAAAATAAACGAACCAACAAACCTAAACCTAAGCATTAAATCTAACCGCTTACACAAACCCTAAACCCAACCATGTTTTAAAAGAAAATATACTGCTGAAATAACTTTTGTGTACCAAGGATGAAAGAAAACATCAGGGTTTGGAACAAGACTAAGGAAGTGTTTTACAGGCTATTGACATATATCGGTAATTTGTATTGCAGAAAAAATCAAATCAAATCAAATCAAACATGTTAGTTCAAATTTGATGCCTGTACAGAAAAATTTTGTTAGGCTCTATGGGAATAAAACTGTTACTTTTAGTAGGAGCTAAATCAGAGGATATCTTATAATCTCATAAAAACTACTATAAATTGTCATGTGGCCTATTTTACAATTTTTGGGAATAATGGTAATGTCATCAAATGATCAAATAACACAAATGGCAATTCATTTCAATGGGGATTTCAATTAAGTCAAGTGTATCCAAACTTTTGTCATATACTTTTAAAGAATAACATGGTACTACCAAGTTACATTAAATAAATAATAAAATAATGCCCTAGTTTTCACTTGTTTTACATGCTTAAACTTTACTATTAATAGGTGTTGTTAAACAATAAATCGATCATGTATTTCCTTGAGTCAAAGGACACCAGTCATAATGAATAACAACTTATTTGACTATAGGATAATAGAGAGTAATTCAATCAAACTAATACAAAGTAATACAAACCAATACAGCAAAACAAGTGCTCTCATGCAAACCTCAGAAGTTCCTGTTTTTATATGCTTCTTCGTTAGTTCTTGAGTCAACATTCCCCATGACTGTTAATCTATCTCTATTAAAGCCACTGATGTACAGAGGACAAAAAAAAATAAAAGCACTATTATTTTTTCACTTCTTTTGACCATTAAAATTTGTCGTAATTTCCTGTTTTCTTTGGTCAGTTTCCTGCCCAGTCTTATCTGAAATGGAGGTACATGAACACTTAATTCAGGTTAAACCAAATAAGGTAGAATGGTAGGCATGGAGACAAGGTGTGCTAACTCTCAGTGAGAAAGGGGTGATATTCTCTTGTATGTAAAACTGGGAGGTCTGGTGGATGAAATTATGCATTATGGAGGAGATCTTGGAGTGGGAGGGAGAGATGAGAATGCCAAAGAGAAAAGTGTTCTTTGCCACAGAATGCAGCATATGTATTGAGCTATTTAAATTTAGTTCTTTTGTGTGTAATGATATGCTGTCGATACTGTAAATTGTTGAATCACGGGATGATTGGGACCTGTGCGCTTTGGATTATGTATCTATGTGTAGATGTATGTGGATGTGTAGGTTTGTGTTTAGGTGTGTATGAGATTTGGATGGTTGATCGTTTGATCAGGGAGGCACAAATGGAGCCCACATACTGGCACAGATTCACATTCAAACCATCACTTCTTTTTCTCATTTCTAATTGGAGTTAAACCATTTTGGTAAATGCTTTTTCTTATTCACACATTTTACATTCCAAAATTAATTTTGGTGTTCAAAAACACATTTTAGGAGGGTCTTTGCATAAATTAAATATGATAGCATCGGTTATTTCTTATGCCTTTTTGTTTTTCTTTATTCACCTTCCCGGTTTCTGTTCTTTTCTCTCACTGGTACGTTTTTTCTGCACTGCATTCTGATTGGCAAAATCCTGTCAGTGTGCAAAAGATGTGCACCAATCAGAATGGTGAATCAAACAGTTTAAAGGAATATTCCACAGGTTAAGTTCGATTGGCAGCATTTATGACATAATATTGATTAACACACAAAAAAAATAAAAATAGGTTAGATGAGGTTAGAGTGAGGCACTTACAATGGAAGTGAATGTGGACAATGAAAGTGAATGTGGCTAATTTTTGTAGGATTTAAACAGAAATGTGAAGCTTGCAATTTTATAAAAGTACTTACATTACTTCTTTTAAAACTCATTTATTATTTGAGCTGTAAAGTTGTTTAACTTGTCATTTTTACAGTCATTTTTGGGTTTAAAGGTTTGTTGACATTACATCTGCCATAACTTTTTACACTAAAATCATGTTAACACACATACTGTTCATGTCTTGTGGCTATACTTTTAAAAAAGTGAGTATTTTAACGTTCAAAAATTGGCCCCCATTTACAATTCACATTGTAAGTGCCTCACTGGAACCTGGATTTTAGCTTTTTTGTAAGCGATGAGTTAACATAAATTTTTGTGGTAATCAAAATTATGCCACAAATGCTGTTAATTGAGCTTAACTTGTATTCTACCTGGAATATTCCTTTAACCAAAATAAAATTGCAGCTTGCTGCGATTTAGGAATTGTGCTTGTTTATATAGTGCTTTTATTGGGTTTGCGATTAATTGTGTGGCACAACTTGAGTGTATTTCTATATCTAATATATCTTAAATAAAATACAATAATTTATTGATTTTTGATCTGGAAGGATTTCTGTTTTTGAACATTGATCATGCAAGATATCTTAAAACCGACAATATTTATAACCTCAGTTATAACAATTTCATTACTATCACCTGTGGCTAACTAAAGTTGCAAAAGCAGCCCAGACACATCTTAAGATTCATATATGCCACAAAAAAGACACATTCACTCAGACTTTTTAATATTGCACAGATGCAAAATAATGATATTTACACAGGAATCAGAATCACGGGAAATAATTAATCTCAGGCCACGTACACTAATATGTTTTTGCTTGAAAGTGCAATGATTTTGCTACAATTACACCTCTCATCCACACTGGAACAGTGTTATCCTCCAATGAAAATTTCCATTTTGAAAATGCTCTCTAGTGCTGTGTGTTTTACAAAAGCGTAAATGTAAATCTTGACCTTTTGTAACACTTTATCCCATTTCAGATTTTACAATGTGTGTACAGTCTAAAGTATAAAGAGCAGCTTGCCGAACAAGGCCATATGCTCCTGTCTCACCACAATAAAACACCAAGGTTCCAACTTATGGCAATATTTAGCCATAGTGATAGACTGACCTCTACCAGTATCCTGATGGCAAAAGGTCTCATCTGATTCCATGTTTTTGTGAACCCTTTCGCAAAGCAAATGCATGATTGTAAAGTGAACTGCTGCAGATCCCTAAACAAACCCAGGCTGCTGTCGCTATCTTCTGTTTAACTTCTATTAACCTATGTGTCCGTCTGTGAGACGTTGGCCATTCTTATGCCAGCAGTGCTGGTTCAGTGTTTTTACCGAAGTTTCAGTTTCAGGAATTTTATATAATTTACATTTAATCATTGAGCAGAACATATTATCCAAAGTGACTTACAAATGAGAAACATTATAAGCAGTTTATCATACAAAAGCAACAATATTTTCAGTGTCGCAATGCCAAGTTTGAAGAGTATTCTAGAGTAGTACAGAAGCTAGAGCAGGAGAATGAAGAATTGAACAGAGAGAAGATTGCAAATAATAAGTTCATAAGAAGTGTGTTTGTTTTATGGTTGTGATGAGGTTGTGATCTCAGCAGATCAGGTGGCCGCTGAAGGTTCAATCCACCACAGAAGAACACACAAAGTGTGTTTACAATGGAACCTTGATGAAGTAGATAAGTATCTGTTAATTCATTCTGAACTTAACCCTAATTTTAGATATTATCGTTTACTGTGTGATGTTTACCCAGTATCAACTTGGTCTGATCAGACTAATTAACAGGTGAATCAATTATCTCTGAATATCTTTTAATTCTCCCACGAGGATGTCCCATTAGATTTTTTTTTAATTATTTACTTATTTATTTTTGTCAGAATAATTAGAGCAAGAAATTTCTCAACACCCAATTCTCTTGTTTCACCATATCACACACACACACACACACACACACACACACGCACACGCACACGCGCGCGTTGTGTTTCCATGTTTTATGGGGACTTTCCATAGATATAATGGTTTTATACTGAACAAACTATATATTCTATCCCCTAACCCTAACCCTACCCTTAAACCTAACCCTTACAGAAAACTTTCTGCATTTTTACATTTTCAAAAAACATAATTTAGTATGATTTATAAGCTGTTTTCCTCATGGGTTTTACTATGCTTATGGGGACATTTGGTCCCCACAAAGTGATAAATACACGCTCTCTCTCTCTCTCTCTCTCACACACACACACACACACACACACTCACACGCACACACACACACACACACACACAATCGTATTTCACTGTTGCAAAACTCTTTCATTCTATAAGCAATCAATATTTAAGAATAAACTTTTATCTGGGAAAATTCAGTTCTACCCTAATGTACAGGGGTCGATAAAATAGGAAGAAGAAATTTCTTGAAAGTGAGCCACCAAACAAAGGGACATTGTTTCATTGTAAATCTTTGGCGAGTGAGACATTATGCAGAGTCCTCCATCACTACGTCGAGGAGGAGGAGGGAGTCAGTGGAAGACGTTCTCACAAGAGAATATCACCTCCTTAGCATTTCGGCTTCCACACCCGCGTTATCCCTGCCGCGCTCCCCCTGTGCCCGCCTTTGTTCGCATCACAACAATCCCCGAACAGATGGCGCTCTGCTTGGAAATCAAGTGACAACCACCGGCTAGCAACCAATCGCCTGCACGGGAATCAGCTGACTCGCCTGGACATCGCCAGGTGCTGTCATCATATTTTCCTCACTAGGCTCTACGGTAACACGAGACACTGCGGATGGTAGCCAGTCAGCGGATTCCTGGTGCAAGGATCCTCTCCCAGCAAACTTGACCATGCACTTGGCGAAGGTTGCCCATGAATGTTCGCGGAGTGGATGTAACGAAATGATGCCGTTATAATCGAAGAACAATTCATCATATGGAACTTAAGAGCGATATGGTGGTCTTTATCTAAGGATTTTCTACTGTTCACAAGGGCATAGATACTGCATTCAGACACTGGATGTGCATGAAACAGTCAAGGAAAGAATTCGATGCTGGCAAGCCAAAGAGGTATGTTGAGATGTATTTTGGTGGATACATACTGTGCATTTATGCACGATCATCTCTGCAGCTAAAACAAACAAATAAAGCAAAATGCACTCACCCAAGAGCAACTGAATACATAGCAACGTGCAATCATTTTAGTTTAAATGAATATAATTCTGCGTTCCTTTGCTTTTGAGGAATCGCAGCGTCTCTCTCAGTCATCTGGATACATGATCACCATTTACTGCATTTAATCGCAAGGACGTATCGGCTGTTGCGTTCGCGATGTTCAAGGGCAAAACGCGATTTTTGCGCAATTTATTTTTTGTTTATAATCACAAAATCCATTAGGAGAACGCCAGGCAAATAATACCACGACGAGTGTAGCATAAGTGGCCGTTAAGATCGAACGCGTTCTTGCGCTACAGAACGCAAATGTCTCGAGACGCGTTTTGAAAAGTTGACGTTCTTTTTAACTTAAAACGGTGTATCCACAGTTTTCTCGAGCAATCACAGGGCGGCGCAATGATGATTCGAATTGCCTTGTTTTGTGTTTCTGGTCTCGAGACGCAATGTAAAAACGACCGAAATGAGCGATTCAGACGGAGAACAACAACCATTTAAGTGTTATTTGGAGTAAAAATTAATTTCAGACAAAACTTGAGCAGTTTTTGGCTGTCATAATAACTCAAAGTTGTTAATGATGTCAACATAACTAGTATCGGACCATCGCTTCATGAGTCATGACATCAACATAATTGAGTGAGGCACTGTCAAAAACTGCCATCTCGACACTAATACCAAGTATTAAAGCCACATGTTTGAAAAGGTTGAGAAATGTTTACAAATGTAATACTTTAAACATCACATTAACCGCTAAGAATATACGCAGATGTGAGCAAAAACACTGGAGACCGGAAATTGAAAACTGTCGAATCGTGGAACACTTCTACGTTAAGTAAAAAGGTGGCTCAAAAATACGCAGCTCCTGTGAAAACAGTGAGACGCTTAAAAACATTCAGCTTATGTTTGCCTAGAATAATATTAGAAAACAACACGCACGGACGGAAAAAATATGTTTGGCTGTGAACGGACCCTAAGGTTACTTGAATATCCTTGTTTAATTTGTTCATAGTATATATTGACCCACATGAGTGTGATTTCGACAATCGATAGCAAACTTTGATCTTATCGTATTGCTAGGTTACAGCTAGCGCCTACGCTTGTGTCTGGTTAGCGATGCAGAAATGTGATTTGCATCTCAATGTCCAGACATTCTAGCAGATGTTTCGTTGCATACTCATTTGCAAAGAAGACACTACAACTTCCGATGATGAAGATGAAGACAATAGAGTGTGCAACTGCAGGTTGTTACAGCTCTGGAGGGCCTAGGGCAAATGCATTTTCTAAGTGAAGAAAATATAATTCTGAGTATTGTATACATAAAAGGATTGTGTATCTACAATAATAATAACCATTTATATAGCGCTTTTCATTGCATAACAGTCTCAAGGCATTGGAAAAAGGAAAACTAAACTATAAACTACACTGCATTTTACCATAATGTTAGATAAAAAAATGTAAGATAAATGGGCTTGTAAATTCTGATTCAAAATTGGAATTGGAATCGCAGTGGTTAGGTGGTGGCAAGTAACAACTGTCTGGCTTTTGTAATGGTCGTAGAGTTAAGGAGTGGAACAGACCAGGCAGCTGTTTGACTAATTCTGCAACCATAATCTGGTTAATAAATCACCATGTGAAGCATTGCTTTGACAGCAGGTGAAGGAACGAAGACGGCAGATTGTTTTAGTGTAAGAACAAAACATGATGTACTTATAAATCAGACCTAACTACTGTTGAAGTCAGAAGTTTGCATACACTTAGTTACATACACAGATTTCATATTAGCAAACTATAGTTTTGGCAAGTCGTTTAGGACATCTACTTTGTGCCTGACATGAGTAATCTTTCCAACAATTGTTTACAGACAGATTGTTTCACATTTAATTGACTATATCACAATTACAGTGTGTCAGAATTTTACATGCAGTAAGTTAACTGTGCCTTTAAGCAGCTTGGAAAATTCCAGAAAATTATGTCAAGCTTTTAGGCAATTAGCTTCTGATAGGACTAAATGTGTACTAAATTGGAGGTGGAACTGTAGATGCATTTTAAGGCCTACCTTCACACTCAGTTCCTCTTTGCTTGACATCATGGGAAAATCAAAAGAAATAATCCAATTGTTTTTTTTTCTGAATTTCAATTTCCGAACGCCTGAAGGTTACACATTCATCTGTACAAACAATAGATTGCAAGTATAAACACCATGAGACCATGCAGCCATCATACTGCTCAGTAATGAGACACAATCTGTCTCCTAGAGATGAATGTAGTTTGGTGCAAAAAGTGCAAATCAATCCCAGAACAACAGCAATGGACTTTGTGAAGATGCTGGAGGAAACAGGTAGTATCTATATCCACAGTAAAGCATGTCCTATGTCAACATAACCAGTAAGGCTGCTCAGCAAGGAAGAAGCCACTGCTCCAAAACGCCATAAAAATGTGCACATGGGGACAAAGATCTTACTTTCTGGAGAAATTTAATCTGGTCTGATGAAACAAAAATGTAACTGTTTATGTTTGGAGGGAAAAAGGGTGAGGCTTGCAAGCCGAAGAACACCATCCAAACCGTGAAGCATGGGGGTGGCAGCATCGTGTTGTGGGGGTGCTTTGCTGCAAGAGGGACTGATGCTCTTCACATAATAGATGGCATCATGAGGAAGGAAAATTATGTGGATATATTGAAGCAACATCTCAAGACATCAGTCATGAAGTTAAAGCTCGGTCGCAAATGGGTCTTCCAAATGGACAATGACCCCAAGCATACCTCCAAAGTTGTGGCAAAATAGCTTAAGGACAACAAACTCAAGGTATTGGAGTGGCCATCACAAACCCCGGACCTCACACCGATATAAAATTTGTGGGCAGAATTTGCATGTGCGAGTTCTGTGGGCAGAACTCGCATGTGCGAGCAAGGAGTCCTACAAACCTGACTCAGTTACATCAGTTCTGTCTGCAGGAATGGGCCAGAATTCCATTGTGAGAAGCATGTGGAAGGCTACCCAAAAACTTGACCCAAGTTAAACAATTTAAAGGCAATGCTACCAAATACTAACAAATTGTTTGTAAATTGACCCACTGGGAATGAGATGAAAGAAATAAAAGCTAAAATAAACCATTCTCTCTGCTAATATTCTGACATTTCACATTCTTAAAATAAAGTAGTGATCCTAACTGACCTAAGACAGTGAATGTTTTCTACGATTACAGGTCAGGAATTGTGAAAAATTGAGTTTAAATGTATTTGGCTAAGTTGTATGTAAACTTCTGACTTCAACTGTATATTATCTTTAATAGTTACACTTTGAAAATGCATTAATCAGTATGTTTAAAAAAATGCTAGAACACTTACAATATATATGTATATGTATGCATTTACAGCATTTCTCAAGTTCAACCCTGGGCAGAGCTATGATTCACCATGCAATTAATAAAACCCCTCAGATTAAGAGCTGGCAGGTGTAGAAGGTCTTGAATGTTAGATGTGACAGGATCTGCTCTCTTGGCCCTTAATAAAGCCTTCTCGATCCTAGAATGAAATTAATTACCATTAATTTCTCACTGTCTTTCTGTGACGATTTTCAGGAAGTGGGTCCTTTGGGGAGATTAGTAGAGGAAAGACTGTGGAGTTAGAGAAAAGATGGTAATTTTTTGGAGTTTCCTGGATAAGCCATTTTAGCAAGCCTTAAGGGTTTTTCCACATGTTTATTTGGAGTTTGGTATTGTGGAGTCAGAATTTATTTCCTAGTTCCCATGCTTGCAGCAAACTGTGTGCAAATAGACCTTATTCATGCTAGTGTAACCTTTGATTTTAATGGGAATGACAACGAGGCTGTGAGAGATAGACTTACCATCTCTTCAATGGCACATCCGGTATGAAGTTGTATAAAGCTTCTAGATCACATCTGATTTTCCACAACTCGTGTTGTCTGGAGTTCTTTGTATACTGAATGTACTTGGACAGATATTTTATCAGTGGTTTGTCCACGAAACAACCCAAAAACACTTAAACTGCAGTACAGCCCATTGAAGAGAATGTAAGGGTGTGTTCACACTTGGCAGGTTTGGTTAGATTAAAACGAAATCTGGTGTGATTTGTTAGTGCGGTTCATTTGAACAAGTATGAATGCTGCCATCCGAACCTTGGTGCACACCAAACAAGCAGACCGAGACCGCCTGAATAGTGTGAAAAACTGTTTTTCTATGTTTCTGCTCATACTATATGTGGCTTGTTATGAAATGTAGTATATTGATTAATCGCTACATAAAATTAGGCTTTTTGGTGTTTAAGTAGGTCCATTAGTAGATGGGCATTTTGTAACCTTGATAATCATTCCAAATATCCATATTTTTATCATAGTATAAAGTAAAACCACCATTAGTGTTATTTATAGCAGGCTATGACTGCAGTAGAATACAGATTTTCATGGGGTTCAAAAATTGATTTCCTGTATGATTAAAGGAATATTCCAGGTTTAATAAAAGTTTAGCTCAGTTGACAGCATTTGTGGCATAATATTAATTTACACAAAAGTAAAAACAATTTACAGTGAAGCATTACAATAGAAGTGAATTGGTACATTTTTTGGAGGATTTGAAGGAAGAAATGTAATGCTAATTATTTTATAAATGCACTTATATAAATTTGTGAATAATTCGAGCTGTAAAGTTTAAATAGATTTCCCATGATGTCAAGCAAAGAGGCACTGAGTTTGAAGGTAGGCCTTAAAATACATCTATAGGTACACCTCCAATTCAGTACAATAGTAGTTTCAATGTCATCATGCCATTGAAATTGTAAAACTTGATATAACTTTAAACTTTTAACATTTAAGGATTGGCCCCATTCACTTTCAGTGTAAGTGCATCACTAACCCATTTTTTATTTATTTTTTAAGGAAACGAGGGACAATTAATTTTTGTGGTAATCAACATTATGCCAAATCCTGTTGATATTGCTTAACATGTATTGAACCCCGAATATTCCTTTAATTATGCACTTTACTGTGCTAAAGTGTTTAGGTACGTTTTAGATCTGCATTATATAAATCTCTGTAGGTATTGCACACATAATTGTGCACTCTTTTGAATTTTCATTCTGAAAATGTCATTAACAGTAACGCTTCGTGTTTGTATTCTCTTAAAACTTGAGAGAACACCTTGTCAGTAGGGCTGAAATGATTAGTCAGAGTTATTGCCAATTTTAGTTGTCAGATATTCGTTTGATCTCATTCACGTTTCATGAGATCACATTAAACTCTAATGATGGCGCGCGAGAGCAGCACTGCAGTCTGCACCTGACTGAGGTGAGGAAGAAAACAGCATACAGACGCACTCCAAACTTTCCAACAAGCTTCAGGTGATGTAGATAACAAAGTATGAGAGAATAATACAAAAATACTAAATAAGTAAAAACAGAAGCACTCTCATTGTGGAATAAGCAGATCCAGAGCTGCCGCTCCGCTGAAGCAAAACTTGCTTGTTGAGCGTCTTTAAAGGAAACACCTCAGAGTTACATCTTTAATTCAGTTATATTTAATGCATTATAGCTTTATTAATGTTCAAATAATAAGGAAGCTGGTCATGTAAATAACTACAAACTCCGAAACAGGCATTTCTCTGTGTGGTCAGCGCCTCTTCTATGAGTTGCATGAATGTCCCGATCTGAGGGGGACAGATTGAAACTGCACCAGGCTGATGCACACTCAGTCACAGGGACACTTCGTCCCTCGAGCATACATGCTTAATGCAGCTAGATTATAATGTGATGGCTCGTAATATATGTGTCATTGTGTGTTTATTACCATGAAGAAAATTTGTAATAGGCAGCTTTATTAATAAGAGAAAGTTTGTTTTTCTGTGAGTTAAAGATGAATTGAAGTGAACAGAAAGGTGAGAGAGGGTAGTCTTCGCCCCATTATACACTGCAACAAAATTCGTTTTTGATTAGTTTTTGTTTTGACTTGTTTTTCAATATAAATATCTAAAACTCCTTTAAAACAACATACATTTACTTTAGAAGCTATAATGCAGAAGAAATTTTTGCAAATTTTATCTGAGAATGTTGAATATAATATTAAATTCAAATATAAAAAAATATCTAAAAATCCATTAAAAAAGATGCATTCACCTGAGAAGCGGCATATAAGATATTTAGACTTGCATTTAGAGAATAGATTTTGAATATAAGTGTATTTTGTCTTAAATGCACTCGCAGAAGTATAACAAAGTGAAAAAATACACTTGTATTTAAGATAAATTCTCTTGAAGCAAGTTTAAATATCTTATATGCTGCTTCTCAAGTAAATCTACATTGTTTTAAGAATTGTTAGACAATTTTAAATGGAAAACGAGACAAAAACACTTGATAACAATAGGATTCAGTAAATGTTTTTACTGAATTAAACTTAATAAAAAGTATTTTTACTTTCATACAGTGAATATCATTTAGAGATACTTTTAAAAGATGATTTTGTCCTCTTTATTGTTAGCAAGCACATTTAATACAACCTTTTGTGTCAGGCACAAGCTGAATAGTCAGTTAAGAGCTAATGATGGCAGGTGTTTCAAATGGCTCCCATTGAATTTCACAGCTGTCATTTGTTATAGAAGACAAGGGGAAGTTAGGGATGACAGGCTGGACAACAGGAAGCAGGCTGAATGCAGAAGTACAGCTAATGAGGTTGGAATGGCATAAATAGCCATTAATTTGTGGAGCTGATTGCCTTCCTGTTTAGCCATAAAGAGTGAGAATTTATAAGGACCTTCAGGGTGTGCAGACCTTTGTATAATACTTTGAGAAAGAACTCTTTTTGTTATATCACTATCCTTCCCTTCATCATTTTTGCCTAGTATCAAAAATAAAGGTAAAGAGGGGTTTTCCTTTTGAACCATCAAACCTCATATTCTAATAACCAATATCATAATTTACCAAGAATATCAAGGCCAGACTTAAAAGAGAAACATATAAATCCCCTGGCCTTTTACTATTTACTAAAGGCTTATTTCACCTCTGAAATACTATGCATCAGCGCTAGTTTTGTTTGGTTACTAGTTTGGATTTAAGTCAGCAAAAAGATAAATAAAACCTCAAAGCAGACTTAATGAAACTGAGGTGAAGCCAAAAAGCTAGACCTTAACCTAAAAATATCTGAAATTGGGGCTTAATTTTAAGCTTTCCCTGGGAATATATGGTCTTAAATGAAATTGTGATCTCTGGATTACTTTATCCTACTTACTGGAAAGGGTTTGGCCTCCACTTTATTTTATACTGCTATTAAGAGCTGAATCTGAGATTGACCTCAATACTGGTAAAAATTCAACGTATTTCATGTGAGAATAGCAGAACAAAAGAGGATGAGGGGAAAATTCAACCCATTGTTTACTGATTTTAAACAATAGGAAATATTGTAATGTAGTTAAACAATTTATTTTTATTAATTAATTAAAAACAATTAATTTATTTTATAACTGATTACTTAATTCAGTTTGATAGAATTTTGTTATGAAAATTAAATGTTTAAATTTTACAAATATTATTTTAATTTTGAAAGTAGGTTGATTTTACCTGATCACTACCAAAAAGCTTTAAAAACATTGCTTTATTTTTGAGGATTTCGACCAGCCAGTCCTAGCCAGATTTACATTTTTACATATAAGATCAACCTTTCATTTTACTCGTCATTTTTTCCTCACTTAAAAAGTTTAGCTCCTAAAGAAATTAACTGACATTTTGAAACATGTATAAATCATGAGCACTCGCATGTGATAAACACTCCACTCATATCAGTAATCTTATAAAAGCTGTTTAAATCTACATGGAGAGGGTCTGCTTATTGGAGCTGCCATGTTAGAGTCACTTGACAAGACAAATACTACTTGCTTAATCTCAGTAATAGCCCTGTTATTGGACACTTTCACTTATGGATTTAAATGAATCACAGCTGACTTGAGTATTGTGAATTTCTTCAATGGCGTCAATAACAGAAAACTATTACATTTGAATGATGCTGCATCCACGTCACTAGGTGTCAGTGTAAGTCCAAGATGACTTTTTTTAAAAAGTGCACTTTTAAGGTGCTTCTCTGAAAATTTGTATTTGATGTACTGCATTAGAACCTTTCTTGTCTAAGTCAAACCAACTGAATGAAATGCTTTTACTTATCGATCTTTGCAGTGTTAGTAGAGTGAATTGCAAGAGTCACCCGTTAAAGCATTTATTTAATTTGTCTTCTGCCTTCACTTATTTAGAAGGGCATTTTCAGTGTGAGATGTCATTCTGTATTGCATTACAGAACATTTAAAGGATGGAGCTGATAACACAGATAGCACAGGCCAGGTCCCATCTGTGTACTGCACTCTTTTATGAGAATTGCTGATTGTGGCACTTACAGTCAGTTCTCATTCTAAATTGCCCTGATGCTCATTCAGCCACAGGGGGAAGATCAGGGGCCTCTTATTGATTTCCACTCTCACATTAAAGGACTCATTTACACCAGCTGTACCATGTTTCCTCCATTGATTTGCTTTGGAGTATGAGACTTAAAATCGCCCTTTACTGTCCAAGATTTTTGTTGGAGAATAAGAATACACCACAGCTCTGAAGTGAACAAATTTAGCGACTGGCGTCACCAAATAGAAGTGCAAAAAAAATTATGATTTTTTTTAAAACAGGTTTCCCAAGACTATATTCTACTGGTTGAATAAACATAGTCCAGCCCCAAATTCACACCTTTGGTTGAGCCAATGCTACAGTGTCAGACTGCAAGGGATGCTCAACAACAGAGCAATGTTTTGATACCGCCACATTACTGTATAACCCATCTCGTACAATTTCATATGATTTAGCCAACACATACAAATCCTTACGAATTCTTTGTGAGAGTGTGTAAAAAAGTTAGAAAAGTATGTATAATGTGTGTGTGTGTGTGTGTGTGTGTGTGTGTGTGTGTGTGTGTGTGTGTGTGTGTGTGTGTGTATATATATATATATATATACACACACACACACACACACACACACATTATACATATAATACTACACATTATACATCTCTCTCTCTATATATATATATATAGAGAGAGAGAGAGAGAGAGACAGAGAGAGAGTATTTGTTCTCTAATGTACTGTAGGTGGTATTCGACCTGGTCTAAATCCCCCTGGCTTGTTGTTTGTGTTATTGAGTCAGCATGAGCACCATATGGGACAGCAGATGCCCAGTTCACTGCTCTGTCAAAGACACTATAACATGCCACCTTGTTGTGCCACCTTGATGTGCATTTCGCTTGAGATAGGATGCTTTACTTGCTTGGCATTTTCCTTCCGAACCTCAAAATTACAATGTAGAGTTAAATTAGCCTCAGCAATCTAGGACAACACTAAAATCCTACTTCAATAAACAGAATTAAATAGGGATTTACATCTAAATATAGAGACCCCAGCAGTAATAAGCAATATAAAATACTACATAAACACAACAAAGAGAGCTAACACTAACTGACATCTTGACAGAAAAGATTATGAATGAAATGTATAAAATAATTAGGGCTGTCAATCGATTAAAATTTTTAATTAAATTAAATTTTAATTGTCCTCTGGAGTAAACAGGTGGTACTACAAGCTTGCATTTCTCTGGAATCTTCCATATTACGGTCCGGGGGCATTGCGATTAATGGCATTAATTTTTTTAATGTGTTATTTTTAGTCAAATTAATCGCACTGAATTAACGCATTAAATCGACAGCCCGAAAAATAATTGCAGAGACCTGTACTATACTCATCAGTGGCAAATTCTCAGGGCCAGCAAAGCCTTCTCTGCTGGCCTAACATGCCAAATAAATGTTTTTTTTTCTTCCTTTCATTCTCAATCACCTTTTTGCCTGTGTAGTTTTAATTGCCTTCCACTCTTAATTAATCTACAAACAAATAGAGAAAAATTTAAAGTTTATCCAGTCAGAATTTATTCCTTGATACTTACAAGCAAAGTGTGACATCTGTTTCACAAATTGCATGCCCGAAGCAGTGCTTCAGACTGAGCTCCATCCCGTCAAGCCTTCAAAATTTCTTCAGAATTCCTCAACAGTGCAAATGAATGTGCAACTAAAGTCAGATTGTGAGATTCATCAGCCATTCAGATTGATATATTTGTTCTTGGTGGGTGTGATCTTTAGGGTATGTCCCAGTCGAGGCCTTCTAGAAGACGAGACGCAATCACATGCTATGTATGTAATTCAAGAGCGAAAAGCATAAGATCAAGCTGTCTGACGAGTCATCTGTCATCACAGCATTTAAAAACATGAGATGTTCTGTATGATCGTGCGATTGTTAATTAACAGTAAAGGAGAACTGATTTTTCACTTCAAGTGTTTTTGCATTGTTATAGCAACATCAGCTGTTTTCTAAGTTTAAATTAGGCTGCTTGAGGATTCAGTGTCGGATCAAGTTTTGAAAAGTAATGCTGCGTTCCTTTCAACTCAGAAAGTCGGATTTTCCAACTTCCTATTAGGAAAAGTGCAATGGAATGCATCTTTAAGTCAGAATTTCAACTTTTAGAAACTTGTGCAGAAATTCTCAACTCCCAATTTTGCTGAGATCCAGGGGCATGATGTCACACAAACATGTCAACACTCAGGGATATATATACAAAGTAAATTATAGACATTCACTTTATTAAGTTATATTGATAAAATAGTTTGTTTCCACATTACATGATATTAAAGCGTGTTTAACAAACGGCTGCTGAAACAGGTAGGTAAAACATTAGAATCTGTTTTTATAATCGTACACCTGAAGCACAAATGCTAGCAGCATTGTTTATCAGTTGGGTTGATAGGAGACATCTCTAATGAGAGTCAAACACCTGCTAAGCTAACAGGAGTGTTGCAGTTTTGTTTCCTTAAACGTCATCTTCGGAATATCGGGGAATGGAATGCATTTATGTTCAGAGATATCAAATAGGAATACCCCACATTCAACTTGAATGGAGCGCAGCATAACCGTGTACCCTGACGAAACGAAATTTATTGCAAGCAACATTTAAATCGTAAATATTATTAGATAGATTTTTCCAGGCATTATAGACCTCCTTGGTAGATTCATATAAAAAAATTATAATTTTTGAATGTCTTCGCGAGACATTAATTTCACAAAACAGTCATGCTGCAGTTAAAATTAAGCTTGCTTGAGCATTAAGTGTCATTTCAAGTTCTGGCTTTCGTGCATGGACGTGTTTTTAAAATGTCAATTGGTATTATTAGTTAGCATGGGGTGGCTTATTCATTGTGAAACTGTGTTTTCATAATGGCATGAATCACACTGAAGGCCTAGACTCTAAATGCACGGACAGCCACTGATACTCAACATTCTGTCTGCATTTACAATAGCAATTTGATCAACTGATAGCTATTATTTCCTACTTTTCTGTCACCCTTTCTTTCCTCTTTGATCTACCCTTCAAGGTAATCATATTAATGCAAACAAAAGCTCCACACAAACACATTGTCCTTATTTTTTATCCTGGTTTGTTGTATATGCAGTATTTAGAGAAAATAAAATGTAATACTTTAAAAAAAATGGAGAGCTATCATAACATATATGCTTCTTAAGTAAAATTAAGGGAATAGTCCGCCTGAAATGAAGATTCTGTGATGCTAAAAGGAGGTGTTTGGCAGAATGTTAGTGACAGCCACTATTCATTTTCATAGTATGGAAAATAGATACAATGAAAGTGAGTGGTGACTGAGGCTAACATTCTAGCTAACATCCCCTTTTGTGTTCCATAAAAGAAAAAAAGACATAAAGGTTTGTAAATAAATGAGGGTGAGTAAACAATGACAAACCTTTAATTTGATACAGGTGTTTGTAACTGGACTCTGTCACTAATTGTGACAAATCTCAAGTTTAATATAAAAATATAAATATAAAAAATGTCTGTAGATTTGTAAAAATGTTGCTGTATTTTCAAAAATATATGATGTCTCTAATGATGATCTTATTTTTTTGAGCCTGTTGGATAGGTGAGAGCCTTTAATTTAATTTGATCTCTTTATAAGCTTACCCACTTCTGAGAATTGTTTTATATTTTGCTACTGCATAATAATAAGCTGATTTAGCCTGAAAAATAGCAAATTTATTATATTCTATTATAGACTAATTTTTAACTGTTGAAGATTTGGAATTTTAGTAAACTAATACATTAAGTTTAGTATGCCCTATTGTACTTTGTGATCTTTTCTTTATTCATGTATTGTTTACATTGATGCAATCCTTAATTTCCATTTTTCTCAAAACCTCCTAAAAGTCTTTTTTTTATATAGTTTATGCTCATATAATATAATTTTTCATCTTATGGAATTTTGCCATTCATTGTTGTAACATCTTCTCTTTGATTGTGTTTTGTTGTTTTAGGCCAACTCTCCAGTCTCAGGTTCAAGCTGTGTGGAAGTTTCAGACCTATATGAGCTCACATGAACTGCATTCTTTTAAATCTTTAGTAAACTTTTTGAATCAGCTCTTCAAGCTTTCAGAGGGATACAAGTGCTATTCTGCAACACTTCTATTGAATGAGAATATAACTTTGCGATCTTAGTCTTTTTGTTGCTATAGGAATTCCAGCTGATATCTGAGAGGTTAAAAAATTGCTGTAAGAATGGCAAGAGGGACATTCTTTTTTGTTGTGAAGGGCCAGATTTGTTTCTCCCTACTTCTGGCTTTACTTGGCCTCTCGTCTGTTCAGACTACAGAATGTCCTCAGCTTTGTGTATGCGAGATCCGGCCTTGGTTCACACCCCAATCCACCTACAGAGAAGCAACTACTGTTGATTGCAATGACCTTCATCTTACCCGTATCCCTGGAAACCTGTCCTCTGACACACAGGTGTTGCTTCTGCAAAGCAACTACATTGCCAGAACCAGTGAGGAGCTAGAGCAACTTCTGAATCTCACAGAACTGGACCTGTCCCAGAACAATTTCAGCAACATCCGTGACATTGGCCTTACCAACATGTCACAACTCACTACGCTTCACCTGGAGGAGAACCAAATAGTCAAGATGCCTGACTTTAGTTTGCAAGATCTCACCAATCTACAAGAGCTGTACATTAATCACAATCAGATCAGCTCCATTGCACCCAATGCCTTTGCTGGTTTGCGTAACCTGCTTAGGCTCCACCTGAACTCCAACAGACTCAAGGCAATTGACAGTCGTTGGTTTGAATCAACCCCTAACCTTGAGATACTAATGATTGGGGAAAATCCTGTGGTTGGCATCCTGGATTTGAACTTCAAACCTCTTACTAACTTAAGAAGCCTGGTGCTCGCAGGCATGGAGCTCACAGATATTCCAGGCAATGCATTTGTTGGACTAGACACCCTGGAAAGTCTCTCTTTCTATGACAACAAACTTGTTAGGGTGCCACAGACTGCTCTGCAGAAACTTCCGAACCTGAAATTTCTGGATTTGAACAAGAATCCCATATATAAAATTCAGGAGGGAGACTTTAAGAACATGCTAAGGCTGAAAGAACTTGGCATCAACAACATGGGAGAACTTGTGTCTATTGATCACTTCGCCTTGGATAACCTCCCAGAGTTGACCAAACTTGAAGCCACAAACAACCCCAAGTTTTCCTACGTGAGCCGTTTGGCATTCCGTGATTTGCCATCCCTAGAGAGTCTTATGCTCAATAACAATGCTCTAAACTCCCTATACCAGGCAACAACAGAGTCTCTGCCCAACCTGAGGGAGATCAGTATCCACAGCAACCCACTGCGTTGCGACTGTGTTATTCAGTGGATGAGCACCAACAAGACCACCATTCGATTCATGGAGCCTCTTTCCATGTTTTGTGCAATGCCACCAGAGGTTCGAGGTCAGCGTGTGAGAGAGGTGCTTTCTCATGAATTTTCTGGCCAATGCTTGCCCATGATCTCTCACGACACATTCCCCAATTACCTCAACCTAGATATTGGGATGACGGTAGACCTTGATTGTCGTGCAATGTCTGAACCTGAGCCAGAAATATATTGGGTTACACCATCAGGTAACAAGGTAATGATAGATACCATGTCGGATAAATACCAACTCAACAATGCAGGAACTCTCCGCATATCCCATATTCAGGTAGACGACTCTGGCCACTACACCTGTGTAGCCCAGAACACTGAGGGAGCTGACACTCGTGTAACAGCCGTTCGAGTCAATGGGACTCTTCTGGATAGCACACAGCTTATGAAGATATATGTGAAACACACAGAGTCCCACTCAATATTAGTGTCCTGGAAGGTAAACTCCAACGTCATGACATCCAACCTCAAGTGGTCATCCGCAACCATGAAAATCGACAACCCTCACATCACGTATACTGCTAAGGTGCCTGTAGATGTTCACGAGTATAACCTTACACACCTTCAGCCAGCCACTGAGTATGAGGTCTGTCTTTCTGTCTCTAACATCCACCAGCAAACCCAAAAGTCTTGCGTCAATGTCACGACCAAGCATGCAACATTTACTGTGGAGATCTCAGAACAAGGCACAAATGCGGCTCTTGCAGCTGTCATGGGCACAATTTTGGCCATCATCAGCCTGGGCTCCATCATAGTGTACATTGCCAAGAGATGGAAGCGGAAGAACTATCATCACTCCTTGAAGAAATACATGCAGAAAACCTCCTCCATACCCCTAAATGAACTGTATCCTCCCCTTATTAACCTATGGGAGGCAGATAATGAAAAGGACAAAGAGGGCTCTTCAGAAACTAAGCCCACCCAGGTTGACACAACGAGAAGTTATTACATGTGGTGAAGCTTACCAGACTTTTTTTGTCATCAGAGCACAAAGACACGGCATTGCTTATATGTGCGTAAAAAACAGACCTTCTTTTTCGGCTTTGCTTACTGCAATCAACAATTCAGACTGATATCTCTGACTTTTTAGTAGAGTGTAATGTCTTTTCCTCTTCTTTGACTTTCAATCTGGCAGCTTTTGTTTAGCTTCTGAGACATATGAGTAGTTGTGCTTTTTTTGTTCATTATATTTTAATAGCACAGCATAGATAATGTCAAGGATTTGAACTTTGGGTCAATTAATGCTCTAGCACAGTATCTGATCTGATATATGTCTTTGGCAGTATTCATAGAGAATGCATTGTTTCTTTCTCTCTTTCGTAAAACAGTTTAACTGTTGTGCACTGAAATATATTAACACGTTTGTCCTTGGACTCCAGTGTAAGCTGACAAGGTGAGTTTAGACTTGATACACTGTCTATTGAATAATGTTAGCAATTGTTCTGTAATGTTGTATCAACTATAGTTTGAACATTTTGGATTTTCTCAAAAAAGTCATTTTTGATTTAGACGTTAACTTTGCAGATAAAAGAACTGCAAACCAGCAATAGAAATGTGAATGTTTAATAATTAGGTAGTAGAGAAATGCTTTTTTTAATTACTCAGATTCTCCTTTTTTAATTGGCTAGAATCTGTTAATCACTTGATTTTGTTGTAATTTACACATGCAATATATGTTGCATATTTACAGCGCAAACAAAAATAAAACACTTTTGTTCAGATATTTTTTATACAATGATTTTCAAGTCAAGTGTGATTATTCTAATTATTCTACTGTCAGTCTGTCTATAAGAAAGCAAATATCTCCAGTACCAAATCACTAATATTGATAGGGTCAAGTAAGGCAATTCTGAAAATATGATTAAAGTTTCCTCTTTTTCTGTCTTCAGTATTGTCACAGATTTCTCAATTACAAATTATTTATCAAAGTAACTATTAAATGAACCATTTGAATTACTGGGATACTAAACTGTTGTAGGCATTTTTGATAATTTGTCTTAGTGAAATGGTTTGTTTTATTGGTATTTAATGGCAGTGTTGGTGGCCATGTACCAGTCACATGTTGCTTTAATGTGTCAAATCATGAAAAACCAAAGACCAAAGGAGGTTGTGATTATGGGTAATGTGGACAATTAACTAGTTTCCCCTGGAACATTTAGCCTACATTCATCAGCTAGGTTTTAATCAGCCAAATGTTGGGCCTCTTGCTAATATCAACCATTCACAAAACTAGATATCGCAAATAGTTTAGGAGATTCATAAACCCAAATAATTTCCTAAAACAATATTAAAGAGGGATATCAGGCCTCTAACATTGTTAATCCCATTTTTGATTGCCTCTTTACCATTCAGTAGCCCTACAATGGGAAATTATGGCTCCACCCACAGGTTTTAATATATGTCTCTCTTTCTTTGTCTGAGAGAATCCTACTATTGGTTTGTCTTCTGCTACTAGCATCTCATGACAGTATAACCAATTATATGTATTTAATTCATGGAAAGCAAAGAGCATGCACCATTATTAGATAATACAGATAATGTGATGTCGATGATATGTGTTTTATGTGAGTCTAGACACTGAAAACAATGTTACTTAATCATTTGATAATAGAACATGACCCCCAATGTAATAATTTAAAGATGAATTACTGGATTTCTATGATACCCCCAAATGTTACTCCATATACAATGGCAATAAGAAAGAAGTGTCATATTTGCTTATATATCTATGCCACATGTATTATACTGTGGATATATATATATATATATATATATATATCTCCACATGTATTATACTGTGGATATATATATATATATACACACACACTTTAATAATAACTTTAAAAATAAACTTAGAAAAATTACTCTTACTTTTATTAAAATTTGAAAAAAAAAAAAACTTCTTAAAAAAATCCTCCATGTGCAGCAATGACAGCTTTGCAGATCATTGGCATTCTAGCTGTCCGTTTGTCCAGATACAAACTCAGGTGACATTTCACCCCACACTTCCTGTAGCACTTGCCATAGATGTGGCTGTCTTGTTGGGCACTTATCACGCACCTTATAGTCTAGCTGATCCCACAAAAGCTCAATGGGGTTAAGATCTATAACACTCTTTTCCAGTTATCTGTTGTCCAATGTCTGTGTTTCTTTGCCCACTCTAACCTTTTCTTTTTGTTTTTTCTGTTTCAAAAGTGGCTTTTTATTTGCAATTCTTCCCATAAGGCCTGCACCCCTATATTGCTGGAAGTTAATTTCCCCTGTCTCACAAGCTGCTGCCTATCTGTCTGAAAGCTGGTGATCCACTGACTGATAGACATGGGAACAGAGAGTTGGTGTAATTGTTCTGGAGTATTGCTGGGATGATGGTTTTCAAAGCCGAAATGAAGTCCACAAAAGGATCCTTGCATATGTCCCTGGCCTGTCTAGATGTTGCAGGATATGATGCAATCCCATGCTGACTGCATCATCCACAGACCTGTTTGCTAGACACCAACACCTTTGCGAGATTCTACAATCTCTGAGTTAACCTGGTCTCGACCCCGTGTCTTAGCAGGAACGAATGGGTAAATCTGGGGAAGGGGCATGCATATACCACTCACCAGTTCCCATTGGTCTTTTATCAAAGATCAGAGGTGTCTCATGCTCTCAAGAAGGACCCCTAGTGTCACAACATCGACACAACGTCTTGTTCCCTCCATCAGGGAACGGAGGTTACGGAAGTAACCTGGGCTGCGTTTCCCAAAAGCATCGTAAGCCTAAGAAGTTTGCAAAAACGATCGTACGACTGATCTTAATATTATGGTCTGTTTCCCAAAAGCATCGTAACTTAAGTAGCACTTGAAAATCTTCGTAGAACTACGAGTGCTCTGGAGTAATCGTTAATATCCAAGTGCATCGTAAGAAGACAGATTTATGAGGTCTCCTGCAGGACAACCGGCAGATTACACTTTTTATCTAGATTTAACAGATTACACTGCAACGTGAGTATAATATAAGGTTTTGATTGTACTTTATTGTAATCGTGTTTTGTTTAAATTAATTTATAAATGAAATAATTAAAAAGGGAAGAAAAAATAGAAATACACATCTAAATTAAATGAATGAACAAAAAAATTCATAAAATAAGTAATGTGGAAAATATGCTTCAAAGACTGGCCAAAATAGGGATGATTTCAAAAAAATCTGTCAATGACTTGCTGAAGTGCATGAAAACCAGCCATGTATTGGGCATTTCTTGGTTGGTCATGTGGTCCCATGCCATCTTCGTCCTCCACCTCCTCCATCTCCTCCACCTCTTCATCTTCCTCCCTGTTTAGTAAGGGCACTCTCATCTGCACTGCAATGTTGTGCAGCATAGCTGTTACTATTATTACTGCACAGCACTTTTGTGGAGCAAACAAAAGACCACCGCTGGACTGGTGAATTGCCCGAAAGCGCATCTTCCACCTCCCTATTGTGCGTTCCACAATACTACGTGCAACACAGTGTGACTCGTTGAAATTTGTCTCCCTGTTATTCATAGGATTAGCCACAGACGTGAAGAGATATGGCCTCAGTGGGTAACCACTGTCCCCAAGCAGCCTCCACTGTCCCTGTGAGTTTTGTGCCTCCTGACCCACAGATGAATTGGTGAATATGAAGGAGTCGTGTGTGCTTCCGGGCCACCTTGCCACAATGTCTGTGATCAAACCCTTATGGTCACAGATCACCTGGCAGTTGATAGCTGCATAGCCTTTTCGGCATATATATACATGGCCATCCACAGATGGTGTAAGGATCGGGATCAAGGTACCATCGATCACTCCAATGACCTGTGGGATGTGATGATGTGTTAAAAAATACTGTTGTATTTCTGTGATGTCCTGTCTTGATGCTGGAAATTTAATGTGTTCCGCAGCAAGTGGAAGTAATGCATTGGTGACCGCTTGAACAGCTCTTGAAACTGATGACTTACTTAGTCCAAGCCCATCACCAAGTACCTGGAGAAAACTGCCTGTTGCATAGAATCTCAAGGCTGATAGGAGTTGGACTTCAGGGGACAAGGCAAAATTTCTCCTGGTGGCACGCATCAGCTGAGGTCCAATGCTATTTAGCAGTTGGGCTATTTGTCTTCTTGGCAGACGGTATCGCCTAATTATAGCCATGTCATCAAGGATATCCAAGGGGTTTTGATGCTGTCTGACGAAGGCATTTAAAGTCACCAATCTACTTCGTGGTCGTCTCTGTCTTTGTCTTTCTCTGACCCTCAATTGAAGAACACGTTGTAGTGCAGCCATGATTTCCTCTGAAAGTCTAGTGAGGTGTAAACTCTATACTAATCCTAGCTTAATTGAAGGAACCATGTGATGATTATCAGGCTGTGATAATGTTCACATATCCCACTGCCTATCATCAATTTCAGTAATGACATTAGCCCCTACATTGAAGAAAGTGAAGGTGTGGCATGCTTAGAAATTGTATAGATTACATATTCCTTTAATCTATCCTCTGTTCATAATGATGAAAAGTTGTGCTTCTTATAAATATGTATACATAGAACAGTACTGGTAAAACATGTCTTTTTTGTCTATACCTGTAGAAATGTATTGACTAGATGAAGTACATACTGTACGTATATTTGTGCTATCTGTCACGCTAAATATATATACTTTATATATTAATAATATTGAAACTTAAATGCTTATGTCTGAAAATAATAATCAACCATTAGCCATTTACTTCAGAAACACTTGGAAGAACTCATAACAATTATTATAGTATTTCATATGGCCTTAGGCCTTGTGTGCATGGTTCAACAAACACATGGACATAAAAAACATTGCATCTAGCTTTATTAATAAAAAACATTGTATAGTTTTATTAATTTGGACTATTCAGTTCCCCATGACCTGCAAAAGACATTGTACAGTGGGATGAGTCATAACTACATATAGAAAACATTTCACATTGCACAAGAAATGACTGAAACTTCATGAATCCTCATTGAACAATAAATCACATTACCTGTGTCTTCTGGCAAGATAATTGGCACAGAAATTGAGGGCCTTGCAAAACTCATCTCCTCTAGTGCAAGCCTCCTCTCTTCTAAGGCCAGCTTGGCCTTCTTGAGCTCAATGAGCTGCTGTTGAAAGTTGTTGTCTCTCTCATTGGCTTCTTGAAGGCACTGCCTAATGTCTTTCAAGACATCTAGCTTCTCCCTCTCCAGCTGCACTAGGTCCTGACTACAGCTACAGACATTCTCAAACTGCTGAGGTGTTGTGGCTGCAGTCTGGAACACTGAAGATAGAGGCTGAGGCCTGGGAGGGTTGTTTGGAGGACTAGGAGATGGTAGGTGCTGGGAGATGGCAGATGAAACTGATGGTTCCTCTGAGCATGAAGGACCTGACTCAGGCTCAGGCTCAGGCTCAGGTTGAGTTATCCCTACTCCTCCATGGATGTCAATACCCCCACTAATGCCATCTGAAGCACTTGTGCCAAGTATTGACAATGCCTTTTCTTCCTCTGCTGTGAGAAGGGGGGACTCATTGGTCCCACCACCAGTTTTTTTAATTGCAATCCTCTGCAGTGCCCTCTTCCTTTTTGCCAGGCTTGCAAAATCCTGCCACTTCTTGCGGACCTCCTTCCCTGATCTTTGAACACCCCTGGTTGCAGTTAGTTTGGTAGCAATGTCCTCCCAGATGTTTTGTTTTTCTTTATTTGTATGGTGTCCTTTAAATCTGTTAAAAATAACATCTTTGTTTTGCTCTATCTCCTCTAAAAGGACATTAATTTCATCTTTTTGAAAGGTATCTTTTCTTGATTTTTTTTGTTCAGCCATTTTGTCAGTGCCTGTATTAGGTAGGTGCTTTATATAGACTTGTCTTGATTGCTAATCCACAACAGATGACAATTATTAGGTTAAACGTTCAGAATACGATTCCATATAAGGTTATATTTCAGCACTTCTCAAATGGACAGCGACTCTTAAGTAGCACGTATAGCGCGTTCTCGCGCATTCATGTTAAGTGCATTTTTGGGAAACGCGCGTGGAATTGCGGCGAGCGTTCGTAACCTTGCACGTAGAGAGCACTCTTAAGAGCTAAGATACATCGTTATTGGGGAACCCGGCCCAGGATGATAGTTGTAACAACATCAGTGTAATTACAATGAGGTTAGATTGGCTACCATTAAGGGAACTAGTCAAATACTGTGCACAATCAATCAATAGATAGCACCATTCTACAGAAATCCTTTGGAAAAGAACAGTCAGAAGTTAAAATTTTAATCTTTACAGTTTTTCAGAAATTCTTTTTAACCAAGGGAATTTTCATTTGCAATTACCTGTTCATCGCATCACAGAGAGAAAATTAGGTGTTTCTAATAAAGCTCTTTTGCCTCTTCAGGGACCCAACCTTTACCACTTTCATGGCCAGCACTGAAAGATTGCTAGCGACTCAATAGAGTGAGCCAGGTGAAAAGGACTCTAAGGAATAATTAAGAATCACCCACACACAGAACTAAGAATTTGCCAAAAGATTAAACTGGAGGTGGTTGCTCCTTGGGCTGTTCTATTTAATTGCTTTTTGCCAGCTACCCTTGACTTTATGCCACGTGCGTTCATACTGACAGAATGCTATGCATGCAATGGACCAAGAAAAAGCATAATCATTGTGGAAAATGACCAACAACAAATCTCAACAAAAGTCATGCAATTTCTACTGTATATAGGCTACACATGTAGTCTGTTTGATGCAGTAAATACAAATAGAACAATTACAAATGTATAGAAAATAAAACATTTGTATTACCTACATCTATGCAATCATTCAAACTTAGTTTATTACTAAGGCTCAGTTTTCTCTTTTGAGAGTACAAACAATCAGTCAGATGTGTCACCCCAGTAAGTGAAGATTGTGTTAACCCGTGTGCTTCGTTAACATGTGGTCAGGACTAACATTTGGTCAGAACTCAGGACTGACAGGGGGACTAATTGACGGGTCATCTGGGATGTCGCTCCCCAGTTTTTCCAAAAGAGATGTTTCTGTATGGCATCATCTTATATCACCAGAACTTGAATTTGAAAAATCCTCCGAATTCATGATCTTGAAAAAAGACTGGGTGTTATTTGATGTCATCAAAAATATTTGTTGTTAATTTTAAATATTTGAAAATATTTTGTGTGAAGTCACCTATAAAAAAAAAAGAATTCAGGTTATGAAATTCAAGTTTTTATTCTTATTATTATTCTTATTATTTTTTATTATAAGTGGTGGATTTCAGGTCAGGAATGTCAGGGCAGGTTCTTTGAAAAATTCAGATGGCAAAATTCAAGGATGACAACCAGGAATGCAAGGAAGAGCAAACGACCGTCGATGTAATCCATCTCTCTCGCTTGGACAATCACAAAGTGATGGAAAAAGCTCAAAAGTCATTTTAAACGAATTAATGAATATATATATACAGTATATTATACATATATAGCAGTAAATATATATAGGCAAAATTTTTAAAAATATGCAAAACGTCTTTTCTTTGTAGTGCAGTGTTGTTTCTAAAACAAGACAAATCAAACTTATCTTGTTTTAAGGATTTTTTTTATTTTAAATTTACAGGAAAACAAAAATATCATCAAGAATATGATTTTTGACCTAATATCAAAGGTCTGAAAAAAAATTGTAGTTCCGCCCTTCACTAAATATTAAATTAAACAAATGACAATTATATGCAAAGTAATCTCTTCAGTAATCAAAATACATTCTGAATGTAACTGTATTCTAATTTTCAATTATTTAAATTGTAATTTTAGTGGAATACAGTTACTTATCATTTGTATTTTAAATACATAATCCCATTAAATGTATTCCGTTATTCCCCAACCCTGCACATAACCAGATAACATGATCCCCAGGTGATCCATAACACCGGCCATTCTCAGCAGTACATCATTGTAAACATCTCTCATTCAGAAGTTTAAAATGTTTTTGTGTTGTTTTGTGGTCTGATTAATTACAAAACATCTGTGAAGATTATGTCTGTATGAATTTAAGAGCTGCGTTTAACTCATGAAGAATACATGAAAAGCGAAAGCAACTGAGGCAGTGTTTATAACTAATGTTTACATTGTATTGTGGCAGTGTGAATAAATCTGTGCTTCATAATCTTATGTGTTGTTTATTGACCAACATTAGTATATACACATAAAATACACTGTCCTTTTCTGCATATCGCAGCGCTGTATTGTGGTCCATTCAGCATAACGTGGCACCTCATTTTAGCTTATAGTGGCACATTTGGCCTGTTTCGCGGCCAACCTACCAGCCCGCTCAATTCTCCCGATGGCTGGTCCGCCCCTACTCGGCCCCAAAGTGCGTTGGCCCACCGGGAAATGACCGGTATGCCAGATTACCATTCCAGCCCTGGTGATGTCACATGTAATAGGGAATATAGAGGAATTGAGTGTATAGGAAATTTGTATAATAATACCTGATTGATAATAGCTACAGGAAATGACAAAGAATACTTCATAGGCCTCTGTATTCTTGTCTCTCTCTCTGTGTGTGTGTGTGTGTGTGTGTGTGTGTGTGTGTGTGTGTGTGTGTGTAAATACTTAAAAGAAAATGTGATATTTAATGTTAAATTACTCATGTAAAGATCACTTTTCACGCATGCATTACATGCAAATCAAAAAAACTGTAAGAGAATACTGCTGTCAAATTTTAGTAAGGGATACAATGCAAATGCACCTATTACAGAATACTTCTCTAAAGTATGTAGATGAAGCCCAGATTTGTATTATCATGAAGGTAACATGGTCAACCTGAAAAAAAAAAAACAATTAAAAATGCATCTACATTTGAGGTTAGACTATTTTGATAAAAATATTAAAAAGTGAGATGGTATGTCAATGCTAACGTCTAGGTTACTGTTGTAACCTCCGTTCCCTGATGGAGGGAATGAGGGTTGTCCTCAATCCCATGGGAAGAAGGAGCGATGCGGGGGGCGGCTGATGTGGCGTTCCTTTTTAGAAAGGAAAGCTGCGACTGCAACGTTGCCATGGTTAAGTTCTCACAGTGAGAACAAGAACCATCCACAAACGCCGCCTCAGTGTGATCGCAGCCCAGACACACGAGGCAGCGTCTGTGACCGTCAGGAGTGGAGACAAATTGACCGCATCCAGGAACTACACAGGGGGGGAAGCGCATCTTTAAAAAGACACATCCTGAAAAGGATGTTCAACGCCTGCTGTGTGAGCAGCAGGCGTTGAACATCCTTTTCAACGCCTGCTGTGTGAGCTCTTTTAGAAAAAATAAACTCTTTTAGGGAATGCACACTTTTAGAAGCGCTGTCGAAGCGCCCAGGGGCAAAGCTGCGCTGCCGTGCAGAAAAGGAGAATGCCGCTGATATGCGCCGTAGATCCAACAGCAAACGCTCTACAGAGGTGAGTGGAACAGAAGTGATCTCAGCTCGCTGATCGCACAACCGCTCAGCTCCGAAGAAGAAATCTGAATGAAGAGATGCACGATTCCCTCCTTTTATACCAGTATGTCCGGGGTAGGGACATGCAAATTCTTTACGCCAAATTCTCTTTGGCCGTTTCTCAAGTTCAGAGGTAACCGAGGCCTTCAAGAAAGTCCCCTAGTGTCGCTTCATTCGACACAACGTCGAGTGAGCGACAGATTGCTAACTCAAGCAATCCAGACTGATGTAAACAATTAGGTACAGAATGTGTGTTGTACATTCAAAGTTCGCTATATTTCATTCAACAGTAGTACAAATGTACCATAGAAAGTGAAATATAATTAAAATATATATAATAAATATTATCCAACAGCCAACACATGCAACACACTTACAAAATGGTTTCTGTCAGCCATATGTCTGTAATATTTCACTTATTGTATTTACAGTAACAACAAGAGGCAGATATCTATCCGATTAATTTGACCTTGGATGTAGGCTAATGATTAAACACACTCTGTTGTTCTCTGAAGGCAGAGAGAATGAATATGTGTGTGTGTATATATATATATATATATATATATATATATATATATATATATATACTAAGCAACAAGAAATATTTAAAAACTGTCCATGAATGTCTCATAATTTCTTTTAATTATATATTACCTTATCGTTTACGAATATCAGAGACTCCAGTTATTGGACTAATTTAAATTCACCAAAAAAACGCTTAGCAGCCAGAAAGTAATAAAAGGACCCGTTTATGTTTAGGTCTAACAAAGCAACTACACGCTTTTTTTTTAATCTCTCTTCCAAGTACACATTTTCAATGTTTATTGCGCACACCTCCCTAAATTTTACATTTAAAACTCGAAAAATCATCCCTCTGTTATGCTTTCTGCAACTCTTGTCATGTGGAGGGCAATCCGGCGCTTGATGCTGGCGTTGAACGGAGGGTTGACGCCTCGACTCAACTCATGAGAAATGCACTTTACAATGACGAAAGAACATTGTTGAAACTCAAAATTATTATTATTATTTGTGTTATTTTGGTATTCTCTAAATCCATGCTCAGATGTTTAAATAGGCTACTATAGGAAAATGATACTGTAGATCTGCTTTGTGTTTATAATTCTTATACTGAAATCAGTAGATTTGTAGCCATGCAAGTTATAATAAAGGAGAAGGTAAGGACATTATTGAAACTCACTATTATTAGACTATTATTGTTGTCTTTTTGGATGAAAAATAATGCTCACACTGATAGATTGAAGATCTGCTTTGTTCTTTTAATGCTTAATCACTATAAAGTCTCTTGGTAGATTTCAGTTATGAAGGACTTAAAATGATTCACTGACTCACTCATAGCGTAGAAGACGCTCATTTGTCGCTACCTAGTGGCATTTCCAAAAGGGGTCCGCCTTGGGCAGTTCCCACTGCCCCCCGGTCACCGTGTCTGTAGCAAATCCTCTCTCCAAAGAGGCGAGATCTACCACCGCGCCACTTCCCACATGTGATCTAAAAGCCCATGTGGTATATGTCACCACTCTTACCTCCCCCTCTCTGGGCTGGTGTGGTCTCTGCAGGGACTTTTCCCCCTGAAAGAATAGGAAACTGGGTAAGACCCCCTTCCCCCGATGCGTGTATGGGCCCTAGTCATTGACTCTATGCGAGAAACATAGAGAGAAAAGAGGCCCGGCTAGGCTCGGCCCGTTCCCAGGTTGGCAAGTGTCGCCTTGTTCCCCTGTCTAGGGTAACTATAAGGATTCCGACGACTTTATTGGGCATTGGGGAAGGGTACGTGCAGTCTGATACAGCTGGTCATTTTAGCACATCAAGTACCTGCCCGCTCCTGTGTCAGCAGTACACGTACACGGCTCAGTGCATGGCGTGATTTAAATATGACCCCTAGTGTCGCTTCTCATTGGCCATGTCGCTGAGCCGAGCCATTGTTGTGGCCAGATCATTTCCGGCTCCTCAGAAAAATCCTGAATGAAACAGATTATTTCCGCGCTTTTATACTCATATGTCCGGGGGCGGGACATGCAAATTCTGTCTGCCAACTTCTCATTGGCCTTTTATCATAGATCAGAGGTATATTCGGCACTCAAGAGAGACCCTTAGTGTCACTTCTCCATCAGGGACGGAGGTTACATCCGTAACCTTTTTTCCCCAGAAAAAATATTTGTGGACCAGTGATTGTCTTACTTTTTTTGCCCCTCATGAATTTGCATCCCTGTAATTTGTTGTGACATTGCAAGAACAAATCTACAAATTAGAAAAGTAGCCTATTTGTTGTTTCTCACTGTAACAAGGCAGACGAGGGATGAGGATCTAAGTGCAGCGTTTAATGAAAAAACAAAAGATGAAACAGATAACTCAGAATATAAACGAAAACCCAGGAACAAATAAAACAACCACGATAGGAAAACAAGAACAAGAACAGGAACAGGAACAGGAACAGGGTCAGGGACAGGGACAGGAACAGGAACAGGAACAGGAACAGGAACAGGAACAAGGGAGGTTTGAATACATACAACAACTGACAATGAATAATAAAACAACAGGGCTTTAAATACACAAAGGGTAATGACTAAATGAAACACAGGTGAGGACAATGAAGGACAGCTGGCAGAGATGAGAGCAGGGGATGATGGGAAGTGTAGTCCATGGGGAACAGATGACAGAGGCAATACACAGGGCAGACAACAGTGAATCGTGACACTCACACAGTGTAGCCTACCTATGTGACTTGTTTTTTTGTTTGTTTTTTGCATAGCCGAATTTCAAACATTACAAGTAAACATGCTACAGACAAACAGAAAAGTTCTTGAAAAGGATAAGTATTGACAATGGTTAGCCAATGTGGGATAGTGGTGTGCCGAAGAATGTTTTAGTCATAAAAGTGTGCCATGGCTGAAAAAAGGTTGGGAAACCTTTTATAAACTATTTATAGTTGCAATTTATAATAGTTGTAAGCATATATGTTTATATTAGTTAATACAATAGTTATCTTAAACTAACTATAAAATAAAATAATGGAAATAATGGCAATATACATGCATTTTTTTTATCATAAAGTTGTATATGCAAACTTTAGACTAATTGGTAACACTTTACATGGTTGAATTTGTTAACATTAGTTAACATGAAATATCAATGAAAATATTTCACAGCACTTATTAATCTTGGTTAATGTACATTTGTAAAATTATTATATATTATTTATTATTAATTATTATATATTACAAATGTTACACACATTTTTTAAATAAATATTTTATTTTAGTATATAGATGCTTGTATATTATAAATTAGTTAATGCATTATGAACTAAAATGAACTAACAATGAACAATTGTATTTTTGTAAATTAATACTAACCTAAATTAATAAATGCTGTGGGAAAAAAATAATGCTAATTTTTAGTTTGTGATACCATATCAATGTATTAACTAATGTTAACAAACAAAAATGTTTAGTAAAGTGTAACCGACTAAATAATGCATTTTGACCTAACAATGAACAGTAGCACATTTATAAACTAACATTGACTAAGTTTATTCAATTCTGCAAAGCAAAGAAATGTATTGTACCCTATATGTCACTAACTTGATGTTGTGTTGATGAGTTGACACTAGGGGTTCACTCTTGGGAGCCCAGACATCTCTGATCTTTGAGAAAAGGCCAATGAGAATTGGCGCGTGGAATTTGCATGCCACTCACCCGGACATATGGGTATAAAAGGAGTGCCGCTTGGAAACAAACACTCAGACTTCTTCAGAGCAAAGCGGACACATTCACAAAGCTGAATCCCTCCTGCCGTTCCATTCATCTCTCTCTCACTCTCTCTCTCTCTCTCTCTCTCTCTCTCTCTCTCTCTCTCTCCCCAAATCTGTTGGATCTACGGTGCATTACAGCGGTTTTCCCCCTTGCACACTACGGTTGTGTTGAGCTACACCCCTGGGTGCTTCGACAGCTGAGTTTCCTATATATATAAACACGTGTATCAATGGGACAGCAATGGGAGCTTCTCCACCAGGTATTCCCCCACAGGCCTCCCATGCCTCATCATGCTCATATGCTCCCACCGAGCTCTGGAGCAGCGTGTCAGGGTGGGCCCGTGATCTTGATAGGACCTTGTGATGAATACAATTATCGATTGCAGCATCGGAGAGTGGGCTTGTCATGTCTGACACTGAGGACTCGGCTGAACTCCCACCCTCGGGTGTGGCAGCTCAATCACAGGCTGATGCAGAGCTGATGGACATGCTTGCCTGGGCAGCTGTGAGTGTCGGGCTGGAGTGGAATCCACCGCTTCCCCCGAACCCTCACGGCTCGATAATTGGTTCCTGGGGCCAGATCGCCACTCACGGCCATGCGCTGCCTCCGTTCCTTTCTTTCCGGAGGTGCATGATGAGCTCACAAGTTCGTGGCAGGCACCTTTCACTGCCCGCACATGGTCCGTGAGCTCCTCCTCTCTCAATACCCTCGATGGCGGGGCGGCAAGGGGCTATTCGACTATTCCATTTGCTGAACAATTTTGTTCCTTTTTTGGGGAGAACAATAGAGATAAGGCTATGGCTGGACCAGCCAGTCCTTAAACTTCTGAGCAGTTAGCCACTCCTCAAGGTGTAGGGGACTGCCAGTGTGCCAGTATGCCTGCCAGTGTGTTGGGGGTATTTACGCGACAGCTTACTGCGCTGGCTACGAGGCACACAGAATTCTACCCATCTCGAACCGCCAGTCTGCGTAACTCGGTTCAGCTCTTGTGGCGTTTTCCATTGGGACCCCTAGTGTCAACTCATCGACACAATGCTGAGTGAGTGACAAAAAGGGAACGTCAGGATTACATTGTGTCCCTCTTGCCACAACACTGAACCAACCGCTGAAATGGCCGGGTCTTTGGCTCGGCTCCTCAGTGCAAACCTGAGTGTGTGTTTGCAAGCGGCACTCCTTTTAAACCCGTATCTCCGGGGGAGTGGCATGCAAATTCCACACGCCAAATCTCATTGGCCTTTTCTCAAAGATCAGAGATGAATGGGCTCCCAAGAGTGAACCCCTAGTGTGAACTCATCGACACACCTCTCGTTCCCACCATCAGGGAACGGAGGTTACATCAGTAACCATGACGTTCATTGTTAATTCATGTTGCCTAACTCAAACAGTAATGTGACTAAAATTACTAATGATAATTTATAGAACCTCATTGTAATGCGTTACGTGCAAAAGAGTCAAAACAAAATAAGACACTTTAGTAAAACACCATTTGAAATCAGGTTTGGTATACACATCATTTCACTAATCTTCTCTAATGGCAATATATAGATGGTACTATGACATTATCATGAATATGGCCATTTTATGAATGAGTTGTGCTGTTAAAATGTATCATATCTGCACCTTCTTCATGCTAATTGCCACAGAGATTGGTCACTGCAGGCACAGCTGTTGGTTAAGGAGCCTAAGAGATGGTTCACTCGCGCTAGAATAAATTAAATAACCTTTCGTGCTTCCCATAACAAGATTTTTCCATTAGGATAGTTCCATCTATTGAGCCTGCCTGCTGTCTAGTGGGATCTCATAAGTAAATTGACTCATATAGATGGAGATATCTATTTGCATGCTTTCACTTGCCAGCAAGTGTGCTTGGCCTGTTGACCACAATTTATAGCCATCGCTTCTGGAAAAGCGAAGAATATGGCCTCTATTATGATTTGAAAGTGTGTCATTTTATTTTGAGTTTATAAGAAGAGTGTCTGCACTTGCATTGATGTTGTTCACATACAAAGGATAGTGTAGAAGATGTATGAAATGTCACTGAATGTCATGGATCCTTATGAGTCAAAATCTTTATCTTGTAGTCTTGGTCTTGAGATCTCTGAGGAAAATATCCTGTAAAAGTAGCTTGGGTATGGGTCTTATCAGAAAACACCTGTGATAATTACCTCAAGCACTAGCTTGCTTCTTATTTCTCTTTTCTTCATATTTTCAATTCTGAATAAATTGTACATTATCACTGAATGAAATAAATGTCAGTATTATAAGCATATATTAAATCAGATGGGCCTCGTTTACCAATAACGATTGATTTTAGAGGTTAAGAATGTTTTCTACGAGTGATTTTACAAATGTGCGTTTCCCAAAACGGTGAGGATGCCCTGCCTGTCCATTAACGTGAAATGCGGAAATGTGAACATATAGCTGCTCGTCATTGCAACTTCATTATATTTGTGCGCAACGTTGAAAAATGTGTAATTTAGCTCGCTGGATATATTTAAATATATGTTCTTAAATGTACAACATAATTCACTACATAATTGCGGGGGGCAACTCCACAGATGCCTAATGCCTAAATCCACCCCTGCATGTGCAGTACTACTACACAACCTGTGGTGTGGGCGAGAGAGTATTGTCATTTTTTACCACTTTCCACCACTTTGTGGTTGCCAACTAGTCCACAAATAACTTTATTTGTTTACTTATTAATTGATATATTCATCCAATATTGACAAACTATTTTCTGCATTTATTACTGTTGTTAATTACAAGTTGTTATTAACCTTGTCAGTTAAAAATAATAATAAAATAAAATGTTATGTATACTGATATTCCATGAGCATAAAGTGTAGCTGATATTTAAATTGTATTAGGTGTCATTTCGCAATTGTCGTGCAGGTGTCTGCATAAGTCTGTGTCATTGCAATGTTCTTTGTGCTGTATGATTATTCCAGAGCATTTTCAAGTACTACTTAAAGGGGACCTATTATGCAAAATTCACTTTTTTTGTACACAACCACCCTACAATGTTAAAAGTCCACCCACTCATCTTTCTTATATTTCTATTAATCAAAAACAGTGTGTCAAAATGTTTTGTTTTTTTTTGCTCTAAAGTGATGTCATGTTAGAGCAGGCCTCACCCATGACTGGTGAAGGACTCCACCCTATTATCATAGCTCCTCCCCTGAGTGATCTACACACAGTCTGCCATTACTTCCATGCTGGAGCAGATACAGTGAGAAGAAAAATGTATCAGCTTTGTAAGCATCCTAAGTGTTTTTGTTGACTGAAAAAAATGTGAACATAAGAGTCTTCATGTAATCCCGTCATCAGAGCCACTGAAGTTGCAGTGGATAATTTTGTTTTTGAAGGAAATGTGCCCCAAAATGCAAATCATTTTACACCGGTCTGCTTTGTGAATGAGAGTCAATATAAAGCAGGATTTTCAAAAAATTTGATTCTCAAGCATGGATCAGTACCAACTGTTCGTGTTCCAGCTTTATATCCTGAAGTTATAAGTACTGCACTTTACATTTTGTGAATGTTTGCAAATCGCCTTTTCAAATGTGCTTGTTAACTTGTTAATATATATATATATTCATTCATATATGACTGAACTCCAGTATTTACGCTGTCAGTCATATTGGTTCCCCGTCTGTCTGTCAGTACCAACTGTTCGTGTTCCAGCTTTATATCCTGAAGATATAAGTACTGCACTTTACATTTTGTGAATGTTTGCAAATCGCCTTTTCAAATGTGCTTGTTAACTTGTTAATATATATATATATTCATTCATATATGACTGAACTCCAGTATTTACGCTGTCAGTCATATTGGTTCCCCGTCTGTCTGTCGCCCACTTCAAGGTCGTGTCAAAGAAGCGACACTATGGGTCTCTCTTGAGCGCCAAATAGAATAGAATACTTTATTTTGGTCACACATTATACACATAGTTTTTTGCATATATACAGTAAAATTTATTAGTTTCCACATATCCCAGCTAAGCTGGGGTCAGAGTGCAGGGTCAGCCATGATATAGCACCCCTAGGGTTAAGGGCCTTGCTCAAGAGCCCAACAGTGGCATCTTGGTGGTGCTGGGGCTTAAACCCCCGACCTTCTGGTCAGTAACCCTGAGCCTCAACCACTGAGGCACCACTGCCCCTAACTGCTTACAACTATGCCTAGTATTTAGTATTTGCATATATACCGGACAAGCGGGGAAATACGTCGAGTTCATTCAGAAATTTTCTTCCCTGCGTCCGCTTCTCCACAGTACATGGCAAACATGCCAAATCCCTGCGCGAGGAAATCGCTACTCTCTTACTCAAAGACACGGTCTTACTCAAAGAGGGTCTCTACAGCCCTTACTTCATCATACCCAAGAAAGACGGCAGCTTATGACCAATCTTGGACTTGCGAGTTTTCAACCAAGCTTTGCACAAACTCCCGTTCAAAATGCTCACGCAGAAACACATCCTAATCTGCGTTCAGCATCTAGATAAGTTCGCAGCGGTAGACCTGAAGGACGCGTACATCCACGTCTCAATTCTGCCTCGACACCGACCCTTCTTATGGGTCGCGTTTGATGGCCAGGCATATCAGTACAAAGTCCTCCCCTTCTGCATGTCTCTGTCCCCTCGCGTCTTCACGAAAGTCGCAGAGGCAGCCGTTGCCCTGCTCCGAGAAGCCGGCATTCGCATGCTCAATTACCTCGACAACTGGCTTATTTTGGCCCACTCACGAGAGTTACTATGCACTCACAGAGACCAGGTGCTCGGGCACCTCAGCCGTTTAGGACTTCAGGTCAACTGGGAAAAGAGCAAGCTCACCCCGGTCCAGAGCATCTCTTTTCTCGGCATGGAGTTAGACTCAGTCTCAATGTGAGCACGTCTCACCAACGAGCGTGCACAGTCAGTGTTGAGATGCCTCACTGCTTTCAGGCCAGGCACAACGGTCCCCTTAAAACTTTTCCAGAGGCTCCTGGGGCATATGGCATCCTCCGTGGTGGTCGCGCCGCTGGGGTTGATGAATATGAGACCGCTTCAGCACTGGCTTCAGACTCGAGTCCTGAGACGAGCATGGTGCCGCGGCACGCACCGTGTGATGATCACCCCCACCTGCTGCAAAACATTCAAACCCTGAACAGACCTCTGTTTTCTACAGGCAGGAGTACACTTGCAGCAGATGTCCCAACGCGTCTTGGTCACGACCGACGCCTCCAGATTGGGTTGGGGCGCCGTGTGCAATGGGCGCACAGTAGCAGGCCGTTGGAAAGGGGCCCTGCTGCGCTGGCACATCAACTGCCTAGAGTTGCTGACTGTTTTCTTTGCCATGCGGAAGTTTTTTCCATTAGTTCGAGACAAACATGTCCTGATCAGGTCAGTCAGCACCACTGCGGTAGCGTACATAAATACATAAATCGCCACGGTGACGTGCGCTCCCGCCACATGTCACGACTCACCCGTCGTCTCCTCCTGTGGAGCCAGCAGCAACTCAAGTCACTGCATGCCACTCACATCCCCGGCAACCTCAATGTGGTAGCGGACGCACTGTCACGACCATGCTTGCCCGGTGGAGAGTGGAGGCTTCACCCCCAGTCGGTCCAGCTGATTTGGGAACGGTTCGACAAGGCCCAGGTAGACCTGTTTGCCTCCCAAGAGACCTCCCACTGCCCACTCTGGTATGCCCGATCAGAGGCTCCCCTCGGGGTAGACGCACGGGCACACAGCTGGCCTGTGGGGCTGCGCAAGTACGCATTTCGCCCAGTGAGCCTTCTTGCACGGGTGCTGTGCAAGGTCAGGGAGGACGAGGAACAAGTCACCCTTGTGGCTCCTTATTGGCCCACCCGGGCCTGGTTCTCGGATCTCGTACTCCTCGCGACAACCCCTCCCTGGTGAATTCCCCTGAGGAAAGACCTTCTTTCTCAGGGACGGGGCACGCTCTGGCATCCACACCTAGACCTTTGGAACCTCCATGTCTGGCCCCTGGACGGGACGTGGAAGATCTAGCTGGTCTACCACCCACGGTCGTAGCCACGATCAACTAAGCCAGAGCCCCTTCTACCAGGCAATTTTATGCCCTGAAATGGCGCTTGTTCGCGAATTGCTGTTCTTCCCGTGCTGAAGACCCACAGAGGTGCACAGTTAGGTCAGTGCTCTTATTTATGCAAGAGAGGCTGGAAGGGAGGCTGTCTCCTTCCACCCTGAAGGTGTATGTCGCCGCTATTGCGGCCCACCACGATGCAGTAGACGGCAAGTCCTTGGGTAAGCATGACTTAATCATCAGGTTCCTAAGAGGCACCCGGAGGTTGAACCCCTCCCGGCCAAGCCTGTTCCCCTCATGGAATCTCTCAGTGGTCCTCCAGAGAGCCCCCTTCGAGCCGCTAGAATCAGTTGGACTCAGGGCCCTCTCTCTAAAGATGGCCCTGCTGATCGCGCTCACTTCCATCAAAAGGGTCAGGGACCTGCAAGCGTTCTCTGTTAGTGACACTTGCCTGGAGTTCGGTCCAGAATACACATATGTGATCCTAAGACCACGACCGGGATACGTGCCCAAGGTTCCTACCACGTCCTTCAGAGACCAGGTAGTGAACCTACAAGCGCTACCCCGGGAGGAGGCAGACCCACCCCCTTCATTGCTGTGTCCGGTACGTGCTTTGCGTACCTATTTGGACCGCACACAGAGCTTTAGATGCTCTGAGCAGCTATTTGTCTGCTTTGGGAGACAGCAGAAAGGGAACGCTCTCTCCAAACAGAGGCTCTCCCACTGGGTAGTGGATGCCATTTCGTTGGCCTAACGCACCCAGGTCGTGCCCCCCCCTTGCGGGTCCGAGCGCACTCAACAAGGAGTATTGCGTCCTCGTGGGCACTGGCCAGAGGCACCTCCCTAGCAGACATATGTAGAGCAGTGGGTTGGACAACACCTAATACCTTTGCGAGATCTTACAATCTCAGGGTTGAGCCAGTATTGTGCCGTGTTTTCTCAGGTCCGAGTCGGTAGAACTCGGTAACACGCTGACGATCTGGCCGGGTGAATCGCTTGCACCTGGATATCCCACCCACGCGGGTCCCAGATTGATTCCTCCCTAGGTTCAGAGGAGGAACTTGCCGACCCAGTCCACTACGGGTACTCAATCTACCCTGAACTGGAATAGGTGCTCCACAGATCGGGACTCCTACATGGACTCCCCCTGTGTGTATTTTCCGCGGTACGGTCCCCTCACGAAGTGGATCCTCGTCTCCCTTAGGCAGTTCCCACTGCCCTCCGGTCGCCGTGTTGTAGCAACTCCCCCTTCCTCAAGGCTGGATCTACCACCGCTCCATTCTTTCCCACATGTGACCGAAGAGGCCCATGTGATGTATTTTGCCATGTTACCTCCCCCTTCCTGGGCAGGTGTGGTCTCCGCAGGGTCTTTTCCCACGATGCGGTAAGGGCCACAGCCATTTGGCTCTATGAGAGAAACATAGAGAGAAAAGAGGTCCGGCTAGGCTTGGCCTGTCCCAGGTTGGCCAGCGTCGCCTTATTCCCCTGCTTGGGTAACTAGAAGGATTCCGACGTCTTTTATGGGGCATTAGGGAAGGGTACGTGCAGTCTGACACAGCTGGTCATCCTGGCATGTGAAATACCTGCCCGCTCCTGTGTCAGCAGTACACGTACACGGCTCAGCGCATGGCGTGATTTGAAGTGGACCCCTTCGACACGACGTCAAAGTGAGCGACAGACGGGGAACGTCTAGGTTATATATGTATATGTTCACTGCAGTGGCCGGACCATTTCCAGCTCCTCAGAAAAATCCGGAATGAACTCAACATATTTCCTCGCTTTTATACCCGTATGTCCGGGACGGGGTATGCAAATACTGTCTGCCAACTTCTCATTGGCCTTTTTTCATAGACCAGAGGCATATTCGGCGACAGACCCCCTAGTGTCGCTTCTTCGACACGACGTCTCGTTCCCTCCATTAGGGAACGGAGGTTACATACGTAACCTAGACATTCTGATTTGCTGTTGCTGTAGTATCTGAAGCATGAGCTGTACAGCCACAGCCATCTTCCGGAAAGGGGCGGGGAGCAGCAGCTCATTTGCATTTAAAGAGACACACATGAAATCTCTGTGTTTTTAATTCCACCCAAAAAGAGGCATTTACAACATGGTATAATAAATGATCCGTGGGGTATTTTGAGCTGAAATTTCACAGACACATTCTGGGGACACCTGAACTTATATTACATCTTGTAAAAAGGGGCATAATAGGTCTCCTTTAAGTTACGATATTTATGCTTTTGGGAAATGGGCCACAAAACTAAGATGAATCGTAAGATGGATTTTACAATCTACTTAGGCTTATGATGCTTTTGGGAAATGAGGCCCAGACATGTTCCTACAGTGATTGCTGCAATTGCTCATTCTTTGAAAAAATGAGCTGAAATTCAGTCTGCAGGAATCCATATGTCCCTCCCAGCTGTCCTGTTTCTGCAGAAACCCTCCATTTCTCTACCTGCCAAAACTGCCAGTGGTGTATGTGAGATGCCTCCAGGCACCCAGGCAAAAATATCTATGACAAGGTCAACTCCCTCCAGGCAAGCAGTTGCAAAAAACACCTTGTTGCCTCTCAGAGGTGTAAAAAAAAAAGTCCAAAGTGTGAAGTGACTGAGTTTTGATAGCAAATTAACAATGCTAGCATCTGTACTAATCCTTCCTGCTTGCCTTTTAAAAGGAATCTGACATGTAATGCAGTGTTTTCTGGGTGTGACTGTACTAATGTAAGATTGCATGTGTCATTTATTTAATCTTAAAATCAGGGATCTACTGTACATTTTGCTTTACACATGCTTTGGGCACCTCCTCGGATCTCGTCAAATCAAAGTAAGCACATATGGTCCTCAAAAGCCATATTCATGATGTTACATTAATATCAATGCGGCAATGGTTCCACAGACATTATAAGGGGAGAAGATGGACCACTCCATAAACCTTAACACTAAATCTGCTGGCTGTTGTCACTTTTACAGTCAAAGGAGCCAATCGCCTTTTTGACATGCTAAATGACATTGCGATGCTCAATATGGCAGCTGCAGGAATTAAAGTCCTTTAAGATCCAATCACCTTTTTGTTTGCTAAAATGTGCTTGTGCTTTAACCAGACCAGCCTGAAAAGATATCTTTTTTTTTTTCTTTTTTTTGTGATTTAAAATGATGATACCATTGTCATCAGATTTTATTCCTGATTTGTAATATGTCATAGGAAGGTAATCTGGACCAGCAGTTTGAGTATTTCAGTCTTTGTCAATTCAAATAGATATGAGCTGTACGCCTGGAGGTGTTAGCAATATGGCCATCAACTGAATTTACTTGCCTCAATGGAACTGATGTTTCTCAGTAAATTAATTTACAGAAATACATTTACATATTTGGCAGACGCATTTATCCAAAGCGACTTACAGTGCACATATTACAGGGATAATCCCCCCAGAGCAACCTGGAGTTAAGTGCCTTGCTCAAGGACACAATGGTGGTAGCCTTGGGGATCGAGCCAGCAACCTTCTGATCAACAGTTATATGCTTTAGCCCACTACGCCACCACCACTCCACCACTCGAGGAACTAATGAAGAGATGTGAATAACAACCTTCACAGTCAGTAGCTAAAGTTGAAGAAATAAGTAAAGCGTTAACAATACGCGTGTGTGCACGGGCATGTGTGTGTGTGAGTGTTTGCTGGACTTTTTGCAGATCTTACTGACTGTTTATACCATATGCAACATCACTTGTCATCATGTGTATGTTTCCACTCTTTTTATGACAGTACCTGTATCACTTGATAATTGGTTATAACCAGGGTGCGAAAAGAACAACCACTACCATCCTGTCAAATGCTGGGATTTTTTTCACCACTAGTGTTGTACTGAGTTGAACCAGGCCACTTTGCAAGTAGAGCTGAGTGAAGCTTTGGTGACCTTGCTTCTGCCATGGATCACAGTAGCCCTAACATTGCTCATCAAACTAGACCATAGCTGCCAGCACTAGCTGTAAAAAAATTAATAAAAATGTAATCTCCCCTCACAGTGTGTGGGAATCCAAGCCTCTGTGCATTGCTTGTGCATGATATCTTCAATTTGGCTTTTGAAAATAAAAAAAATACTCTCGAAAGCAGTCCTGATCTCAGTATACCTTTACAGAGAAACCAGTAATTCAGGTAAAATCACTATAATCATTATTAATTATTATTAATGATTATAATACATCATTATAAGTGTAGCTAGAAAATAATCATCAGTGGTAGCATGCTTACCTGATACATTTATTCACAACGTATTTTGGTTATGTTTTGCTCAACTTATTTGTTCAAATGATCTAATGGAATCACCTGAGATTTACTATCTTTGCTAGTCGGGAGCACGGGCGTAACCAGAAAATTACTTTTGGGTGGCCTCAATAAAAATGGATGGGCCTCATTTTCACCCAATCTATTTATTTATTTATTTTTACCAAATTGTCATTATTAACAGAAAGGTGGAACATACAAACAGTCCTTTCACACTTTCAGAAATCAGAATTTTTTTTTCAAATTTGAAGTCAAAGAATAATCTGTAAAATTCTGGGTGGTCCTGGCAAAGCCACAAGTTTTAAATAAATTCTGTATTCTCTCTCTCTCTCTCTCTCTCTCTCTCTCTCTCTCTCTCTCTCTCTCTCTCTCTCTCTCTCTTATTCAAATTATGAAACCGAGTTTGAATTAATTTTGTTTAACAATCTAATCACCCACACGGTTACAGCAGACATTTTTTAGCCCTCAATTAATCTTTGGTTTCTTAGCAACAAAAAAAGGTGCACTTTCAATTCCCTTTTAAATTTACAGGTACAACAGCTCCTGTATTGTAATCACTTGAAATTGATTATTAGCATTAAGTGCCATAAAGATAAATAGTAAGTGGTTTCGTGCCCTATTAAAAAGCTGTGAGCTTTTATGACCCAGTGCTGTAAAATTATCATCTTTCATAATATAAAAGGAAAGAAATTTTGTGGACTTAAAAGAAGAATTTACAGTATTTAATACAGCAATGGTCCCGGGATATGAAAGCCTCTTAAAAGCCCTTTGGCCACCTGAGAGATTGGCAATATAAAATTACTAAAATTAAACATAAGTTCACGCACATGTATTCGCTTGTATTCATAGTGAAAAAGAAGAACAGCTTTTTTTCACAAATTAGTTATAAAAAATGAAGACAACATAGAGAAGAAAGAAAGAAAGAAAGAAAGAAAGAAAGAAAGAAATGCCAAATCCATTAAACCATTTCTGTTTTTTTAGTAACATTAATTGAGTGCATTCAACCACCTAATGTATACTTTTGAACCAGAAATGTCTTCCTGTACAACAGCATTGGCATTGGAACACACTGGCACATTGCTGAAGGATGCGGGTGATATGTACAATCAAATTAACCATGCAGCAGATACAAAGTTATAAAGAAAATGAAAAAATTTTGTAGTTCTTCCTTATACATCACACACTGATGACATTTAGGATGTCATTTTATCAATTTAACATTTGAATGATATTGGATTGTCCTTGTTGTCTGCACAAAGACACTTTCTCCAAGAAAGGTTCCTGAAAGCTTGGATTGGAACATATGAGTATCTATTTATGATCCAGAGCTGTCTGTTGTTGTGTCATTTAATATATCTGTTCAAAAGAGAGAATGAGAAATATAGGGCTTGAGAGAGTGTGGGAGATGGTGATATTGAGTTCACTAACCCATGTGTCAACATATCCTCTGTTACGATGAAAGGATGAGGATGAAAGAGTGACTCAGGTATGACTCGGCAGTGGACACTGACTCATCTGGGGTCATCTTTACAAGGGGATTTTTATTCTGTTTCTCTCACACTGTGGACCATGACATCCTGCAGTGAGTGCACCTGTCTCACTCTTCTTTGCTCTTTCAAACATTCCATGTGTAGAAAATATATCAAGGCCTAAATGTATGTGGAGTGTTGGGTGTAATTTGATCACAAAGTAATTAGTTACTGTAAAGCCATTTTTAAAAATATTTAAACTCTTGTAATCAGATTACTTTTACTGACATTTACTGAAATATATTAATTAACATGATTATAAAATAATATTATTTGTGTAGAATACCTTTAAAACATGAATTGTTTTCATTATAAGGGAGAAACGTGAGGTACTGACTTGTGTGCGATAATCCAGACTGATCTCACAGTGAAATAGGAAACAGTAGGTTGACTTTTCTTTATCTAAAATCGATCTGTGCTCATCAATATTCTAAACACTGCCCCCAGTGGTCAAAGCAGTAAGTGTTGTTGGGTGTATGGGCAGTTGTAAGCCTAATTCTCCAGGTGTCATTTTTTTTTTTTTTGCAGCTGTGCAGGCTGTGATACAATGAAGAGGAATGCATATTTTTTAAACTGCACCCCCCAACTGTATAAACCTAAGCATCAGTGGAGTAAAAACATAAAGTTATAGGGGAAAATGTAACCTATAATTCGCTGTTGTCACTGATTATACAAGCGTAATTACTTCCTGGTTTCAATGCGGGATCCGACCACAGTTCCCCCACACTGCTTATGCCACGCACTTCCAGTCACACCACAAAGGGCAGGTAAGCCTGTGTGATCATGTTGGACAATCAACGAGGAAGAAGTATAGCCAATTTTAATTGAAAAAGCATATTTTAATTTAAAAGTATTTAGAAATTAGTAATGTGATTACTTTTCCAGAATGTAATTATAGTAATCTGATTACCATTTTTTAGAAAAGTAATTACAATTTTTTGTAGTGAATTACTTTTGGAGTAACTTACTCAACACTGATAATGTATATTGTATATATATTTATTTATTTAGTTCATGAATGTTAGCTTCTGATACCATCTATAGACTGTGCAAGTTAAAGGTTGACTAGATTACATTTAGCTGATATTTGCAGTCTGCAATTCTACATATCTTGTACTAATTACTAACCAAGAATACTTTTGTTATGTAACTGTAAGCAGAAAAGCATATAGGATCATTTTAATACTTTTAATCTTTTAGGATGAGTGAGAAATGGGAATGATATAGGTTAAAATACTAATGAGAAGAAAAATCTCATGGAAGTCTTCAGCAAAAATAATTCAGCATTGCTTATTATCTGTTAAATGTAAAATTAACAGTGTGCATTGATTTTGCACTCAAAGAGATTTCTCTTAGGGTCTAATTAACAGTCGGAATTGGCTTGTGGTGTGTTTTTGTTTCCCAGACAGTGTTCATAGATTAATAAAGCATTTATTTGTACTCTATCCTGAAACATCTAATTTTAACTGAGAGGAAATAAGCATGCCGGTATTGTTGTTGTATTATGCCATATTTATGTTACCAATTTACCAATTTATTTACATTCATTTGATCTATTTATGATGAATATGATAATTGACTACTTTCATTACATATTTTTTGGTGCTGGTTTGGCCATTTTAGAGTTTGACAGCTCCCGTGTCCATTCACTTTCATGATATGGTGAAGAGCAGCATGAACATTCTGTCTATCATCTCCTTATAGAATGGCATAAGTGTCAGTAAATGGTGGCAAAATGTAAATTTTTTTGAAGAACTATACCTTCAAGCATTAAAACGTATAATGATAACAGTTCTTGTTGAAAGAGATAAAAAAAGCTTTACAAATCTAGCCATAAATAAGCAAGACGTGTTGTTTTAGAATTTTATACCCCATAACTGTAAATAATGAGTATTAGTTCAGAATCAGCTTTATTGCCAAGTGTTATCTACAATACACTTGCTCTTTCAAATAAAAAACAAACAAACAAGTTGTTAAGTTTGATTAGCTGTTTCTTCAATTTCCCACAGCCCTGACATTTGAAGACAGCTTTGATGAGTGGATGCAGCCTGTAAAAGCACAGAAATGATTTGACCGTGGCAGATTCACACATCCTGCTCAGAGGGGATGGTGATGTTCCTGTGGTCTCTGTGGTACAGCTTGATTATGGGAACATCCTTATCGGGTCTCCCCAGACAATAAAACTGTCACAGTATGGAGAAAATCCATCAATCCTCACATCTCACTATCCAGACATCCCTCTTCGCCACAAGTAGCTATATCTGCTCCCGCCCTCAATGCGGTATTTATGGGTTAAAGGAGAGCATCAAAGGCAGCCCCACTCCATTACACTTCTGTTGACCTAATTTTTGTGGGAATGGTGAAGCTTTAAAGTTGTCTAAAATATGATGGGGAAATGGGCTCACATAAGCACTTCATATATTTTTTTCAACATCGCCGGCCCTCTTTTTACTTTACCTACTGTGTGCTTGTGTCTGCATTGTAAAAAGTGGATAGTTGCTACCTAACTATTTCTACCTGACCTGTTAAAATGACTTTTGTTGGTGTAACCAAATGCAGTCTGATTGATTATAATATTAAATAATGTTTTTTTAAAAAATTGTTACTGTAAATTTTATCTTATGAAGTAAAATTTTTTTTTGAAAAAATACATTTAACAAAATTTGTGTGTATAAATATTAGCTATGTTTTAATACTGCAATGGGACTTCTTTTCAAGTGAAACAGGATGCTTAAGGAGGGAGGAAAAGGTACTGATCGGATCATGAGAAAGAGAGAAAGCAGAATTGTCCATATCTGTGTTGTGCAGTGCATGCTTTAGAGAAGGAAACATTTGCAGTGTTAGAATTCAGTGACATCACTGTCAGCATATTTATGTGTGACCTTGCATCGACTTTGATTCTAGTTTCCCCTCACAGGCCTCATCTCATCCCTGCACCCCAAACACTGACTTAAGCATTAAAAGGATAGAAATATCTATAATAATTTTAGAAAAATGGTAAATTTTTAAATAATAATTTTTAAACTGTATAGGCCCTAAGATAATATTCTTATTGCATATGTTCTGTGATATTCACACAACGCAAATGTCAGATGTTGTGTAAGTGAAAATTAGACATTGTGTCATTTTGTAATATTATAATATCTACAAATCTTGATTTGCCAATTAAGCAGTTTGGTTCTGACAGGATGATAGATGGTGAAATAACAAATAATGCCCTGGAATTTTGCAGCTGCGTCTTGTTTATGTAAATGGCATCACATTAATTGAGAAACCACAGCTGAATAAATATACAGTATAGTGAAAATGTCTATGCATTGTTTTGGTATTCCGAATGTTCCTCAAGAACCTGTTCTGCATTATTTACACTCATTTTGAGAGGTCTTCCAACACAATAACATTTTTAAATACCACTAAGGACAAAAATTACCTTAAAAAAAGAAGTCCTCATAGAAACCAAGGCTTAAAGGGAAACCATCCCATTCTGAGATGGTAATCATACGGTACAGTACATATGTTCTGTAATGTAACTCTGCCTGATGAGTGCCCTATATCCCAGGCACTAAAAACATCTGTTTTGCAAGCTATTTTGAGCTATCTTAAAACGGACCCATAAAATGAAAATTATGTCACCATTTACTCAAACTCATGCTGTTCCTAACTGGTACTGCTTTCTTTCTTCCATACAACACAAAATGAAATGTGAGACAGAATGACAGCCTCAATCACCATTCTTTCATTGTATGCAAATGGTGACTGAAACTATCATACACTGCTTAATCTTTTTTGTGTTCCATGGGAAAGAAAGAACTGTCCCTTTAAAAGCAAAATGTAGCACTTTTTTTAATGGAAACTGATTGAATTGTCAAATGTTCCATAACAGAAATAATAGAATGGAACAAAGCTGTTAGAGTGGAATGTTGAATAATAAGAGGGATTGGTGATGTAAAATGTAAAAGAAAGTTGGTTCAAAAATAACATGCACTGATGAATCACGCACAAAACAAAACAAAAAAACAGAAATGTGTATTTAAAAAAGTAAATGAGGCCAATTTTGATTTCATTTCGACTTAATGCTTGTCTGCTCTTCTCAATCCCTCAATCCCTTTTTCCGAATTCTGGGATTCCAGGACTTTATCCCTTTCCATCTTTGAATAACTCTACAGGATTAACAGTCACAAAACTACAAAGAACTTGAAAAACTTCTCTTCTTTCATAAGACTGATTTCTTAATCCATTGTATAAAGTGCTTATGAAAGATTTTTAACTGCCTCTGGGTAAGTGTTTTTACCACTGATCTGCTAGATACTGTATGTAGAGCAATGTACAGTGTGTTTGTGTGTGTGTGTGTGTGTGGGGGGGTGTTGTGTGTGTGTGTGTGTGTGTGTGGGGGGGGGGGGGGGGTGGGGGTGTGTGTGTGTGTGTGTGCGTGTGCGTGTGCATGTGTGTGTGTGCGTGTGTGCGTGTGTGTACTGGGGGTTGAGCTCAGGGTTAATCTATGTTTTCTGGCTGATTGTGCACCCCTGGGCTTGTTTCTCTCTCAGCCCAGATAGAGGTCCTTTATTACATAGTAATTCCACTAACACAGCATTGGACCCCTTTGGTGAAGATGATGTTGAATCACTTCATATACACCAGTAACTGCAGGAGAAGAAGTCCTCACGTAAAACAGCTAATCATGCTTTTCCATTAAGCCTAAAATTACACATAGTTCACATTTTTGATGCAATGCAATGGTATGATGTTTATTTGATGTCCTTTAAAAACCCTGCTGTTTCAAGGGCTTAATGTAAATCAATTTATTTTATTTAGCCTAAACAGAAGATGAAGTTATCACAATCAAGTTAAACCAAGAAAATATTCGGAGATCAGTCATACAAAATTTGGCATTCGTGAATTAGTCTAGATTTGTTTATTTTTTATGGTGTTTAAGGTATATGTGACAAGGAGGAGGTCGAGACCGGGCTGTGACTTTGCACACCTGGAACCCAATCGGGCTAATCAGCTGAGGAGAGGGATAAGTGCAATGAGATGAGCAGTTCGGGAGAGAGAGCTGCAGGCAGCTGCTGTTCCTGTTCCTGTTATGTTTGTGTCTTTGTGTTTAAGTTTATTAAAAACATTACTTTGATGCTTCGTCCGGTACCCACCTCTGCCTTTCAATTGAACCCTGTTACAGTATAGTTACATTTATGTCTGCTTGTAACTGCTGTCACAATGTATTCATGAAATCAAATATATCATTTGTAAAACGTGCACACATTGTGGATACTTTTTAGAGTGAAAGAGATGCTCTTAAACATCATTATGCCTTGGTTATCTTTCTGTTTGCCTGTGACATTATTTAGATCCCATTTAATCATTAAAGGGCAGTAAAACTGTCAAGAAGTAGACAGTCTCTGAATAAAAGGTTGCATGTGATTGGTTTCAGACCACAGAGAAGTTTATAGGGCTGATTCTCTATCATGTTTCTCAGGATAAGGTTAACTGCCTTTGTTAAAGGTCAGGAAAGGCTCACTTCATTTTCTGAAAAAAAAAATAAAAAATTGGTGGACTCACTGCTGAATCCCTCAGACAGATCCCTAAACATGAGAGATCTGAACTTCATCAAGCATCCTTTATCTTAATTACAGGTGGAAACACAGCTTAAAAAGTCATTCCAATAATAAATTGTGTATTAGGATTCTTTTTTTTTTTTCGTTAACATTTTTCTTTTTTACAGACATTTTTAGTAACATTCAAGCACAACTTTGCTTATATCAATAAGGCAGAACATGGCAAGTTGCCACATGAGGAAATTGCAAGTAACCTGCAGAGGAACATTTTACGTCAGTTGTGTTTCAGCCAGACTGATCTCACAGTGAAATCGGGACAGTAGGTTGACTTTCTTTTAGCTAAAATCGGTCTGTGCTTACTGAAACACAAAACACTGCCCCCACTGGCCTACGCAGTAAATGTTGTTGTGCATATGGTATGGGCATGTGTGAGCTCCATTTTCCGTGGTATAATGTCCACAGAGGGGTGCTAAAAGCGAGTTGTGAAGCAAGTTATTTTCAGCTATAAACCTAACTATCAGTGGATTAAAAATGTTAAGTTATAAAGAAAAATGCAAACTCACAATCAACTTGCCGACTTGCTATGTGATCCTGTTGCACTATGAGGATTTAACCTGCAGAGCCAGAGCCATAACGTGCTGTTTTTCACTTTAATATAATGTTTTTTTATTCAGCATTTATAACCTAGAGATATTACTTGCTTTTAATATGAACCGTATTGCCATATGCAATATAATAAACAAAGGAACAGCCTTAGAGCCTGACTTAGTGATGGCTGATGAAAAGTGCTGTCGTGCTAGACAGATTTGTGCTTTAGTGTGTGGAGTATAGGAAGGCAGTAACCCTCACGTAAGAACACTTAGTCTGCCGGAATATACTCTCAGTTCTTTCAGAACCTTTTGGGAACTGAAGGAAAAGCCCACCACTCATGTGAGAGCTGGTCTATAAAAGTCCAGTGAAAGTGTGTTAGAGAGCTGGATGGCTTGCTTTATCGCACTGTAAATGACCAACATCTTGGTGAATGTCAACAGCTGCTCTTACCCTCATGTCTAAAAGAACAGGTCCTTGAAAGTGTTCATGACAGTATGGGACATCAGGGTATTGAGAGCACGCTAAACCTGTTGTGGCAGCAATGCTTCTGGGTTGGCATGTATAATGATGTGGAGCAGTAGATCAAAACTGTCAAAGGTGCATTTTAATCAAGATGCCACAGCCAAGGATACATCATCCTATAAAGCCATTTGTTGCTTCAAGGCCCTTTGAAGTAGTGGCAGTAGATTTTACTATGCTTGAACCTGCCTCTGATGGCTGTGAGAATATGTTAATTGTGATGTTTTCACAAAATTCAAACTAGCGTTTACAAGCAAGAATCAGAGGGCTGATACCACTGCCAAGATCCTTCTGATAGAGTGGTTCACGAAATATGGTGTGCCTAAACAATTGCATTCTGATCAGGGTAGAAATTTTGAAAGCGACATGATTGCTGAGCTGTGTAAACTGTATGGTGTAAAGAGAACCTGCATCACACCATATCTGACTTAGGGTAATTCTCAGTGCGAGCACTTTAAAAAAATTCTTCATGATCTATTACGTACACTTCCCCCTGAAAAGAAAAGGTATTGGCCAGAACACCTTCCTGAGTTGGTTTGTGTTTATAATGTAACACCATATGCAATCACAGGATACTCACCTCATTACTTGCCATTTGGAGTCAAACCACGTCTTCCAGTAGATGCACTGCTAGTTCAAGATTAAACAGAAAACATGATTGGTTAGTGATTCACCTAGACAAATTGAAAGAAGCTCATGAGAAATTCAGGGAATACACCAAACACAAGGCTGCTGAAAGACTTTCCCCTTTGATTATCAAGGTCTACTGCCCTGTGACTGATGTGGGTCAACAGGGATTCTTGCATCACAGACCTTTGGGTAAAAACAAAATGCAGGATTCATGGGGAATTTGTAGAAAGGGCAGTGGCTGCCTGTGCATTTTAAGTCTTGGACTTCAGTACAATTCATGCCATTAAGAAAACACTGCTTCACAATTAGTAAGACACCGTATGCCTATGAACATCATACATTGCATCACAGCCAAATAATAATACCAATTGACATTTTTAAAACAGATCATGGTTACGGGCAAGGAAGAGGCGAGAAACCGGCTTGACATATAAATCATAGGTTTAATGTAAAACTCAAAATACAAACACATAAGACGACAGACATGTCCGTGAACGATCTCTCTCTCTCCCATCACCGTCGGCGAGTGGCCTTTATCCCTCTTGACGGCTTAATTAACCTAATACGGGACCGGGCGTGCGTAATCACGCCCCGGTCCCGCCCTCCACCGTGCCACACACGTCTATGTGCGAAATCCAAAATCAAGAAGGTCTAATACCAAGAAAAATCTCTCTAATAATATTTGTGATCTAAATGTTGCTTGCAATAATTTTTGTTTTGTAAGGGTACACGGTTACTTTTCAAAACATAAACTGACACTGAATGCTTAAGCAGCTTAATTTACACTTAGAAAACTCCTGATGTTGCTATAACAATGCAAAAAGCACTTATCAATTTACTTGAAGTGAAAATCAGCCCTCCTTTCCTGTTTACATTTCAGGTTTTTAAATCCATAAAGATCTCTTTCTCAATAGTGATAGCGGCAGTGACAGCTAGAAGGCCTGGACTGGGACATATCCTAAAGATTGTGTATTGTAACTTAAGGTCATGTGAGATGGTAGAGCCCTGGAACCTGAATGACTACACTGCTGCCACAGTGCTGTACAAAATGGTGAGCAGGGTCAGTGTTGGAGTGTTCCTCCTAAAGTCCACTATCATCTCCACTGTTTTGAGCATGTTCAGCTCCAGATTGTTTTGACTGCACCAGACAACCAGCTGTTCAACCTCAATTCTGAATGCAGACTCATCATCATCCTGAATGAGGCTGATGACTGTAGTGTCGTCTGCAAACTTTAGGAGCTTGACAGAGGAGTCCTTGGCGGTGCAGTCATTTGTGTACAGGAAGAAGAGTAGCTGGTTGAGCACACATACCTGGGGTCACCAGTGCTGATCGTACAGGTGCTAGTAGTTAATTTTCCCAATCTCATCAGCTGCTGCCTGTCTGACAGAAAGCTGGTGATCCACTGACAGACAGAATTGGGAACAGAGAGTTGGTTTAATTTAGTCCAGAGAATAGCTGGGATGATGGTGTTAAAAGCCAAACTGATGTCCACAAAAAGGATCCTTTCATATGTCCCTGGTCTGTCCAGATGTTGCAGGATATGATGCAATCCCTTTGTTGACTGCATCATCCACAGACCTGTTTGCTTGATAAGCAAATTGAAGGGAATCCAGAAAGGGTCCAGTGATGTCCTTCAGGTGGGCCAACACCAATCTCTCAAATGACTTCATGACCACAGATGTCAGAGCAATGGTCTGTAGTCATTAAGTCCTTTGATTTTTGGTTTCTTTGGGACAGGGAAGATGGTGGAGGAGGGGGGGAGGATGGTGGCTGCAGGAGGTGTTGATGTTTGTGTGAAGTGAAGGTCAGAGTGTGGGGTGTGAGACTGGGTTTTTCAAATCTACAGTAAAACACTTTCAGGTCATCAGCCAGTTGTTGATTCCCTACAGTGTTGGGGGATGGTGTCTTGTAGTCAGTAATGTATTTCAGGCCTCTCCACACTGATGCAGGGTCGTAAGCTGAAAACTTGTTTTTCAGCTTCTCAGAATAGCTACTTTTAGCCACTCTAATCTCTTTTGTTAGTGTGTTTCTGGCCTGAGTGTACACGATTTTATCCTGACTTCTGTAAGCATCCTATTTGGCCTGACGAATCTGCCTGAGTTTTGCTGTAAACCATGGTTTGTCATTGTTGAATGTTAAATAAGTCCAAGCTCATCCAAATTGGTGGCTGCAGCTTAAAAACACTCCAATCAGTGCAGTCAAAACAGGCTTGTAGTTCCAGCTCTGCTTCATTTGTCCATCTTTTCAGTCTTTACTACAGGTTTAGCTGATTTAAGTTTCTGCCTGTAGGTCAGAAGAAGATGAACCAGACAGTAATCCAAGAGTTCCAAAGCTGCTCTAGGGACAGAGCGATATGCATCCCTTAATGTTTTGTGTAGTGATCCAATATGAATGTATTTCTATCTCTGGTGGGGCATGTAATGTGTTGTCTGTATTATGGCAGTTCACAGGTGAGATTGGCTCTATTAAAATCGCCAAGAATAATAATAAGTGAGTCACATCATTGCAATATTGCCACGAAGCCTTGACCCCCACCAGTTTGCCTACAGAGCGAACCGATCCACGGAGGACGGCGTGGCCACAGCACTACATGCTGCACTGTCACATCTGGAGCAGCAGGGGAGCTATGTGCGGATGCTCTTCACACAAACTAGTGGTAAAACTGGGCGACCTGGGGCTTCCACATTCCACCTGTATGTGGATGCATAGCTTCCTCTTGGGCCACAGACAGAGGGTTAGAGTGGGCCGTCATACATCCACAGCCCTGAGCCTCAGCACTGGCTCGCCCCAGGGCTGTGTACTGAGCCCCCTGATCTATTCCCTCTACACACATGACTGTGCCCCCGTCCACCATAGCAACACCATTGTGAAGTTTGCTGATGACACCACAGTGGTGGGGCTCATCTCTGGGGGGGATGAGTCTGCCTACAGGGATGAGGTGGAGCGGCTGACAGCATGGTGCAGGGGCAACAACTTGCTCCTTAACACCACAAAGACCAAGGAGCTCATAATAGACTACAGGAGAAAGAAAATGTACATTCCACCACTAACCATCAACGGGGACTGTGTGGAGAGGGTGGCAAATTTCCGCTTCCTGGGAGTCCACATTGGGGAGGGCCTGACCTGGAGCGCCAATACCTCTGAGCTACTGAAAAAGGCCCAGCAGAGACTTTACTTCCTGAGAATACTCAGGAAGAATAACATCACACAGAAACTGCTGGTGTCCTTCTACCGAGCCTCCATCGAGAGCATTCTTACATACTGCATCTGTGTATGGTACACCAGCTGCACAGTGGCTCAGAGGAAAGCGCTGCAGAGGGTTATCAACACGGCCCAAAAAATCGCCGGCTCCCCTCTCCCCACACTGGAAGAACAGCTCCAGTTGCATCAAAAAAGCACAAAACATTATAAAGGATTCTTCACACTCGGGACACTCTCTGTTTGAGCTGTTGCCATCAGGCTGACGATTCAGATCAGTCAAAACAAGGACAAAAAGATTCAAACACAGTTTTTATCCTACAGAAATTAGCACACTCAATACTGCTAATTAATTATGTACTTTTATGTGGGTATGGGTATACTTGGGCAGTTTTTTTTTAAATAAATTTATGAATGATGCACTGACTGGTGAGCACTTTAAATTTTATTGTAATGGTGACAATGACAATAAAGGATCTATCTATCTATCTATCTATCTATCTATCTATCTATCTATCTATCTATCTATCTATCTATCTCTATTAACTCTGCAATGTGATTCGCTACGAACAGCTGAAAGCCCTGTAGATGTAACGCGCTCTCCGGTATGGCTTCCCTCAGCCAGGTTTCTGTCAAGCACAAGGCAGCAGAGTTTGAAAAGTTATTTCATCTGTCCCAAATTATCCAAATTTTTCTTTTGTCTCTGTCCATCCGTCTCTTTCATTACAAAGACACGTTGATTCTTCTGATGAATCTATTTAATGTGAACACTTTTAGCTCTCACTCCCTATGCTTCTTTTGAAGGACATTAACTCCTAAAGACCACTGTAGCTGGCCTGTTTGAGAAGGGACAATTGGCAAAGGCATAGTGAAAATAATCAGCCGTTTTGAGGTAATACTTAGAGACAGGAAGTCTATTTTGTATTTTTATTTTAAAAAAAATTGTGATTCCAAGCAAAGGCAGCAAGCTGACAGGAATTATGACATGTTTTTGCAGTCTTTTTAGAGGCTTCATCTGTTATATGTGGTAAAGTCAATCGACAAGAGAATAACTTGTAACAACATTAAGGACTCAACAACAAGGGTTCCCCAAAGGCCTGGAGCCTATGTGAGAGGGATTCAGGACAGTTGACAAAACTGTCACTCGCTCTGTTGGGCTAGTGCTGCATTGTTGCTATTTTATGTTCACTGATCATATGTTTTTTGCCTTGCAAACTAAAACAATTTATTTTGTGTGATGTATTGGACATTTTTGTTGTGAATCATGGTAATTAAATGTCACCATGAAACATAATCTATTTGGCTAACATAGATGAGGTTTTCTAGTCTTAGACGTATCAGACAAATCAGTAATATTTGAACTTTAAACCATTGTTTTCCAAAAAAAAGTGGCCAAATTCATAGCTTTTATGGAGTTATATTATAGTTGTATCTGTTATTGCAAACTAAAACCTAATTAATTATTTTTTAATGGAATGACAACATTAAATGTAAAATATTAATATTTTCTTCTTGTTTTTGTTTTATCTTTATAATGGTGAAAATTATGCATGTATCTGTATAAGTCTTAGTGCATACATAATGACTATGTTGAGCATATGGTTTTAAAAGTGAATTGACTGCCACTTAATATGATGTATCTCAATATCACAACACAAGATACAATACATCAAAGAGCTTTGCTTCATGCATTTTCTGAATAATATATGAATGTAGATCACAGACAGGGGCCTCAGGATATTTAAAGCACAAAAGTAATAAGATGGCCACTCACAAGCCAAATACAGTCATGAGTTAGAGTGATTTCTCTTTGTTTTTTCTGTAATGGAATAACAAGAGCGATGGTGCAATAGAGACAATGAATGTGAAACAGAGTATGATAAAGTATTCCAGGCTGCTAATTCTGCTTCCATCTTCTCCAGTTACTATTAATCCTTATATCGGCTTTAATGAAAAAGTGAGAAGATCTAATTGCACACAGTAAAGTCATTCATCTTAGTCACTTACTGAAAGTGTGAGTTCAGTCACCTCAGAGAGCAAAGTGTGTCCTTTGCACTGATTTCAGATACCCTCTAGTCATGCAAATGATGCTCATTATTGAGTGTTTGTAAATTGCAGTCCCTTTTAGAATGCACTGGAATACACCTGCCATTTCTTTACTGTCATATCTGTATAATTTTCTTTACAGTTCATCACATTATCATTGCTATACCCTCACCCAGATAACAAATGTATGTTCTTATGTGAACATGTACATAAATAGAATGTTATTTAAAGGTTAGTACTACATTTCTGAAAATGTAAAAACAAATCCTGAAAACTTAGGCCACATCCACACTTATACGTTTTTACAAAAAATGCATACTGTATATGTTTATGCCCTTCATCCACACTAGAACACCATTTTCCTCCATCAAAAAAAATAGCATTTCGAAAAATGCTCTCCATACCGTATACTTTGGAAAATCATGACATAGGAAACTGAAAATGGATGTCTGGATGTGGCCTAAATTTTACAACAAATGTATTAGTTTTCAGAAATCTAGTTTAAAGGACATATACCCACAAAGTTTTACTGAGACAACGTCCACAATACACCATTTTAAGTTTTCATAATGTCATTGTTTTCCAAAGTATGCAGTACTATAAAGAAAGCAAGTCTTTGTCCACGTCCACACGTTTTAACTTGAAAACGCTTTGATTTTGCTATGGTTACGCCTCTTATAAAATGGCATTTTCCTCCACTGAAAACACTCTCCATTAATGCATGCTTTGGACATTGATGATGTTAGGAAACTAAAACTGAGAGTTGATGTGGCCTAAATTTGCCAACAACTATTTTAGTTTTCAGAAATCTTTTTTAAAGAATTTATACGAACAATGTTGTACAAAGGTCACGTCTACAAATAATACTGTACGTTTTTGTTTGAACTCCAGCTTCCTAATGTTTCCTAATTTCTAAAGTCTTTGACCACGTCCACACTAATACATTTTCAATAGAAAATGCTTTGATTTAGCTATATTTTAATGCCTCTAATCCACATTGGAACAACCTTTTCCTTTAAATCGGAGCATTTCACGTTTTCAAAATGCTCTCCATTATAGCACACTTTGGAAAATTATGACGTTAGGAAACTGAAAACGATTAGTGAGGACATGGCCTAAATTGAAATGAATTGAATAATTTTCAGAAATCTAGTTTTCTAATGTAGGACATACATGAAAAAAAGCCACATTGACACTAATATTTTAACTCCATTTTCATTCTTCTAATGTCATCGTTTTCCAAAGTATGCAGTACTAGACAGCGTTTCTGAAAGTCTTTGGCCACGTCTACACTGACAATTCACTACATTAACTCCTCTCACACTGAAATTGTGTTTTTCATAAAAAAATTAAATAAAAATTACATTGCGGAAAAGCTCTTAATTACCTCATATTTTGAAAAACAATGACATCAGGAAATTGAAAACTGAGTTTTGAAAAGAAAACTGATTAGTGTGCATGTGCCATTTTAGAAGGAGGAAAACGCCATTCCAGTGTGGATGAAAAGCTTAAGCATATCAAAATCAATGCATTTTAAACAAAAGCGTAGTGTGGACATTGCCTAAAATCTCTTAACACTGAGAACTTTTACAGAATACGAACAACCATAACAATCTAACAATTATAAGGATGTTCCATTAACGTTATTTTAACAACATTTGTTACTAATCTTTACATAAAAAACTGTAAGCCAATGCTGTTGGAATGTTCCCAATTAGGTGTGCAGACGAATTAATAATGTAAGTGATCACTAATGGAAAACATCCAAAGGCCCTGCCCACTGTAAGCAAATTTACGCCCTTTATAAAATAATGGAGCATACGATTGCCACAAGGACAAGATACAAAAAGATTGTACTCACAGAGGGTCACTTGTGCTGCAAAATAGAATACCATCCAGTAGTGTGACCTCTTCCCATCTGCTAGCTGCAGCCACCTGAGAATTATGTAGCCTTCTGTACATCAATTATCCATGACAATGCGAGCCATCATTTAATTATTTTTTATTTATTTTATTTTTTGCATGCTTAGAGTGTAAGATAAGTTTTGGTATGTGATAAATTACCTTCTCAAATTGAACATCTTCAGCAGCCATAGAATGGGCTTGTAATTGTTGATTCCTAGTTAGGCTATCATTTCCATGCCCCGGGAATTTGTATTTTCCCTGGTTTAATCAATGTCAACCAAAGTCACAAGAGAAGCAATTAACTAGAATCTATGTGCACCCCCCAAGGCATCTTTATACAGGTAAAAAAAATGGGAAACCTTGTGCTTTGTTCTTGCTCCCTGCACTAGTGTTTCTCAACCACTGTGTCGTGGCACATTAGTGTGAAAGATTGTCAGGGGTGCTGTGGAAAATTCTAAAAATACACAAAATAAATAAATGCATTACATTTTTTAAATATAATTTCAGGAATCCAAACTTCCCACCTTTTGAAGAAATTTTCCCTTTTGAAACCATAATCGTTCACTTTTGTGATTGTGAAGAGCAATGATTAATATGCAAAAGTGAGTGATATTTATACATGTTAAGGGTCTTTCACATGATTCGTTTCAGCGCTTCAGATTCATTGAAGTCTATGAAGTGACGTCACTTTACACCAAAGTGCATTTCACACACATGTTTTTGCTTCACCAAGAGTCTAATTTCCTTGAGAGTACTAAGCAACAAGAAATATTTAAAAACCGTCCATGAATGTCTCATAATTTGTCGCTACCTAGTGGCATTTCCAGAAGGGGTCACTGAACTAATCAGTTAATAAAATTGAACAAATTTCTGAAATAGAAGCAAGCCTAACCAAAATGCTCTTTATTTTGCTGCTAATTCTGCACAATTGTAAACTTAAATAAACATGAATCACTAAAACAGCTGGAATTGGTACTTTTAGCTTATTCTTTTTAAAAAAAAATATCCCCAGAAAAAAAATTTGTGGACCAGTGATTTTCTTACCTTTTTCGCCCCTCATGAGTTTGCATCCCTGTAATTTGTTGTAACATTGCAAGAACATATCTACAAATTAGAACATTTTTAGTTTTTTCATTGACCATTTAGAGCTCTTGCCACCTGTGACCTCACACAGTGTAGCTTACCTATGTGACTTGTTTTTTGTTTTGTTTTGTTTTTTGCATAGCCAAATATCATTATAAGTAAACACACTACTAAGATGGACAGAAAACATTGACAAGTTCTTGGCACTGAACACTTCTGCCATTCTTCTCCCCATGGGTGTGAGTAACAGATGGAGCTGGGAGATTCTAATAACAGTAAGGATGATGTCATCCGCAGCATGATGCTGTAACTTCCACTGTTTTGGCGCCACAAATAACAGTAGAGATTGTAAAGTGTCTACTTTGGTGTGCAGTTTATTTTCTCTCTCTCTCTCTCTCTCTCTCTCTCTCTCTCTCTCTCTCTCTCTCTCTGTGTGTGTGTGTGTGTGTGTGTGTGTGTGTGTTGTCAAGGTTTTAGTAGATGTAATTAATAATGTCTGTGGCAGTTCAGTTTGATTGCTGCTTAAATTGGCTGTTATCGAATGATGCCACCTCGAGGTGAACAAGTTCCACTGCATCTTTAAAGCATACCTACTTCTTTTCTGAGTACTCTCAGTGAATTCACGTTGTTATCTCTTATCTCTCCAGCTAAATTTTGTTTGTAAATGTTTTCAATAAGACAAGAAACGTTCTGAGTTTGGCAGTAAGCACCCAGCATCAGGCGACAATTTTTTTTATTCCTCCAGGGGGCGCTTGGGGCAACGCAAACGACTGTGATTGGTTCATCTTGATTAGCGCTGAGATAAATAACATGTACAACATGATATCAGATGTACGCGCGCCTTGAAAATTATTTACATCCGCATAACAATACTGAGAAACTTTAGTAGCTGTTGAGTTGTGGACAGTGAAGAATTAGAAGTCGAATTAGGAGACTACTGTTTAGATTCATCATACCTGACCAATGTTTTACTCTAATTGCCATCTTATCGCATAGGACAACGTTATTAACAGGCCACTTTTGTCCTCAAATGATTATATACTGTTGGTGTGTGTTGACTGTCAACAAAGTCGAGTAATGGCGATGTCACAGGTAAATTTCATCTGTTAACGGCTACACCAGATAACATTGTTTACGTTCCGTAAACGTTAGTTAGTGTATGGTTGAGAAAGAAAAAATACATTGTTCCTTGGACGTTAGGAGTTGCCTTCCAAAACACACGCTAACGTTGATATAACGTTCTGATTGTGTTTGCTGAGACAGGCTTTACTGTTTTAAAGAGCTGTTCTTATGTATTCATCGGTAATGAGTCATGACAGGTCGTGGGTAGATGTTAATGTTTATTTTGTGCAGTATGATTGTAATAGTGGTGTGTCCATAGACGTACAGTATACAACACTGGTCGGCCCTATCACTTTAACTTGTTTCTATCTCGCTCGCTCTCTATCTATCTATCTATCTATCTATCTATCTATCTATCTATCTATCTATCTATATATTGTTTACATCTGTTACATTACCTTCCCTCTCTGTTTTAGGATTGACCCTTGGTGAATCCATAAACCTCCTTTTTAAACTGGCTAGTTAAAAACTACCCTCTGCCCTATGGTCAGCTCTAGTCAATCATTATTCACTCAGTACACAGGCTCTGGTGTAATGCTGCTGACATTGTGCCTTATGGTTTGTGGAGCAGTTTTGTCAGTTCATAAAAGAGCTTCAGGTTCTCCAGGCACAGTGTGCTGGTAAGTTTTCATAAAATTAATGAAGGAATAATGTTATAGGGCTACCTTGTAATTATTGTTTTCAGAAATAAAAATGTGAAACCTGATACAGTTGAAGTTCTAGGATTAAAATTGTTCAGTTAATACAACAAATGAAATAAAATATTTAAAAAAAGAATATATATATATATATATATAAAAAATAATAATATATAATATTATATATATATATAATATATTATATATATTATATATATATATAATAATAATATATATATATATATATATATATATATATATATATATATATATATAAAAAATAATAATATATAATTATTTTTATATATATGGTACCTCAAAGTGTTGTTTACATGTATCCATTGATGTAAGCAACAGATTAAATGAGTTGTAGCTTTCTCATAAACTGTTATTTATTTATCTCTGATGTTGAAATTTAATGTATTTGAATAATAGAATAAATACTTTATTCTTTCATCATTTATTCATTCTCAGCCATCCCAGATGTGTATTACGTTCTTTCTTCTGCAGAACACCAAAAACATTTTCAAGAATATCTTTGCTCTCTGTAGGTCCATACAATGCATGTGAATTGTGACCAAAATTTGACGCAACAAAAGCACTTAACGACAGCATAAAAGTAATCCATAAGACATTGGTTAAAACCTTATCTGCAGAAGCGATATGATTTTTAAGTCCTTTATTACTATAAATCTCCACTTCCACATTCTACTTATAATTGCCACCTACTGGTCAGGGCTGGTCAAAGATGGAGAATTATAGTAAAAAAGGACTTAAATATTGATCTGTTTCTCACCCACACCTTTCATATCGCTTTTCAAGATGTGGATTTAACCACTGAAGTTGTATGGATTACTTTTTTGATGCCTTTATGTTTGTGGAGCTTTAAAGTTCTGATTACCATTCACTTGCATTGTATGGACCTACATAGCTGTGATAATCTTCTAAAAATCTTAATTTGTGTCTTGCTGAAGAAAGAAAGCCATACACATCTGGGATGACATGAGGGTAAGTAAATGAAAAGAGAATTTTCATTTTGGGTGAACTATTCCTTTAATCTCCCTGCTTCTATTTTCTCTCCTCAGATGTTAAGTGGCCCTCTTCTTCTGGTGTGGACAGTTTGATTGGTTTATGGCTAAGATTCTTGCTCTCACATGTTCTCTTCACCTTTGGCATCCTCTACGGGTGGGGTTTGCATCATTACGCTCTCGCAGTATGTCGTCAATCGAGACGCGAGCCCGGGCTGTGTTTTCTGCGGCCGTTGAAGGTGTGCAGCCAGACAAAGTGGTCAGCAGGGGTTTGGAGCGACATGGGGACAAACTGCTTGTGGGTGGTCAGAGTTTCACTCTTAGTAATAACCTTTATTTGGTGGGCTTTGGTAAGGCTGTGCTTGGGATGGCAGCAGAAGCAGAGAGGATTGTAGGGGACCATCTGATTAAAGGGGTGGTCAGCGTGCCACATGGTATACAGAATACACTACAACGTCATGGGAAAGAGTAAGTATTTTTCATCATCTTAGAATGTGTTTTTGTTTGGTTTTGGTTTTCTTTTGCTTTGGTGAATTTCACCCTAAAATCAAAATAAGGAAATGAGAAATTATATTTCCTTTAAAAAAAACTATCAAGATCCTCCCCCATTCTCTGTAATTTAAAGCAAAAAAAATTATATATACCTCTGGCGGCCAAAAGTTAGGAATAATGTACATATTTTGCTCTTATGGAAAGAAATTTGTACTTTTACTCACCAAAATGGCATTCAACTGATCAGAATGTATAGTCAGGACATTTATAACCTAAAAAATTACTATTAAAATTTTGAAAAAAAAAAAACTATTATAATAATATGTTCAGAACTTCTTGTACTACTTCAGAGCATTCTCATCAAAAAAATCCTCCATTGCAGCAATGACAACTTTGCAGATCATTGGCATTCTAGCTGTCAGTCTGTCCAGATACTCAGGTGACATTTCACTCCACACTTCCTGTAGCACTTGCCATAGATGTGACTGTCTTGTCGGGCACTTCTCACATACCTTACAGTCTAGCTGATCCCACAAAAGCTCAATGGGGTTAAGATCCATAACACTCTTTTCCAATTATCTGTAGTCCAATGTCTGTGTTTCTTTGCCCACTCTAACCTTTTCTTTTTGTTTTTCTGTTTCAAAAGTGGCTTTTTCTTTGAAATTCTTCCCATAAGGCCTGCACCCCTGAGTCTTCTCTTTACTGTAGAACATGAAGCTGGTGTTGAGCAGGTAGAATTCAATGAAGCTGTCAGCTGAGGACACGTCAGGCATCTATTTCTCAAACTAGAGACTGATGTACTTATCATCTTGTTTAGTTGTACATCTGGCCTTCCACAACTCTTTCTGTCCTTAATAGAGCCAGTTGTCCTTTGTCTTTGAAGACTGCAGTGTACACCTTTACATGAAATCTTCAGTTTTTTTGGCAATTCCAAGCATTGTATAGCCTTCATTCCTCAAAACAACAATTGACTGACGAGTTTCTAGAGAAAGCGGTTTCTTTTTTCCATTTTTGACCTAATATTGATCTTAAGTCATGTCAGTCTGTTGCATACTGAGGCAACTCAAAACAAAGACAATGTTAAGCTTCATTTAACAAATCAAATAGCTTTCAACTGTGTTTTATATAATGGCAAGTGATTTTCTAGTACCAAATTATCAATTTAGCATGATTACTCAAGGATAAGGTGTTGGAGTGATGGCTGCCTAGAAATGGGGCCTGTCTAGATTTGATCAAAACATTTTTTTGTTTTGTTTTTCAAATAGTGATGGTGCTGTTTTTTACATCAGTAATATCCTGACTATACTTTGTGATCAGTTGAATGCCACTTTGGTGAATTAAAGTACCAATTTCCTTCTGAAACAGCAAAATCTGTTAATCTGTTCTTTTGGTGTGTGCGTGTGCGTGCGTCGCTTTGCTATACACACACAAACAGCATATATACACTACCGGTCAAAAGTCCACTTGACTGGGGTCACTTGACTGAAATGTTTCTCATGATCTTAAAAACCTTTTGACTTGAAGGCGTTTGCTTAAATGTTTGAAATTAGTTTTGTGTGTGTGTGTATATATGTATATATATATTATCTCATTTTATCTAATTTTATGTTGCAGCCTTAAGCTTAAATGCTTTCTTTTTTTTTTTACTCTATACCCCATAATGACCAAGCAAAAAACAGATTACTTTGCAAGTTTATTAAAAAGAGAAAACTGAAATATCACATTGACATGCATATTAAGATCCTTTGTATGACACTTGAAATTTAGCTCCGGTGTATCCCATTTCACTTGATAATCTTTGAGATGATTCTACGCTTTTATTGGAATCCACCTGTGGTAAATTTAATTGATTGGACATGATTTGGAAAGGCACACTCCTGTCTATATAAGGTCTTGTAGCTGAAAATGCATTTCAGAGCTAAAACAAAGCCATGAAGTCAAAGGAACTGCCTGCAGATATCAGAGACGGAATTGTGTCGAGGCACAGTTCTGGGGAAGGCTTAAAAATAATTGCTGAATTGAAAGTTCCCAAGAGCATAGTGGCATCCATAATTCCATAATTCAATTTGAGCAATCCAAATGGGCCTTGATAAGAGAGGTGACCAAGAACCCAATGGTCACTCTGGTTGAGCTCCAGAGATTATGTCTGGAGATGGGAGAAACATGCAGGACGACAACCATCACTGCAACACTCCACCGATCCTGTCTTTATGGCAGAGTGGCCAGACTTGGAATTAGCAAAAAAGCACCTAAGGGACTCTCAGACTGTGAGAAACAAAAGAATGGTGTGATGAAACAAAGACTGAACTGTTTGGCCTCAATTCCTAGCATCATGTCTGGAGGAAACCAGGCACTGCTCACCACCTGCGCAATACCATCCCAACAGTGAAACATGGTGGTGGTAGCATCATGCTGTGGTGATGTTTTTCAGTGGCAGGGACTGAAAACCTGGTCCAGAGCACTCAGAACCTCATACTATGCTAATGGTTCACCTTCCAACAGGACAATGACCCCAAGCACACAGCCAAGACAATGCAAGAGTGACTTGGGAACAACTCTGTGAATGTCCTTGAGTTGTCCAGCCTGGCCTTGAACCCAAAAGAACATCTCTGGAGAGACCTGAATATGGCTGTCCACCGATGGTCCTCATCCAACCTGACAGAGCGTGAGAGGATCTGTAGAGATGAATGGCAGAAAATCCTCAAATTCAGGTGTGCAAAGCTTGTCGTATCATACCCAAAAAGGCTTGAGGCTGTAATCGCTGCTAAATGTGCGTCAACTAAGTACTGAGTTAAGGGTCTGATTACTTATGTTTTTGCAAATTTGCTAAGTTATCAAAAATATTTTTTTTTGCTTTGTCATTAGTGTAGATTATGGAGTGTAGATTGATTTTATTTATTTTTTTATCATAAGGCTGCAACATAACAAAATGTGAAAAAATGAAGGGTTCTGAATTCTCTCTCTCTCTCTCTCTCTATCTATCTATCTATCTATCTATCTATCTATATATAAAATACATTAGTTTAAATTATTTAAACTAGTATCTGTGCATCATGGTAATATTTGTTGTACAGCCTATAATATGTGCTGATTTACATTAAAAAAATCATTGTTATTATGTATAAAGTATTTTTCTTGCATTAAACTAAAGAGAATCTAATATAATCATTGAGAATGACTTCACTATTGAGAACAATGGGAATTACAAAAATCCTCAAAAGTACAACATCCAGATGCATTACAGTATTGAGGGGGAAATGTGCTTAATTATAATGAAACTGATGTTACGATTCTTAAGTCCAAAAATATGCTTCATTCTCTTTACTCAAAATAAATTTATATATATATATATATATATAAGTTACACTTTAAATACACTCTTGATTTTTGGTGTGATTCACCCATTTATTAGCTATGATTGAAGCAGCTATTACAGAAATTACAATTGATTTGAAGTGTATTAAATTAAAGCTAAGCACTAAAATCACTTAGACTTAAAGTTGAACTGACTTCAGAGGGCTTGGCTACTATAGGTAGAACATTTTTATTTAGCCTAGCTGTATGGAAGTTACAGAGAAACTCTTGTTTGTATGCCTATTCAGGAAGATGCTGCTTGAGAATAACAGTAGAATTACAGTGATGGAAGGAGCAAAGCACAATTTACCAGATGCAGATGCCCAGAGGACAGCAGAGTGTATTCGAGAGCTGGCCAGTGGTCTGACTGAGAAAGACCTGCTGCTTGTGCTCATCTCTGGTACTGTGATTTGTACAGAGGTCAATTCATTAAATTCAGGTAGCGATATAAATCTTAAACATTATATCATACATTTTTACACACATCTATGCACAGGTGGGGGTTCAGCTCTGTTACCTGCTCCGGCCCCACCCATGTCCTTGCTGGAGAAACAGGATGTGACACGGCGACTCGCAGCAGCAGGGGCCACAATTCAGGAGCTTAACACAGTGCGACGAGCTCTGTCCCTGTTGAAGGGTGGAGGACTTGCCCAATGTGCCTACCCAGCCCAGGTAACACAGACATGCAACAAACAAAAAGACCTAGAACATTTTTAAAAAGGTGTGCAGTATATAGCAGATTTTAATTAAAAAAAATTATATTCAGTAGTGCTGGGAAAAAAAATAATAATTCTGAAACTTTGAATCATTTGAACCAATTCATAGCACTTGAATCAAGACTGCTGGTTGCAGGGATGTCAATGCAATGGGAAGATGAGTCAAAAGCAGCTTTAATGACGCAATGCTCTGGAAAGTATTAGCTGCAAAACATTGGTCTGAGTCTTTGAAGAATCTAGCATTGTAGACATTCACACTGTATAAGTTGGCCCTTTTTTATGATAATTATTTCTAATGTTTCAAAACAGTTTGAGGTAACTAAGCGACGTGGCTTGGCTGTTTTGATACGTGCGCTGAGACACTAGTTCAAAACAAAAGATTTGTAAAGTTTTCGAAGCTTTATGAACAGGGACGGGAATGGTAAGAATTTAACAATTCTGGTTCAGATTCCTCTTAACAATTATCGTTCCTTAATGGTTCCAGTAACGATTCCAATAAATCTTTATTTTTTTTAAAGATTTATTTGGAAATGAGAAATGCAATTCTTAATGTATTTATTCCCTCAGCAGTCCATTGCCAAGTGAATAGATCATTTCAGGTTTCTAAAGAGCATAATTAATAAATCAGAAATAAATTTAATACAATTCTTGTAAAAGGTGTGTATGCAGACTTTTTTGAGACCTAAATACAAGCCAGTAACTGAAATATAAATACAAATCTAAACAAACACGAAATATGATGGCATGTTTCATTTATTCTTTTATAAAATTCCACAATATCTGTGTATCTTTAATTACAATTGTCATATGAAGAACCAGTCAGTAACTGCACTGATTGATTGATGTCTCAGTGGTCTGAGGAAGTAACATTACATAACAGTTTAGACTGTTATGTAGTCTAATGTAATGCATCAGGCTTGTAAGACATTAACAGTTCTCATTTGATTTCAAGTTGGAAATTCATAACATGCATATTATTTCTTTGATACTGGAGTATACAGGAAGCACCTGTAGATTAAAAAGAGCTGGCTTATAAGAGTCATTTGCTTGGGTATCAAAATACACTTGTAGGACTGTGTGTTTTACACTGTAGAACCAGTAGAGGGCAGCGCTGCTGCAATGCGCCTCTGAATGTATTTAGTTGTTCCATCCACATCGGTGGGAATTTGCATGTAAGGGAACCATTAACGGAAGTGTAAGTCACGAAGATCATATGATTCTGCTATTTTTTTTTAAAACAATGGAACTGGTTCTGAACAAGAACTGGCTCTTGGTACCCAACCCTATTCGTGAAGCTGTGTTTTATATGCCCCATCACTAATATTTTGCCGTTATGTAATTTCTCTCTGCCATTACCTGCAAAAATGTTAACTTAAACTTGTTGGATTTTCTTAATATTTACTCAAACTCTGACATTTATTTTATTTAAGGTGGTCGCATTGATTCTATCAGATGTCATTGGAGATCCTCTGGATTTGATAGCCAGTGGTCCTACGGTTGGGAGTTACACATGCCCAGAGGAGGTCTGGACTATCTTGGATCATTATAAGCTTTCTGACTCACTTCCTTCCTCTGTGAAAGAGGTGCTTAGTAAAATTGGCCCCAGTAGGGGTATACAGGTGCATGAAAAGCCACAAGAGGTCAAAGACCATGTTTTAAATGTTGTGATTGGTTCAAACACCATTGCTCTTGAATGTGCAAGCCGTAAGGCCAGCGAATTAGGACTTCGACCTGTCATTCTATCTCCAGGGGTATGCGGTGACATTTGCTCTGTTGCCCGACTATATGGCCTGCTTTTGCGATTTGCATGTACCCCAGGCAAGGAACCTCCTCCAGAGCTTGCTGCACAGATCCTTCAGCTAGGGCCAGAGGTTGGGATAGAGAGCTGGGACTTGTGTCGCACCATGCAGGTGCTTGGAGAGGAGAGGAAGGAAGGTTGGGGCGCTACCTGTCTGCTGGCTGGAGGAGAGCCAACAGTGCATTTGACCGGAAAGGGCAGGGGAGGCAGGAACCAGGAGTTAGCCCTGCGGGTGGGGCTTGAGCTTAGTGGTGGAGAAGTGAAGAGTGGTGCAGTGTTTCTCAGCGGAGGAACCGATGGGCAGGATGGCCCCACTGATGCAGCTGGTGCAGTCGCTGATGGGAACCTGATGGAAGAGGCCATGACTCAAGGTCTGGACATTGATGGCTTTCTAACAAATAATGATTCATTCACATTTTTCTCTAAACTCTCTGGAGGAAGAAGATTACTCTTGCCTGGACTGACAGGCACCAATGTGATGGATGTGCATGTAATGCTGTTGCCACCCCCACCCAATGACACTGCCAGTGATTTGACTATAGATAGATGGATGGATGGCTAGATTAGTATGCCGCAAGTGCACTATTCCATTCAATTGTTAGAAGAAAATTATAATTCTAAGCAAAGCCAAATTGTAAGATTTCTCATTATAGCATATATGCTATAACAAAGTAATTTCTTGTACATAACAGCTAACAATATCTGCAGTGTCACTTTTACCATTTTAATGTCATGAAATCAACTTAAATTGACCGTATATACAGTCTTCATTCACAATTCTCGTCTTTTTGTGCACGATGCATCAGTGCATGTTATTCCAAAATAATACATTAAAAAAACTTTGGTTTTGTAATCTTTAATCAAAATGTAATTCTCTGTTGACCTCTCTCATCAACCAGGCATTTCTGTTCTCAGAACTGCCATTCACTGGTTTTTATTTTTGTTTTTGGCACCATTCATAGTAAATTCTAGATACTGGTCTGCATGAAAATCCCAGGAGATCAGCAGTTACAGAAATACTCAAACCAGCACATCTGGCACCAACAATCATCCATGAGATTATCTAATCGGCCAATCGTGTGGCAGAAGTGCATAACATCATGCAGGTTTCAAAAGGTTATCATGCATCATGGCCAGACTGGTTCGAACTGACAAAGTCTACGGTAACTCCGATAACCGCTCTGTACAATTGTGGAGAGAAGAACAGCATCTCAGAATGCTATTCTGAGATGTGGGTTGGCGCTGTGTTGGTGGCACGAGTGGGAACTACACCATATTAGGCAGGTGGTTTTAATGTTGTGGCTGATGGGTGTGTATGCATGCATGTATGTAAAATATATATCTCTGTGTGTGTGTGTATATACACTCACCTAAAGGATTATTAGGAACACCATACTAATACTGTGTTTGACCCCCTTTCGCCTTCAGAACTGCCTTAATTCTACGTGGCATTGATTCAACAAGGTGCTGAAAGCATTCTTTAGAAATGTTGGCCCATATTGATAGGATAGCATCTTGCAGTTGATGGAGATTTGTGGGATGCACATCCAGGGCACGAAGCTCCCGTTCCACCACATCCCAAAGATGCTCTCTTGGGTTGAGATCTGGTGACTGTGGGGGCCATTTTAGTACAGTGAACTCATTGTCATGTTCAAGAAACCAATTTGAAATGATTCGAGCTTTGTGACATGGTGCATTATCCTGCTGGAAGTAGCCATCAGAGGATGGGTACATGGTGGCCATAAAGGGATGGACATGGTCAGAAACAATGCTCAGGTAGGCCGTGGCATTTAAACGATGCCCAATTGGCACTAAGGGGCCTAAAGTATGCCAAGAAAACATCCCCCACACCATTACACCACCACCACCAGCCTGCACAGTGGTAACAAGGCATGATGGATCCATGTTCTCATTCTGTTTACGCCAAATCGAGACTCATCAGACCAGGCAACATTTTTCCAGTCTTCAACTGTCCAATTTTGGTGAGCTCTTGCAAATTGTAGCCTCTTTTTCCTATTTGTAGTGGAGATGAGTGATACCCGGTGGGGTCTTCGGCTGTTGTAGCCCATCCGCCTCAAGGTTGTGCGTGTTGTGGCTTCACAAATGCTTTGCTGCATACCTCGGTTGTAACGAGTGGTTATTTCAGTCAAAGTTGCTCTTCTATCAGCTTGAATCAGTCGGCCCATTCTCCTCTGACCTCTAGCATCAACAAGGCATTTTCGCCCACAGGACTGCCGCATACTGGATGTTTTTCTCTTTTCACACCATTCTTTGTAAACCCTAGAAATGTTTGTGCGTGAAAATCCCAGTAACTGAGCAGATTGTGAAATACTCAGACCGGCCCGTCTGGCTCAAAATTGCTTAAATCACCTTTCTTTCCCATTCTGACATTCAGTTTGGAGTTCAGGAGATTGTCTTGACCGGGACCACACCCCTAAATGCATTGAAGCAACTGCCATGTGATTGGTTGATTAGATAATTGCATTAATGAGAAATTGAACGGGTGTTCCTAATAATCCTTTAGGTGAGTGTATATTACACATACATACATGCATGCATGCATGCATACATACACACACAGTTGAAGTCAGAAGTTTGCATATACCTTAGCCAAATACATTTAAACTCAGTTTTTCACAATTGACATTTAATCGTAGACATTCCCTTAGGTCAGTTAGGATCACTACTTTATTTTAAGATTGTGAAATTTAAGAATAATTGTAGAGAGAATTAAATATTTCAGCTTTTATTTCTTTCATCACATTCCCAGTGGGTCAGAAGTTTACATATACTTTGTTAGTATTTGGTAGCATTGCCTTTAAATTGTTTAACTTGGGTCAAATATTTTGTGTAGTCTTCCACAAGCTTCTTACAATAAGTTGCTGGAATTTTGGCCCATTCCTCCAGTCAGAACTGGTGTAACTGAGTCAGGATTGTAGGCCTCCTTGCTCTCATATTCTTTTTCAGTTCTTCCCACAAATGTTTGGCGGTCATTGTCTATTTGGAAGGCCCATTTGCAACCAAGCTTCAACTTCCTGACTGATATCTTGAGATGTTGCTTCAATATATCCCCCACAACATGATGCTGCCACCCCCATGCTTCACGGTTGGGATGGTGTACTTCGGCTTGCAAGCCTCACCATTTATCCTCCAAACATAATGATGGTCATTACTGTCAAAAAGTTTCATTAGACCAGAGGACATTTCACCAAAAAGTAAGATCTTTGTCCCTATGTGCACCTGCAAACTGTAGACTGTCTTTTGTATGGCAGTTTTTGAGCAGTGGCGGCTTCCTTGCTGAGCAGCCTTTCAGGTTGTCAATGTAGGACTCGTTTTACTGTGGATATAAATACTTGTCTACCCGTTTCCTCCAGCATCTTCACAAGGTCCTTTGCTGTTGTTCTGGGATGCTGTTGATTTGCACTTTTTGCACCAAACTACATTCATCTCTAGGAGACAGATTATGTCGTCTTCCTGAGTGCTATGATGGCTGCATTGTCCCATCATGTTTATACTTGCATACTATTGTTTGTACAGATGAAAGTGGTACCTTCAGGCATTTGGAAATTGCTCCCAAGTATGAACCAGACTTGTGGAGGTCCACATTTTTTTCTGAGGTCTTGGTTGATTTCTTTTGAATGTCCCATGATGTCAAACAAAGAGGCACTGAGTTTAAAGGTAGGCCTTAAAATACATCCACAGGTGCACCTCCAATTTAGGACACCTCCTATATGAAGCTAATTGTCTAAAGGCTTGACATCATTTTCTGGAATTTTTCCAAGCTGTTTAAAGGCACAGTTCACTTGGTATATGTAAACTTCTGACCCACTGGAATTGTGATATAGTCAATTAAAAGTGAAACAATTCTGTCAGTAAATAATTGTTGGGAAAAAGAACTCATGTCAGGCACAAAGTAGATGTTCTGAACAACTTGCCAAAACTATAGTTTGCTAATATTAAATCTTTGGAATGGTTAAAAAATTAGATTTAATGACTTTAGCCTAAGTGTATGTAAACTTCTGAATTCAACTGAGATTATATATATATATATATATATATATATATATATATATATATATATATATATATATATATATATATATATATATATATATATATATATATATAGAATTATTTTTATTTTTTTTCCACCAGATGAGTTTTGAGGAATAAGGTTTATTATTATTCACAACATATGCAGTTGGAAACACAATAAAAAAAACAACTATTGGCATAGATTTTTGCAGATAACCGATAGTTCCAAGAAGCAACTATCGGCACAGATTAATTTGTGAAACCAATATATCGGTCTTCCTCTACTCTGAAGCAGCTTTCCTTTTTGGCTGACATCAAAGTTCCCTTATTTTTCAAAAATCCTGCCTCCTAATCCCTTGTCTAACTGTGGGATGGAATGCCAACATTTCACAATATTCAATCAATTCCTGATGGATGAAATCAAGTGCTGTCCTAAATTATTATTATTTTAATATTATGCTTTACATTTAAATGTCACTTGACAAATACGGATGTAAGACAGGTTGCGAATGCTATTTCATTCCTTGTATTACAGAGTACTTTTGGAATATTAAAATATCAGAGACTTCCACATTACTAGATACAAATTGCATTTATTGTTTTCACAGCAAAAAGACAGCTGTAACCTCTTGAATACCAGAAGGCACAGCAGAGGCACATTTATGTCTTTTTCTCTATACAGACTATTATCTTACATCTCAAATCAATGATCTTACATTTTTTTCTACAAATAGATTCTGGACCTTTCATTTTGTCTGGCATTGATGTTGGTTTTTAGTAGTCAAAGGATATTGTTTGCGTACCTCTCAGGTCTTATCTACTTGCAGAATTCTATCCAAATAAAAGTCTCCAAAACAACCTGAAATAAGAGTAGGAACTGCTAGATGTCAGATCATATGCTCTCTGTGCAATACACAGCACCGTTCTGCTGGATATATTTGAAAAAAATGTGTTTAGGTCTTTAACCTTGCATCACAGTCCAGCACAGGGTCAAAAGTACCAATGACTATACATGTAAGGATTTTATGGCACAAGTTCTGATTTATTTAAACATCTTGGAGGAATGCAGTCGCCGTTTTACACCTTGTGAGTTTGTGCTTTTCTTAGTCCTGCAGCAGATTCATCACTCGCGGTGGGTTTTCATGGCATCGCCAGCTGCACTCTCCCTAGGGCAAGCAGAAAATATAAGAATTGACAAATGGAAGAGAATGTACTTCATGCCAAAAAAAAGCATCAAGCAGTGACAGTAGTGTTCAGCTGTACTTTTAAAACTATTTCAAACAGACTAATTCTTGACAAATGTTTTTATTATCTCATATTAATTGAGAGACTATATGAAATAACTGTACTTTTAACAAATAATTTCACATTGCAGGAACATCTAAAGGTATAGTTCGCTCAAACATGAAAACTCTGTCATCATTTATTAATGCTGCTCCAAAGCCCGTATGACTTTCTTTAGTGAAACCCCAAAGGAGATGTTTGGTAGAATGACAGAAAAAATGTGTGATGACAGTGAATGGTGACGGAGGCTCCCTATCATTCAGCTCTTTTGTGTTCCATGGAAGAAGGGTTTGGAGCAATATAATGACAGAATTTTAATTTTGGGGTAAACTACCCAGAAAACGTGTAGTATAATAATGTATGCACCTGTTATGGAAGAAAACTAATGGCTGGCTACCTACCATCCACTCCGATGGGTTGCTCTGTCAGGGGTACCTCCATTCTGTCCTCCAGTTCCTGTAAAAATTATTATATTTAAATTAATTTTCAATTACTGCCATTCAAAAAGGCGTAAAATTATATAAATGATATGGTTTCAACAATAGACTGATTCATATAAATGACGTCGTACTAGGCTTATTATGCTCAACTTCATCCATTTGTATCTGTTACGTCTGCGGATACCCACCCTGTCTGTAGTACATATCGTTGACAGTATTCCCGTACACTTTCCAGGCGAAGTGAATCGCGATGAGACTGAGGACGAGCCAGCTGAACAGTATTTTAAATACTGCAACTCTCATGTCGTTGGCAAGCCAGTCATCCACAAACTCGGATAGAAAGGACACCATACTGTCAACAACACGAGCCACGAATTCAAAATCCCACGATTCCTCCATGCTTAGGGTTGCTGTCTCACATGATAGGCGCAAATTTCAAACTAGAAACCCAAACGAGATTTCGGGAAATATATGTAATGTAGCCTCCATTTTTTTTTTAAGTAAACAAAGCTGAGCCACTTTCTTCCTTGCATGTGGGTGCACTCACTGGTGTTTTGAAAACATTTGTAGTATCATCAGCGCCATCTGTCGGCTGGAGTGAAGCATTGCACGACTGCAATTGCTATTCAACTTATTTTTCAACGCGGAAGTAAGCAGCGTCTCCAAAGTTCCGCTGGAATGAGATAGGTCCGACTGCAGAACCGCAGAACCATACGTCATAGCAGTGTGAGGACGACAGCGCCAGCCTAACAGTCTGATGCCGGAAGTGGGCGCGGCCATGCATTGCGCTACTTCCGTGTTTTGGGACGTTTTTAAGGTTAAAACAACGTTATTATAAAGACTTTTTTTTAAAACGATTTAATTGAAAAGATATATTTAAGATATATATATACACATCAAATAGTACAAAAGATACAAATTATGTTTTGTCCTGTTAACAAAAGGCAATATACTAGCCTACTATTAACAAATGTTAATAGTTTTTTAAAGTTAAAATTATACTTTATCCATTTGTTTTGTTGAGTCAAATGATTAACAATATAAATTGAACAAAGCTTAAAACAAAAAATAATACAATGAAACCAAAGCTTGAGCGTTTGAACATTTGATTTAATTGAAAATAATTTGTAATACTCAACCAACAATTTTTTTTTCATAGACCATACACAACAATTATATGATGCACTGAAAAAACAAAAATGATTCATTTAAATAAAATAAGTTTTTTCCTCTGAAATATCAAAAGAATCACACACTAGCTGACTGTACCTGCTCCAAATAAATAATAGTAATTAAATAAAAATACAAAATAATAAATAGATTATATAAAACAAAATCAAACCAAAGAAAATAAATCTTATAAAAGTTATGCAGGCACACATTTAACAATAATTCTCAGATCATCCCTTCTTTCTGCCTGATCAAGTTTAAGAAGGGCCTTTTCCTGGTCTTCCTTCTTTAAGGTCAGATACCTCAGCTCTTCCACAAACCCTCTGAATGAGTGGCAGTTTTTCTGCAGCCATCCAACTGCGGTCCTCAGGTCTTTGACCATCTGTGGTTCCTTCATGAGAGAGGAGTACAAAAAAGGAATGAAATATTTAATTCATTTAAAATAAATTATTCTCACAAGAGAAGAGATGGTTTGCACCACATTTAGATGCTAGCTAATTTCCATCTGTTGTCCCTGTGGAGATTGGAAGTGTCCTCAACAATACATTATGTTTTAATCAGGATGTGTGTAAATTAATGTTTTGAAATTATGCTCTTTCATGTGCCCGTTTTAGACGATAAAAACATACCTTGTCGCCGATTTCAGTCTCTTGTGCTTTAGGTGGCACCTGCACATCAACGGCAGCATGTTTCCTGTGACAAATTAATCTTTAAGTTAATTTATAGATGGAGAAAAACTTGAGAGAGCGAGAGAGTTACCTTTCAATGGCAAAATTCTCCATCAGAATAAGGCACCACCATTTTCGAATAAGAGGAAAATCAGACTTGCATAAGGGGGGAAAAAGTGTTAATAGATCAATTTAATAGATTATATTATCTAGTTAAAATATATATTTTTAACAAAGACTTACAGCTGTGAAATCAAAGGGTGCCTCAAAGACCATGTGCAGAGCAAACTGAAATTCATAATAACAATATGTGATCAAGTGCCTTCGTCACAATTCTCACTTAGTCACATTTAATTATTATATAGCACTTTTACAATACAGGAAAATAATGCAACAAAGTTTGTCTCTGCAGATCTAAGTCAGTGGTGATTAATTTCTGTTGTACAAAAGTTATTAATTCAGTTAATTAATCTATATAGCCATTCTGGAGAAAACAGTGATGTCATCGTCCAGTTCAGTTCAGGTCTCATGTAATGGTGTCAATGACAGATCAATAGTATTGTTGAATATTAACTTACAAAATACTTAGAGCCTTTTTGTATAAGCGTATAACGTTAAGTATGTTGCATCCATCAAAGATATAACTTATTTTTACCTTCTTCTCTTCTTCTTTTCCGTGTTCTACCGTGTGCTCTGCCATAATTAAACATGAACTCCGTACACTTCCGGCATCAGACTGTTAGGCTGGCGCTGTCGTCCTCACACTGCTATGACGTATGGTTCTGCGGTTCTGCTGTTGGTTACTATTGGCTGGAATTGACCGCAGTAAATAACTAGGAGGTTATAGCACCAGAATTTAGTGATATGGGCTTATACTTAACTATCACAGAATCTACAGCAGAATTATGTGTCAATGTCAGACATTTATAGTAAAAGTGTAAGTAAATCAATCACGTGTTGTATTGAAGAGACGGTAATAAAATCTGCTTGCTTCTTTACCGAGATCGTGACGATGCAGTCTTTTTTGTCTCCATGTAAACCTCCATTCATATGTACAGTTGAAGTCAGAAGTTTACATGCACTTTGGCTTAAGTCGTTTTTTTTAACCACTACACATTATTAATATTAGCAAACTATAGTTTTGGCAAATCGTTTAGGACATGTTTTTGCATGACACAAGTCATTTTTCCAACAATTGGTTGCAGAGAGATCGTTTCACTTTTAATTGACTATATCACAATTCCAGAGGGTCAGACATTTACATTCACTAAGTTAACTGTGCCTTTAAGCATCTTGGAAAATTCCAGAATATGATGTGAAGCCTTTAGACAATTAGCTTTTGATTGGAGGTGTACTGAATTGGAGGTGTACCTGTGGATGTATTTTAAGGCCTACCTTCAAACTCGGAGCCTCTGTGCTTGACATGATGGGAAAATCAAAAGAAATCAGCAAAGAAAAAAAAAATGTGGATCTCTACGAGTATGCTTCATCCATGGGAGCAATCTCCAAATGCCTGAATGTACCACGTTCATCTGTACAAACAATAGTATGCAAGTATGAAGACCATGGGTCCCCACAGCCATCATACCACTCAGGAAGGAGACACATTCAGTCTCCTAGAGATGAATGTAGTTTGGAAAGAAAAGTGCAAAACAACGTAAGCACCTTGTGAAGAGGCTGGAGGAAACAGGTAGACAAGTATTGTGGCAGCGGGGGCGTCCGTCTGGGGGAGAAAGCGGTAAGGGTGCTTGCACCTGAGCCAAATTATGTCTAACACCTGTCTCTAATTTCAGTGAGCATGGGGAGAAAGTGTATAGGCATAAAAGTGGCCACAGAACCTCCAGTTGACAGAGAGAGAGCGAGAGCTACACACACGTCAGTCCAGTGTTTCATCTTAGAAACGTGTGCCATCTTAGAAACTATTTATTGTATTCAGGAAGTGTTTTTGTTAATTACAAAGAGAAAGTTGTGTGCGACACTGTGGCCATTAAAAGTTGCTTACCTTTTGAAGCCTACGTCTACATGCCTCCTTTCACAAGGATCTACATCCACAGTAAAATGAGTCTTATAATGACAAAACCTCAGAAAGCAAGAAGCCACTGCTCCAAACCCGTCATAAAAAACCCAGACTACAGTTTTCAAGTGCACATGGGGACATGGGGACAAAGTTCTTGGAGAAATGTCCTGAAACAAAATTAAACAAAAATTGAACTGTTGGGCCATAATGACCATTAATATGTTTGGAGGAAAAAGGGTTAGGTTTGCAAGCCGAAGAACACTATCCCAACTGTGAAGCATGGGGGTGACAGCATGATGTTTTGGGGGTGCTTTGCTGCAGGAGTGACTGGTGCACTTCACAAAATAGATTGCATTATATTCATGAGCAAGACAAATTATGTGGATATATTGACGTAACATCTCAAGACATCGGCCATGAAGTTAAAGCTTGATCGCAAATGAGTCTTCCAAATGGACAAAACAAAACAAGCAAGAACAACCCCCCAGTCCCCCTTAGGAACACACAGACCTCTGTGCTTCCACATTTCCGGTGTTTGGCCACTAGTGTGCAAGTAGAAGTGAAGCTTTCAAGCAGAGTATAGAGTTAACATAACAAAACATACCATCCTCCATCATGGATCAATGCCAGTCCAGGGCACTCTCCCTCCCTCCCACAGTGTCCATTTGGTCGTACCACTTCCACTTTTCCTTGATAGTTCTGTAGTCACTTTTACGTTTTTTTACTTTTCCCTACACTGTTGGTAGGTCCAGTGGTAGCCGTGTGCGGCCAACAGCTGATACACTTCCTGAGAGACTTTATCGTTTCACTCATCGCTTATGAGTGGACCATCTGGACCTCGCTTATTGACCACGGCATGGTTTTGTGCACAGCCATACATTTTTTTCACAATTCGAAAGTCGCTGAACAAATGATACTGCTATCGCTGTTACTAACTTTAAAACTAGCTGGTTGATGTCGCGAGTCAGAAATCCAGTGACGCTGGTAGTGACGATTCTCCCTGACCAATCAGTGATCTGCAGGATTTTGACGTCACATTAGTATCGGCTTTGCTCGCTTGGAACCTCGACCGAGGTGGTACAAAAAAAGTATCAGTAACCAGGTGTATCCTTGTGGGCACTCACAACCCACAATTCTTTGCTTCAATGAAAATGTCTAAAAAAAAAAAATGTGATGTTCAAATGCAAGTAATGTTAATTCTCAAGTTGAAGTACCTCATGGGTGCAGAGTATATAATATGTAAAGTATTAGATTAAAAGTACACCTGTAAAATCTATTTTCTTTTCTCTTTACATCTTTATAACTCTCCTAAAATTTACCTCATACATTCCCTTCAAAAGGGACTTTGTTCCCTTCTAACTCAAAGCGCTTGTGCTTGTTAAAGAGTGGCGTGTTGTCCATGTGGTGAATGTTCCATGTAGCAACCATGTTACATTCCGTTTCCATTTGTCCTATGAAGGCTGTCTCCTTTAAACAAGGCTGTTATATTGCAGCCTTCAAAGGATGCATTCTAATTAGCATGCAGCCTTCGAAACAAGACACAGCTTAAGTTTTTTTTTTTTTTTTTTTTTTTACTAAAGAAGTTGTTTTCGGTCCTGAAATTTATAGTATGTTTTTATAGTGCTATGAACTTTTATATGTCAAGATATCATGCCAAGTTTGATTTTCAAATTCATGACACCTTTAAGGATACTTTTCCATGAAAATATCGTTTACTGCACTTTTAAGTTTCTCTTGCCAATGAAGTTTGATATGAATTGAATCTGCCCATTTGATCCTATTATTCAAAAAAGTCCACTCAAGTGACCTCAAGTCCAAAATAATTTTTGAGGTAATCAACATTATGCCACAAATGCTGTCAATTGAGCTTAACTTGTATTCAACCTGACATATTCCTTTAATATCTGTACACTCTATGGCGCATTTAAGCATATTGAGTATTTAAACCTTTTATTCCCTCAATCAGTTATGTGGAAATAAATGTGGTCAATGTTAAAACGCAGACAGACGAGTACCACATCACTTCAGGGATATATGAATATTTTGTTGGTCATCAGTTTTACCCCCAAAATAATAATCAATTAGAGATTATAGCAAAGTATAAATGTGTTTGTTATGTGTCTGTTATTATGATTATCCATTATGTGTTAATAGATTTTTGTTAATTCCACCAGCAATTGATTTTAATCTGATATTACTTCTGAGTGGTACGTCTCAGTCTTTTGTGCTCAGCTGGTGTGATATCTAAGGGATATCAAAAAATCAAGCTTTAAGCACTCAGATTTTTCCATAAACCACCGTACAAAATAAAGATTACATTACAGACAGGTCAATTGTTGACACACAATAAGTGATATACTGTACCCTTAAGAAGAAGTCCAACATTATCAGAGGTTCTGAGCACTTCAAGAATCAACTATTATCTGGATATATTAACCTAGCAATACAATTAAAATATAAAGACAGTATTTCCAAAGTGCCCCGGGCTACTGAATTCATAGCAACCCCCTAGAAGAGCTTTGGCAAAAAAAATTAAAATAAAAGCAACTAGTCTATTGGGCTCTTTTTTTTTTTTAGCTGTCAAGCATTCATTTAGAAAAAATAAACCATATCACTGAACAGAAGTAGGGCAAATGAAGTAACTATTCCAACCACTGTGTCATTCCCCGCCATCACCTTTATTTTCATATTCTATTTTTATCTTTAAGGCTGAGTAAGCGGCCTAATGAAGAGCACATTACTTCCATTCTTTGATCATTTTGTTTTCGATGTTAGGTTAAGTAAGGGAAAATACAGAATTAATCAAAGGAAATAACTTTCACATTTCTCTTTTTTACTCTGTATCTCTCTCTATACTTTCTAAGTCCCTACATATTTATAAGAATGTTTAAATCCTCTTTCTCAAACAGGATCACAGATTTCTCTGTGTTTGACGACCGGAACAGGCTTAAGATAAAATCTACACTTTGTCACAGTAAGTGGAAGCAGTGCACTATTTTCTGCAAAAAGAAAAAAGAAAGATGCAGTTCATTGCAGTTCTATTAACAGATTTTTCCTTTACTCTGTTTAACTGGAACAGATGTAAACAATTTGTTATGAAAAATGTAGTTATTTTTCTTGGCTTTGCCATGACAACACCATTTCTTTCTAAAATCTGTTTATTTTTGTCTGTACTAAATTATTTCAATTAATCAATCCTTTCTCAATTGATTAGAAAGAGTACAATGTAACAGAAACACTGATGAACCACATTGTTTAACCTACACTGTAAAAAATGTCAGTCATTTTAACAGTAAAATACTGTAAAAATGCTACAGAAATAAACTGTTAATTGATTAACAAATATTAACTGTAAAGTATACAGTAAAATGTTTTAATATATTTAAAAAAAATAATAATTTACAGTGCCAGCGTGTAAATTACAACCATTTTAAACTGTAAAATATACAGATTGTTCTGTAAAGTGGTTTACATTTAAACTATTTTTTACATAGTTCAACCACTATACACTCATGCATGATGTGTCAAACCAACCTGTTTTCAATACTGCAACATAAGAGTTTGTTTTTCCTATCCAGATCATCTCTGATTCGAGTTCTATCACACTTTACACTTTTAATTAAGTTTATCATGAATTAATTGTAATACATGCAAATGTGAACTGTGATGTTTTCTACTCTCTTAAAAGTAAAGATCCTTTTTTTTTTTTTTTTTTTTTTTTTTTTTGACGTATACTGTTAGGTTCTTGAGCTAGCTTTTTGGACATTCAAAATGATTTTGTTGATACATTAACCCAGGATTTAAAAATGTGTTAACCCAGGAAGTTCAGAGTAGCGTGACAAGCCAAAAAGCGGTAATACACCTTTTGTCAAATTAAGTCTGGTCTATATTATAGAATCTAGACTGATGGTAGAACAGCATGGTAACGGTGTAGACTGGCAAAATCCGTCTACGTTTCATCTGCCTAAGTATGCACAGCAAACCCTTGACTTCATTTTTAACCATATGTCAGGTAACATAAATCAAGTTCAGAGCCATTTTTTCATGATTTTAAATAAGCAGAGTTTTAATGTAAGTATTTTAATATTAGAACAAGAAATACATTTAACTGAATGATCCAACAGTTTGTTTGCATTTTTGTGGGTGCAATGGAAAAATCCAAAGGCGGAGGAAGATTTTTAAAGTGAAACCTCTATGCAGCCTCTCTTTCCTTTCATTTGAAGGTAACACACAGTTCCAGCACTATCCTACAGTATTGCTGTCATGTTCTGGCACATGAAAGTCCTCTCAGCTCTCCTATGTTTGCTGTTACCTCTCCTAAATGCAAGCGTGCCAACAGTTTGTCAACCAGGTATGTATGATAGACTACTTATGGCTAAAGACCTGGTTTGTGATCACATAATGAGAGACTGGCTCACAAGCCACCACATGTAATGAATATCTGTTCCTTACAGGTCAGTTCCGCAATTACAATACAAATAAATGTGAGCCCTGTCCAGTCAATCAATACCGTTCTAAAAGTGGAACAGACATTTCGTGTGATATCTGCAGCACATGTAAAAAAGGTAAGTGCTTTAAAATTGTGAAATTTTAGAAACCCCTTAGGTAATTTATGTTTATACTAATTAGTCGTAATAAAGCAAGGATTTATATTTAGATCAAAAGAGCATTCTTTTCAGACAATTAGGGTTAATCAAAACTAGGATAGGTAATGCTATAAGACGAGCCAATCAGAAATTGACTTGAAAAAGAAGCCAAAGAAATCCTTTGCAGGAAAAAATAAAAACTTAATTAAAGTCAGTGTGCCATTATTTGTTTTAAACATTTTCTAACAGGTAGTTGGGTCATCAACAAGTGCACACAAACAGAAGACACTCGCTGCAGCTGTAAGAGTGGTTTTACGCCCAAGGATGTGCAAAAGGAAGAGATTTGCTTTTGTGACAAGGGTGGTGGATTGAATGATGAAGGTTAAACACAAATGTATTACATTCTACTGTAACTTTTTAATGCTGAATCAGATCAAACAGATACAAATTAATCTTAAATGATTTCTCTTTTAGGAGACAAATGCGAGAAATGTAGAGATGGCTATTTCACAGATAAAATTGACTCGAAATGTCGAAAATGGAAAGAGTAAGTTGGTTTTACCCATTTAGAATGTTAAACAAAATGTATTCATAAATTGATCATAATGTATAAGATTCAAAGATTTTGAGAGTCAGTCTCCAACTGACCACCATGTGCAATCAGTGCCCCCTTGTGCATCACATCTGAATTAGCAATGAAATATAAAGGACTTTGAAGTCTACCAGAAATGGTAGACTACTGTGTGTGTGAATGCCAACTTTAAAGGAATCATTCAGGTTTAATACAAGTTAAGGTCAATCCACATCTGTTGTGGCATAATATGGATTACCACAAAAATGTATTTTGACTCGTCCCTCATTTATTTCAAATACAGCAAAAATTGCTTTCAGTAAGGCTCTTACAATGGAATCGAATGGGGTATGTTTTAAGAGTATAGCAACAAAACATTATACGTGTTAACATGATTTTAGTTTGATAAAATCAGGGATTTACTGTACCACTATTACGGCAGTAACTAGATTAGAGTGTTTACCAGCATTATGTTGTCATGACAACGAAGTTGTAAATTAACTTTACACAGATGAGATAAGTAATCAATTTTAGAACTTTAATATTATGTTAAACATGTGTAATGTTTATGTCTTGTGGCGATACTTATACTTGAGTGTGCACTTTAGTTTTGGGCTGACCCCATTCACTTCCATTATTAGTGCTTTACAGTAAGCACGATTTTTGCTTTTAAAAAACCAAAAAGGCACGACGAGACAAAATATTTTTTTGTGTTAATCAACATTATGCCACAATTACTGTCGATTGAACTTAATTTGTATCTAACCCGCAATATTTCTTTCAAATTAACCAAACTGAATCAAGGAGGGAGCTATATAATAATATATTCTGTATTATCATAATATGATATGACAATAGTAGTTTAATATTCTCTGTTTAATAATAATAATATATATATATATATATATATATATATATATATATATATATATATATATATATATATATAATACAAAATTCTAGTAATTCAGATTGCAAAAATCAACATGTGTGAATGAAATTGAGGCTGAGCCCTGGCCACAAAACTGAGATCAGAGCCCACATTTAAAGCCTGTGTCAGTCTGAATGCAAGGAAAATAAAATTTACTTTTTAGTTTGGTTTACATTTGGTTCCTTTTAAAATTACTCAAGTGTATGAACACAGCAAAACCAATAATTATTTTGCTCTGTGAATGCCCTGTGAATAGAATTCCATTCATTTTGCATCTCCAGATGTACAAGTGGTGTTAAGATTGAAGGCAGCAGAACCTCTGATGCTGTCTGCAAAAATACATCGGAGGGGGTAACAGAAGCTCCCACAGCCACTTCCAAATCCTCTTTTCAGATGACCACCATATCTTCGACTACCTCTTCAACCACTACAACTTCCCTTCTCCAGAACAGAAAGAACTTCTATATCTTGTGTACTTTCTCTTTACTGATTCCAGTTTTATTAGTACGTATTACTTAATTTGTCTCACTCATAAAGTACTAATCAGTATTTCCTGTATGAAATTAATTGCAGGTCCGGTCTTGATATGCATTGGTATTCTTCTGCTGACTGGACTCTTGTACATGTCGAAAGTTTCCCACTGCATTCATTACCCAAAGAAAGAGGCTTCACGACAAGGTCTATCCCTAGGGTAGTTTACCCAAAAATTACAATTCTATCGTCATTTACTCATGAACTACCTCATGATGTTCCAAACATGTATAACCTTCTAAATAATGACAGAATTTTCATTTTTGGTTGAACAATATCTTTAATAGATTATTTGCATATTGTTGTTTTTTGTGTGTGTGTGTGTGTGTGTGTGTGTGTGTCTGCGTGGCTCCTCTCAATTCATCCTTCTTGCCCTTTTTTTCTAGAAAGTGTATGCAAGAAGCCTGTTGAAGAATCTGGGGAGAAGTGCCTCTCCTTGCTTGTCTAACAAAGTCTTTAACATCTACAATGTTTGGTTTTGTGCAGTATTTTGGGTAGCACTTTACATCATTGTTCCCTTTGTTAAGGGTTAATGGGTTTATGAATAACATATCATTCATTTAAAAATCCATTACAGACAATTTATATGCAGTTATAACAACATGCATAATAAGGGTACCGTTCATGCAATACCTGCCAAATACTGAGCCAACTGGCCAACTTAAAGACAGTAAATCGTGTGCATTGTAACTGGGAAAGCTTTTGGATTTCTGGTTTTCTTTCTAATTATTTTTATTATTGTTGGTTATATTTTCTATAAGTTTCAGTGAATGTTATGTTGATTATGTTTTTTTATGCAAATACAGTCAATGAGAAATGTAGCTTACATTAGGGCATGATTAATTTCCATTTGAATTCAGATGACTCGTAAAATTATAGCCACGAATTGATTTCAATTCATTACTTGGAAGTCAACGTAGTAGTCTGCTGATTAGTGAATCTGAATCGTTAACTTGACATTTACCAAGTGTGCACTGCAGTCGATAGCTGTAGGTAGAACGATGAATGCTGTGACCTTATAGTCATTTCCACTGTGCCACAGTTGTTTTCCACAGATATGTCCTGTGGTGACTCATACATTACCTGAGAGAAATACTGTATGACTAATTATTGTTACAAGTTTCCCATATTTAGGTGGGCTAAGGACAACTTCTGAGAATATTTCCTTTTGTTTGTTTGTTCGTATAGCCTCATTATGAGGGTCAAATTTTGTTTCTGTGAAATGAAAATAAATTAATTGTGAATATCACATATTTCTCGCCAATGATTTGTAATTTTTTGTTTGATCTTTTTGTTCGATTTTTTTTTTTGGTCTTTCTTACTTCATCATACTTCTATTCGACGTGTCAAACTACAGCACGATTGTGATTGTGATACAGTATTATTTTTTATTGTGGAACTTAATAACTCACGCTTCAGACAAAAATTGGCCAGTTAGTTTGAGCATTTCTTCTCCGCCAGCGAAAAGGTTCCAACAGAAACCAGAGCCCCAAGCACAAGTCCACTCTCTATACTACTCATACTCTGGCTTTAAACTAAGGGTATTCAGTTCTTAAACAAATCAGTGTTTTTGAACAAATCTTTTAAGTGAACTAATCGCACTCATTCACTTCTGATGTTGGTGACTGATACAAATTGCGAAGCTTTTTCGATAACCAGAACTAACTGTTGTATAATAAAATGTAACTGATGTATACAGTCTAATTTACAACTATACAGTAGTAGTACATAAGGGCTAAATCTAGAAGATCCATAAATATGTACATATGACTGAAATTATGTAGAATTACTGTAGGCTATTATTAAAAATTTGATGCATCATTTCAGCATTTATACTTTCCTTAAAGGTATATATAATATTTGATCATATTTGATTGATTACCTAAAACCTGAGTGTCACATTTAGATGGTGTGTTGAAACTCAGCGAGGTTTGTGTATTTTCATTGTGTTGATTTCTGTACTTCATTTGTGTGACGAATGAAGGAAGTCAAGAGAGCTGGATCTAGGTACAGCTAGGATATTAATGGAACGATAAACAAATACAAATAATGGGTAGACACAGTAACAAATGAAACATCCACGATGGGAAACAATAACAAACAGGAGAAAACATCCATGAAGGGCACGGGCAAAACACAGTAGGTCTTAACACATTCACATTCAACAACTGACAATGAATGAGCAGACAACAGGGCTTTAAATACATAATGGATAATGACTAAATGAAACACAGGTGATGACAATGAAGGACAGCTGGCAGTGATGAGAGCAGGGAATTCTGAGAAGTTTAGTCCATGGGGAACAGATGACAGAAACAAAAAACAGGGCAGACAACAGTGAATCATGACAATTTTCATATAGCAATACGTCAGAGAGCTGGTTTTGTACCCTCCTACATATATGTATCTTCCGATAGTTGACAACGTCCCCTCTGTCTGTATCTAGAAATGCAAGACACTTCTGAAATTCTGGAGAGGCGACAGCTTTCGGCTGAACTTCAACATTTCCATCCACGCACAAGAACTCACGTTCCAGCCCTTGAAGTTAAATGCCGTTGTTTACCTTCCTCATATGAAACCACAAAATGGAACAACTGCAGGTGCTTTACACTGTGGCTTGCCTCTTACAACAGTTAACAGCTTTCTAAAGATTGTGTCTACTCATTTGGTTTTGTTTGAAAGGTATAGCCTATAGTTCACACGAAAATTAACATTTTGTTGTGATTTACTCACCCTCATGTTGTTCCAAACCCATATGACTTTCTTCCGTGGAACACAAAAGGAGATGCTAGATAGAATGTTTAAACATGCAGTTTAAAGTGACAAATGAGGACAGAATTTTCTTTTTGGGTGAAACCATCCTTTAAAAGTATAGAAAACTAGAGATTGAAAAAAAGATTTTGCTGGCTCAACAACCATAACATACACTACCGTTCAAAAGTTTGGGGTCACATTGAAATGTCCTTATTTTTGAAGGAAAAGCACTGTACTTTTCAATGAAGACAACTTTAAACTAGTCTTAACTTTGAAGAAATACACTCTATACATTGCTAATGTGGTAAATGACTATTCTAGCTGCAAATGTCTGGTTTTTGGTGCAATATGTACATAGGTGTATAGAGGCCCATTTCTAGCAACTATCACTCCAGTGTTCTAATGGTACAATGTGTTTGCTCATTGGCTCAGAAGGCTAATTGATGATTAGAAAACCCTTGTGCAATCATGTTCACACATCTGAAAACAGTTTAGGTCGTTACAGAAGCTACAAAACTGACCTTCCTTTGAGCAGATTGAGTTTCTGGAGCATCACATTTGTGGGGTCAATTAAACGCTCAAAATGGCCAGAAAAAGAGAACTTTCATCTGAAACTCGACAGTCTATTCTTGTCCTTAGAAATGAAGGCTATTCCATGCGAGACATTGCTAAGAAATTGAAGATTTCCTACAACGGTGTGTACTACTCCCTTCAGAGGACAGCACAAACAGGCTCTAACCAGAGTAGAAAAAGAAGTGGGAGGCCGCGTTGCACAACTGAGCAAGATGATAAGTACATTAGAGTCTCTAGTTTGAGAAACAGACGCCTCACAGGTCCCCAACTGGTATCTTCATTAAATAGTACCCGCAAAACACCAGTGTCAACATGTACAGTGAAGAGGCGGCTGCGGGATTCTGGGCTTCAGGGCAGAGTGGCAAAGAAAAAGCCATATCTGAGACTGGCCAATAAAAGAAAAAGATTAAGATGGGCAAAAGAACACAGACATTGGACAGAGGAAGACTGGAAAAAAGTGTTGTGGACAGATGAATCCAAGTTTGAGGTGTTTGGATCACAAAGAAGAACGTTTGTGAGACGCAGAACAAATGAAAAGATGCTGGAAGAATGCCTGACGCCATCTGTTAAGCATGGTGGATGTAATATAATGGTCTGGGGTTGCTTTGGTGCTGGTAAGGTGGGAGATTTGTACAGGGTAAAAGGGATTCTGAATAAGGAAGGCTATCACTCCATTTTGCAACGCCATGCCATACCCAGTGGACAGCGCTTGATTGGAGCCAATTTCATCCTACAACAGGACAATGACCCTAAACACACCTCCAAATTGTGCAAGAACTATTTAGAGCAGAAGCAGGCAGCTGGTATTCTATCGGTAATGGAGTGGCCAGCGCAGTCACCAGATCTGAACCCCATTGAGCTGTTGTGGGAGCAGCTTGACCGTATGGTACGCAAGAAGTGCCCATCCAACCAATCCAACTTGTGGGAGCTGCTTCTGGAAGCGTGGGGTGCAATTTCTCCAGATTACCTCAACAAATTAACAGCTAGAATGCCAAAGGTCTGCAATGCTGTAATTGCTGCAAATGGAGGATTCTTTGACGAAAGCAAAGTTTGATGTAAAAAAAATCTTATTTCAAATACAAATCATTATTTCTAACCTTGTCAATGTCTTGACTCTATTTTCTATTCATTTCACAACGTATGGTGGTGAATAAGTGTGACTTTTCAGGAAAACACAAAATTGTTTGGGTGACCCCAAACTTTTGAACGGTAGTGTGTGTGTGTGTGTGTGTGTGTGTGTGTGTGTGTGTGTGTGTGTGTGTGTGTGTGTGTGTGTGTGTATGTATATATATATAAATAAAGAGCTTCTGTTCAGAAATGTACATATTTATACAATTTTTAGCTTACTTTAAAGATTTTAAGTCGAGTACAGAACTGAGATTGTGGGGAATACCCATAAGTCCTTGCACTTGAATAATTTAAGCATGTTTGTTTGGTCAAAGGGAACTTATGTGAATATTTAATAAGTTATTATTTAGAATTCTATTTTTTTATATTATTATTGTTTTACTGCATATAACTTTTTTTTTGTAACGTTATCATTGGGGTGATTAGTGTTCCATTTGTGGTAACTTAATGTCAGATCCATAACTTCCATAACTTGGATCCTGTTCAAACCATGCAATTTTTCTTTTGTGTATGATTATAGTTGAAGTGCAGCTTTATGTGCACTTATTTAGGGAATCAAGTTTAACGCCTGACCTCAGTTATTATTTAATTTTGAACAAATTAAATTAAGTAGAAACAGTGGTATAAGTGTTAATTTGAAACCATGTGTAATTCCTTGTTAAACCTTATTTGTCTGACATACATTTTTAAATAAATTAAAGTTGAATGAACTGATACATTTGTGTATATATAACAATGGTTTTCTGGTTGTGCTGACATAAAATGACCATAAGTTGAAAACACAATGTATATATTTTAAGTAAATCCAACAAATTTATTTCAGTGTGGTTACATGTAACTTTGGAGAACTGATAACAACTACAGTGACATATCAAAGTCTTATTGTGTCATGTAATTTTGGACAAATATACCAATAAGATAAAAATGTGTTCCATTATCAAAATATGGTGGAAATAGCTTAGCATTTCTCTTACTGCCAACAGAGTTAATGTCTAAAAAGTTCTGTGTCATTTAATGACCGTGTACAATAACCAAACTTACACTGTTTCTGATTGGTTTATCCACTGCTTGGGCAATTTCAAAAGTGATGATGTTTTGTTTTGCGTCACAGTGTGGCCACCCCCACAGGTGAAACTTGTAAAAGGATCTGAAAGGTGAAGTGCAAAAGTCCCTGACAACTTTTAGACACTGTTCACCTAAAAATGTTGTGAGCAAGTTGTGTAGATGAAGCCATGCAAAATGTCTCAAAAATCTTGCAGCTTCATGATCTCTTCTACGCCTGAACAGTTAGTTATCTGAGCAGTTTCATTTTATCTAAAACACTTTACTGCCAAGTGCCAAGATAACCAGTGCCCTTCCATGCCTGCACGAAGCACTGCACATTATTTGAATAAATTCTTTAACATCCTCTGTTTTTTTTTTTTTTTCCAAAAGAACGAACCACATCCCCTGCCTTCTAGTCAAAGAGCATCACTGCTACGCAGATCAAAGTTTCCCTCAGAGCTCTTCAGTTGAATTCTTATAATTGAGTGTAGGCCGTTGTAAAAGAATGACACCAACAGATTGTTTGACTGTGGCTAAACTGGTGCATCTACTGAAAGGTTGATTAATGTGCCCTATCCCTTAAAATATATACTGAATAATGTTGCAAACAAGAAATGAAAACACTTTACAGTAAAATGCAGCTATATGTTGCTATCGGGGTGCCCACCAGAAAGCTTTTCCAGTTTTTTAGGATTTGGATTAGGATTTTTAAAAATCATATCATAAATATCGCACTCAAAATTAGCAATTTCTAGCATTGTCTAGCCAAACTGAGCATAATTACAAAAGTTAAAATTCTCTCTTTTATTATTTCTTTCTAATTTTATTTTATTATTTCTATAACTTAAGGCAAGTCACAATTTTAAACTTTTATGTGTATCTTTAGCGAACACCTCAACATAAAAATTAAACACTAAGTACATATTTTTCATTATTACTTTAATCAATTGTTTTGAATTAGTTGCAAATAGTTTGCAAAGTTCAACCATACATGAACTCTTTATTATAAAGTGAACCAAATAAATTGTGTTGGAGGTGTGTTGGCTCATCACTTTAATTCTGTATACACACAGAACCGAGGGACAACCACAGAATGAGTGTGTCATTTTTAGATTTGTGCTTATGTGACATCAAACTAACGTCAGTGTTAAACGTGACATTTTGACCACTTTAGACAGCAGCATTGAAAAGAGAGTTTCACTGGGTATACCCTTTGCGTCAGAGAGAAAGTGAGGCTCTAAACAAAACTCCACAGACGTGCGAGTCACACTTATAAGATGTCTGCCGACTAAACCACACAGACGACCTCTTTTCTATGACATCGTTATTAGTGGTATTTTGCAAGGCCTTGTATGATTAAATTCAGAAGAGAATCTCAATATTGAATGATTAATCAAATCAGCCCTCAGCTACTGGGGGAACTACTTGCCAGCTGGTGAAATTATGTCACATTATTGTATAGTTTAGTAGACCCCATGTTGGTTTCAAGCAAAAAACTTTGAGAGACCATTTGGGAAAGTCTAATGAAGAGCTGCAGAGGTACTTTCAGTTTGGTATATTTGCATATTGAATCTATTCTAAACACACACACACACACACACACACACACACACACTACACTACACTACACTACACTGTTTTTGATAGGTCAAGAAAGACCAAGACTATGAATTTTGAAGGTAATTGTCATGGTTGGGGGGGTGAGGGGGAAGATAAAGGGCAGAGATGATAGTTCAATAGAATTTTAAACAAAGAATGTGAAGTCACTGAATGCGCTCCCATCGCCGCCTGCAGACGGCTGATCCAACAAGCCTCTCTGGTAGAATTAAAGTCACTGAATGGCGCTCCCAGTGCAGGCTGCAGACGGTTGATCCAACAAGCCACTCTGGTTCAAGACAAGTGTGTTCGTGAGAGGAGTATGTGCATTGTGGTAGTCTGGAGCAATCCGAAGGGAGTCTGTTGAAGGTGTGGTACAAAGTGAAGCCCAAACGAATCTCGGGCAGATACCGAGGAATCCTTCTCCACAAGTACTTAGCACCAACTGGTGAGAGTGACCACAAGCAGGCAGGTAACCACACCTCTATAGACAGGCAGCCAACAGATACACGAGCATGCTCAAACTACACAAGAGAGAAATTTTAGACATGACAGTGAACAAAAAACTGGCAAAGGAGGAGGGAAAACAACAGGAATAAATAGGGAGTGCTATCAGAGTGAAGCAGGTGGAAGCGGGCATGTAATTCATCACCGAGATCAGCGTCTCCCCAGGATCGATCACGTGTGCCAGCTCCACCTGTGAGACAAATACAGTGTGAGCAGGAACCGTGTCAGAAATAGTACACCAAATATACTATACTATATGTGCATATACTATTAGCTTGTATGAGTTCTCAAAAGAAAGAAAGAAAGAAAGAGAAAGAAAGAAAGAAAAAAGAATGTTCAGGTGATCCTATCCCAAATAGTAATTTGCATTTATACTGTATATTTATTCATCTTTTCTGTGTGAAAATGTATTTTTATTTATTTTATTATTATAATTTTTGTACATTGTTTACATTATAAAAATAATCATCAATTCAAAGACAGTAAGGAGCCTAAAAAAATTATTGAAATTCTTACATTTTTAAACATCAACTGAAAACAAAACTGGTTTGATTAAAGATATATTTCTGGACAAAATAATCAAAGCATGTCAACAGTTATTATCCTTACCAGACTTTTCAAAATTCAAACCATCAAGGTTGCCAGGAAGTATGTATTGCTCCCTCCTTACAGTTCTCGAAACTCTTTTTTAAGTTTGCACTAGTTTCCAGCATCATTTTCCTTGAAAGCTCTTTGTCGCTCATCAGTTCTCCCTAAGAGTCTTCAGAGAACTCTTGCCCCTACTGTGTTGCCCTCAAGTTTCCAAATTCATTGTAATGGCACTTCCTGCATTTGACTGCAAAGTTCGCAAAAACAAAGCCACCAAATAACAAGTCTGAATCATTTCTTTCCTTGTCATTATTTCACTACATGACAGCTTTTGTACAATGTTTAATATTGTTATAATATATATATATATATACACAGTATCTCACAAAAGTGAGTACACCCCTCACATTTTTGTAAATATATGATTATATCTTTTCATGTGACAACACTGAAAAATGACACTTTGCTACAATGTAAAGTAGTGAGTGTACAGCTTGTGTAACAGTGTAAATTTGCTGTCCCCTCAAAATAACTCAACACAATGTCTAAACCACTGGCAACAAAAGTGATCTGATAAAAAGCGGTTTAACAGAACAGGTTACATATTACCTACGGCACTCAGAATGTGGCCTCGTGCCTGCGGCCGAATCACAGCAGTGCTGATGCAGGGCCATATCTCACGCTCTCACTTGTGTGATATTATTTAAATATCCGGATCAGAATCAGAATCAGCTTTATTGCCAATTATGCTATGTAAACAATGACTAACGGATTCACTTCACGTCACCAACTGGCTCATTTTACACACAAAACTGATCTTTTGTCACCACCTGCTGGCTAACATATGTAGTGTAAAGAAAATAGTTGTAAAAAGAGACACATAGCCTACATTAGCTCTTAACACATATGCTCTACTCTTACACTTTATAACGATGAACACAAGCGGAGTGATACCCACAGTGAAGTGTCCGAGTGCTGATGGTGTCAGATCAGCAGTGCTCATGGAACATTTCTAGTCCAATCAGATTCGAGGACCGGTACTAACCATTGTGTATATATATATATATACATATATACACACACACACATACACATACACACATATACATATGAAGCTGCTGGACCAATCAGACACACAATTATTCATTATTTAATGAATAAGCCAACAGATGTCGCAAGACTGTAACAAGGAAAGGTCCAAGTAGGCCTAAGACCACTCCATTATGTCTGCTCCCCCACTGATCATTATCAAGACTTTACACTGTCTTTGCAGCCACAAGACCAGCAAAGAGTGGACCCCCAGTGATATTCCAAGCGGGGGAGGTTAGCTGCATTCTAGAGCAAAGAATGTAGAAAGATTGATTCACTCCTTTCCCCCATAGGAAATGGACATAAAGCCCAGAACATAGACTTTTCTTCATTCATTAATTAACAAACTATAAATGAGCATGTGTATCCCCAGGACATTGTGCATAGGATCATTACTGTCTTGTAAAGTGTTTTTTTTTTTTTTTTTACTGTATACTGTTTTATGCATGACTTATGACAGGACTACCAGCTAATGTAAAATGATTTAGTATCATGTTTCCTATCAAATTAATCCTTGTTTGACACCCTGCACAATGGTGTGTGTGTGTATATATTTCTGACATCATGCATTGTATGCTTGCTATATAAAGATTTGCAGTAAATCTGGTTTAGCTTCAGTGAAAGACCCTGTTGCATATCCATAAACTGACACAAAATCCGCTCTGATCAAATAACGTTGTTATTGATACAGCCGCATTAACCTACCACATAAATATAGATTCATCTTGCCCCAAACAAGTTGAAAGTATAAGTGCCACTCCGTAAAACAATTACGTGAGTTGTCTGTAATTCGCTATGTTAAATAATTGCTCTGTAAAAGAACTAGAGTGATAATACCACGCTGCAAGGTTTATTTGTGCATTAAAGATTCAACTTAAATGCATTGAGATCAGCCATATTGAGCTACAAGCTAGACATGACGACTGTGATTTGTGCATTGTAGAAAATGGCATCATTCTAAACATTGTTTGCCAGCAACCCAGTAATTAATCCTGTGTTTGTCCCATACGTTTTATTAACATGCATACCCGTTTCTGATCAAATCAGACAGAACTATAGCTTGAAAATGCCTTCCTATGAACGTCGAATGTTTTGCAATGCCCTAATGCAAAATTGTTTATTGATTGTTTAAATCATACGATAAGAAATTAACCTGATATTAGCAAAGAAATACTAATTTCAGTTGTTAACAGGGCGTATATCTTCTATGACGAAGACATTTCAGATTAGCAGCACTTATAAATGGTACCAGAATAAATGAACCTGATCTTGGGCGAAGAAATCCTCACTTTCAGCTTTAAATGTATAAATCTTCTCTGACGAAGAAATCTCAGATTAGCAGCATGAATTAAACTGAGTGACGAAGAACTCTCACTACAGTGAATAATGGTGATTTGAATGACGCTCCTCATTTCTCCGAACATGTTACGTATTATTGTATTCATATTGACCCGCTCATGTGAAACAATTGCATCAAATTAATGGAGTTATTTTAGCCTAGCTAACTGGTTATTCGCCATTGTCTGTGAAGTGAATGTACTGTTTTGATTTGTGAAAGAGTTGCATGCAACATCATAAGTAACGGTGCTTGAGTTGCCTCTGTGAGTTTACAGCAACTTCAAATGCTGCTCAATTTGTGGTGCTGTGAGCTTGCAGTGGCCTCTTAGCAACGCATTGTAGGATATTTGGCACTGATGAATTTAGAAGGGAACCGTTAAAGTGCCCGTCTTCTAACACCAATATATTTAAGGGAATTTAGGGTCTTGAAATATGTGAGCTATGAACTAAATTAAACTGTCCTTATTGTATGTTATGAGGTAATGAAATGTAAAATGGAATTAGTTGTGTTCGACAACCATTATAAATTCTATAAATGACAAATAACTAGTTTATTCTCCACCATTAAAATCATAATACAATGTCTCGTTGTATCTGCTCACAATTTCTACTGTAATGAATTAGCTTTAATAAGTGAATTATGATTAATTCACTTATTGGGGTGATATTATTCTCGTGGCTTATTGAAAATAATATCACACATATTTAGGTACAGCTTTGAAGCTAAATCTTTTAGAAACAGGAATGAGATTATTTAGCAAAATATACCACAGTTCAAATCATCTTTGAATACAGACAAACTTTATTTCTACTCTAAACATAAATCTAATCTAACGCATATAAATACATGATACAGGTTGGTGAAAAGAGTGACAGAATGTGAAATAAATGATCAATACAGTGAAAATGAATATTATGGGGTCTGTTGACAATGCCTGAAGAACCATTAACCCTTCTTTGAGTCTACACCGATTTGTTATTGGATTACCTAAAGTATTTAACTAATACACCAGCACTTTGAGCACAATATTGGAGATGTACTTGTGTGTCTTTGGTGTTTCCTTGCATTCTTCGGAAAGTTATTGTCTGTAGGAATGATGAGGTTGGCTTTGAAGTAAGGCCTTCTCATGGACCATAGAGAGTGAGTGACTTCCTCGGGACTTCGAGTCCCGAGCTTCCTTGGATCTCACATGTTTGGCCGCATCCCCAAAGGTGTCCTACGCCAATCAGAAGTGACTTTTCAGAGTCACATGGTCAACTGGGCTGTCTTTTCGACAGTTGATTTTATGGTCCTTTGTTTCAGATTCTTTTACAAAATTCCCACTCAAAATAGTGCATGTTTAGATATGATGCAATCCTATGTTGACTGGATTCTCCACAGACCTGTTTGCTCGATAAGCAAATTTAAGGGGATCTGGAAACGGTCCAGGGATGTCCTTCAGGTGGGCCAACATCAGTCTCTCAAATGGTTTCATGACCATAGACATCAGGGCAACAGGTCTGTAGTCATTAAGTCCTGTGATTTTTGGTTTCTTTAGAACAGCAATGATGATTGAGCATTTGAAGCAGCATGGGAATTCACACTGCTCCAGTGATCTATTGAAGATCTGTGTGAAGATGGGGACCAGCTGGTTAGCACAGGATCTAAGACACGCGGGTGAAAATACATCTGGGCCTGAAGCTTTCCTAGTCTTTTTTTTCCGAAAGACATGGCACACCTCTTCTTCACAGATCTAAAGTGCAGGTTGAGGGAAGAGGGGGTTTGCAGGAGGTGTTGGTGTTTGCATGAAGTGAAGGTCAGAGTGGGTGTGAGATTGGGCCTTTCAAATCTACAGTAGTACACATTCAGGTTGTCAGCCAGTTGTTGGTCCACCACAGGGTTGGGGGTAGGAGTCCTGTAATTTCTAAGTTGTTTCATGCCACCACACTGATGCAGGGTCGTTAGCTGAAAACTAGTTTTTCAGCTTCTCAGAGTATCTTCTTTTAGCCAAACTGATTTCCTTTATTCAGTCTGTCCCCACCCCTGTAAGCATCCTCTTTGGCCTGACGGAGCTGCCTGGGCTATATGAGCAATATGAGCAATATGCAACATTTAATGTTGTGTAGCACTTCCACATTTGGACAGCACATCAGCTTTAAAGTTGTTACATCTGTACACTAACTTTCATTGATGTAAAACATGTTCCACCACTTCTTGTTTTCCCTGTTAAATCTGCAATGCGATCCGCTCTGAACAGCTAAAATTCCAGCAGATGTAATGCGCTGTCCGGAATGGCTTCACTCGGCCAGGTTTCTGTGAAGCACAAGGCAGCAGAGTTTGAAAAGTTCTTGTTTGTGTGGGTGAGGAGATGTAGTTTGTCCATTTTGTTGGGAAGAGAGTGGAGATTCGCTGCTTGGCAGCGCAGTTCGAAAGCCGCACCAATGGAGCTTGACAAGTCCGCCTGCTCATCTTCCTCGCCTGGGTCTCTTGAACAGCAAAGCTGTGCCTCTGACTAAAATATCCAGCAAAGTGTCAGAATATTCAAAAATCGGGAAAAGATTGTCTGGTATATGCTGCCGAATGTTTAGCAGTTCGTCTCTGGTAAAACTTACTGGAAAACGATTACTAAACACAGGACAAACAAACAAAAACAACAAAAGAATAGGAGCGCTCCACACCACAGCCATCCACGGCGCCATCATGGTGTATCATATATATATATATATATATATATATTATTAAGTATACAGACACACACACACACAAAATAGGCAGCAATATATCTCTAGACATAACAAAATATATATTTTTTTTGTCTAGAGATATATTGCTGCCTTTTTTGTGCGTGTGTGTGTGTGTGTGTCTGTATACTTATATATATATATATATTTTTTTTTATGTCTAGAGATATATTGCTGCCTATTTTGTGTGTGTGTGTGTTTGTGTGTGTGTCTGTCTGTCTCTCTTTCTCTCTCTTGCTTGATTTCTCTCTCTCTATCTCTCTCTCTCTCAATCTCATGTGACAAAATTGGATGTGCTCCATGGCGCACGCATGCATTGGTCATTCCTGGGCAGAGCATCCTTTGAAATGTACCATGGATACCTTAGTTCAGGAGTGGTATTTCCCCAGCCTATTGTTGAGGACAACCCCAATGCATTTAGTAACAGAATCTAGCCAGTTTCCTGATGACTTTCCTGCCTGCGTGGTAAAGCAAGCTCAAGCTTGTAAATTCAGCAATGTTGTGGATTTTTCAGACTATTTTCTAGTCTCGCCTAGTAAGAGTGTGGGGGTTAAAATGTTGGGTGTATCGCAGCAAAAACAGACAAAGCAAAAATTTGTGATTCCAAGGTCTTTCTTCTGGAATGATGATATCCTTATGCATAAGTGGGAAGGCAGGCAAACCAAACCAGACAATGCCACCTGCACCATTGTATCCAATTCCTGTAATTGGAGAACCATTCGAATGCATCATTATAGATTGCGTTGGTCCGTTACCGAGATAACACATTTGATCTGGGTAATTATGCTTTGACACAACAGTCATTCTGCTGTATAGAAAATGTACTTTTAGGTGCACATTGTTTAGGTGCATTGTTTAATACTAATGTTCATAATAATGCTCATGACTTTGCAAAAACATACAGATCTGTATTTTGGCTCTTTCAGTACAGTGACGTGAAAAGTGAACACTGTCAAGTGTGTTGGCGTTTGTGGTGTTTTTTTAATTAAAGGTCATAGCTGACTGCAAATCTGTGAAAGTTTCAGTTTATTCTTTTTTCACACACATACTGTAACACACTGTGGTTTCAGCTCAATTTCAGCTCAAATCAATATTTCATGTCCATTTATTTATTTTGTAAGAATGACTCCTATAAGAATGATAATAGTTAGCTGAGAATTATTACACCTTAAGGGTGACTGGATGATCACCAAGGATTCATTTTGAGAGAATGGCTATCTGACTTTTTGTTATACTCTACCTAATTTTCATTTATACAATTTGCTTTATGTAGTTTCTTTGGCATGCAATGTGTTCTTACAGCTCAGCCGGTAGCATGTGTCATCAATAAAGTTGAGTGCTTGAATTGCAGGGACGCAACACACAAACAGTAAGTATCAGTCCAAAGTCACTTGGATATTAGTCTTTATTCATCACATGGGGACGTTTCCACAAAAGTTATATCTCACTTTTGTCAATAGTCCAATTGTGCAAATAAATGTTCTCTCTAGCAGATGTTTTTTTGTATGTTAGTTTCAAACAACTTGTTCAAAACCCTCTCAGGTTAGAATCAATTTATGAAGTCTACCCTAAATTACATTTTCACAATCATATATTTTTTTTTTATTATTGCTTTAGAGTAAACAACCAAAAATAATGAAATCACACTGGCATGCATTAAGTTTAACTCTATTATGAAGGCAGATTTTTACAGAAAGGTTTTAGTGTTCTTCTGATAACGGTATTTTTCTTTAAAATTATGTCAGGGCAGGTTGCATGATGTGAATTACAATACTGGTTGGTCAAAACAATGTTTTGATATTTTTGAATGTTAACTTTTCCATATTTGTTATTTCATGAATAATTTTTGCTTTATAAATGTTTGAACTTTTACATGTATCTAAAAAGTCTCTAATAGGCTGTGCAGGTGTAGATTCAAAGAGAGTCTTGGATTTTGTTTTGGCGGTTGTGATGGTGGGGTCACACTCACCTATCTTATAATGATAAAAATAAATAAACTTAACCCTGACATGACAATGGATGCTATCAACTGTAGTAGTTCAGACAGAAAACAAGGTCAAATTTAGTTTAGACAATCAATTGGGCAACTTTTCAGAAAGTAATCTGACAACTAATCAATCTGGAGGCTCTTTAACTTTCTCAGAAGTGCCACCATACCAACAGGGTTAGGCTATTTCTTATTCCGTGATCACTCCTTGTACTCTACGCTGTGTTGATAACCATGATAACAAGAAATCCGCTATCAGTGATATTTTTAGTGTCTTGTATCAAGGCCTTTTTGTAGGTGGAGAAATTTTCATATCAGACATTAAGGCACCAGGAAAGAATACTCAACTGTCAATGCTGGCAAGTTTGTCAGTTTGCAGAAGCTCTCTTTAAGGAATATTCTGGGTCAAATACAAATTAAGCTATTTTTAACAACCTCATTAGCATGGTGTTGATATATGCAGAACTAGAAAGTGTTTTCAAAACCCTCTACCTTTTGGTGGAGGAAAACAGATTTTTGTCCAAATCAGACACTAGGTTTTAGAAGAGACCAAATGTGCCCTTTTGAAAGATCTTATTTATGTTGCAGAAAGTACGCAAGGTTGTTGCATTCTCAGCTGTTCTGTATAAGCTGCCTCATGTGATAAGACAATGCCACAAATGTTCAATTGTGCAAAAACATGATTGCTATCATACCTGGTGATGCAAATTACAAAACATTCATCTAACATCCAAGCTTGCTTGAATAACCCAAAACCTCATATGCTATGAAACTGTGAACTCTTAAATGTTACATGGTTGAAATATTTGACGGAAAGATCAATGACAATCAACACACATTTTCTGTCAGAAGCAGGAGAATTTTGTCAAGCATATAGCATTCGAGTGCCTGATCATTTTCTCACCATTGTGATTCCGAAACACCAGTAAATGCATATACCTACTGTAATGACCAAATTTTAAATGGAAAGCTGGTTTATTGAGCTTTAAAATAGGAAAGGCTTTCAGTAAGATCAATTATATGGGCAAGAAAAAACTTTAAAAAAAATATTATCTTTCTCCATTGAGTGGAGCTTTGTTCTTTTGGCAAAAAGAAGTGTTTATTAAAAGTGAAGAATTACATCAAATTTGGTTGTTCCTGAACGTTGTATTTAAGTGGTTTTAATTTTAAATGTACAGTAGGCTACAAAGGGCAGTTCACACAAAACCTGTTTTAGTGTCCTACTATGTTGTTTTTCAATTGATTTCCTCTGTAAACAAGCACTAAGTGGACCTCTTTAAATGTTGTGCAGCGTCTCCTGCACAAAAAATACTGGATTTAGAACTGGAACATCCTGTATTTGTCTGGTAGAATGTTGTCAACCCTAATGCCACACCCAAACATGGTTTCCATCTCAACCAACAGTAGATCATAGACAACATTATTCATAAAGTGAAGTGTGTCATTACTGGGCCAATATGCCACCAAAATGGATTGCAAAGGTAATCACTGTTTTCAAATAGGTTTCCCGAAAACATCCCCCAACCTCCATTAGATAGTCCTGCCCAAAACGAATCCCATTGGCTGAGCCGAGGTTCCTATATCAGGCAAGTGGGGATGCTCAAACAAAGAGTAATGCTCATAACACCACAGAGCCACAGTGTACACATTTGAGGGGATCAACCTAAAAATGACTTAGTTATAGTTGTCTGTGCATGTTATGCCGGAATTGAAAAAAAGCATTTTAACATAGAAAAAAATGACATCAACTTTAAAAAGAAAAAGTTAAAACCATTAAAGACGTATTCTAGTTCTTCCACACTAAGAGAGACGTTACGCCACATGTTTACTAGCCTTTCCACAAAAAGCTCACTTTGCCTATATCACATGCTTCCCAAAGCAAATCTTAGGCAATGTCCTGCGAGCCCAATAAGCGCTTACATTTTAATTTACATACATACTCGGATTTGTCCATAAAACTACATTTTATTTACATGCTTCCTGTGTCATTCTCTCTCAGTCCTTGCCTTATTGGTTTTGGCCTCTCTTGTTTTCTCATGCTTACGCCTCTGTTTGCTTTGTGGTTGAGCTGAAACCACGTCACAGATGAATTAGAGAACACAGACTATAAAGAGGTAAGAATAGAAGACTGCGATACTCAATCTACCACTTTGATGCAATGGATACTGCTAAGCTCTGGTTTACACTGCTCTGTGTTTGTAGTATTTGGATTTTGAGTTTGGCTATCAACTGTGACTGGACGACTGAGTATGAACTTAAAGGGAAATGCTGCAAGACCTGCCCTTCAGGTGAGACCACCAAGATAATCTCAAGACTAAAATCAGCTCAGTAATTAAAGCATATTGCATGCTACTTCTTGAATTCTTATTTGTGCTTGTTCATATTTTAAAAATGGCTATGTCTGTGTATTTACAGTGACTCCATAAAGTATTTGGACACTTTAACCACATTCTAAAACTGTGTGAATGTGATTAGACAAAATAGCTAAACAAATATATCATTAAAAAAACATTGTTTCTGTTTTAAATGATAAAACAAGATATACTATTGAAAATGAATATGGAAAGTATATGCACACTATATAGTGGTCAAACTTAGTGGAATGTCCATAGTTAATATGATGAATACTGCTATGGATACACTTCATCATGTGTGAACTTCATCATATATGCACTAAAATGACATTGAGAACAGTTGTTTAAAAGTAATTGCAAAATGGCAAAAAGTTCAAGCATCATATGTTGATTTTGAATGATTGCACACCTAACATTCGTGTTATGAACCTTCAAAAATTGTGCCCTTTTTATATTGTGCAGGTAAATATCCCAAAGATCACTGTAAAGAAAACAACAGTGACAGTATGTGTGAGAGATGTCAAACAAAATGTTTTTGTGAAGGTGATATTTTATGCAAGGACAATACATGCTCTGACTGTGTACCCAAAGAAAAGTGCAAACCAGGATATCAGCTGATAAGAGAGGGTAAGTTCTTTTTTTAATAATTTAATAATTTAAACTATTACCTACACATACACTGTAATGGCTGCTTCTTCTTATTATTAATCATTATGACGTGTCTTTCCTGCCCATTAGGGGACTTTTATTGTGGTCTTAGATTGGGCAAAAAGACAGCTGTGACTGTGAGAGAAGGCTAAGTAGACCACACATAAAAATAAAAAAGTAATTCATGTGGATGCGTGAAATCTTTTTATATCCCACCAGAGTCAACTATAAGCCGTTCATTTTTCACCTAAAAATTTAATAAAGTGTTATGTGGGTTTGGCTCTGTGGCACTATTAAAACATTTTTCTGTTTGTATGAGCAGTCCAACCAGCCTGACAGAGAAAAATTGACTCAACCAATGGCGTGAGTTTGGTGTGGGACTACGTGTTTATATGACCAATACAAGATGAATATTGGTTTGAAAACAGTGATTATTTTTGCAATACTGTTAGGCAGTACTGCCAATCCTTATACACATATTAGTTTACATAGGGCACCAACTCTCTGTATGTAGGAGGCACCAGAAACTCTACCAGCACGTTATACTTTATTCAAGGACCCGATAACACTCACAGATGATTTACTTACATGTAACAATGTTTGTTTGTTCTTAGCAACAAAATCTCAGAAATAAGCATAAATAATTCTGATTCAATGTAATGGCCCGCATCAATCAATCACTTTATTTTAACCATGTTAAAATAAAATTTTAATTCTGAATTTAAGTACTGTTAACTGTTAATTAAGTACTATTTTCCCATGCCTGAACTTTTGAACAGACATTAGGAGTGAATGTACTTGGTTGCAGTGTGCTCTTTGTCTGCACTGGTCTCAGAACAGTCCATTTTCATCCTAACTCCATATAAAGCCTATGAAAGCAAAATTTTTCAGATTTTGGATGAACCTGTTTGATTCTCATTGTGATAATCCACAGTGAATATAGGATATTATCTAAGGAATCTAAGGAAATCTAAGGAAAACGTAGCCCTGTAGTCCACATCCATGTTCAACAGCATGCCATTTTGCAATAAATCACAGAAATGTTCAAAATGTCATATCGAATTAAACTAATCTTTTGACTCAAACAGGTTTCGCTGTAAAAACATAATGAGCTTGCTTAACAGATGTAGTTTTTTGCCGTTACTCCCAAAGACCAACTCTGCTAATGTTTTGTCACACGACTTGGTCCGTCAAACCCCTTACTGACAGCCCACAGTGTCCTGAACTGAGATCAGTATCATTAATCAGAAATGAAATCATGCATAATGTATAGAGAGGAGAAAACACACAGTCCATGCAGGAGGATGCAGGGTTGCACAAGGATAAAAATGGTATTCATCAACTGTCTTTGTTATTCTTTTGTTTTTGCAGGTAACTTTGTGTACACTTACCAGTGTGTTCCATGTCCAAACAACACGTACAATGACGCTGAGGATAGCACGTGTAAACCTTTTGCAAAGTAAAGCTGTTTATTTGCTATATTTCGGTTCATAAAGCAGAGTTTGAATTTATATCAGTTGATAACTGAGTTTCTGAAATCAGGTGTGATGGCTTGCGTGTGAGCTTCCCTGGAAACAGTACCCACAATACAAGATGTGACACTTATGGTTTGTACTTTTTGTACTAAGGAAAGATATACTGTTGCTGGATATGCATGATTCCACCCGTACTGACCAATGAATTTTCATGACTTGTCCAGTTGTTTGTGATTACATTATAAGGATGTTTTAAAATTTTATAGAGATAAACTCAATTTCTAGCTGATGAAGCTGATTGTAACTTGATAAGTCATTGACTATAGGAATATGACTTTTCAAGATTTTTTTCAGTTTTCCATGACATTGGGCGTCTGGGTAGCTCAGCGAGTAAAGATGCTGATTACCACCCCTGGAGTCACGAGTTCGAATCCAGGGTGTGCTGAGTGACTCCAGCCAGGTCTCCTAAGCAACCAAATTGGCCCGGTTGCTAGGGAGGGTAGAGTCACATGGGGCAACTTCCTCATGGCCGCTATAATGTGGTTCTCACTCTCGGTGGAGCACGTGGAGTTGTGCATGGATCAATCTGGGTGGCAGAGGACGATTCTCATTTGCCTCTGTGTCTGGGACCATCACTCCACGCATATTATCACGTGGCTTGTTGAGCGCGTTACCATGGAGAATAGCGTCCACACATGCTATGTCTCCACGGTGGGGATGTGCATCTCCATAACTGAGTCCGATGCGATACGCATCTCAATGCATAGCCAACAATACGATACATTAAAGATACATATGAAGCAGTTACCGATGTGGAAAGATTCACCCCTATTACGATATAGTGCGATCCGATTTCAATTCGATTCAACACCATGCAATACAATGCAATGGGAAAAAATATGATGCTATGTAATTCAATATGGTAGGCTCCAGATTGTTCGCTTTTATTTCTTTGGTTCAGATCGACAGCAAATCATAAATTAACTTAAGTGCCTTCTGACTTCTAATGCATGGACCTTTCACACAAAGCCCGTTGTAGTGCAAAAAAAAAAAAAAAAGAAAGAAAGAAATTAAACCAGATGTTCTTTTCCTGTTCTGTCTTCAGAACAAACTGCATGGTTTTATCAAAATCTCCATCTCTCTTATGAAACCCAAAGTGTTTCCAAACATTTGATTTGAAATTATTTGGCGGAAGATGCAGCTCTGCCTCTGCCATGTTACTCTATATTCTATGTCAGGGGTGCCCACACTTTTTTGCATGACGATCTAATTTTAAATGACCAACTGTTGATATCATCCAGTTTTAACATTAAACCCAAAACACCTACGGCACAATAGATTACAATAGCCAGGGCATTTACCTTATTCTGATGACTTGCACTGAATAGAACCAGACAGTTTTGCATAATCCGGGCAGTAGCTGCTGGTAGCTAGTCTCAAACTCTGCTAGCTTCGCAATTTCGCTCTCTGTTCTCAGAAGCCGCGAACCTAGTTGTCATGGCAACTGAATAAACAAAAATCTCGCCTGGTCAAAATTTTCTCGTCAAGTTCAAGTCAGACAGAAACTAAAAGAAGGAAAGACATTATATTTATTTTTATTCAAATTTAACTAAAACACATGTACATTTTGTGCGATCTACCAGCATTGCCTTTGCAATCGATAAAACAGGGCACCCTGTTTTATGCGACTCTCAGGACACGCCTCGGTCTCCGTAGTGTTGTGAAACGTCATGTTCACGTAGCAGCAGTGGCGATGAGAGAACACGTGAATCTTATCATCCCTACTCCATGGTAATGAGCTCAACAAGCCACGTGATAAGATGCGGATCGAGCGGAGTCACTACACCAGCATGAAGACTGAAGAGCGCATTGGGAATTGGGCATTCCAAATTGGGAAGAAAAGGAGAGAATTTTTTTTTTCTATGACATTTCCTGATATTTTACAGGTTTTACATGACAGTGAGAACCCAATATAAAAAACGCAATATACAGTATATTCAATATACATGTATACTTTAAGTAAAACTTTACAGTAAGGTTTTATTCAATAACATTAATTAGGGATCACGAACTAACAATAAACAATGTTTTTTTTTTTTATATATAATTTATCAAAATACTATGTTTAGTATTATAATATTCTAATGTTTTTTGTTCATGATAGAGCTTATTGATTAACTAATGTAACATACAACTTTTAATGTAAAAACTAAAATTATATATGTAAAAATTAACATTTACACAGATTAATAAAAGCTGTAAAAGTATTATTTATTGTTTGTTTATGATATCTAATGTGTAAACTATTTTAACAAATACAACCATATTATAAACTTATTAAGTGTTATCCTATTTTGTTTTTGATTAAAGGACACTAATTCGTTCAAGTCAAACACAGTTTGCAAATACTCCTTGTATTACTAACAAAAATATACATTTGTTATGCTTTTTTAGATTTTATGTTTTAAGACATTTTAAACTAAATCGGTTTCATTTAGTTCAGTTTAACAGTTTTAGTATGCTTCTTACACGTTTTCTAACAGATCACCCAGCAGACAAAGAAAACAGGAGCCCGTCTTCTCATCCTATTATGATGGCTTGTTTAACAATCACTGTGTTTATCTGCCTGGTACTTATCATGCATACTGCTTTTCAAACTTTCACACAAAGGAGGCACAGAAAAAGTAAGTGACATTTTCATACTCTTTCAGTTATCAATCTCTTAATTCTGCTAAATGTTACAAAACTTTTGGAAAATATTTGCCATTGCTACATTCAATAAAAAAAATAAATAAATAAAAATAAGAATGATAAAATAAAAAAAACTGTGGCGGTACGTGATTTATTCCATGGTAGTCATCAGGGCTGCAGTAATGCACTGACTTACCTGTGCTTAAGAAAATTCATGTTCCATGCAAAATATTTATGACAATATGCAGGTAGTACTTTTTGTGTTGCATTTAAAAAAAAAAAAAAAAAAAATATATATATATATATATATATATATATATATATATATATATATATATATATATTATTGAACCCTTACTAAAGTAAGATGATATGAATGTGTTTCTTAGACTGGTCTTTGAAGTCATTTGGAATACCATATACCTGTAAGTGCCATGTTAGACATGCATCACAACAAGGGCTGTATTAAAGGGATAGTTCACCCAAATGAAAATTCTCTCATGATTTACTCACCCTCATGCCATCCCATATGTGTTAGATTTTTAGAAGATGTCTCTGTATGTACTTTACATACTGTAAGATCTGTATGTTGGTCCATACAATGCAAATGCTAGGTGCCAAAATTTTGAAGCTCCAAAATTCAGATAGGGGCATCATAAAAGTAATCCATGTGACTCCAGTGGTTAAATCCATGTTTTCTGAAGTATCTGATAGGTGTTGGTGAGAAACAGTTCAATATTTTATTCCTTTTTTTTTATTTATTTTATTATTTATTATATAAATTCTCCTCCCGGTTCAGTCAGTCAGTTTCACTTTCCCATTCTTCTTCTTCTTCTTCTTCTTCTTCTTCTTCTTCTGTTTTTGGTGATTCACAGTCTTGATGGATATTGCACCTTAATGGTCAGAGAGGAGAATTTATGACAAAAATGACATAAATATTTATCTGTTTCTTACACCTATCATATAGTGTCTGAACACGTGGATTTAACCACTGGAGTTGTATGGATTACTTTTATGCTGCCTTTATGTGGTTTTTGGAGCTTCAAAATGTTGCCACTTTTCTTATTCAATAAAAAACTGGAGATGTACAGGGGAATTCCCGTATCTGATATAATTGCTTATCTTCACAGAAAGCCAACCATGCACTCTTAGGATGGTTTTACCCTCAGATGCATGCAACTGCCAACTATCCAAGGAGGAGATTGGTGATGACAGAGACTCCAAGACAGCCTTGGAAATCTCTCTCAATTGCGATGTCCTCAGTTCTCTGTGATTTGATGAACAGCCAATGGAAAAGGTTCTCTTCAATTTTGACTGAATGACTTGACTGGATTGCAGCATAACATCTTTGAAAGTCAGTTTTGAATTTATGTAAAGATGAACCAAATAATGGAGCTTTACAGATCATAGATGGTCTATTTGCCTGTGGAAGGAATGAACAAGAGTTTATTCATCGGTGACTCTATTGAACTGCACAAAGTTCTCATCAATTCAATTCCAATAAGGATTCATGCAAGAAGTTGCAAAGAAGAAAGTAGCAAAAGGTAGTGTGGTGTATCTTTTCTGTGATTAAACATTTGCTCTCCGAGGCTGAATTATCCAAGAGGATGTTTACTGTTCACATTTATCTGTTATTTGCTACCTTCTAAGTGAAGGATAGACTTTCAGATTTTAAAAAGAGTAGGTAACAGCAGATACAGAATTGTATAATTATGTAACTTATGTACTTAAACATTATGTAAGTAGCCCTAATTCCATTTTAACTTCTTGTAAAAATATAAATCTTCATGTTTGATTTGTCTTATTGTATTGATGTTTTTTCTTTTTTCTGAATGCCTGTAATTATGTAGGGTGGTAACTATCTTGGTTTCTTTGAAGATCTGGAGTTTTAATAGGGCACATTATTTACTAAATAAAATACAGTTTATGCCTATGCCTTTTTTTATATGTACATCTAAACCTCATAATCAACCTGTCTTGCTAAATAGACCTTATATATATATTTTTTTTTTAGCTGAGCTTCCTAGGCCCCCTGGACTCACTCATTTCTATATTATTTTAATATGCTTTGGAAAGTGTGAAAATAATAATAATAGTAATAAAAATATATATTACCATCTTAGTCAGATGCATGTAGTGAGAGTGAAATATCTTATTATATTATTGAAATGTCTTACTAAATTTTTTCCAATGCAATTAATCTTCTAGTATTTGTCCATTTTGAGATTATCGGTATCAGCTGATAGCTATGCCCATTGGTTGGATGGTAGGCTATATATTTGTGTGGGTTCCAAAATCAATGGTCAGTTTTGTCAATAGATGATGCACATTTTCAGTTTTCAAACATTTTACGTACATTTTAGTCAATATCATAAATGTAAGTTATACTATACACTGACAGTTACAAGTTTGGAATAATGTACAGATTTTGTTTTATGGAAAGAAATTGGTACTTTTATTCACCAAAGTGTCATTCAACTGATCACAATGTATAGTCAGGATATTAATAACGTGAAAAATGACTATTACAATTTGAAATAAATATTCAGAACTTCTACTTCAAAGATTTCCCATTGCAGATTCTTGGCATTCTAGCTGTCAGTTTGTCCAGATTCTCAGGTGACATTTCACCCCACACTTCCTGTAGCACTTGCCATAGATGTGGCTGTCTTGTCGGGCACTTCTCACACACCTTACAGTCTAGCTGATCCATCAAATGCTCAACGGGGTTAAGATCCATAACACTCTTTTCCAGTTATCTGTTGTCCAATGTCTGTTTCTTTTTCATTCCTTTTTCATTTTTCATTCTTTTTCATTCCTCAAAACAATGATTGACTGAGGAGTTTCTAGTGAAAGCTGTTTCTTTCTTTTTTTTGCTGCCATTTTTGACCTAATATTGATCTTAAGACATGCCAGTCTATTGCATACTGTGGCAACTCAAAAATAAACACAAAGACAATGTTAAACTTCATTTAACGAACCAAATAGCTTTCAGCTTTGTTTGATATAATGGCAAGTGATTTTCTAGTTTCAAATGATTACACAAAGATAAGGCGTTGGAGCGATGGCTGCAAGAAATGGGGCCTGTCTAGATTTAATCAAAAACTAAATGGTGTTTTTTTTTCATCAGCAATGTCCTGACTATATTTTGTGATCAATTGAATGCCACTTTGGTGAATTAAAGTAATAATTTCCTCCCGAAACTGAAAATCTGTACATTATTACAAACTTTTGGCCACCAGTGTATATGGCGTCATGGCCGAGTCTAAATATATATAAGATCAAAATAAAGCAGCACACCCAAAGAACGCATTCAAGGCCTGTTTTGACGGCACGCTGCAATCCTGCGCGAGATGCACGCAGCTTCAACGCGCATGAACACACATTGGGTTTGCTAAGTATCACGGTCATATGACAGCGGTCAGTTCCTTCCAAACACTACGCTATTACTACTCTAGTGGTAAAAACGTTTCAAACAAACCCAACACAGACCTGCAAATCCAGCGTCTCAAAATGTTGGCACTGATTAACCGCCTCCTGGACTGGTTTAAGTCTCTCTTCTGGAAGGAAGAGATGGAGTTAACCCTAGTCGGGCTGCAGTATTCGGGGAAGACGACGTTTGTGAACGTAATCGCGGTGAGTGTTTGCGGTTAGCTGGACTGTTAGCACGACCTAGTTCAATAAATCCAAGTGACTGACCGTCGGTGCAGTACACCAAGTGAGGATTACACTTACTTTACTGAAATAAAGTGAAGCTAAATTAACTTAGATTCAAAGTATATGGCTGATAAAGCTATATTTAGATACCTTAATTCTACAGTTTTGAGAACGCTAACCGGCTAATGTTAGCTGTCAAAGGATCAGTAGTTATTTTGTTGTGCGTTGTTGATGGTGTCTTTTCTGTTCAGCTCCAAATGTAGTGAATATAGACTGTCAATAAGTTTGAAGCATCTTTGACCCTTTTAACTAGTTGTTATTATAATGTTATTTCCTGAGCTCTGTTTAATCCTAGACCCTTCGATTTCAAGAGAGAGGCAGCTAAACTGGTCGAGGTAAACTTCTTTAAAACAGAAGTCTAGATGCTGGATCAGTCTGAAGTTATTAACTGTGTTGTCAGTAAGTAGTTGTATTGCTGAAATAGTGATTTGGGTATATTGTTGTTATTGCAGCTAAACAGTCCTCCAGTCCAAGCCTTTTTGAGTTTATAACCCAAGATTTATGTTCATCTTTTCTGTATACATTTTTTTTATTTATTAAATGGGATTTGTGAAGGAGATTATGTTCAGAAAGCCTGGTGTTGTTCCTTTTAAGTTGTATGTGCTGATGGTAAACTGGATGTTATTTCTCTGCAACACGTGATTCAACACGTCAGACTTGTGTATCTGCTGCATAACCTCAACATTCATCAATTCAATACAGACCTTAACATCAGAGTTCCTACAGAAATAGCTTTGAACATATGCAAGCTAGACATATGCAATGCGACATGCCACGCAGTTCTTATTGTAGCCTGTCCAGTGGATAAATGTGATCAATAACATCCTAATAATCTATTCTGATCCTCTGCATTGTATTGAGGTGCTGTGTTAGTATGACATGTGCTTTGTACACCACCTTTAGAATAATAAAATGGCCTACATTATGAAATATTAGATTAATTAGCTCGTGAAATGGTTAACAATACTGTTCAAAAGGAAAATTGACTAAACATTTGTTGCTTATTCAGTAGTTAATTCTTCAATGGTGATAAAATGCTGATTTCTGGTGTTACTTTAGTCTTTCCCTTCATGTGGGCACAGAAATGTCAAACTGTCTATCACAAAGTGGAGCTGTGACTTTGCACTCTTTTGTGGTAACTTTATGACATGTTTGATACAATTGCTTTGTTCAGATTAAGTTTTATTGCGCAGTGTGGTGCTTCAATCTTTTGCATAAAGATAATTGAATTGTATTGTGCACAGGTAGTGTTCCTACGATTATTGATCCCTGTTGTTTTACAGTGTTTTGAACTAGGGCATTTTTAATAAAATATTGTACAAAACAATACTTTTGTGCAATTTTGATGTAGCTTCCTGCATAGATGCTTCTTGCTCCCTTGTTTTAGCACCTTGTTGGTTAAATGTAGATGCATTGGAAGGCTGTTAAAGATTATTTGATATTTAAATGCATATTCAATTATTTATTTTCTAAAAAAACCCCTGCTATTTCCTGTATTTAATTTGAAAATGTTCAAGATTTTCAGCTGAAAATGTCATAATTATGATGATAACATACATTCTATGTATTTCAAATAAATAGTGTAATTAAAAAATATATTATTGTCACTTATTACATGTTTCTAAACATGTATATAATTTAATGGTAGTGCTTATCCTGTAAAATAATGTTTGCCATAGTATAAAATTACTGGTAACATTAGACGTTATATTTGGCATTATTAGGACTATCAAATATTCAGGACCCATAGCATTATTGTACAGTATATACAGCATTAATATAGTACAATCATCTATAAACGCAGTGAAGATTCACTCTTGCACTGAAAAGTCACATGCTCATTGTATTACGTGTGCTCACAAGTTGAGGAGAAATAATCTAAAACGCATTAAAACCGACACACTTGGGCCTCTGAGACTTAAGTGTGATATCCATGAAAGCTGCACTATTGATTACATTGAAACTGAAATCGAGGTATGATGTTGCACAATTACTAAACTGCTCAGCACATTTGAATCAAATTCATTGTGCTCCCTTTCTCCATTGTGATCGTTTTGATTGATGTGGATCATTTGTGCACACTTGCTCTGTGAAGGTTAATGGAGACTCGTGGTAAAGATAGTTTTGTGAAATGGAAATTTTTGAATTCATTTCATGTATACATTATAAAAACTTTAAGCGCATCAAACAGCACAATCACTCTTTCAAAGCATCATTCAGAAACCGGTCCACATTACACTGTATGCTTATAATGATCTTCTTTGAAGCATTTATAAAGTGCTCCTGTGCGCTGGATGTCTTCGGTCGTGTTTTTGCCACTTCAACTTGTCTAAGTCGTTTTTCAAATGAGTTTAATCATGCATTTCACTGGGCTGTAAAGTGACATCACTGACGGAGCTTCTCCGTGCGCAGCTATCGAAATAATCTATAATGAAATTTGTTGTCGATGATATTCATTATCGATTAGTTGTTGCAGATCTTTTCCATTGTGCCCCTAATATTTTTCAGGAGGTGTGTAAATCTTAAATGTCATTGTAAGATATAGAGGACCTTCCATGTGTTTAGTTAACATCCAGAATTTAATATACAAGCACATTAGGAAAATTAGAAATTGTTTTTGTTATATAACACTAATATTTCTGTGATAAGAGATAAAAGTTAGGATATAAAACATGGAGGATGTGCTCCAGTCTGTTTTCGTGTGCACTGTATTGGAGTTTGTTTAGACAAGGTGGGAGTTTCTGGTGCTAGTCACAAGACTAACACTCATTTTAACGTGGTTCTTCCTGATCAGTTGACATCCCCCATCATGTGATTTAGTGCATGAGGACTAAAAGCGACAATATTCTAGTCACAGCAGTTCAATTACATATTTGATCCCTCTTAGGAGTAAGTTAAATACCCTAAGGTTGAAATGTACCTTTTAATACAATAGACTTAAAGGGTTAGTTCACCCAAAAACAAAATTTTTACTCTCATGCCATCCCAGATGTGAATGACTTTCTTTCTTCCGCTGAACAAAAATGAAGAGTTGAAGAACATTTCAGCTCTGTAGGTCCTTATAATGCAAGTGAATAGGTGCTAATATTTTGAAGCTCCAAAATCCACATAAGGGCAAAATAAAAGTACGCCCGACTATTCTGTATTCTGGTGGTAAAATCTGTATCTTCTGAAGTGATATGAGTAAGAAACAGATAATTATTTAAGTCCTTTTTTACAATAAATTTTACCCTTCTCAGTCAATCTCCACTTTAACTTTCACCTTTATATTCACATTCTTCTTTTCTACCGCCCACCACTATGCAGGGAAAAGTTTATGACAAATGGCTGCAATATTGACTATTATGCTCCCTTTATGTGAATTTTGGAGCTTCAAAGTTTTGGCACCCATTAATTTGCATTGTGAGGATCTACAGAGCTGAAATATTGTTCTAAAAATATTAATTTGTGTTCTAAAAAGAAAAAGTCATACACATCTGGGATGCCAGGAGGGTTAGTAAATCATGAGAATTTTCGTTTTTGGGTGAACTATCACTTTAAGACAGCTGACAGGATTCCATTTGTGTTACTCAAAAGGCTTAGAGGTGCATTAGTTGGTGCCCTTCATGCTTGAAGCATAGGGTTTAAATGCTCTCTTGTACTGCCTATGTGTAATTTTCTTTCCATAATCAGTTCCTTAAAATTGGGTGAGGTCATGTGTGGACTTTCTCTTAAAATTTTCAAAAAATTTTCTTCTTTACAAAAAGGTCAGTTTGACCTTTGAGTCAGTTCTTTGAAGCCCAAGACCTTCTGCATGCCTGGCATACTTGTGGTTATGCTTAAGGGAAGTTGTAAACCCTGGAAGTATACCTGCATAAGCAGTAGCAATCATGAGATCTGACTTGTCAACCCTAACAATGCGTCCATGGCAACCCGCTAAATTTCATTTTTTTTTTCTTTGCTACAATCCTTGTAGGTGGAAATGACACATGAGTATGGGTTAAAATTTGTCATCGCAGTCATCACTAGATATTGTAGTGTTTGGAAGGGACTGACCAATGTCATATGACCGTAATACTTTGCGAACCCAATGTGTTTGTGCATTGAAGCTGTATGTATCTTGCTTGCGTTCTATATATATAAAAACTGATTTTTTTTCATTGTAAAACGTGTGTGTGTATGTGTGTGTGTGTATATGTATGTATATATATATATATATATATATATATATATATATATATATATATAATATTATTACTTCTTTAGGATATTGGCTCAAACGATATGTTTAAAAACTGAAAATGTGCATCTATGGACAACTGGAATCCACACAAATATATAGCCTACCATCCGACCAATGCGCATGGCTATCAGCTGTTACAGATAATCTCAAACTGGCCAAATATTAGAAGATTAATAGGCCTGTAAAAAATGTAGTAAGACATTTCAATAATATAGTAATTTATTTCACTCTCTCTACATGTATTTGACAAAGTTGCTAATATATTTTTGTTATTATTATTTTCACTTTCCAAAGCATATTAAAATAAAACAGAAAGGAGTGAGTCCAGCTTTTTTCTTGGAGCTTTAAACAAGCGCTCTCTCTCTCTCTCTCTCTCTCTACTTCTATTTCTCCCTATTGCCAGTCTGAGATACTTTTCTGACTCGGTACCCCTTTGTTCACTATTAGCTGCAAGAACCATGCAGCAAAAATGGTTGACAATGCAATCATCTATTGTCTTAGCCATATTTTGTGCATTGTATTGCACAACATGTACATTCCCTTCTGTTGTTTTCTAATTGATTCAGCATGCATACAACTAAAGTGCATGCCATCCACCTTCTGTTTATGTAACATGTGGAGGAGTATTTTATATATATATATATATATATATATATATATATATATATATATATATATATAAGCCATCACATATATTTTTGCTTCCATTATTGGAGTAATTTCTTATGATCAGACCAATACTGATGGTACATGACATGCCATATGCATTCCTCTTCATAGTTTTTGTGCAGACATAAACTGGGAAGTTTTGTGGAATTGATTACATCTGCAGATATAAGTATGCAGTACATTTCACCAACTGAGTGAAGCATGCCAAAATACTTTAAGATTGCTGTAATATTCAGAATTTTGTTACTGACACCAGCTTGACATTTAAGGGAAAATGTATTAGGGACTTTTCCCTCATTAAAGCAGACCACCTCAAAACTGAATCATAACACCTGTGGTGATCTTGTGGTATAGACTTGTGGTTTAGACGTCTCAGCGGTTTAATTACTGAGGGTTTAGAAAAAAGTATTAATGGGATTTTCAGTGGATTGTTTGAATAAACATGAAGAACATGACATTAGACATTAATCTTACAGTTCATACAAAATCTTTGTTTAAACACTGACACTTAACACTTACTTAGTTAAATAATTTTAAATCATGACTTGCATTATACATAATTAATATTGCATTATATTCATGATGTTAGCCAGAGGGGAACTGACCCTCACAGTGAGTCTGGTTTCTCCCAAGGTGCCACAATCGCCTTCGGCTTGCTCACTGGGGTTATAAATACAATTATTATTGAATTACTTACTTTTTATCAAACTACACAATGATGACTCTTAAGACTATAGATTTTACAGTTTCATTTTCTATTAATGCATGATTTTCTGTAAAGCTGCTTTGAAACAATGTGTGTTGGGAAAGGCGCTATACAAATAAAATGACTTTTGGGATACGAGGTCAATATAATTTTTATTAGAACCACAATCACTTTGTTTACCATTTATTAATCTATGAATCGCACTTTCCTTCATGTGTGTACAAGTTTTTTTTGTTCCATATTGGCACAAAATCCTCTTAGACACTGGAGCGGGGTTAACAGTGGAAATGTACAGAGACAATCACATGGCCTCAGCTTCAGCATTTCAGTAGGCTATTAGAGTAGATGTCAATAAACCACATTTGATTTGCTTGGAAATTTCCTATAGGTGACTTGAGGTATTTTTGTACACAAACTTTCAAAATGAATCATAGATTTAGTGTTTAATATTTCTGAAGGAAACCACTGATGCACGCCCACACTTAATGGCAACATAAAAAGAAATGGGGCTTCAAAAAAAAGAATTTCACCACAAACACGTTCATGGCAAAATACAATAAATATTACTTGTTAATAACAGTTATTTCTCTCTTATTTATCCCCTCAGTCAGGCCAGTTCAATGAAGACATGATTCCAACAGTGGGGTTCAACATGAGGAAGGTCACAAAAGGCAATGTTACCATCAAGGTTTGGTGTTTATTTACAATTAATCTTAGTTTCACCTTATAAATCTTACATAAATCTAATATTAAACTGTTGACTTGACAAATAAAATGTCAATTAACTTTGATAAAAGGGAGTGTATATCATAGGTCCTGCCACTATTTCATTTAAGTATTTCTTCACCATTTTTAATCACATTTTACTTTCACTAGTTCATATTTAAAGGGAGAGTTCACCCAAAAAGGAAAATTCTCAAAAAATGGACTTGAATATTGATCTGTTTCTGACCCACACCTATTATATCACTTCTGAATATATGAATTTAACCACTGGAGTCATTTTTACTATAAATCTCCACTTTCTCCCAGCCCTCGTATGCACATTCGCGAGTTTAATTCCTCTGTTTTTTGCTGGTGCATTTTGCTACCTATTGGGCTGTTGTGAAAGTATTTATTTATTAATTTGTAGGTGACGATATGCACAAATGCATAACGAGTCGGCAAAATCCAGAAGAAAAACTCAGTTCTCTTGTGAACACTCATAGGAGAGCTGTTTGAAAGTAGATTTATTGTATAAAAATATTGAGCTGTTTCTCACCCACATCTATCATCTCACTTCTGAATACATGGATTTATCCACTGGAGTCATATGGATTAGTTTTATGCTGTTTTAATGTGCTTTTTTGAGCTTCAAAGTTCTGGCCACCATTCACTTGAATGGAATGGACCAACAGAGCTGAGACAAAATCTTTGCATTCTACAGAAGAAGTAATACACATCTGGTATGGCATGAAGGTGAATAAATGATGAGAGCATTTTTATTTTTGGGTGAACTATCCCTTTAATGGTTCCATGGTGTAACAAATACATTTTTAAAAGAACAAATGTTCCGTGCATTCTCAATTTATAATAAGATCATTACTGCATGTGGGGTAATTACAGAATTGGAAGAAATCTGTTTAGTTTTTAGGTAGCATGTCTCACTGAAGGACACCGCTAAAACTGCTTGAGACATGTAGTACTGATCTGATCATGTTTTGTGCAGATCTGGGATATAGGAGGTCAGCCAAGGTTCAGGAGCATGTGGGAGCGATACTGTCGAGGGGTGAATGCAATAGTGTAAGTATTTGTCGGTCTATCCTGTCTATCCACCGATAAGGTAATTTTTTTTTTAATGCCAGTGTGAAATCTTTAATTTCTCTGTTTTCTCTCAAAGGTACATGGTGGACGCAGCAGACCGGGAGAAGGTTGAAGCTTCCAGAAATGAGTTGCATAATCTCTTAGACAAGCCACAGTTACAGGGAATTCCTGTAAGCCATTTTTTTTTCTGCACAAACTGCTGAAACATCTCATTACCTTCAGTTACTATAGATGTTTTTGTGTTTCAGGTTTTGGTGCTTGGAAATAAGAGAGACATACCCGATGCATTGGATGAGAAACAACTCATTGAAAAAATGTAAGAAGCTCTACACTACAAATGCCATTGATAATTTCCACTACTTTTTAAATTAAGGGGATAGTTCACTCCAAAATGAAAATATTCTGAAGAAATCTCTAAGCATTGCCAGCACTATTATACTCTGCCAAACCATATGATGCTAATGAGATTACTCAAGATCACATTGCAGGCTCTGTTCATCTCAGTTTATGCATTTGTCTATTTCTTTTTCTTTTTGTCTAATTCTCTATCCCCCCCCCCCCCGGATAAAGAATTGTCAGTTTTTTAAGAATGGTGAGAATAAGATGAGTCTAGACCAGCATTTAACCATCTGTCTGGATGATGCAGACAGGTCATGTGGTTCAGGGGTCTCATGTTGTCATAAGAATCACTGCCATCTATTGGTTGTATCCAAGAAATGGTTTAGAGCTGTATCTTCATTGCTTCCACTTTGCTGGACTATGCTCTGTTTACCATTTTTGTTGATTTGGCTGGTTGGCATGCCCTAAAATGAAACCTTACCTTTCAGGCTACATTGTTTTATATATTGATTCTCAATTTGTCTCTCTTTCTTTCTTTAGGAACTTGTCTGCTATTCAGGACAGGGAGATCTGCTGCTACTCTGTTTCCTGCAAAGAGAAAGATAACATTGGTAAGGGTAGGTCTTACACTTGACTGCCTGAAAATAGTTGATCATGCGAGGGCTCCAACTACTTTTATGAGGTCCAATTTTTTTTTTTTTTTTTTTTTAATGAAATCTTAGTACTTTCACTTTGTCTTCACATGTGAACATGAAACATAAAACACCCTTAATATAATGTTTCTGAATAGTGATATCGTGTTTTAACATTTTTAATATATAGATTTTTTATTTTTATTTAAAATTATTTATATAATATTTTAACAGTTAATAGAATATACAGTAAATAGAAATATTCAGTTAGAGAGTATATGGTGTATACCTTTTTTAACGAATCGGTTCTGTTTTTTGTTTTCATTAGACACAGTGTCATTGAAAACATGGGCTGACGTACCACTGTATTATCTGCTGCAGCTCTGTTTAAAGGAATAGTTCACACACAACTGAAAATTCTCTCATTTACTCATCCTCGTGCCATCCCAGAAGTGCATGATTTTCATTCTTCTGCAGAAAACAAATGAAGAAAGAAAAGCATCCCAGCTCTGTAGGTCAATACAATGCAAATCATGGTCTAAAACTTTGAAGCACCAAAAAGCACATAAAAGGCAGCATAAAAGTTATTCATAAGACACCTGTGGTTAATTAATGTCTTCTGCAGTGATACAATAGGTGTATGAGTGAAACAGATCAATGTTTAAAACTTAATTTAACTTCTGGTCAGTCCTATGTATGTCAATGAGAGGGTCGAGTTCATGCGGTCTCTTACGCAAGCGTGTTGGCATGTTCACACAAGAACTGAAAATGTGGAACACGGTGTTGTTTACAACATAGGAGGCGGAGGAACGGTTTACAGAAGCTTAATTGTTTTTGCTTTAGAGTTGTATCCGTTTCTTTTTCTGACCATTTTTTTTCTCACATGCGTCAGTTCTTGCGTGAACATTTCAACGGGCTTACATGACTCAAGAGGCTCTGTGAACTTGGCCCTCTCTTGGAAGCGCATAGGACATCTGGCCGGAAGCAAAGATTTTTAGTTCAAATTTAAATATTGATTGTTTTCACACACCTTTTGTATCGCTTCAGAAGACAATTAAACCTCTCGGGTGTTATGGATTACTTTTATGTAATAATGTAAAAAGCTGTAGAATTTATTTTTTCAGTTTTGGACCCTGGTGAATTGCATTGTATTGACCTACAGTACTGAGATATTTTTCTAAAAATCTATGTTTGTGTTCAGCAGAGGAAAGAAAGGTATACACATCTGGGTTGGTAGGAGGGTGAGTAAATGATATGAGAATTTTATATTTTGTTTAATTTTTATCCGTTTAATGTCTGAACTCTAAATTTAAAAGTGATTTGCTTAAACACTTCTGACTGAATAAGATACAATCAAATTAACATAATAGAGTAGCTGAATTATGGCTGGAAAAGCTTAAATCTGCACTCTGGTCTGAATATGGACAGTGAACTGTTAATTGTATGCTGTTGAGTCCGATGGGTTAATTGAAGAGTCCTGGGGCTGGTTGCATAAAACTGTTTTAGACTAGTCTTAAGTTAGTTGTCTTAACTTTTTCAGTCAGTTGCATAAAAACTTTTGTTTAAATTCCATTTTGCTGTGGAAAGCAACTGTCAGCTGAGCTTGTGGGGGCTTCAGTTGAGGGATAGAAGGGCTTGAGTTGAGACATTGAAGAAGATTTGACTTCTATGATTGTAACAACTTAAAATCACTACATTTGTCCATTCCAATCGATTTTTAAGCATTGCATTCTAATAGGCAAAGGAAAACTATGTTGAGCGCCCACTGTCGGCCATTTTATTTAAGCTGTTCAGTGTCTTAATTTTCCCATAATGCAATGACAATTAGATTGTCTTACTAAAGACAATTTGTTTTATACGGCAGGGTTTCTATGGTGTCTTTAGCTAGTCAGACTTGTTAGACAAAGTCTTAAGTTAATGGCTATGTTTATGCAACCGGTCCCAGGTCTATGGCCCACATATTCTTACATGCATAATCTATAGCTCCTGTTTTTTTCTGCTGTACCAGTATTGTCAATCTACTTTACTAACATGGCACTGTTATGTCCCCTGAAACTCAGACATTACACTTCAATGGCTAATCCATCACTCAAAATCAAGAAGAAGCTGAAAGTGTCAATGGGCCCACATCTATCTGCTGCCATGTTACTGTCACACAACATCCTGCTCACTTTGTGAAACTGTACAGTTCTCCATCCTGCTCCCATCACACTACCCTGCCTGTCTGGCCCCATAATTCTTCTCAAACGCTTCCTCCTGACTGCATCATTCTTCTCAAAGATACAGCAGTCGCTAAAAGATGCTAGCCTGCAGAATGAGTTCCTCCACCGCTTACAGTGTGCTGTCAGATATCACAATGGATTAAATCCCAGCCACTCCAGCAGTTTCCACTGGACCCATATGTGGGTTCCTGAACAAATCTATATAAAAACAGTGGAGAATCAAAACTTTAATATTATATTCTGCCTTTTTCTTCAATCTGTTTGTTTATGCTTGAGCTTGTGATATCATTTAGAATGTTGCTTTTATTTTTCTTCCATTTCTCTTATCCACCGCCCCCCAAATTGTGTCTTGAGAGATCTGTAATATATACATTTGCTGAGCAATTAAAGGGATAGTTCACTCTAAAGTGAATATTCTGTCATCATTTATTTATTCTCATGTTGTTTCAAACCAATCTTGACTCTTGTGGAACACAAAAGTAGATGTTTAAGAATGTTAGAGACCGACGGAGTCACCAATTTAATTTCATTGCATCTTTTTTCCATACAATGAATGTGAATGGTGAATGAGGCTATTAGACCTTCAAAACTAGTCCTCCAGGTTTGGAACATGGAGGACTTTTTGGAAACATGGAAAATGACAGAATTTTCATTTTCAGGTAAACCATCCCCTTCAGTAAATGAACAGCTCAGCATAAATGTACAAATAATGATTCAGTAAGATTATGCAAAGGTTGAGTGTAAGTGTATTTGAGGATGAATGTATTGCAGGTAAAGATGTGGTTTTCATTTAGCTCAAATATGTATTTGAATCCTGTTCATGAGCTGAGAGAGAGAATAGGTGAAGTTAAAAGTGCCTTGTGCAGTGTATCTGTCCCTCAAGCTAAATAGTATACCGGGTGTGCCTGACGGGAACTAGATCGGATGAAAATGGCTTTCTTTGAACTGCAAAAACTGAAGGCATGCTTTTTAAGGTAGATTATTGTTCTGTTGTCATCTACAAGATATTTGTGAAAAGAGTCAAATGTTGCAAACCCCACTATTATCAATGTACTTTTGTAAATATGATGAACCAATAAATAGATTGTCAACATGCTGGAGGAATCTTGCATTGTCATGGCTAAAATTAATTGTATCATTTATTTATTTTTATCTTAAAAATTGTGGTTCATGTCCAAAAAAAAAGATTTGTTGGCTCAACCATGACATATGAAAATGAATTGATTCTACTCAGAAATGTACATATTTATAACATTTCTAGCTGTACTAAATTTGCATTAACTTGTACAACACATATCAATTATAAAATGAACTTGGGGTGATACATACAGTGAATTATTAATTGCGAGTTCCTTGAAAGTAAAAACTCAAACAAGTACAGAACTGAGGTTTTGAGGAAAGCAAGTTTGTTTGGTCAAAAGAAACTTATTGGGGAATTTAATTAGTTTTTGTATTGAGAATTAAGAGATTTGTTTTAGTATTATTGATGTTTTACTGTAATTAGCTGTTTTGTGTAAAGTAGGGTGTAAAAATATTTTTTATAATAATATAACGATTATTAGAAAAATTATTGGACTATTCTGCGATTATTGCAACGATTAAATATAATCATTAGCTCTTAACTGATAATTCAGCTTGTGCCCCGATTTAAAAGGTTGTATTAAACATGCTTACTAACAATCAAGAGGACAAAATCATCTTTTATAAATGCCTCTAAATGACATTCACTGAAGTAACGGGGGAAAAATACTTTTAAGTTTAATTCAGTAAAGAAATTAATTTAATAAATTTCTTCTTGTTTTCCATTTAAAATTGTCTTAAGAAAGCTTAAAACAAAACAATATACATTTTGTATATACCGGTAAGTGTATATTTTCACTTGGTTATACTTCTGCAAGTGCAGTAAAGACAAAATATACTTATTCAAGATCTATTCTCAAAGTATGTCTAAATATCTTATATGCTGCTTCTCAGGTGAATGCATCTTTTTTTTTTTAAAGGATTGAGGATTAAAGGGATATTCAACTCATAGAAGAGGAGCTGACCGCACAGAGAGTCTGTAGTTATTTACATGTTCTGCTTCAGTATTATTTGAACTTTAATAAAGCTATAGCGCATTAAATATAACTGCATTAAGATGTAATGCCCGGGAGTTTCCTTTAAAGACGCTCGACATACAAGTTTTGCTTCAGCAGTTTATAATTTTTGGATTATAATTCCCTCATACTTTGCGATCTACATCACCTGAAGCTGTTTGGAAAGTTTAGAGTGCATCTAGACTGTGAATGTCTTGGCTATGTATGTAAACTTGGTTCCCTGAGACAAAGGGAACGAGCCATGGCGTTTGCAAACGCATAAGGGGAATGTTCTTCCACACAACCTAGTTGAAACTGCTCAACAATTACACCAATAATCTAATATCGGCTATGGTGTTTTAGCCCTGCCCTTTTAGGTGCAAAGCTATTCGCTATAAAAGCAGGTGCTCAAACACCATTCTTCAGAAAGAGCTCATTGCACCTCAATAGAACTCTTTGAGTCTTGTAGTGCTGTCAGCATTCACAATGTCTTGTTCCCTTCGTCTCAAGGAACCCAAGGTTACAGACTAACCGAGACATTCCTTTATGACTCAGTACACTTGGCATTGTGTTTGCTAATGCATATGGGGAAAAGAATCCCATCACGCCGCAGTATACAACATAATGTTCCAGAGAAGAAAATTGATGCCACAGTCCCGCTGGACGCCGACTGACATGAGTATGCCTCAAGTGAGTAATCCTCATGTTGGGCCAGGAGGGGAGCACTTAGAATGAATATATGAATTATAGTTATATAGTATGAATTAACCCCTTCACAAACCCAGTCGGGAAGGGAGTTTATTTATAATGAAAGTATTTGTGACTTTATGGTAAATTACAACAGCCTGAATGCAGGCGGTTCTGTAAAATGATGGGGAGCCAGCACTTAAGGGAGGGGCAAAAGTATATAATTGGCAAATGAAGTAGCAAACATTCTAAACAGAGAGGACATGTTACGTCTAGGTTGTAAAACTTTGCAAATGTGTTTTGAGAATACCATCATGCTGCAAAACATATGTTTTGTAAAGACACCATTCGTCCATATCCATGAGGAGGCCATGACTCTAGTTGAGCGTGCTTTAAAACCAATTGGGCAAATCTTACCCTGCGACTCGTAAACCAGGGCAGTCGCATCAATGATCCAGTGAGAAAGTCTTTGCTTGGAGATGGACATTCCTTTTGTGCATCCTCCATAGCACACAAAAGGCTGATCAGTTCATCTGAACTGGTGGGGGTGCTCAACGTATGCGGGAAGCGCCCGCACAGGGCATAACAAATGCGAGGGAAGAAGGCTTGAAGGTGAACCACCTGCGCTCTGAAGAACGTGGTTAGAACCTTAGGCACTAAGCCTTTTCTTGGTTTGTCAGTGGCTTTGAAAGAACGGGGCAAAACTCCAGACATGGATTGTCAATTGATAGTGCATGTAAGTCACCGACCCGTTTTACTGAGGCCAAAGCCAGCAGTAGTGCAGTCTTAATGGAGAGTATGCGCAAAGAGTCCAAAGGCTCGAAGTGGGGTCCTGCGAGCACTTTTAGGACCAAAGTTAGGTCGGGACTGTAGCTGCCCGAGGTGGAGTTCTGGCAGTTCTGGCACATTTAGGGCACTCCGTTCAAAGGCCAAATGTGTAGACTTTGCAGCTCTGGCTGGGGATGCCAAACCGTGCCTTGTGTTTGGAGAGAAGATCTTTCTTCAGCAGTATTTTCCATGTAGGCCCATCCAGTATTTCTACCATCTCCAGAAACCAGGACTGATTGGGCCATTTCGGAACTGTTTCCATGTCCACACGGACTTTGCTGATGACAGAATGGAGGCGCACCGGGGTAAGCGCATACTTGCGTTTCGCCTGCCATATGTGGGCCAGCGTGACATGGCGACACATATATGCCACTACAGTTGTGTTGTCAGAATAAATCAGAATGTGGTGATTCAAAATATCTCAAAGCTAGAAAGACAGCCAATAGCTCTAGGCTGTTGACATCTCATGGCTGTTTTGCACCTGTGCCCCAACACACCGTGCCCCAACCTGTGTTGGATGCATTTGTGGTCACTTTCTTTCTGAAACTTGACCCAGCATAACACCCTGCTGGTGGAACTAAACTTGCCTGTATGCACTCATTCATGAGGTGTGCATGCATGAACTCCGAAAAAGGAGATTTACTAGCTGGGGAAAAGTGTGCTTTTCGCCCAGTTGACATTAGACCAGTTTTTCCATATGGCAAAACAGCAAGTCTCTGCGTTCACTCGGTAGTGCCTCTGATTGGCTAGAAATAACCAATCACTGAGGTCATTCAAAACACACACACCGTTCATTTTCAATAGGGCGAGCGCCGCTATGACATTTCGTGGATGTGAGGAGAGCCAGAGACACGAATTTAAAAAGCCACCTGTAACACGATGCAATTGGTACATGAAGTATGTGCCCTTCAGATCTATTGACACAAATCTGTCCCAAGGATGGTTTTCTGTATCTGAGTTAACATTTTGAATGGGTGCATCTTGAGCGAGCGATTCAAGCATCTCAGAACTAGAATGGGCCAAAGCCTGCCATCCTCCTTCAGAACGAGGAAATAATGGCTGTAAATCTTGCTGTGTGTGTCGCAGTCTGTGAACGCAACACAGGCATATCGTGTTGTCTTACCACAGACCATGCCAGATCATTGTAAACACAAGTTCTGACACGCCCGTGAGGACTTGCCATGCATTCGTGCAGCGGGTCAGCAGATTTATATAAAAAAAAACTCTGGTGTGGGGTTTTTAGCTGGGCGCTGGACTGATACAGAGCGGGAGCGAGCCAGTTGTGATAAAGTACTGCTCCGTTTTGGGATAAAATGCCTCATAGCCTGTGAGTGTTGCTGAGACGTAGAGCTCAGCAATTCTATTAACAGAGCCTCTGAAAAGGCCAGCTGGAGACACCAGAGCATCAAATAGTGCGGCTTTTCCCACATCACGCATTTCCATGTGGAAATGTTGCTCACTGACTTGCCAATGGCCTTTGCAGTGACTTCTGTGGCTTGCAGTGCTAAGTCTGTAGCGGTGTGGAGCTCTTTGAAAATCTCTGGATCAATGCGAACATTGGTCTACATGGCTTAGAAAGTTGAACGGCATGAGTTCCATACCCTGCTACTTCCCGGGCAGAGATGTGCCGCTACTGCCTCTTTCAGTGGGGTAGTTGGGCATAACTGTTTTCTTTCTCGTGATCCACATTAGAGAGGATGTAATTGCTGCGTGGGTGAGCTGAATAGGGCATGTGCCAGGATTTTGACAGTTCGTTATGAACTTGAGGGACTAACGGGGCAGATCTATGGGACACGGTCGCTCTATGGTGTCCGGACTGCAGGAACCATTCGTCAAGGCAAGATTGTGTAGGTTCCTCTGAAGGAGACCACACAATATCGAGCTCTTCGACCACCCTTGAAAGGATGCAAAGCATCTCCTTGTCAGTGTCATGTACATGTTCCTCGCCCTCACTGGGGGAAGTGGCTGTAGCATCATTCATTGGCCACTCACTTGATGCAGCGAGAAACATTACATCGTCATCATCCCCAGCATAAGTGATATATATACACACACAGCTTTATACAGCTTTGTACCTAAAAGGGCGGGGCTCAAACACCATAGCCAATATTAGAATATTGGCATTATTGTAGAGAGGTTTCAACTGGGTCCTGTGGAAGGACACTCCCCATATGCATTAGCAAACGCATTGTCAAGTGTACTGAGTCGTAAGGTAACTGTGTTTTCTTCCTCTCCTCAGTCAGGTGCGAACTGCAGTGCTGCTCTCGTGCATCATCATTAGTTTAATGTGATCTCATGGTATGTTAAATGAGATCAAATGACTTATATTTTTGTTGTCGATAATGTCGACTAATCGTTTCAGCCCTAGTGTAAAGTCACCATTATAGGGTAATTCCCTTTGGGAAAGTATTTATGTGGAGTTATACAGCCCAAACTTATCTCAAGTCATCAAATAATATAAGTTGCTACACATCTGTAAAATATTTCATAATTCTGGGGGTATTACAATAAGTAAACAGTTAAGTGAAATTATTTTAACTACTATTTAAAACATTTAATATGTACTACTATGTACTAGAAATGTTGTTTCTGGACATATCAGTATTTGATGCCGTTAACATTTACGTTATGATTAAAAAATATTATATTTTAATCAGTATTAATGTATATAGGAATGTTGCATTTGTTATTTGTATTATTTGTATTTGTACTGTTATTTCACCTTTTAAAACAGTGTTTACGTTTTGTACTGCACATACTGTACATAGAATAAGATACTGAGTAAAAAAACGCATACAACAGAACAGTGACAAAGAGATACCATTTGTCATGGTATCAGTAGCTAGTGTATAAGTAGCCTTTGAAGATAAAACGTACAGTACACTTAGATTCATAAGGCACATCGCACTTGTGGTCTTATCATTGGCTCAGAATGGTTTTAGTTCAGATGCCTGCCACGACATCTGCGCCGTTCACTGCTTGTATGACTGACGCCTACGGTGGCCGACCAATCAGCGATGAGGAGCAGGGAGGGGCTGGCTTGTAGACAGGAAGTGTGTGTGTGTAAGAACTGATACAGGAGGAAAACTGTAGACTTTTGCATTTCGATTAGTCAAAAAGTCAAAGTGAATTATGACTTTTAAGGTCGACAACAGGCAATGATGCAATGGAGGTCAGTAGTCGTGGGTCTTCTCGTTCTGAGAGTGGTTCTGAATTGCGCAGTGTGGCTTGTGTTAGGACTGGGACCGAGCTGGGGCTTTGACTTCCCCATCAAATTTACTTTCAACTTGCATAAAATCGAACTTCTCAATGATGGCGACAGAGCCACAGTCAAACCCAACGCCTGGTCACAGCACATGCACGACAACAGAAACCCTCAGACAAAGACCTGCTCCAAGATCAGTGGGAATTCACCAAAAACGTCCTACCTCAGTTTCTTTCAGGAGGGGAGAGATGATTACGATCGAAAGTACAGCTCATTCCCAGACGCGCTGAAAGTGAAGATGAAGGGGATGGCGAGAGACATGTTTTATTTCGGATATGATAACTATATGAAGTTTGCCTTTCCAGAGGATGAACTGAACCCTATAGCTTGTGAAGGTAGAGGGCCTGACGTGCTCAACCCGTAAGTTACTGACAAATCTCGTGCACTGCTGCACACACACTACGAAAAGACCATATGTAAAGCTGTAATCAAATATGACATGCATTCTCCGTTTTTATAACCTTATTACTTCTTTGTCCGTATTGTTAGAGCGTTTGAGAGCTATATACTTTGCTAAATTCTCGATAAGTGTAAAATGATTATTTCTTTAAGGGATAGTTCACCCCAAAATGAAAATTCTCTCATCATTTACTCACCCTAATGCCATCTCAGTTGTGTATGACTTTTTTCTTGTGCAGAGCACAAACTAAGGTTTTTTTTAGATTCTCTGCTCTGTTTGTCCTTTCAATGCAAGTGAATGGTGGCCAGAACTTTAAAGCTCCAAAAAGCACTTAAAGGCAGCATAAAAGTAAGCCATATGTCTCCATTGATTAAATCTATGTCCTCTGAAGCGATATTATAGGTGTGGGTGGAAAAACCGATCAATTTTTACGTCCTTTTTTACGATAAAAATCTATTTTCAAACAGCCCTCCTATGCGTGTTCATGAGAGGACAGAGTTCTTCTGGATTCTGTGGAGTCACACTCTTTGTGCATATCATCACCTATGAATAAATAAATCATATTTGCACAAAAGCTCAGTAGATGACAATATGAACGAAGAATGCAAATCGGCAAAATCCAGAAGAAGAACTCTTGTGAACGTGCATAAGAGGACTGGTAGAAAGTGGAGATATATAGTAAAAATTGACTTAATCATTGATCTGTTTCTCACCCACACCTATTATATCACTTCTGAAGACATGGATTTAACAAGTGGAGTCATATGGATTACTTTTATGCTGCCTTTATATGTGTTTTGGACCTTCAAAGTTCTGGCCACCATTCACTTACATTAAATGGACCCAAATGGATCTGAGATATTCTTCTAAAAATCTTTATTTGTGCTCGGCAGAAGCAAATCACACATCTGGGTTGGCTTGAGGGTGAGTGAATGATGAGAGATTTTTCCTTTTTGTGTGTCCCTTTAAATGCCATAACCATTGAATGCAATATAACAGTGCATCCTTAGTGTACATCTTCAGTCTTTCTTTTCTTGCCGACAGTGTTCAGAAGTGATCTGAAAGTTGATCACATTGATGATTAACTTCCCAATTCATCCCCAAGGTCCATTGATAAGAGACCTTTAAGGCATGAAAAGGGAGAACTCTCTTTCATATCCAGCAACCACAGATTTTCTGTTTATGCAACCCAATGGATCTGACTAATAGAATCATATCTTCTGTGTTCCTTCTAGGTCAAATATCAACATTAATGATGTGCTTGGAAACTACTCTCTAACCCTCATTGATGCTCTTGATACACTGTTGGTAAGTTGTCCACTTTTACTGGTGATTTAAGGTAATATGGTGCAAGAAATCTCTTGATCTTCAAGTTAGACATGTACAAACTTGACTTGACACTTACACAGTAGAATGATATTGACCATTTTACAAGCTTTCTACTGTTACCATTACATTTTCAGTTTTTTGTACTTATAGTAAAATGGTGCTTTAGGATATAATGAATAGAATAATCTTCTTATAATAAAGAAAATGCTATTTTGATTTTTTGCAAAGAGACTAAAAATAGACACGGCAACACATGTTTTTTCTGTTAAAAAAAGAAAAGGAGGAAGAGTTTCATGATAAGAGTGTTCCAGTAAACAACCTTTTCTGAGCTTAATTCACTTTCACACATCTAGTTTGAATAGCTACTAAAAATAAATTCTTCCACATTTACGAGTCCTCTAAGAAACTTTGCATCATTGTTTCAGAAGTAGACGATTACAAAGAATTTAAGGGATTCTTCACTTCCTTGTCACCTTAGCATGTCATTTTTTTTTTCTGTCCCTACAGGTGCTTGGAAATGTGACAGAGTTCCATCGAGCTGTCAAGCTGGTTATTGATACAGTCTCTTTTGACAAGGACTCCACTGTTCAAGTCTTTGAGGCTAACATTAGGTTAAGTCATTTCCTTTAAACCTTAATGGATCTCTTTAATGACGTCTGTAATATGTCAACAACCCTGGCAGAGTTAGTTAATAACACTAATTCTGCTGATTATTACTATTAACAGGCCAGTTCCTTCACACTCTGAAACACAAATATTGCAGTTTTTATTTTAGAAGGTGTCAACACGGCATCAGTGTTGATAACCAACTATTTCTACACCGCTCCATGCTTTGAGGAAGTTATAATGTTCATGGCCTCTAGGCTAGCAATCATACATAAGTAGTTACTAATCCCTGAATTCATCATTTTTGTGTTTCTCTTTTTTAGAATCCTTGGCAGTTTGATCTCGGCCCATATTCTGCTGACTGACCCACGGCACCCGTTTGGTGACGTTGGACTGAAGGACTATGACAATGAGCTGCTACACCTGGCACACGACCTGGCTGTGCGACTGCTGCCTGCCTTTGAAAACACTAGCACGGGTATTCCCTACCCCAGGGTCAGGATTTCCTGTATAAATCAGGCTCACACAACATGGTCTTTTACAATGTGGTATTTGTTTATTTCTGTGCTACATTGTTTTTTCATAGGTGAATTTAAAGACTGGCGTCCCTCCTGACAGCATTAACGAGACCTGTACTGCAGGGGCGGGCTCACTGCTTGTCGAGTTTGGCATTCTGAGCCGTCTGATTGGTGACTCTAAATTTGAGTGGGTCGCCCGACGTGCTGTTAAAGCACTATGGAACTTGAGAAGTAATGAAACAGGGCTGCTGGGTGAGTGATTGTGTTTGAGCCCTCCTAAAAAACACTAAATCCAAGACAATTCTACAAATCTTTCCTTTTTATTTAATTGTAGATGTCGAGTGTTAACCCAAAAATGAAAATTCTCTCATCATTAGCTCACCCTCATACCATCCCAGTGCTGAACTCAAAGATTTCTTAAAAGAATGTGTCTCTGCTCTGTTGGTCCATTTAATACATGAATTGTGACCAGAAATTTAAAGCTCCAAAAAGGGCATAAAGGCAGCATGAAAGTAATCATTACGGCTCCAGTAGTTAAATCCATGTCTTTAGAAGCAATATGATAGGAGTGGGTGAGGAACAGATAAATGTTTGTCAATTTTTTTTTTACTATAAATTATCCTTGCTGCCAAGTAGGTGGGGATATACACAAAGAATGCAAATTGCCAAAAAACAAAAGAAGAAATTGAAAATGGAGGTTGAAAGTAAAAAAGGACCTATCATATCAGTTCTGAAGACATCGAATTAACTACTGGAGTCATATCTATTACTTTAATGCTGCCTTTATATGCTTTTTGGATCTTCATAGTTCTGATCACCATTCACTTGCATTGAATGGACTTGCAGAGCCGAGATATTCGTGTAAAAAATCCCTTCAAGACACTTGTTTAGTGCTTGCAGATTTATTTGCTGATCTGGATTTGTTTCGTTGCCATAACCCTTGCCAGGCTCTCTGTGAATAGGGAGTTATGGAGTGAAGTAGTGTGATCGTGTTTTCTTGCCTGACCAGTTAAAATACTCTCTTTTGACCTTTCAGGGAATGTGGTAAACATTCAGACTGGTCAGTGGGTTGGAAAGCAGAGTGGTCTTGGTGCTGGCATGGACTCATTCTATGAGTACCTGCTCAAGTCATACATCTTGTTTGGAGAGAAAGAAGACTACAGGATGTTCTCTGCAGCTTACGAGAGCATTCAGAGTCACCTGAGAAAGGGGTGATTATATACGTGTGTATGTGGTTAGAGTTGTATGCGGCTGCAATGAGAGCCTTTAAACACCAAAGGCATTTGCATTTGTGTGTCTAATCACCTGCAGATAATGTGTGTCACCTGGGATATGTGGTTGTGTTTGCATGATTCGCAGCCAGTAAGTGCATTGCCACATCAGCTAATCTTTTGCATTGGCTGAACATTCATAACTTAGAAGTAGCTTAAATTCTGAGTGTAGGGCGGCAAATTGTTTGGTTAATTTTTACAGAAGAGAGGCGTGCAATGAAGGAGAGGGAGACCCACCGCTCTATGTGAATGTGAACATGTTAAATGGACAGATCATGAATACTTGGATTGACTCTCTGCAGGCATTCTTCCCGGGCCTACAGGTATGAACCATGTTTAAATGTCCCCCTCTTAATTTGCCCACTGTCTATAACAGAACAGAGGTTAAAAGAGTAATACAGATGTGGTCTCTTATCTAGTATTACGCATTGGTGAGTGTATTAAAATAACTTATAGACTGTTTCGAGGTCATTTTGGGTAATGATCTAATATTTACACAAAAAAGGTTCCCTCTGTACACCTCAACTTTCTCTGCCCATTTAGAATGAGAACTTCACCGACCAGATGTAGACATTTTTTCATTGGTTCTCATGACATTGCATATCATTGGACCGTGTATTACAGATAAATACTCTATGTAATGAATGCATGCTTTTTTTTTAATAAATGTTCTCTTATTTTTACCGTTGAGATCTTAATATATAAGACCAAATAAATAAATAGAAAACCGATCTAAAGAGAATATATTTTATTTGCCTTATATTGCCTATTCATTTGCTCCAAAAACAAGTGATTCTGTTAAATATACAGGTACATGCTCCTTAAAGTCTGCATACAGGGCTGGACTTTGGACTATATTTTTTTCTGGTGAGCTAAATCTAGACCTTCTGATTTTATCAAATTTTTTCACTCTGTGTTTCATCTATTGCTCAGGTTTTGAATGGAGATGTTGAAAATGCCATTTGCCTTCATGCCTTCTACTATGCAATCTGGAAGCGCTTTGGGGCTCTTCCTGAGAGATACAACTGGCAGCTTCAGGCTCCAGACGTGCTCTTCTACCCTTTAAGACCTGAACTGGTGGAATCCACATACTTGCTCTATCAGGTATATAAAGATTTTTCTGTATTTGGGGTTGAATTTTTACCAAATTACAATCACCCATGGTTACCATGTGACCGTGTCAAATGGCCATTAAAGCACTATTACAGGATAATAGGGATGGGTAAAAAATATATTTTTTTCGGATTAATCACGATCTTCATTTGAATTATATAGATTCTTAAATCCCAATATCGATCTTTCACTGAATGCGCAACCCTCCACTACAAAGAGAGGAAATCGCTCGCATTTGCAACAAAATTTTGCACTATGCGACTAAAGTGAATATATTTGGCAACTGGCTGGTAAATGTTTACATTTCACTCACCAGAAACTATGTAGTTTAGCCTTGAAGTGTTCAGCAGTGAGATCCTTTCACAGCGTGTTGAGAGATCCATGCACCCCATTTTCATTGAATACTGTATCTTTTAATACCCTTTCTGTTCTTTACACTCTAAAAAACAATTCTAATCATGCATTGCACAGATGAGGTAAAGCCATTAGTCGTACAAATTATACAATTGAACAATAAATATGTAATAAAAATAATCTATGAAATGTAATCTAATTTTATTTATTGATTGCATATCTTTTATTTGTTCATTTTTAAAAAGTCAAAATGTGACATGATGAAAAGTTAATAAAATATAATAGTAAAATTGTACCTAGTCCCCTGTATAATTAACAGCATTTGCTGGGAAATAATTTCTTATATATGTAAGCAAAAGGGACATTATAACTGAAGTAAATCCATATGAATCAATATTGAATCATATCGAGAACTTGTGAATCAGAATCGAATTGAATCTGGAAATCTGTATCAATACCCAGCCCTAAAGGATAATAGGATTGTTTTGCAGTAATACACTTATTGTTAATATAAGGAGGCTATCGCATTACAGAATTATAAAATATTTACTTTCTACAGGCAACCAAGAATCCTTTTTATCTTCATGTTGGGATGGACATTCTTGAAAGCCTTGAAAAGAATACCAAAGTCAGGTACTATATGTTATTTAGAGTGTTGGTAAAGGACTTTAATTGGTGTGCTGGGATGTTCTCTGGAATTCATATAAGGAACGTCTGGTTTTGGTCTCTTAGCTTGTGTGTTTGGTTGGTTTATGCTCAGGTGTGGTTATGCAACTCTCCATCACGTGGTGGACAAGTCCAAAGAGGATCGTATGGAGAGTTTCTTCCTCAGTGAAACCTGCAAATACCTTTACCTGGTCTGTAGTCTGCTTGATAATTTCATCCTTCAGCCGCCTTTTCCCTTTGTCATTACACGTGTTATCTGTAACCACTAGGCTTAGGATTGATGCCTTTTTCATGCAAAAGATAATCAGAAAGTTGATCATTGATCTATATCCGCAGTTTTTTAGATATTAATAGGGCAAATTATTGCACAATAGTTTTAGTCTCGTCATACATATTTCTCAACACAACTTTGGTGAGGCATGAGCGGCAGGGTAACATAAAGGGGGTCACACACCAGACGCGTCTGGTGAATGACATGGCGCATTTTAAAAATTATATTCGAAAATGCATTTTCTATGGAGGTATGCACACCACTGCTGCCACTCGCCGTCTGTCGGCGGCACCCAACTACAACTCCAGGGGCTGCTCAAAATTCTGCAACGCCGCAGAGTGAAACTTGCAGTTTTCCATTAAATTTGACACAATCATCATCAAAGGACAAATATTGTTTACTCTAGTCATCACTGGGTGATATGTTGTGTATATGAATCTTTCATATAGTCTCTACACAGTGTATCTTCAGTTACAAGTCTTTTTGTGGTTTGACAGCTTGAATGAAACCTATTCTAGGTTATATACAGAGAAATTATAATAGCATAATAGTAAGATTAAAAACTATATCTAGAAAAAGCTAAATAATTTATAAGATTATATATTTGTGTAAAATGCATACATATACAGTACTATGCAAAAGTTTTAGGTATTTTGTTGCCATTTTTTAATTGTTCAATTTGTGCTCTTACACCAGTTTTATACACTAATCTGCAAACTCATTGTACTTTGTTCATTCTTGAAGTACATAAACCTTATTAACCTTTGTGTATGTGACTAGATTCACAATTTTGGAATGCCACCTGCACTTACTGCACTTGTGGTCTCCAAAAGCTAATATGCTAGACTACGTTAAATGGAAGTCCAACTGACAGCGATTTGGAAAGCACACAAATTAGGTTTCTAATTTAAGTATTGGCTAATGTTAATATATAATGAGAAAATAATGTGCCAATAGATGTATTCATATTTTATGACATTCATAGTAACCACACTTTTCTCTTTAAAAAAAGAAAAAAATTGGCAACAATCAGACAAAGACATAAGTCTTTGCAGGGTTCATACTTGAAGTGCCTGAATTTGGCTTTTTCAAATTGAAGTCCTGGAAAACCCTTGAAAATAGCTATTTTCACCATGAGGTGCTTAAGATATTGAATTATAGAAAATCTTAAAATGTTGGTTAAATCGTTTAATAAATGAAATTGTTTATTTTCGGAAAACCACGACGACAGACCACTGGACCGCTACTGATGCAGGCAGTGCATAGACAGCACTGTCACGTGGCACTTGTTACTTTTGGCAGCGCTGTTCAGAATAGGCCAATCACAATCAATTGTTACTGGAGGATTTAATAATATATATTTTATAGATACTGATGTGGTGGATTTAACAACTATGAATCCTTGCAACTGTCAGTTTTATTTAAAAATGACTCTCCACAGTGAAAAAATTACGAGATGTAAAACGTTTAGAATGATTTGAATGCAGATCAATGGAGGATTTAGTTTTGTGAGGTGTCTAGCGCCCCCTTGTGTAAGCTTTGTGTCTCACAAAATGTTATTTCGGACAACATTTGGCTCAATATCAAAATATGTTGACAAAGTCATGTCCTATTCTACATCTGAAAAATTGTTAATTGCCTGAAAAAATCCTTGTCCCCTTAATCTGATACTCCACTTCTATTACATGTGAAGTTATTTATGTATTTATTTTGTACTTATTTTTAATAAAAGCATTAGTGCAAGGCCGAACAAGTGTATAAAAATGCTAAACAAACTGTTTAACAAACTGTTTAGCAATGTTAAAAAATTCTTAACATTGTTGTTCTCAATGTTAAAACCTTTTTTTTGTTAATACACAAATTTGTGGAAAATAATTAAGGTCAAAGTTCAGAGGCTGCTTAAATATGCATATAGTGATTTTTCCCAGCATGTTATTTATTCACATTTTAACATACTTTCACACATATATTTGGTGTTGTACCCCATTTAAACCTCATTAGTGTTCATTTGGTGTTAACTTGCTTAGTTTGTAAAACTAAATTAAATAATAAAAGAACAAAATCCAAGTTGTCCTTTTATGAATAAAAAATAATGTCAACATGTTACAAAATATTTACCCTCCGAGTTTATAGGCAAAAACTGAACTGAATATTTTGTAAGTTGGAAAGTCAACTTTTTTTGAAAATGACCCATTTGCCATTTCGGTCAGTTCCTCACATAAATCTGTTGTGTGACTTTAGAAAACATGACACAACAAAAGTAATATGACCTACGGTTTACGGACCCAGTTATTCACTTTTGTTGGGAAGCAAAGTGCGTTTTAAGGGAGCACACTACTAACTGCACATCCGTTTCATCATGAATGAACCAATAATTATTACTGAGAATATGTAGTTAAAGATGCTCATTGTTGTACTTGTAATAAGTGGTGATTTATACAAATAAACTGAATGAATTAACTAACAAAATTAATTAACAAAAATAATTAGTTTTAATGACATCTTGAGCATAGTCCTTGAAAATGAAAATGTGCTTGAAAGGTCCTTTAAAGTCCTTGAATTTAACTTTCAAGCATTTGTAAGAACCCTGTCTTAGGGGCCATTTACACAATGTTGCATCTTTGACCTTTTCACCGTGTCTTGCTGATCTGGAAGTAAAAAAAACCTTTTAAAACATGTCTCGAGACACCTGCATTCTGTTTTACGAATGAAACTTGTTTTTTTTTACGCATGTACACGTAAAGTAACCATTTCCACCACTTTTGACATTTGCACAATCCTCTACAGCTCTTTGATGAAGAGAACCCTCTGCACAAGTCTGAGAATAAGTACATCTTCACTACAGAAGGCCATGTAGTACCAATTGACCAGCACTTCAGGAAAAAGAGTTGGGCAGAGCAGTACCCCTGTGAAGAGTCTAACAAAGATCCCCCAGCCAACATAAGCAATGTAAGAACATTCTAATACAGATTTGGTTTGCTCCAATATAATGAATAGTAGTAGGGGTTTTTGATTTCATCCCAGTAAATGGAATATTTTGAGTCCATTCAGCAAAAAGAAAGTTAATTCGCTGATTTGTTCAGCAACCTTTTCTGTAGTTTACACCATTGCACCAGCTGGTGGAGATTTGTGAAATTTCTTTTTGAGAATTACAAGTCATTGTATCTTTTGCAGAGCAGATTGATTTTAAAAACTTTGTTGTTCACTTGCAGTATTTGTGCTGGAGTATATTCTTTTTTGTAAAAAATATTGTTCCATCATCAGTTATATTTGTCATTCAACTGATCACAAAGTATAGTCAGGACAGCACCTTCACTATTTGAAAAAAGTAATTTTTTATCAAATCTAGACAGCCCCATTCCAAGCAGCCATCACTCCAACAACTTCTTGAGTAATCATGCTAATTTGGTACTAAAAAAATCACTTGCCATTATATCAAACTCAGTTGAAAGCTATTTGGTTTGTTAAATGAAGCTTAATATTGTCTTAGTGTTTGTTTTTGAGTTGCCACAGTATGCAATAGACTGACATGTCTTAAGGTCAATATTAGGTCAAAAATAGCTAAAAAGAAACAGCTTTGTCTAGAAACTCATCCGTCAATCATTCTTGAGGAATGAAGGCTATACAATGCTGGAAATTGACAAAAAAAACCTGAAGATTTCATACAAAGGTGTACACTACAGTCTTCAAAGACAAAGGACAACTGGCTCTAACAAGGACAGAAAGAGATGTGGAAGGCCAGATGTACAACTAAACAAGAGGATAAGTACATCAGAGTCTCTAGTTTGAGAAATAGACGCCTGACATGTCCTCAGCTGACAGCTTCATTGAATTCTACCTGCTCAACACCAGTTTCATGTACAACATTAAAGAGGAGACTCGGGGGTGCAGGCCTTATGGGAAGAACTGCTAAGTAAAAGCCACATTTGAAACAGAAAAACCAAAGGAACTAAAAATGTTAGAGTGGGCAAAGAAACACCGACATTGGACAACAGATACTTGGAAAAGAGTGTTATGGATCTCAACCTCATTGAGCATTTGTGGGATCAGTTAGACTGTAAGGTGTGTGAGAAGTGCCGACAAGACAGCCACATCTATGGCAAGTGCTACAGGAAGTGTGCGATGAAATGTCACCTGAGTATCTGGACAAACTGACAGAATGCCAAAGATCTGCAAAGCTGTCACTGCTGCGCGTGGAGGATTTACTTAAACTACTCTTCGAAGTAGTTTAAGAAGTTCTGAAAAAAAAAATTCTAGTTGTAATTTGGTGAATAAATGTACCAATATCTTTCCTTAAGGGCAAAATCTGTATATTATTCCAAACTTTTGGCCACCAGTTTTTAAAAAAAATATAATTTATATAATTTATTTAGTATTTTATTTTGCTTTGTGCATTTTCGAAACTTAAAATATAATACTAAATTAAATTACTTTTTTTTTAATCATGTTGAGATGAAACTACTGCTTTGTCCTGGGGCATAGATTCTGGGGGGTGGTGGTGGAAGTAACCCCCCAATAATCAAGACTAGCAAGTATGTCCGCTTCACAATAAAACCCCCCCCCAATGTTCAAACCAGATGTACTCCCTTGGCTTGGTCTGAAACAAAGCTTTTACAATGTTACCTGGTGTGCATTCTGATGTTTTTGTCAGTGGCCATACAGATAAGAATGATATATTTTCATTTGTCCAATAGTGTGAAAGGATACCTGAAGAGCGACGTTATGGTCTTCCGCTAAAGAGCATGTACATGAGGCAGATTGATCACATGGTTGGGCTGTCCTGACATCAATACTGCTCCCTGGAGTCATCAACATTTTAAAAAAATTCCCTGGAGGGATTCAGGAACATACCTCTTAAAAACAGAAACTTTCAGTCTCTTGTTTTGTACGGCGAGTGAAAAAGTATTTGTTCAGCGGATTATGTGAACACTGTTACAATTTGTTCTTGTTTTGTGGACATGACAGTGTTATTCTTGTGTCAGACCAAATGTTTGGATTTGGATCAACATTCGAATCCATCCAGTGATGGTCTTTGGCATCAAAGAATAAAACATTCAGGGTAGTTTAGAAAAAATTCTAAACTGTTTTTTGATTCTTGGGGCTGATTCATTTTTATATTGTGCAATCTTGTGCTTTTACACATGAAATGTTTTCCTACATGTATTCTTCAGTGCCATGTTTAATTGAATCTTGATCAAGTATTATAAAGGGCTCTACTGGGTTGTGAGATGGTGTACATGTTTAAAATTTCTTCTCAAGGAACGAACTCAAATAAGCTTTACACTTGATAAGCAGTTTTTATGTCGACTATGCACCTTTCCGGAACTCATACATTGTGGACTTAAATACAAATCTGACTGATTTCTGAAAATACTTTCACTTTGCAATATGACGATTTGTTGTGAACACTGTGGCTTGTTCCACTTTTTCAATTGTAGCTTTTTTTATTGTCAGTGCATTGTGATAAAATTTGCTAAATATTTTAATGCCTTAATGTTTGCGAAGTTTTTAAATCGAAACTTATTCAAGCTCATCTTATCTTTTGACAATGATAACCTCTTGATAAAATGATAAATCTTTTGGAAATTCTGTGGATTGACCCTGACTCCAATTACAACATTTATGAGGAAACATCAATATTAAAATGTTAGTTGCAACAAAAGTGTGGAAAAGGATTATGTTCATGGACCAAATATTACCACATGTAACAACAAGTGCCTTATTACAAATTGTGAATTTTTGTTTTGTCCTCAGGATTATTAGTATGTGATTATGCAGGCACTCAGGTGATTTGCTTTGCTAGCTTCTTTTTTTTTTTTTCCCCCAATTGGAATGCCCCATTCCCAATGCGCTCTAAGTCCTTGTGGTGACGTAGTGACTCGCCTCAATCCGGGTGGCGGAGGAAGAATCTCAGTTGCCTCCGTGTCTGAGACCGTCAATCAGCGCATCTTATCACATGGCTTGTTGAGCGCATTACTGTGGAGACATAGCGCGTGTGGAGGTCCACGCTATTCTCCACGGCATCCACGCACATCTCGCCACGCACCCCACCGAGAGCGAAACACATTATAGCGACCACGAGGAGGTTACCCCATGTGACTCAACCCTCCCTAGCATCCGGGCCGATTTGGTTGCTTAGGAGATCTGGCTGGAGTTATTTTGCACTTCGAACAATTCGAACTCGTGACTACAGGGGTGGTAGTCAATGTCTTTACTCACTGAACTGCCAGGCCTTGCTATCATCTTTTAATGTAATGCCTTGGTGGTTTATATGGGAGGGAACGTTTCCTGAACAAAGTCATAATAAAGGATTACAAGAATGTTATTAAGATTAGAATAAAGTGTATTTGCTATTACAAATTATAGTATAATTGGGGCTCATAAAAGTGATATTCTGGGTTGATATTTATTCATAGTTGATTTTATCAGATCAAGTGTTGGAATAATATTGAAAACGCTAATCTGTCTGTTGGTTCCATTGTGATTTAACTTCCAAGTACTTGGTCCAGAAAGACCAATGTGGATGTCTACTCTACACTGTGTATTTTATCAAATTAAAATTAAACCCATGTCTCTTTAAAGGCAAAAATAAACGTCCTTGTTTTTTGCACAAGAAAGTGCTTTAGTCGGGTAATGTTATCACCAATATTGTGACAATATTACAGCCCTGTGATATTTAGGAGATGTAGATGATGATTATCTTTTTGTTTTTTTCTATTTTTTGTATGTACAGAATTCAAAGCGTTAAGAATTTATCAAAGTTTTTTTCAAGGCAAGTCAGTCCACTCTGCAGCAATTTTGGAATGCTCCCGGGCAGCTATTTGCAATATGGCATAAAAGTACAGCCCCCATCTACTTGAATGTGGAAAGACTGAAATCTCCAAAGCCTTTGGTCAGGATTACAATCAAAAAAACAATTTAAAATCAGAAGTAAAATCTGACACTATAGTATCATAAGCTGAAAAAATATGTTCTTTTTCAGGCTGGTTCAGCCAATTCACATGCATGTTCTTGAGTTGACTGGCAGGCAATGCCTTTATCTAAAAGATGATTGGCTCTTTTACCAGACAGGACTTCCTATTCTACATCTGTTGGCCATTGTGTGTTTCAATTTCTCCCATTAATTTTAATACCAGTGGTCCATCTCTGCTAAACTGTTTCTGAATATATTCTGTAAAGTGTCTGGATATACTTGTATTGCAAGATTTTAACTTCACAAATTAAATTTTGCACCCCACTTTTATGTCAAAATGATTAAGCTATAGTGCAAACACCCCAACACCATATCACACTATATCGAGTAAACGAGATCTCACGTTTGACATCTCGTATATCTTCACATACTGTATGACATCTCTAATTGTCATTGCTGAAATGCTTATTTGGATAATCATCAGTTGCATTGTTATTTAATGCCATTTCTCCGGTTTGTAGTACTGCTGCCAGGACAGTGAAAGAAAATACACTAGGTCCACTCCTTTCTACAGAAGCTTTATTCATTTAGTTTACATTTGCATGGTTGTTTAAACTTTTTCAGGCAATTGTGCCCTTTCAATCAATGTTACAATTTAATCAAGTAAATGTATCTTTATCTGATTTAATCAAACATTGTTTTCTTTGTTCCTGAGCTATCTAGCTGTGCTCCTGAGTTAAGCAGCATAAAGAAGTAATATTATATGCTATCATTTCAAAGTCATCCACCGTTAAATGAGATCTTGGAACATAACATTGTATAACTCCTGCAAATAAAATAAACTTTGTGTTGCAGTAAACTTTTTTCAAACAACTTAAAGTAGCAACTTTGCACAGTAACTGCTATAACATGCTAATTAGTAATTTTTGAATATTCTGACTGTGGACTTCATAATGGACACTTGCAAAACATTATTATGTTGAAGTGCATATGCAGGCTTTAATGAAGGTAAGTTATTTGGTTTGCAGCTGCATAATTGATGTTTTACACCCCAGTTTTACTTGCGAGCCAGTTCTTCAGTCTGGGCTTTGCTGCATAATTGTTATATAGTAAATGAATTGCTGCTATGAATATGTGTTGGGATTCTGGTATTTAATTGTGCAATGTATAGTGTGTGTTTAATCAAATTTATGACCTTACCGCATCAAAATAGTTTCCTTTCTTAGAACCAATCAACTTAATCAAGTTAAGTGTGTACTTAAGTTTGGGTATGTATGTATGTATGTGCATCAGACAATTCCTCATGACCCATGGAGGAAAATGGGCTACATGCGGCAAGGGGCCAGTATTGGGTGCTGTTGATCATGGAGCCACTCCACTCTTAAAAAAAAAAAAAAAAAAAAGAGACATTATCAGTCTCATGCAAATTATGGGATGTTTTTATGATACAAAATATTCAAATAATTGTTATAACAATGCAAAATTCTCAGTAGTTATCTCACCTCGTCCCACGCATGGCTTGTTTAAAAGAGACCACAGTCTTTGAGATTTTCTTTGATGATAATGTCTGTTACAGCATCAAACACAAACTTGACGTTCTCTGTGTCTGTGGCGCAGGTCATGTGGGAGTAGATTTCTTTGACATCTCGTCGCAAATTCAGATCTAAAAACTGCATCTTAATGTAGTTACCAGCATCCTCGTAGGTGTTGGGACCTAAGAGGAAATGCCATTGCTACTGGTTAAACCGAATGGTTTTCCAAACTACTCGAGAGCCTGTTAAATAGGTTGTTGCTTCTATTTTGGTTTCTGTTGTCAATGATTGATGCCGTTTAAGGTCTTACCATCATAATCGGGGAAGCACATACTCAGATGAGCTTTCTTGATCTTCTCCGTGAAGACATCCTTCTTGTTGAGGAAGAGTACAATGGATGTGGTGGCGAAGTAGCGGTGGTTACAGATGCTGTTGAACAGGTGAAGACTCTCATGCATTCGGTTCTTTGTTTGACAGAAATGGAGAAACAAGAGTTGTGTTACTCAGAAAGCTCAACCACAACCCAAAGGAGTTTTAAGTACATTTATTGAGCTTTCAAACACTTTATGGGAAGTGTAGCCTCAGGTTTCATTTGTGGACAACAAATGGCATCCTACCACTTCATCGTCCTCCACCAGGACCATGTCGTATGCACTCAGTGCAGCAATGAAGATGATACAGGTGACACCCTCGAAGCAATGGATCCACTTCTTTCTTTCTGAACGCTGACCACCCACATCAAACATTCTGTAGACCAGGAAGATCAGTTAATAAAAGCCAGGGCCAGTTCTTGTATGCAATCTTTGGGGGATGCCTGTCTAATGCAATTGTATCTGCAAAGGATTTCTACTAGGGCTCTTCTTAAAATGTCAAAGACTTTCTCTTCATTAAGAATGCTAATTGTATTTCAGTATACTTTGTTTTAGTCTACCTGAAGTTGAGGTCCTTGAGGCCGAACTGGGTCTCAATGATACCAGTAGTTTTAACTCTTGATCGTAGCATGTCCTGCTCGGTAGGGACATAGCCAGGCAGGATCAACCTTTCCAGGTCATTTAGATAGCTTTGTGAAAAGAAAAAGGGAGACGCTGAATGAAGTTTACTTCAGAATTAAGGAATATCCTGTGCTCCATATTTCATAAATAATGTCATTGCTTGTTTTGTTATCAAGTAATAGACAATTTAGGGGGACATACTATCCAGCAGAGTCATTCAGCTGGTATTCAGAGGCTCTGTCAAAGCATGCCTGGATGCCCGAGTCCTTCCACAACCTCAGGATGATGTCAGACAACTCCTTTGGCATGGTGCCTTCCTCAATGGTGTCAGCTAAGTGCATCAGCTTCCTGGCATCATCCTGCAACCAAACAGTTAAAATGATGACACTTTCTGTGGTTATCAGTGACTGTACATAGTTAACTCTTTTATATCTAAATTTATCAAAAGCGAGAACTCCGATAACAGCTAGGACAAGATTACTCCAGATAGGGGATCGTCTTTCTCCAGCAGTGATTTAAAATGGCCCTTTTTCAAGATTTAAATGTTTTTGCTATGATAACTAGTTTAGTAAATGTTTATTTTCTGTGATAATATATTGGATGATGCATCATCATCCTGTACATCCTAAACTTTAATCTAAATACCGTTTGTTTATTTTAAAAGTAAATGCACATTGTTCTTATGCTGGGTATCTTTCCACATCTTCCCCTGTTGACATGCAGTGCAAACACAAATTTGAAAGTACAAAAATATCCCAGATTATAATTCACCATATATGTATATTATGTAACACTCCTTAAGAACATTTGAACATTAAATAAATAGTACTTCGCAAACAGTGTTAGAAATTCCAGCACCTGTACACCAGCATCTCCATATGAAATGTTGAGTGTTGTCATGGCCTTCACAATTGCCAAAATTGACTGCATAGTGTTGCTGTAGATGATAGTAATGAACTCCAAGCTCTCTTCAAGGGAGTAACCATCTTGGTGAATAATTCTGTGATGGGAAAAGACAGGTTTTCATTCATTCATTCATTATACAGAATGTAAATGTAATTAATAGTAGTCATGGATCATTAAATATTATTTGGAAACATTTTATAATAACAACACTGTATACAGTATTTATAAAGCAGTAGTTTATAGTTGATGAATTATTTATAAATCATTGTTCCTACATTGTTAATACATAGAGTATATATGAATTGTATGCAATTCATTTTCTGTGCAAATAATTTATTATTGTTTAATAAGTTTATATATGAGCAGTTTGATAAAGGTTTTTCATCACAACTTGTTTACCAAACCTAATTAATGTATTTGATGCAATCCTGTTATAAAAAAGTGTTTATGGGAACACTGAGAAGGTATAAATGAGTAATTATTAAAGACATTTGTATTTGTAATGAATTGGACATGTATGAATTAAAGGAATATTCTGGATTCAACACAAATTAAGCTCAATCGACTGCATTTGTGGTGTAATGTTGATTACCACAAAAAATATTTTGACATCCTCATTTCTTAAAAAAAAAAGCAAAAATATGGGTTACAGTGCGGCACTTATAATGGAAGTGAATGGGACCAATCCGTAAATGTTAAAATACTCAGTTTCAAAAGAAAAGACACCAGATGTAAACAATGTGTGTTTTAACGTAATTTAGCGTAACCTGTAGAGTTCTATACATTTTTTACAACATTGTTGCCATGACAACGTAATTCAGTAAACCCTAAAATGACCATTAAAACAATGATTTTCTACAGCTCAAATAGCTCACAAGTTATACAGAAGAATTGATGTAAATGCATTTATAAAAGTAATTTCACATTTCTGCCCCATTCATAAAAATTTAGGAAAATTAATTGAGAAATGTAGCAATAAGCTATAAACTAATGCTTTACAAATACTTAATACTGTGTTGTTATTAAGTGTCATTTTATTGTCATGCTGTTGTTTCCTCAGAACTTACTTCATCTGTTTGACAATTGTGCTTTTCCCTGATTCACCAGCACCTGAAAGGCAGATATTAAATGATTTAATATATTATGTGTGTGGATGAGTGTACTTCATTTAGTGTGAAGATTCACTTGAATTCACTGTTGCAAAACTAACTTTGGAGCAGTGCATAGCGTAACGGCACTGTGAAAGGGATGTAAAATAAATATGTCACTGGGAAAGTTCTTTCAACTGGCTTTAGGAAGAATGTGAAAGCCAAATTAAAACCAGAATCCAGTCTTTACAAACTGTTCACAATTTTACGTAATTTTAGATTGTTCAGGTTATATTTGTAGATGGAAAAAATAAATATTTAATGAGACCAGAGACAAACTTCATCAGTATTTTTAAAGGGTTTGATGGATAGTAAGATAACATTTCTGAAATTGATTATGTGCCTAATTAGGAGTCTGCTGATTTGACAGAAGACAACTGAGCACTGCATTCTGTCAAAAATCTCTCGAGACTGCCTCTGTTGACTTGATTACTGTTTGTTTTAATATGGCTACATTGTGCCAATGGCTAGAGAGGGAGGTACATTTAATAAGTTTGATATTGACTAAAATATATAATGTGCATGTTTTTGTGAGAAACACACTCAAAAGAATTGACCACTGAGGACTATCCTATAAAATACTATTTTAATGTCAGAATGTTTATATATATATATATATATATATATATATATATATATATATATATATATATATATATATATATATATATATTACACAAATAATATTTATTTATTTATGTGGCATTCTTTCACTTTATTTCTTGTTGATTCATATTTCCATAATTTTTCACTCTTTGTTCCAAAATACTGAAAGACACTCCTCTCCTCTCCTCCTCTCCTCTCCTCTCCTCTCCTCTCCTCTCCTCTCACTTGTTTATCTTTTGGAGGATTACATTAAGAAGCTTGGGACTTATTATTTTTGTCTTAAGCTCCTCCAAGCTTTATGTCCCATAACCCTGACCCATATCATCTCTCGTACAAAGACAAGCTGAGTGTGGTTATGATGAACAGAGAAATTTACATTTTACATGCAAATGTGAAATATACAGTATCTTCAGTCTGACATGCAAAGGTATCTTTGAATAAATTAAGTATTCTGATTTATACAAAGATTACTATATGATTCAGTATTGACGATTCTCTCTTTTATTTAATTACAATCGATTTATTGGGTTTCCAGTTTATAACACAAATGTATTCTTTGAAACAAGTACATTTTTTGTAGTGCCCATCATAAAGTGGAGGTTTTTGATATAACAAACAAATTTTATCTGTAAAGCATTTTAGATATATTTCTTAGATCTTTAAGAGTGCTAAATATATCCTACCATATTTTACAAATCTAGCAAATAAGCTTTTCACAATCTGAAGCACAATTCATTTTAACTACAATCATTTGCCACCACAGCTCCATTGAGCTCAATAGGGTCCAATCATGCATTGTTACCTAACAGCAGAAGTTTGACGGTCCTGGCATCTTTGTCGGCATCCTCTTTCAGCTTCTTCTCAAGCTCCCTGGAGTGCTTCTCCTCAGCGCTTGCCCCGGCCCCCATACTGACTCTTGATTAGGGGAAAGAAGTCCTTCTGGATGACCACTTGCTTGCTTAGAGGCCTCCAGGTGCTGTCAGCGATACAGCTCGCACCTCAACTGGCACCTGCTTTGCTTTGGAGACCTGGTGAATTGTTTCAAATCTTTCGAGGGGGATTTTGGGGATGTCTCTGACCACCTGGGTTAGTGGCACCAATGAAGAACAAGGACAGAAGGCACCAAAAGGGTGGAGAGGTCATCTGAACTCGGATTTAAGGAGAAGGTGCTGTGCTCAGCAGAAGGTGATAATCTGCCCAGGGGCTTCACAGGCAATAGAGTAAACTATGGAGCCTGTTTGTTGGTGTGATAATTTGATGTTACATATATTAGCATTTTTTTGTCATTGTGTTAACAATGATGCCTTATTCAGCAAAAAGTAGAATTCACACACCATTGCACACCAGCTAGAAGTAAATAGGTCAGTCATGTAGGACCTATGTTTGATGTGTTTGTATTTGTTTCCTTCAACTTGAAATGTCCTGGCATTATGTTTTCCTCTGAGCGCTGATGGCTATATTTGTGTGTTTATATGTTGCATGATATAATGCACCACACTTCAAACATTTGGGACTCACTTGACCGAATTAATGTTTTTAATGGAAAACAGTTTGATCTAAATGCTTATTGGTATAATATGCCTGTACATTTCTTCACAAAACTAAAATTTACATTTTTAAATGCATGAGTTGAACTGGATAGTGGATGAAAAGTAGGCAGCAGATGGCCAGCATGCATGGACATTCCCTGGGAATATTGCAGCATTCCAAGTGGATGCCTCATAAAGAGTGAGTATTTCTTATTCTGCAAAACTGTAATCTAGAAGTATATTGACAACTTGGAAAAAGCTACAGTTGAAAAAGTCTAGGTTATTTATTCATTTTAAAAATAATTTGTGTTATCATAGTTTTGATGATTTTACCATTATTCTAAAATGTGTCAAATAGTAATAATAAAGAATAGGTGTTTGCCTATTTTATCCTAGAGTGTGTTCTCCATCTTAGTTATTGAAAAGAGAATCATTTCTTGATTATCATAGGGCAGTCTGACCTCTCAGTGAGAGTGCTCTAAAATTAACCCAAATAGAAAGATATATTTGATATTGAAAACTCCATGAGTAATTCTAATCTCACTTTCCCGCTGTAGTCATCAGGATCAATTCACACATTCCATGTAGAGAACACATTTAAAGAGCTTTAGTCTTTTACCCGACAGAGCTTATTGACCTTAATCTGAAGATGGACAGATTTTAATCCACAAGCATCACAGGTGACAGTGAAATGGAGACAATGTATTCTTCAGTGCTTCAGGAGGAAGTGTAAGAACCATTAAAATAATAAAATGTCTTTTATGCAGCAATTAATCTGATTGGACAAGTAGTTGTTAAGAGTACTGATTGACCTTAAAATAGCACTGGATTGTTCCATTGTTTTTTCCATTAATGTTTCTGTGTTCAAAGCATTCCACAGGTTATCAAGTTTGTGCGTTGCTCAGTTGATGCTGCTTTGGTTTGTTGTGGAACCGCTTTTGTTGGCACAATAAAAATTTTAATATAGCCAGATTGTGTTTTAACGTACGTTACTCAAAATTAACTTCTTGTTTATAGAACTGTTGAATATAAGCAATATCACCCTTGCAATTCAACCAATATGTGTTATTAATGATTAATGTTATAGAAAGGACATTTATAATGTATAATTATATAAAACAATTCTGACAGAATATGCAACAAAATATAGGTTACCCGAGCAACATTTCTGCAGAACAGGCTTTGAACAACCTATATTTGTTATAAAATATATAACTTTAATTAGTCAACGACAATGATGGAAAATAAAACAAATAAAAATACATTACTATAACATTAACTGCCCATTACATCTAATTCTAGATCTTTTTTCACATTAGATTATCCTAAAAAAAAAAAAAAAGACAAGCGGACAAACCACAGTGATGAATAATGTCTTAAAAATGAAGAACAAAAAACATTTACAACAGTTATTTCAATCTGCCCATTTGCTATGTGATAAAAAAAAATCACATGTGAAACAGATACAAGTTAATTGTGCTTGATTCCATCACTTATTTTGGCAGAGTCCTCTGTCCTAAAAAAACAATCTCTCTGTTTTACATTCTCTCTCTCTCGATCCACAGACATCTACACAGCAACATATCCAGAACATGACTACATATATGTACAGTACAAATACATTTCATGCAAACTCAATTGAGTCCCCTTTAGTTTAGTTCCAGACGATGATCTCTTATATATAGCCCAAATAATCTAATAAAGTAGAGGTGCTTGCTTGGACGTTTTTACTGAAAACGTTCAGAGAGGTACCCACTAATATTCCCGATAGCCTGCTTTAAACAAGTCCTATTGGCAAAGAGACAGACAGGTTCTGAACCCCAGTCTAATATAGCTTTTTTTTTTTTTTTTTTTTTTTATAGATCCTTTGTGTGCAACAATACATATTTAAATGAAAAAAAAGAGTATTAACGTGTCAATGAACATACTGTACAGAAGGCTGTCATTAACAATCAACCGAATATTTTAACACACAGAAACGACTTATACTGTATATAACACATTAGCATAGCAACATATGGAAGATCAAGAAGATTAAAACATGAGTATTTTCAATTATATTAAAGTGTTTCTTTTTGACTTTTCAAGGTCTCTAGAGAGGTCACGGAATACTAAGGTTTCCTTGATCTGTACATCTGCAGAATGTGAATATGTGCTCAGCTGAAAGAGTCCACTAAATGTGTGACTTTACAATGAATTCTGTCACAAAACCTTGTGCGGTCACGTCATAGCTCTAGTATCAGAACGTCAAGTGCATTTAGACTGTCCATCATCCAGTTAGTGGCATATACACCAAAGGTTTTGTCATGATAACAGTCGCACAGTGTGTTAAGACAAGGTAATTTAACTATTAACTATTGTAATAAATATATTTAAAGGGAAGTAACAATGATAACAAAATATTTGCACAGATCTATACACATTTTGTTTCTCTTTTTGTGTGTGTGTGTGTTCTATTTCCATACAAAGATCTCCACAGAATCTAACTATGTACAGCCTACAATAAATACTATAGATTTTCAAAAATGCAATGTTTGTTTTCTCCCCGGTCGGCATGGTTACGGTATAGACCTTGGGTGCTTCTCATTTCTTATATTATGCATCCTTGTTTCCCTTCTTTGTGAAATATAAGGTCGAAGGAATCAAAGGTGAATTTATAAAATGAATACCCTTGCTTATTCAAATGCCACTTTAAAGCAACATCTTTCCGCAGCTGTATTAAGTTGCTGCTTAGTTATGTTGTTGGAGCTTGATAAATGAAAACATTCTCAATAAATCCTAATAAAGCATGATGCACTGTTAAAGTACATTATGTACAATATTTGTTTTTTTTTTATATCGCAAATGTAAAATGTGACTTACAAGCGTTGTGCCAGATGACTTCCACATAATCTTTTATTGCAAGCCATTTTGACATTTAGTCATGTGTAGGATATGATTTATAGATATCTACAATTCATTTTTTAATTAGATAAAATGTTCATTATTAATATCACCAATGGAATTACTACTAGTGAAAACGTAAATTTTTGTTAGATAAGTAATTAGGAATGCACTAGTAAAAACTTTAATTCTTGAAAAAAAAAAAAAAAAAAATTACGCCATTACTTGCAGAAAAACACATTCTTTATATTACAAATGGAATTTCAACCAGTAAAGGCATTTGTAATTTTTTTTAAACTGTAATTGCATTTTTACTTGTTGAATTAACAAAAACAATGGTTTGTCATTCACTCCTGTTAAAAAAGCAAGTACACATATTTATAATTAATTTCTTACTAGTTGAAATTCCAATTTCACATATCAGCAATGTATTATTTACTAGTAAAACTGCCATTTTTCTATCAATAATTACATTGTTTCAACTGCAAATGTGTACTCCTTATATTAAAAATTTGCTAATTAAAATTTGCAAAAAAAATAACTTGATATCTGTAATTTGGTTTTCACTAGTGGCAATGTTAATTTTAGATGTCTACCATGTTATTGGTACTAGTAAGATAGCTTATTAAGATATATTTAATTACTCTTCAAATTACTATAATCACAAATACATTTTCACAAACCTGAAACACCAAATCTAACATGTTGAAATCCATTTACAGATGTAGAAAATAAGCTTTTCACTAGTTGTAATTCAATTGGTGATATCAAGAAAGGATATTTGTACTAGTAACAATGTAATTATTTATATAAAAAATTCTAATTTTTACTAGTATCCTTATTACATGTTAAGTACATAGCTGATATGTAAAATTGAATTATAGATATCTGTAATTGAGTTTTAAAAAGGAGAGAATTACAGATTGTTGTGAAATTGTACTCAAAAATGACATTTTTTAATTTTTTTTTATAAGAATTAATTTTCCAAAATGTAATTGTCATTTTTTATATTCAAAATGAACATTTTACTAGTGCAAACATAATCACTTATATTAAAAAGAAGTATTTTCACTTATTTCAAGAATTAGTATTTCAACTAGTGAGAATTGAATTGTATACAGTATATCTATAATTCATATCCTACACATATTAAATGTCAAAAGGGCTTGCAATAGAACCTGTGTATCTTCTCTCCTAGCTCCTCAGACAGCTTCCTCTCTCCTCGGTTCTTACAGTACCTCCTCACAATGCACTTAGAGAACTCATATGTCCTTCATGACTTCCATTGATTTTATGGTCAAACCAGGAAGCATCAATTAGTCTTGAGAAGCACCCCTTGAATATTTTTGTGTAAAGGTAGTCGCTTTGAAGTCAACCTCAAAAGCAGGGTTATAGAGTGTGTAGGGGGAAATGTCCTTTAAGAAAAATTGGATGCTTCCCCCTCTCATGTCTCAGCCATGCTGCTATGCTCCTGGTGATGCCTCCTATTCCGCGGCTTCTGTAGCTCCTTCTGTGCTTCCTTGAAGTCCTTCTTCTTGTGGGCGTTGGCTGCGGGGTCGTCCCCCATCTGCCAGTAGTCCTGACAGTATTGGTTGATGAGGCCCATCTCGGGCTGGCTCAGGATGGCCAGCAAGTCTTTGTACTGCTCGGCGCTGGGCGTCCAGGCACTAGACTGGAGAGGAGGCGCAGCAGGCACGGTGGATTCGGTCTGGATGCTGTTGACAGTGCGGGCGGAGAGAACCACCAGCTGCAGTTTGACCAGTGTGTGTTTGAAGTTCTTCTCGGTGGAGATGCACTGGTACACTCCTCCATCAGACAGCTGGAGAGAGTGCAGGAGGAGACCCTGCTCTGTGCGGACTACACGGCCATCAGAACGGATCTGATACACAATTAATACACAAATAATAGTTGTCGAATAAGCTTCATTCAAATAGTTCTGCGATGTGACAATGTAATTTAGCCAGTCAGTGGTAGTAGTGATAATTAGTCATTAATTAACTAATAATTAGCAAATAAATAAAGTATTTATGAATTTTTATGTAAAGGGCAAAAAGTGAGCCATTATATCACAAATACCTCTCTTTTTCTATAACTGTTTTCTTTCTGGAAATGCCACTTGATTGACACATGAGGAGATCTGGCCTGGCACTCCAAGAAGGCTGTGCTTCCTTCTACTCCATACTGGACCGTCTCCAATGTGTTCTTATTGGCTGGCAGGAATTAAAACAAAATACTATCTAAAACAATAACCAAATTCAAATGGAGCTCTTTGGACTTTATCCAAAACAGCAAACAAATTTTTGCTCATCAAACATAAATAGATATATATTCCCCCTCACCATTGGAGTTATAGCCCCTGCATTGTCTGATAGGGTTGCCATACTTTACATCTTGTCTCCGACTCCGCCTACAGGATTCAAACCACCAATTACAAGTCAGGAAAGTAGTTCAAACAAATCTTGTTAAACTTAAAGGTGCTCTCAGTCATTTTAAAATCATGACATACAGATTACATAATTAAAAGAGCAACTGGAGTGTACCTAATTTTGTTGCGACAACAATAACCTACCTAATAATATACAGAAGCAAATATCTACATATAGATACTGTATACGTACATACCTTTTTTGGTTTGCTGAGTAGCGAGAGCAGGATTTGCCATCCCACGCACAGTATGGGTCTCTGGCCAAACAGCAGTCAGCACAGGCCTCTCCGTACACATCACACCTGTGCAGAGCCAGATGAGTGACACCCACTGCTGAACTCACATAGAGCTGTTGCTGTACCATGAGAAAACAAGAAAGTTTTTTTTTTTTTTCATTTGAAAGAATTTCTTATCCATTAAGACACCTAGATTCATACCAGTTGTTATATCTTAATAGTTATTCATAGTTATTCATATTTAGAATTTGTTTTTTAATTAGCATTTTACTTTATGACTCCTCAACTTACTCGTTTTGGGGAAATCTTCATAGCAGTTATTGGAGTTGGAACCTGGAATATAAAATGAAATGAAAAACAAACATGATCAAACAGATAAAAACAAGAAGTATGAATGTTCATGCTGTTGTTCTTAATGTGTAAAAGATACAGGATGATAATAAGAAATAAAAACAGAAATAACGGGATCTTACTCTAAAGACCTCCACCTCCTCCAGAACCAGTTCTTCAGTTTTAAGATCATCTCTGGGCAGGACAATCACTTTCTGAACTGTTCCTCTGTCTGTAAATGACAAGGAATTTGTCAGAAATATTTACCACAGAATTTATTAACATACTTTATTTTATTTTTAAAAACCTTAAATGTCTTAAGGAATGTAAGAAAGTCTTTAGACTATATTCTTTAGAAAATATTATAGATTTGCATACTAAAAAGCAATTGGTCATCCTCCTTAAATTTTTTAATTAACTGAATTGTTATTTGTATTTTCTTTCTTACATCTTATATGTTCTTTTTGATGCCAAGGACCCCCCCCCCCCCCAAAAAAAAACACCAAAAAAAATAATAATACAAAGGCAGCTTTATACTTTCATGTATAAAGTCCCAATTTTATTGTGAAAAACCATTTGTAAATAAGATATAATAAAGATAAAATGTTAGCATAAATAAATTGGCTTATATAATTGTCATTGTACCAAATAATTGAGTATCTGTAAAATATTATCCCCAAAAATGCAGATTTTGTATTTATATATTACTTCTCATGGTTAAAACTATGGCTGTTAATAGAATAAAATAGTAATGATTAATGAATCTCATGATTTTCAACCAGTTTTCAATTTTTACATTTTTTTTTTATTTGTTACTGTGAATTAACAAATCCACACACACACATTTTAAATTTTCTGTGAAACCCCATGTACTCCCTTGTGGCTCCATGGACCTCAGTTTGAAAACCACTGATCTAGGCTATTTATCCATCTAAATTAAATATAACTAGCAGTATTTCTATATTTGTTTACAACTTTTCTAACTACTTTACCTAAAACGTACTCATAAAGCAACCACAAATATCTAAAATATATATAACATTTGTTGTTGGTATGTTGCAACAGGCCCCTTGTGTGTGTAGATTAGATCGTTTACCTGTTCCTAAGAAAAGAACTTCATAGTTGCCATCTGCTGCAGCCACTTGATCCACAGTGATGGTGGTGAATTCATAATCCACATTGGTACGGACCACTAGGGGGCGCTTGTGGACTGGATAAACAGAATTGAACATAGTCGGATGGTTCCTCATGAAGTTAATTACCTCATCTGGGTAATCTTTGGTTGACTTCATATTAGGGGTGAAAGTCCCTCCAGGACACTGTAAGAAGAGGGGTTAGATTAAGTTCTTGCTTTTATGTATCTAAGATTGATCAACATAAATACATATGATTTTTTAACAAAATGTTACTTATGATACTCACTGTCCCTGGCCGAGGATAAGGAATTTTACCCTGGTATGCCACCCACTGGTAATTTGGCCCTTCCTTATGAGCAAAAGGGCCATTGAAGACCATGCGCACATCAGCCATTGAATACACACATACAGCTGAACCTTTAAATACTGACCTGGAGATGAAGAAAGAATCACAAGAAATAGATGACACAGTATTAGACCAAGTAAGACCAGTGAGACATTGTAATGTGATATATATGTTATATCTGTGATGTAAAATGAAGATGTACTGTATAAAATTTATCTTTTTAGTCAAAAACATACAATACACACACACACACACACACACAATATTTCTTCGTCTCACTAACACAAATACACAGAGAAAAGATACAGACAGACAGAGAGAGAGAGAGAGAAAAATAAGAGACAGAGTGACAGATCGAGCTGTGAACGCACATGCAGCCGACGGAGAGAATCTTCTCTATTAGTACCAGGATTGGTGTTTTTGGGTTTAGAGAGGTCTCAGACAGAGCCCGAGGGCTTTGCCAATTCAATCTAAAATCCACAGCAAGACTATGAATTGTTCTATACACACACACACACACACTGCCTTGTGTATTACACTAGATGATTAGCATGTGAAATTCATCTAATATGTCTACAGCTTCCCCTGAAGCCAGTTGTGTAATATATCTGTACGTATGAATATTGCTCAAAACCACTTCTGATAGTGGTGGTATTATGTAGATAAGTCCTTATGAGACTATCACATCTCAGATTCACAGAAAGCGGCTTTCCTTTGTGCTGTTGGAGGAGTTGTATCACCTGCCAAACACTTGTTTTTCAGTATGTAGAAAGGAGGGGAGAAATGGGGGTGTTGCACCCATGGGCAACTGGAGTGTGAATATGAAAGAAAATCTATTCAAGCTCCATTGCCAATCTGATAAGCGGTGTGATTAGTAAGAGGTGTTGAAGAAAATTGAGGATTGGGTCTCGTATTTAGCAGGAGACCGTTGTGAACTTACGTACCCAGACACGGAGAAGACGCCATAGATGACGGGATTCTTGGTGTCTTGAGTCTTCTGGATGTACACGTCCTCTAAAAGGAAGATTGGATTACTGTAGTTCTTGGATTAAAAGACACTTGAGCAGCATATTAATTAGTATACTTCAACTACACAATAGAAATATTAGAGGTCTGCACAGGCATAAAGTTTAAGCAGAAACCCAGCCCATACCTGAAACCATGTAACCTTACCCAACTTGACCAGTACTTTCAAATTTTAAGCCTGATCCCGAAATCGCTCACACTATTCATAATTTCTTCTCCAAGGAAAAATTTGTTGCAAAAGGATGTATTTTACTTTTGCATTGTAGGTTCATACCTGACAGTATGGTAACAGTAAACATACACAGTTTTAACAAGACACTGTGGCCCCTTAGCACACCAGAGCAAAAGGAGAAAAAAACATTGGCTTACACTGAATCAGTGCGAAATCTGCACAAAGAAAAAAGCAAGATGCAGTGCAGAGAGGTGTTTTTTTTAATGTATTTTTTATTACTGAAGTTCTTTTCAACTTGTCCAATAAATGTGGCGGTCCTGCACAAGATGCTGAAAAAACAGCGAGACGTGGCACAATAGTCAACGGACATCCGTCCAGTGTCGAATCTTTGTGACATCTAAGCTAAAAAAAAAAGAAAAAGCTAGATGCAGCTCAACCAATAAAACAGAAACCAGGTGTCCCGAGATGTGTTTTTTGTTTAATTGTCCAGCACATTTACATAGAAAAACTATTGAAAATGGTGCAAATATATGGAAAAATACGCTTGGTGTGAACAGCCCCTTCCTCGTCTGTTTGAGTGAGTCTGTTAGTGAGAGTGCTTGAATTTTTTGAAAAAAATCCAAATAACTTTACAGATTTTTATTGTAAAGGGTTTAAACAATGTTTTCAAATATATACTTGTTATACTGTATATATTATATTGTATTAAATATATATTCAAAATATTAATGATAATAATACAATTATTTTTTCATTAATTACAAACCAAAACCAAACTCTAAGTTACATTTCAAACACACCCAAAACCTGACAGTTTGTCAGGTCCCATCAGGCAGAAAGCCTCTAAAAAGTACATAATTCACCGGTGATGGGAAAGTAAATGAACAGCGTCCCTTTTTGCTAAATGTTCGCATTTGTTTTTAAGTCTTAGCATGTAAGTGTTAGCATTGAAATTCATTATTACTAAACTTATAAATGAATACATTTAAAAACTGCAGTGGTAGCTTCAGCCTTACAGTCATTGCCACCTTTGTAAAACAAAAAGTTAAAAGAGAATTGCCACAAACTCCTATTGCAATGCGCAGTTTTAGCACACTGCGAAAACCTTCGGAAATACAGTAGTACGCTATCCAGGCAGCTTTGGTGTAACATTTTTACTAATGAATTTCTGTGTCAATCACACATAAAACTATACTTACGTAAATTGTTGCTGTGTCTTACTTATTAAGTGCAATAACGTGTTTGGTCTAAACGGCCCCTTATAATCTAGTTCATTTATAGAAAAATTGAGAATTGTGATAGACAATTTTTGTTCTTGATCAGTGAGGTCCACAGAAAGCTACACAGAAAGCTAAATGCCTGCAAGTGTGTGCGTGTGGTCATGTCAGTCATATGTCTCATTGTAGGTTTATCACACAAAACACACTGCATTCAGAGAATGGGCTAAAATGCTAAAAATTTCTTTCTCCTTTTCTTTCTCTTTGTTTCTGTTTCCAGCTTGTTTTTGTATCCTTGCAACACATATTAACCCCAAAGGACCAGTGATAGTTTGCTAGCCAAAACGAGAAAGATGGAAATAGGCTATTGGGAGAAATAGAGTGAAATGGGCAGAGCGAGTTTTTGGGTTCATCATTTACCGTGACCGTTTGAGGAACATAGCACAGGTACATAGAGAAAGGGTGGACTAAAGTAAAAGGACAAAAGGACTGAGAACGAAAGGAAACAAAGATATTTTAGAGAATAAGGAGAGTGTGAGTTAAAATAACAGACAGATGTTCCATCAAAAACAGAAAGATGACATAAGAGGGATAGTCACAGCTACACATACTATGTAATCAAGCGATGAGGGAAAATCCCACACTATAAGGCCGTTTCAGAGAGCAATCCTCTCTCTCTCGCCAAGCCACAAAATGCAAGCCATAAAAACCTCAGTGCCCCTCTGAGAACAAGTTAAATCATCCAGTCAAAAACTCCACTGACAAATCCATTCCTCAAACACAGTGAATGACAAACCAAAGTGATAAAAAGAGTGCAGAGACAGGGGAAGGAGTCCTAAGGGTACCTTGTGTGCTATGTTACAGGGAGCTGTCAAGTGAACAAACCTGAAACAGTCACTTTCCCAATTTAAAAAGCAATAAAATTGTAGCATTCATGCATTTACACTACATTCATTTGCCTCTCAAGAGTGACAGAGGCTGTTACATTTGATTAATCAGCCAATCCTATTCTGTCCTGTCAATCAAACTCTCCCACTCTGGGAAAGACTTCAATTAATGTAAGCCTGTTCAGATGCATCTTGCAGTTTACATGAAGGCATTAATATGAAAATTATCTCACACATGTGCACATAAAAACACAAAAAGGCATGCAGTATGTTCTGGCAGTTTAAGCACATATCAAAACCATGTCAAAATAAACTCATGCAACTAATTCACTTTCATTGCATCTTTTTTTCCATACAGTGAAAGTGAATGGTGACCATCGGATACATCGGGTAATAATGGCAAACAACGTCTATAATATCCTAAATTTATCTACATTTCAGTTGGAAAGCACCCTTGTGCTCTCTCTCTCTCTCTCTCTCTCTCTCTTTCCTCATCCACACACACACACACACACACACACCATACAGGCTATCACCACAAATTAACCATAGAAAACAAAGACATTAGTTAAAGTAAATTAGTTATGACAAAACATTTCTAGAATATCCTAAATTTGTATCAATTTCAGTTAAAAAGTGCCCTTGCGCTCCCCTTCTCTTTCGCTCTCATACAAACTCTCTTGTGAGCAAAGTCAGCAGACCCCCGTGACTCAGTGGGATTGTAAACAGTTGTTTAGCAATGGAAAAGGTATATACAAGAATGTGACACTCATTGCTGCTGAGAAGTATACTTAAACTTAAATCTTGTCAATTTGAAGTGATGTTATTCCTGATGAGAGCCGCTTCAAACACTGGTAATTCCACTCGTGATCTCTCTCAGTTTCTCTCTCTCTCTCTCTCTCTCTCTCTCTCTCTCTCTCTCTCTCTCTCTCTCTCTCACACACACACACACACACACACACAATAGAACAACACAAGAACTTCAATTTCACACTCAGAATGTCTTCCATATATTCCTCTCAGGCCCTTGTGGCACTTCACGCTTAAGCACAAATGCTATACACCGCACACAGGAAAGGGAGGAAATTACTTTTTCCAAGTCCTACCCTCTGGAGAGACATATCCATTGAACCATCAGACACAAGCGCTCTGCACAAATGAGCTATATCATGCCATGTTCCTGAAATAAGAGTCCTCTTATTTCAGCGAATATAGCGAGAAAATGAACAGAAAGGAAAATAATTGTGCCATGGTTGAACACCTAGCTGCGTAAATTGAGTCAATCTAATACTAAAGCTGTATAAGTTCATATTTTATATACAGTATGTCATGTCCCGAAATAAAGTACACATGGATGAACAAATGTGAAAATGTATTAAATATTCAGGCATATACAAACAAAAAGGTACCAAAAAATATAATGTTACTGCCATGATATTTTGGACATGATATTACGATTATACCATGTCATGGCAATATATGGCAATATAATTGCTTTCTGGGCATGTACCATGGTAGTTTATGAAAATTTGGCAGAGTCAGCTTGGCTCATAAATATTATTAGATGACATAGTAACCCTAACTAATTTGTTGAAAGGTAGGTAAGTAGGTGCTAACCATAGGGTAAATACTTACTGTTTGCATGTTTATTAAGCTCATTGCTGATGCAACATATTGAAAAAGGCTTCTGCTTGGTTTTAAAGTCGTCGTTTTACGTGGCCAGCTAAAATGTTTATTTGACCCCTATTTTAAGAGTAGGAGGGTTTTGTGCATTTAAGTTGAGCACTTCTATATGACAATATATAACAAATGTAATTTAATTTAATTATCAAATTTAAGAAGGTCTTTCAAAAATGACATCTCAAAATAAGGGTTCTGACCTAACAACATTAAACCAGATTTGCTTCAGTTAAGAATTATCTAATCTAGATTAATTGTCAATATGTAAAACCAATGCAAAACTACAGCTCCAATAAAACAGAGACTTACGGAGCTCATCGAAATGTGTCTCAATGCCGTCTGAGCCAGACACAGAGCAGATGAGTCGAGCTTTCAGGAAGGTGCTCCACTTATTCACCAGACAGCAGTGTCCTCCGTCATCATTCTGCAGAGAAAGAGAGGTCATATCAGCCCTAAATAATTCACTGTCAGACCACACAAATTGACACAAACTATTTGATGGATGTCTATTAAACACAGCAACACATTGCAGCCTGTATCTGTAAAAAGAAAAGAAAGAAAGAAAGAAAGAAAGAAAGAAAGAAAGAAAGAAAAAAGGCATTTTCACAAGTCATAGCTGAATCTAACACATGAAATATCATTTTGATGGGCTGTCGTCCCTCACAGATAGGTGTAGCGTGAAATCTCAGTACTTTATATCAATATCTATCTCTCTATCCGGGCTATTTCTGTGGGTTTGCATTAACTGGCTGTGACTGGGTTGAAAACATAGGCTTTGAGCACTGCTCAGCCCCATCTGCTATGGACGGACGCCAACTTAAATAATGAGACACAGCGATGCCCGGAGACCAGCCGCCAGCAGCTACCCACACGCTACAAACATGCCTCCTTGATTCACATTAGAACGGTACAAAATAACTATGAAACAAGCGGTTGCTCATGTAGGAGGCATTGGACAATGATGGTTCATGATGAGACCAGGGATCTGTCAATCAGCAGTTACAGTCTTGCATTGCATTTATGTGCAGACAAGGTTTCATAAGAACACCCGGTGATTGAAAAGTTATATTGTTATTACGGGTTTTTAAATTACTTAATAATTCTGTTAATTAAAAAATGATCAGGATACGTGTTATGCACTGTGAAACACAAAAATGCCACACAGAGTGCGGTGCACCTAGAGGCATTATATGCGTTTATACTGTAAAGGAAAAAAAGGCTGAATAAGACTTATTGTACAACAATTAGAAGAAAACAAACAATGTTCTGTATCTTGAACTATATATTAATTTTATTTATATTTTCATTCACACAACACAGATTTAACAAAATCACTCTTAAAATGCAGGCATTAGTCCTGAAAAATGTAGGGAGTCAGTTTGGTTACAGAATGAGTTTGAAACTCTCCTTTGTAATCAAACTGTGTGTGTGTGTGTGTGTGTGTGTGTGTCAACATGGACATATTTATCTTGTGCCAACATAACCATTTAATATAGTCTTTAAGCAGAATCTTTACACAGAATTTCCCATTGAGGCACTTTTACTCACTACAGTAGATTTGTATGTCTACGTTGTTGCTGAAAATCAAGATCTTTCGAGAAATGTTTTGCTATCAGTTCATGAATCCCTAAATTAGAAAGGTTTCTAAAGATTTTCCCCTAATTTCTATACACATGAGAATGATGTGATGTTATTCAAGTTAATTGTGTCTGTCTGGTTTTGCTCTCACCAGACAGATTCTGCCGATCCGGGACTGAGCCATGGGAGTCTGACCCATCTCAGAGGCCTTCTCACGGAAGAAGAAATACAGCTTGTCGTCATTCTTTTCTGCACTGTCAGGAATGAGCTGAGCATGAACAAATGTCGGATCTGAAAGAAAGAGAGAAAAAAAATTGAGGGAAGAAGGTGAAAGGGGATGGAAGAAATTAAAAGAAAAGAACATGAAAGAAAGACAGAAAACGATTGAATCATAGTTGGAAAACAAAGCAGAGAGCAATAAAATGGGAGAGCAGAAGGACCATATTAAATAACTCACTAGAACTTCAATTCAGTTCACTAGAAGTTCAAATACTGTGGTAATGCAACTACTGAGATTAACTCTTTCACTGTTATTCTCTCATTCATAACATGGAACAGTCACATGTGAGGTGTGTCTATGTGAAATCTGTGATGGTAATCATAGAGGACACTCCGGGGGCACGCTTAATACAAGGTGGAAACCCTGTCTAAGCATTTAAGGGTTGAGCATAACTAAGCTGCGGGAGATTGCTTTTATGTATTTTCATAACAGATCTTGAACTGAATGAAATAGAGTGGGCTCCAAAAATCTGAGACCCCTAGTGAAAATGCTTCTATTTTGCATTTTCCAAAGTTAAAGGTGCACTCGGTTTTTTTTTCTATTCAAAGACATACATTGCAATTTTGCAATATACAGGTATGTAGGAAATCAGGACCACTCACATTAAAATGAAGACCAGTCATGTCAGTAAAATTATAAAATCTGTTTTATTCTACCTGGAGTGGGTTTGCACATAGGGGCTGCGACGTCAGAATCAGATGAATACTACTCTCTTAATCTCAGTGACCATCCTGTTAATTGACACTTCTCCTCTGACGCTCTGCCTGCTGTTGGATCTACGGCGCACTTCAGTGACTTTTCTCCTTCTCTGCACGGCAGTGCAGTTTGCCCCTGGGCACTTCGACAGCGCAGAAAACTTAAAAGTATTTATTTAAAAGAGTGATTTTCTCTATAAAAGAGTATTTTCCTCTAAAAGAGCATTTACACAGTGGGGTTGAATGTCCTTTTCAGGACGCGTCTTTATAAAGATGCCTTTCTACCCCTGTGTAGTTCCTGGATGCGGTAGATTGCTCTCCGCTTCAGACGGCCACAGGCGTTGTCTCGTGTGTTTGGCTGGCTGTGAGGAGGAGTGATGGAGGGAACGAGACGTTGTGTCCTCCCGGCCACGTCGCTGAGCCGAGCCACTGCTGGAGGTTACATACGTAACCTAGACGTTTTTCACATTGCTGTTGGGTGACTTTATGCCACTCCTGGCGCAAAAATTCAAGCAGCTCGTCTTTGTTTGATGGCTTGTGGCTTGAGCACTGGAGAGTCAAATATAATATACAATCTCAAAGTTTATAGTAAAACAATCATAACTGTGTAATTTTAATTCTGCTACCTCATCTGTCAGCATGATGCCGGTGAATCACGTTCAGTCTCTTTGTATGTTTCGTAATTGTTTCGGTCGATGCTCGCTCGCATCCCTATGGAGTGTGTGCGTGAGCATGAGCAGAAGGTAGCTGGCTGCAGTTCACTTAACGGCCACAGGTTTCATTAATACCAAGGGATTCTGAATCTTACATACTTCACCTTTAAGCTTAAACCTTGCTTAATTTGGTTAGATTTCTTTGAAATCAAGACAAAATATCTTTTGCCATTTTGCTTGTAAATGTATCTTGTTTTAAATTTTTTTTTTGATATTTTTGCTGGAAAACAAGACAAAAATACTAATTAAGAAAATGCTATATTTTTATTTTGTAGTGTTGGTGTTACACTGTGGTTCAAAGGTATTCTCAAAGTTTTATGGATATGGGTGTACCGTGGAGCCAGCGGGAGTTGTACTGGTCTGTCCTCATAGCCGTGTGTTTTCCCAAAGTGCGGAAGATGGCTGAGTCCGTTCCCATAAAATCAATGTAGACTCCGGCATACAGCTGGCCATCTGCAAAAACAAAGTGAGTGCAAGGGAGACAAGAAGAGATAGACAGATAAACTTGAGAAGGATGAATTCATCAGATCCTGAGACAAAAGAAAGAAGGAGAGCAGCACAGTATCTAATTACAGAAGTATGGAAATGAATTCAGTATGTTTACAATACTTTGGATCCTGCTGGTAAACAAAGGCAGCTTAAACTAGTCTAAAATTGTTTGCTGGTCTCAGCTGCTCTCACAGCCTGGTCAGGCTGGTCTGTAGGCTGGTTTTAGAGGAGTTTAGGGCATTATTTCAGCTGGTCAGCTTGGTAGACCAGTTGGCTACCAAGTTAAACCATCTTGGCCATGCTGGGTAACCAGCAAGACCAGCTGAAGATGATGGCTAGGAAGCCAGCTTAGCTAACACCAGCAAACCATCTAAGGATGGTTTAAGCCATTTTTTACTTTTCTTTTTAAATTTTGTATTTATTTATTTATTTTAGCTGTGGAAGTGATGATTGTGAGAATATAATAATACAAATAAGTGGTACTTACTTATCAATGCTGACACGCTGTTTAGTTTGGGGTCGAAGGGACATTTCCCTTTCCCAGAATCTAATTTACCAGGCTCCAGACGGAATATGTATTCCTGGAATAAGGAGATCACAAAGGTTTTTCATTAATAAATGTTTAAAAGTACAAATAAGATGAGCAGTACTGATTCTTGGCTTACTTAGATTCTTAAATTTTCCAGTGGTTAAGAGTATGTGGAGGTAAAGCCAGGAAGTGAAATGCACACTGGTCTAGTGGGAATAATGGAGGAAATTTCCAATGTCAATGTTTTAATATAAATTAAATATCTTTATGTAACCTATGATTTTTAATGAGCTTTATATTTACCTAGTTCGTTTACCTAGAGCGGTATAACATGTACATGTGATTGTGATGAGGAGGAGGGCGTGGCTGGGCTGTAACGATGGACACCCGGTGCTGAATCAGCCCAATCAGCGGGAGGGGGATAAAGAGGAGCCGGGGACACCAGTTCGAGAGAGAGAGAGAGAGAGAGAGAGAGAGAGAGAGAGAGAGAGACAGACAGACAGACAGACAGAGACACACACACACACACACACACACACATAGAGACACATATCATCTTCCAAGGTACCCGGGTTTCGGCACCAGTGTGATACGACTGAAGGATGGGCAAGGAGGAGGTGAGAACCGGCAGAACAGTCAGCATAACTTTAATTACATTAACTGAACTTAAAAAACATAAACGCACACACACACAGCAGCCGCTTGTGTCTCTGTCTCTCTCGAAACTGGCGTCACCGGCTCCTCTTTATCCCCCTCCCACTGATTGGGCTGATTCAGTGCCGGGCGTCCATTGTTACGGCCTGGCCACGCCCTCCTGCTCATCACAGTGAACAACCCAAGTGGCCTCAGACCCCCCTAACAGGACCAAAAAGCGAACCGTACATTTTATTATCTGATTTCAAGTTAAATATCAATAAATTACTACTTAATAGTAGTACGCAGTAATAGGCCTATCTGTAAAAAGCACACTTACACCTTAAGTATGACAATTTTGTATGATAATTGCTTATCATAATATTTGCAATTATTTATGAAAAAAAAATTCAGCCAAATTTCATAATCCTGATAGCCCTAGCTGCTATGGGGTCTGAGTCCTTAAGGAGCTGTGGTGTGAACAACAAGGGGTCTGAGCCCCCGTTAATGTGAAGAAGACCAAACAAGAAACTGGGTCCTCTTTTAAGTTCACTTACATTGTGAACACCAAAAGCAATGAGGTCATTTGCGGCTGGTTCCCTTTCTGGTGCACTTTAAATGAACTGGGTTTGGTTCTCTTAAAACATACTTTACGTGAAACCACCCTTAACCATCTGTTTAAATCAGCCAACATCAGTATCTGAAAGAAGGGAGCTGGTTTAAATCTGCCTAGGTAAATGCAAAAACTAAATTAAGACCATAATCCTTGTGTTTTATATTATTGCTTAAGTTTCCATGGTTCTTTGTGGCTGTCAAAATAATAATAATAATAATAATACATTATTGTGCTTCTTAACATACACTATGAGCTAAAATGGAAAACAATGGCTTTTAGGGTTAGTGGCAAATATTAAAATCATAAAGCTCTCTTGAAGCTATTTAAGCTCTTAAATAGTTAATTTGCAACAAATATGTACCCAATCACAGCAAGTGGAAACATCTAGCACTTTGCATGCATTGTTTTTGGAGCACATTCCTCTTCTACACTTTAAGCAGAGATGTACTGTAAAGGGACTTCTAAAGAGTCTAAAACATGCCCAAGTATACCAGCAATTCAGCAAATTCAAGTCTCAACAAAAGACTTGTTTTGGAAAATATACAAAAGCTTTTTGGAGCTTAGTTTGTGCCTCTGAGCTTTACTTTGCACATCACAAATGTAATATAAAATGTTGAACATTTTTGTGCTGACTAAACAAGTCTAAATTTCAAGTCCTGATGGAGTCTGTGGGTGTGGGAGTAATCTCTGCATGCTCTGCTAGATGTCTGAGCCAAAGGCAGCCTTTGGAAAATGTAGGCAAACTTGAGAAAGTGAAGCTCTAAAGCCAACAGTTCCTCTCCAGTTTCTCTCAACGCCTTCAGCAACCGAGAAAACCAGCTGCTGAAAATCCAATTACAGTGAGAGAACAGAACATTTCCTTACACAAAGCTATTGAACCCGAGTCTTGTGACCCAAGCGAACATCTTTTGCCTCAAGAAAAAGACCAAAGTAAGTTCAAAAGGCACTTCCATCCCCTTGTTCACAATGAGGGGAAGACCTTGTTTCCCACCTTGGGTGCGTATGGCTCTGGTGAGGCACTAGGGTCTGCAGCTCGACTGGTTCGGCCTCCCATGTGAGGCATCTGATCTTGGAGCAATCCCTATAACACAAGGTGTATGCCTAATTAAAGACAACTTTCTGTTTAAACATTTAAGACCCATGAGGAGTGACCCAGGCTTAACATGGAAGACACTGAGATGCTAGAAAGATGGCCATAGTTTGGTTTAAACTCAGAGAACACAGGTGAAAGAATAAATGGATGTCCTGATTTTATACAATTAGGTATTTGGTTGTTTTATGCATGATCACCATACTGAAAACCCTTGTTAGCACATGCATACGGAATGCAAAGAAACATGCACATCGCAAAACCCCATAAAATGTGAACAAATATGTACATAGAAAATTATTTACACTGGCCCCAAAAAGTGCTTGGACACTTAATTTAAGCATTTTTTTTCCACTATGATAAGCCTATAATGATGATTTATATTTTAGAGCTGTCGGACAGATTTGATGGGAAATTGCATACTTCCGTCAGTCGTCCTTGCATGTTTACGTCATGTCTGTAAATAAAGAAAAGAAGGTCCAGCTAGCTACTACAGCATGTGTATATGTGCAGTGATAGGTGTGGTTGTAGTTTGAAGCTGAAAGCTTGTAGCCACAACAAATGATCAACAGTCATTAACCATGAATTGTTCCACAAGGCAACCCTCTGGGGAATTACCCATTTTCAAAATAAAGAAAAGACTCTGCAAGCAAAAAGGGAAAGCGTCAGAGCTCATAATAAAACACGAATCAACAGCCCCGACAACTCTGAGATCTGAAAGAATTTAAAACTGGCCCAGAGATGGAGTTTTTCTTGCTCGACAGGTTAGAAATTTTATTGGGCCTATTGTTAGCCAGGTATCTCTCACAGCACGGTAGTTTGCTACACGGTAGATTGTAATACTGCAGTGCTTGATTTCATATTTGAGGAAGGCAATGGAAAAAACAAACTATGCTGGTAACAATGCCAATATCTAAATCAGTTACTACACTGGTATATTTGCCTGCTAGCTAAGTTATAATAGTTTCCACCATTATCCGACCTTATCTGATATGCCAAGCAATTGATGTCTAATTTCAGCGTTGCCTAGCGTTTTTTAACATTATTTTAAAACAATTGTTTTCAATTAGTCAAAACAACAGAGGAAGATATGCTACTTATCTGCTAATAAGATACATATTTTTTGAATATACATATTTTTCCTTCTTCCTTTCATTATTTATTTATTTATTTCTTGAGGGGAGGAGTCGAGATTTAGTCGTTAGTGACATTTGCTCTGATAAGATGATCATGTGTAACCATTGTTACACCATCCATCAGATTTATCCATGCAGAAGAACAGAGCCAAAGCCCAACTCACAAAATTACCAAAAACAAAGTCCTCTGCAAGTAACTTGCAGTTTTATGCTTCAACCACTAGAGGGCCAAAAGTTACATAGTGTAGCTTTAAAAAAATAATAATTCTTTGGATTTGATAGCAATTGGCAACCCAAGTGCCATCTGCAAACAAATTATGCTAGAGCTTTTCTTTGAACTAACTTCACTTTTCTTAGCCATTTCTGCAAAATATGAAAATAAAAAAATATATTTTGTGAAATGCTTTGCTTAAAAAGTATGCTTGTGCTATTTTATTTTTTCTCTATTGCAGCGACATCCACACATTTTTAAGTGTGGCAAAAGTGTCCAAATAATTTTGGGGCCACTGCATACACAGATTATGATTTTATGGACAGATGTTGGTGATGGAATGTGGTTATAGGAAAAGAAGGAGGTAAAATTAGGACTACATTTAACTCTATTTAAATACAATTACCCTCCTAAACACTAGGAATAATAATATATTACAATATGTAACACTACAATAGACATACAGGTGGTAAAGATTATCCAGTTCGATCCAGGGTGGAGAGACATTTCTAATGACATAATACCTTTTGAATTAGGTAGCCAACAGATTGAACTCTTGACCTGCAAATGTCAACAGGTCACCTGTGAATGATGGTTTACCTGTGACCTTTGACCTCTGTCCACATAGGTACAGATGGGGTTGTACGCTCCCGTTCCGCACACGTACAGGTGGGTTCTGTTCCATGACTCGATTAGGCGGATGAAATTACCACACTCGCCCTGAAAACAGAACAGAATGATATCATTAATGCCGTCATGGAACACAAAAGATTTACAAGGCAAAATGATACCTCCGAAGAAATCCTAACTCTTGTCATGCACATGTTTGATTGACAGATGGAGATTTTCCCAAAACAGCAGTGCTTTGGCAACGTTTCATTTTAAATTTTAATCAGATGTTATCTCTAGGAGAATTTGAGAAAAAAAAAAAAAAAAAAGTTGTCATTTTACAACCACATTTTATTCTGACTGAAATGGCATAATTTAATTCAATGAAAATAACATTTAACTGAATCTTAAAACAGTTCTGAAAATAAAAATGTATTATACATGAATAAAACAGCTTACACAGCCATACATCTTACATTGATGTCTTTCCCTGATAGGACACACTCAGTCCTTCTCTGAGGAGCCACGGGCCAATGAATCTGAGGAGAAAGAGAGATATAAATAAACAAATGCCGGTCATCCAATTCTCCAGTGACCAGACTCAAGCTTATTCCAGTCAAGCTTTGCTCGTAGTTCTCATTTGTGGCAATTTGTCTCACAGAGAGAGACAGAAAGAGCGTGACTGAGAGATCTTACGATGAGGGGCTCTTTGTTGATGTCGTTCAGGTCTAGAGACAGAATGTAGTCCTTGCTGCCCACGTACATGCGATCATGATCCTCATCCATTCGCAGGATTCTGTAGTCTGTCGAGTTGAGCAGGAAAGCAAAGTGATGGGCAGTTCCAGTAGACTTCATCTCTGAAAATAGACAGAGAAAAAGATTTAATTTATATGACACTTATATTTAAAGTGACTTGCAACTGAGGAAGGAACAAGCAATTTATCATAATGGAGACAACTATATTGGCAGTGCCACAACACCAAATTTTCAACCATCGAATGGCTTGCTTGCAGCTGCGCATCCACATTAACATGGGATTTTCACATCGAAAAAAATTACACACATCACCCTTAAGTGCTTGCATAATTAGATGATTTTTGAAACAGCAATGGTCTCGGCAGATTGGGTGGATGCAGGAAACTCGTTCCACAGACGAACACTGAGTGTAAATGTTCTAGTAAGAAAATAATTAACTTATTAGAGTCTTATTAGAAGATAGTTTCAATCTATCAACCTGGGGGTTATGAGCCCAGCTCGTTTCCTTTATCTGCTGAAAACCATCCCAGATATGAATCAAACCCACAATCCCTAACATAGGAGGCTAGTGCCTTATCCATTAGTGGTTCCCTATTTGTTTGTTATAAGTGATATACAACTCAAGGATTATGAACAAGGAGGATAGCAAAATAACATAAACTCTCTGAACACTTATCAACAGCTCAGAAGATATCATAGAGGCATTCTATTTAATGCACGTCCATGCTCCAGCAAACTCAAACTCTCAAAACTCTTACATTATCTTACAATCCAATCAACTGAAACTTTTGCCAAGTTACAGCTGTCGCCCAATAAAACTCCATCTGAACAGCTGTATGTTTGTGACCATTCTGCAGTCTCTATTGAGCTAGCTGGAGTGTTTCCCTGAGGTTCAATGCATTGGCAACATTTATTTGTCTTTGTGTTATTGTTATAGCCCTGTTATTACAAAGTGGATTTCTTCTGGATTTCTGGCTCCAGTAGAGTTCTCAAAGGGCCTTACTGAGTCATGTCTTCAAAAACTACTACCAATAATGTTGTGTCAGGATTTATTTTTCCTCTATCCCCCTTTAAAATTGTTGGAAATTGATTACTTATACAGTCTGTGGTCTGTAGGGGACCTCCATGCATTGCAACATGTTAATTTTACTTGAAAATCTACTCAATGTGCAATGCCCTTAAAGGGACAGTTCACCCAAAAATGAAAATTCTCTCATCATTTACTCACCCTTATGCCATCCCAGATGTGAATGGCGTTCTTTCATCTGATGAACTCAAATTAAGATTTTTAAAAGAATTTCTCAGCTCTTTTGGTCCAAACAATGTAAGTGAATGGGTGCCAAAATTTGAAGCTCCAAAAATCACATAAATCAGCATAAAAGTAATCCATAAGACTCCAGCTGATAAATATACATATTTAAGTTCATTTTTAATCTAAATTCTCCTCCCTGCTCAGTCAATCTCCAATTTAACATTCTTCTTCTTGTGTTTTAGAATTTCTAGCAAAAAAGTACTTAAATATTTATCTGTTTATCTCTCTGTCTCACTCTCTCTCTCTCTCTCTCTCTCTCTCTCTCTCTCTCTCTCTCACACACACACACACACACACACACACACACCTATCATATAACTTCTGAAGATATGGATTAAAACACTGGAGTCATATGGATTACTTTATGATGTCTTTATGTGCTTTTTGGAGCGTCAACATTTTGGCACCCATTCACTTGCATTGTATGGACCTGAAATATTCTTCTAAAAATCATAATTTGTGTTCTGCAAAAGAAAGAAAGTCATACACTTCTGGGATGGCATGAGTGTTAATAAATGATGAGACAGTTTTAATTTTGTGGTGAACTATTCCATTAAATTTGTGACATTAAGTCCATTGAAGCAAAATTCTACCTGATGTGAATCAAATGAATATCCTAAAAGATGTCACAAGCATTCTCATGCTAACGATAAGCTTTCCTGTTTTTGCACAAATAGTCAGTGCTATGTAGAGTATGGTTCATGGAGTTCACATGGAAGTCCCTTTGGATGACATTGTAGAATGGAATGCCAAGACCCATGTTACTGTAGCACTCTCGGCTCATGCTTAAGGACTGGCAGGTTAAACTGATAAGGTTTACCTGAGAATGAAATGTAGAATGCCAGGAGGTGGGGGAAGGGATAATGCATTGCAGATAGTTGGCAAAGTCGATTGCGTCCCAAGTTAAAACAGACACTTTAGAGGGTTGCCACAATTGCACAATTGCAATTTCAGTACTAACTGCAACAATTGCCTATTCTATTGTGTAACACATCTGGGCTGCAAGGTTTGACCAAAATCATATTTTAAATGGTTGGGATAGTGAGTAAAGCATAACTAATTATTTGTTTAAAATAATCAATTATGCTCATACTCAAATGAATATAGGGGGAACGAATAGTGTAGACAAGGGATTCACTGGCAATGCTTAAAAGACTACAATAAAGTAATTTAAGATCAAAAAATTTAATAAAATAATACAAAAAATTGTTTTAAAGATAGCTTTTAATTTCTAAATAAGCTACAGTTAAATATAAAGTGTGTAATGTATATGCCACTAGCAGCTTCCAACAGAATTGCAAAAAATTTATTGGATTATACGTGTAGACAAACCAACACAGTCTTATGAGAACTTGTGATAAATTGCACAAGATGGCTAAATCATTAGATGTCATAATTTTTTTTAAATGTGAAATTATTTCAACAGTGTTTTTCAAATTAAATTGTTGTTAGGTTTGGGATTTGTGTAATTGATTAGACTTTATGGTTAGGTTTATGTTTTGGTTTAATGGTTAAACTTAAGAAAAATCGTAATAACATGAATAATTTGCCCATTTATCTTTTCACGAGTAAAAGTAGTTTTTGTATATACAATTTCATTGATTGTGTCAGAGGTTGTCATGTCAAACTGCTCAAACAAACAGCAATGCTTTAAAACCACAACCTTGCCAAAGTGTTTGTATTGTTAGGGAAGTCAACTAACAAGTGACCTACCTATATTTGTCTCTGCACATTAAACAGGGAAAAGAGAATGTAACAGCTTTATCAGCATCACCGTGGATACCGTAATGGATTCTATGGTTCATCAAGAGAAACGGCTGTTGGCAGGATGTTTGCTGGCAGACAGTATAGCACTCTGGATAGTTTTAAAATCTCATGTTAGATTACTTTCTTTACCAATAAATTTGTTCTTTTGGTTGAGAAAGAAGAGAGGAATTTTCAACTTCTCTTGCCCCTCTCTGTCCCTCTAGCACACATTAGTGTCTTCTGCTCAGTAACATAAACAAGAGCCTCAATACTTAAAAACAAGAGAAGGGCATCTTCACAAAGGATCTGGAGATCCTGAGAGATCTTCTCTCTTCCGTACTCCACCTTTAGCAAAGCCAGCTGAACCCACAAAAAGACCAACAATAAGTCACATCTAGAGCCAGATTCCACAGACGTGTAGGGCCAACTTGAAAACATACTAGACGATCAGAGCCTGAAACCAGAGCCAGAGCTTTTTGGTGTTAAGCCAATGACAGGAGATGAACAACTGCTTATACTTAGCCACCCCAGGTCAAATTTGCAAGTTCATAATGAAAAGAGACACCAAAGCAAGCAACACCATCATAAGAATTTAAAAGATATTTCTGAAGACCTAGTAGATGTAAAAGTGCCATCAAAGTCTTTTAAAAAATAAACTATACAATCTGTAATTGTAATATAACCATTGGAACATGATAGCCACAAAGGCGTAACTAAACGCTTTTAAAATAGGATACATATAGCTTCAGTATATTTTTTTGACTTCATATTCGTTTGTGGTGCTATAATCGTAATTCTGCTAATTTGCTTTGGAAAGAATAACAATATACAATAAGTCGAACAATACATTAAAATGTTGGGATATACTTTTCTCTGCAAAGTCCTTCAAGAATTTATCTCTAAGACAAAAAAGAAAATGCCTGTGTTGACATAAAAACAAATGTCTGAAACAATCTCCAATTTCAGTGATTCTAAAACACATAATATTTTGCAGCAATTTTCTTCTGAAAGAGAATTTGACTTGATCATGACAGGAATGATTTCTTTGACACGCTTAGACAATCTTGCAAAAATACACTTTTCATCAATCCTGTAACCAGACCTTACAGAAAATTCCAAGCTCTGCAAAACATTTCACTGGGAAGGATGGGGATCTTATTGGAATGAGCAAACCATAGAGAAGAACCCAACTCTGCAAAGTACCTGTATTTGAACATGGTATCAGAAGAGAAGATCTACCTTAATCTTATTCAAAGGGAGTAAGCACGGGGCCACAACAACATAAAACCTCATTTACCTGGCATAGTGAGAATTCCTCATCACTTTCATTTCAGGGTTCTAATTAAGCACAAGGGCAGGTCCACCATGTTCCAACAAGTCTTTAGCCATGCCTGTGTGCCAACTGTAATAATGCAGTCTAGTAAAACTCACTATAGACAATAGGTATAGGTAAGTAATCCTGTATTATCCAGAGACATTTTTTTCGTACTGATAGTGATTTATAGTGTGAACTGCCACACTATAAATTCTAATCTTTTGTCTCTTTAACCGTATTAATAATTATGGTTAGTGCTGCACAATTAGTCTAATAAATAACCAAGATTACAATTACGGTTAATTTGCCACAATTAACTATTCATGAAAAGTGTCAATTATAACAGTCCATGTAGGTCTAATGATGTTGTCTATTGAAAATTTTCGATTACATTTTCTATTTAATGTGTTTTTGCAGAGGTTGAGCATTTTAACCAATCACGGACAAGTCTGTTGCTCGCTTCTGTGTATAATTTATTCAAAACATTGTTTTTCAAGCTTATAGAGGGTCAAGGTGAAGATGGCTGTCTTTGTTTACAAACAAAGCTATAGAGCTATTCAGAAAAAGTTCTTGGCTTGTTTTAGATATGCAGCCTAAATAAATATTATGGCATGTAGTTGATTTAACCAAAATAATATCTGAATATAAACTGTTTATAAATTTGAATTATTAAACAAATTTGAATTAAGATGAATTAAACACAATGAAAAGGGAAATAAGAAAAAATATTTAAATAGATGAAATTAATCATCAGAATTCGGAAATAATCAACAATTATAACTTTTTTCATAATCATGCAGGCTAAATTACATTATTACATGTATAGATATGTGGGATTTCTTGTTATTAATCTCTTTTTTATTTAATTTTGTATTTATTTTTGGCCTTTTGCCTATTTATTAGGTGTTGCAAGCCAGTTTTGAACTTGAATTATCTGCACAAGCATCACAACTCTAGCACTAACCACTAGGTCATGGATCCAACCTTTTATGCTTTAACCCTGTAAAGCCAGACAAATGAATTAATTGTGAAACTTTTTTTCGCTGCATCTCTATGTTATTTATGATGAGATGATATCATAACAGAAGGCTGCAGATATAGAAATACACAGATATATTACTTCACGCATTGTTATAAAAAGTTATAAAAGCATTTATCAGCTTTTTCAAAGCTCTGTTATTTATTTTTTTGTTATGGAAATGAATGTAATGTAATGGTGATTGAGAGATACCTCAAAAGCCTGTTGTATCATATATGATGTATATTGATTTCAACATGCTTATTCAATAAAATAACATTTAAACATTTAACCAAGCACAAGTTGTTTATTTTCAGCAAATACTCATTTTAAAATATCAGTAACAATATAATTATAACTGTCACTTTTACTTTAATAAAATAAGCTATCATTTATCCCAACATAAATGTTATTTTTTCATGCAAGTCAGCCAACATTCTAAATAGGTCGATATAAACATTGAAATCACTTCTTTTCACAAATAACAACTAGATGGTGCCATAAAAATTTGAAACTTGCGTACAACTTTGTTGTCTTTGTGGCCAACAATATCCCTAATAAGACATCTACACTCCAGCAACTGGAGGTTTTTAGTACTACAAGCCATCTGCAGTGATATGTTGAAATTTAACATGGACACACAAACATGTAACTAAAGCTTTGGAGATTGATCTTCACCTTTAGCAGTCCAGCCTAAATAATCACTTTAAGATAAGGCCTTATCTCTCTGACCACTCATATGGATTTGAGTGACAGGTTGAAGGACAGGGTGGACAAAATATGATGAAGGCCAGAGAGAGAGAGAGAGAGACCTTACCTGCCATCTTTGACTTGTGTATGTGTGTACGACTCTTTCCTCTCATGTTCAGCATTGATTTTAAAAGCCCTCATCCCTGACAGAGGCTTACTGCATCCTCCTTATCTATGCCTTGTCTTCTGGGAAGACAGGCCAGTATAATTAAAGCTGAGGATTTAATCAAAGCACAGATCAAATTAATTTTTTTCTCTCTCATCTGTCCATCAAATCTTATGACAAATAAGGGTGAAACAAACAGACAAACTTACTTGCCTGGGGCCAAATAAGGCAAAGGTACTCAATTTCTTAACTTTAGAAACCAAAAGGGCCACATCCAATCTGCAATAGATGAAAAGGGCAGCAAAATATATAAAGTTTGGGTGCCCACTCATGAAAATACTTCTATTTTCTTAATTCTTTTTTAATTTAATACAAAAAGTAAAATTAAAATATGTAATTATTGGACCTGTTTTGCTGTAATGATAGCATAGACTCGTTCTAGCCTAGACTCCACAAGTTTGTGCAAAACCTAATAATCCATGTTGTCTCAGCATGATTTGAAAATGGAAGCAAGGAAATCTAAACTTTTGTCCAAAGGTGTTTACAGGGTCAATATCACAAACTTGCTTACATTTGATTAGTGACCTAGAATTAGTGCAGAATCTTGATGGATGAGGTTTTGTGGTCAATAGTTAAACTAAAAATGCACTGCCTAATTTTTACATTACTTATGTGGGCTAATTTGAATAAATATACATTTATAACTAGCCATGTTGCAGGCCGCAAAAATACTGGCTGGTCACCTGCTGAGTTCCATGGACCTATAGTAAAAGCTCTTCAACTGAAGAGAACTTATGAAGCATGTGAGCAAAATACATGAGAAATAAGATAAATACTGTAGAGTATTATGAGGAGAATAGTGATGTATTATAAGAAAAAGAAAAAAATGGAACAAAAATAGAACAGATGAAGAGAAGAGAAGGGGCTGTGTGAATGGCTACGGTTGGGAGTCTCCCCTGAGGGAGTGCTGGGAGCCGCTATTTGCTTTGGACCACAGCTTCAGTGAGAGTGAGGGTCATAGTTCACTCTCAGAGACACAGGCAGAGACTCCATGACAATTCCAGTACTGTACACAACCCTGACCCATGTGCTCCAACAGTGAATTGTTTCTCAAAACAGGATGAAAACCTATAATTTTACCCTTCTCCTAAACAGCAGCCTGGGAGATCCTGAAGTACAACATGGTAATAATTAACAGGCCGTGGCTTCAATTGAAAGACCTTGTGCCATTTTAAAGAGCTTATTAAAGATGTCAAAATGTGTTTTCACAAGATCACAGCCCATATTACTCTATAGTTAGGGCTATTTATTTTACATTAGGTTTATTGCGACAGCCTATTCTGTACAGAAGTTGTTGCCTTTCTCATTTTGCCATTTGTATTTAACACAGCCAAAAACAACACTTCTGATTATTGATTAATTTCACATAATGTGCTTGAAGAATCAAGTTTAGCCTTTGTTAATGTTAAACCAACTCTATCTGTCCTTCTCAGGTATTATGCGTGTAATCCTGCGAGCAAGAAATGTGGAAAACATGCAAGAACGATGCTGGCTTGACAGTGCCACATTTCTCAGTACAATGACTAGAGGTTTATTTTTGCCGATAACGATAAATAAGCAGGTGGAAATGGATGACAACCTATTAATCGGCTGGATAGTTTTTCAAATTGATTTATAGAATGTACAAAAATATTCTTAGTCTTTCCTTACCATGACGGGCACAGACATAGAAGCTACAAGAGTCGAATATAAGAAAAAAATCCCAGATGTAGTTTATTGTTCCACCAAAACTATTTATAATCGCAATAATCACCAGAAAAAATTTAAGATTTGGTGTATAATTAAGGACTTTTAACAAGCAGAAAACCATCCGGGGACAGAGGCTTGGCTCCGTTACAATGCTCTATTTAAGTATTAACCAAGTAAAGTTTTTTATATTCACCAGACGAAGTGTTTGTGTGTATATTTCACCAGATGAAGTTAAATACGTGTGGAGGCGGGGGCATGGTCAAGCATTTGTCCGGTGATAGAGAAAGCGGTAAGGGTGCACACACCTGAGCACTATAATGTCTAACACCTGTTTCAGATTGCAGTAAGCACTGGGGAGTGCGATAAAAAGGGACCAAGCCAGAGACGAGGGAGAGAGAGCTATCCGACTGAAAGAGACAATCTTGAGTTTAAGCTAAAGAGTGTTCTGCTGAAAAGCCCCTTTGACTTGTTTATTAAAGTTATACTTTGAGTTGAAGTCCAAGTTTCCCATGTCCTCCTTTCACTCCCGTCTTGAACATTATAATGAGGAACCGTTTTATTATTATTTGCAAGATATGAAGTTGGAGACATGATGTATGTGCTGCTGGGGTACGTTTCCATATACTGTAGTTAATTTTGTTTTGTATTCTCTAGCTTCAATTTAAAACACTTGATTATCTAATCAAAATAACAAAATTAGAATGAGGATAAAAATCTTGATAAATATAATGATGCAAGACTTAGATACAGCAACTCCCAACAAGATGCCAGTGATTGTTTTTATTTCACCTCTAGATGCTATATTATATTGCAAAAGCAAACCATTATAACTGTAGAAGCCTTAAGCACTGGACACTGAGGGAATAAAAAAAGGAATTAGAGGGTTAGGGGAAAAAAATAACTATAAGCAGTATTCAGCATACATTTTTACCGATAACTGATAACTGCAAAAAGCAACTATTTACAATGATTAATCTGTAAAAGCAATATATTGGTCTACCTCTAACCTTGACAATAGCTCAGCAGTTTTGAAAATAGCTTTTCTATTAACAAGCTAATTTCTCCAACAAGTATGTGTTCTCTAATGTGTTCATTAGGGCTGTCAATCGATTTATTTATTATTTTATTGTTGCAGGTTAGCAAATTTTTGGTGTGGTTTAAAATACAGATTCACTGATTCATACTGTATGAGTCATCACTCAATAGTGTTCCTAGAAATCACTTTTGCTTGTTCTTTTTTTAGCGAAAATGTAATTTTTTTTTACCAGTTTTCAATTTACCATGTTTTTAGATTTGTTTTGTGTGTTCAGGTTTGATGCTGTTATCCAAATTGAGACCCTCATTGTTTTTGCATCCAAAAAAACAAATATGTATTCTGAATATTATCTAAAATATATTCTCCCTTAAAATAGCTTCAATATAACAACTTTGTCACTAGTTTGTTGAATCTAGCTCGTTTTTAATTAGACATTTTTTAATTTAGCCACTTGAATTATGAGTAGATTGTAACTTGGCAAGCTCCATTTTCACATAATCTTTCGCAATCAACTTATATTTCTCATGATGAGTCACTTTATGCAAGGCAAATCCATTTATGACACACTATATTTCATAATACTGGCCAAAAAAATAATTTCCCCATGCATGCAACATAGCCCTGTCTGATCACCCTGATTAAGTCCAGCTCCACATTCAAACACGTAAACATGTTATAAGAACTTGAGGTGTTTATCTCATTATCATCTGATTTCACCAGGATGATTCATTTTGAATGAGGTGTCAACAAACAGAGACAGATAAGCACAGCTCATCTTCCTTTTTTCCATTATCATATTGGTCAATCGGAGAGTTGCGGCAGATCTTTCTAAATGTATTCTGTTACAAATTGGCACAAGAGATCTGCTTGTTTCTTTCTTTTCAACATCAAGCTCATCCCTCCCTCCTTCGTTTCACACAATCATGGCAAATATTAAACAGATTTCATCAGCTTCACTTTCGGTCCTCTCTGATCCTTTCTTGTGCAAGTCTATGTCTATACCAGAGAAGAGATTACAAATAATTTGATTCTCTTCACTAAATCTCTTTCTCTAACTTTCACACTCTCAACTTGAGAGTTTCTTCTTTTCTGGGTCAGGTGAGTGTTAAATTATATAAACAAATATATATTACTTTCTCCTCAACTTATTTTTATTATTTTACAGTATTCAGCTTAAAGGTCAAGTGAATATTTTCTTTGGATGTTAAAATACTTTCTTCTATTTCATTCTAACATGCAACTAAGTAAGTCATTCATGTAGGTTGATTTCCCAGTCTGGTTTGCTGGATTTAGCAGTGTTTTGGGCACTTGTCAGGTGGTCATTCTATAAAAAAAAACAACAACAAAAACAGGTAAAACCACTTTAAGTTGTGTAGCTGGTCTTCGAGCTAGTTCACACAAAAATTAAAATTCTCTCATCATTTACTCGCCCTCATGCCATCCCAGATACGTATGACTTCCTTTCTTCTGCAGAACACAAATTAAGATTTTTAGAAGAATATTTCAGTTCTGTAGGTCCATTCAATGCAAGTGAATGGGTGCCAAAATGTTGATGCTCCAAAAATCACATAAAGGCATCATAACAGTAATCCATATGACTCCAGTGTTTTAATCCATATCTTCAGAAGTTAAATGATATATAAGGGTTAGAAACAGAGCAATATTTATGTCCTTTTTGCTAAATATTCTTCTCCCTGCCCAGTAGGAGGCAATATGCATGAAGAATCTGAATCCCCAAAAACACAAGAAGAAGAATGTGAAAGTTAAAGTGGAGGTTGACTGCGCTGGGAGGAGAATTTATAGTAAAAAAGTACTTTATCTGTTCCTCACCCACACCTCTGAATACATTGATATAACCACCGGTGTCTTATGGAATGCTTTAATGTTGACGTGATTTTTGGAGCTTCCAAATTTTGACACCCATTCACATGGACCAAAAGAGCTGAGAAATTCGTAAATTTTTTTCATTTGATTTCAGCAGATAAAAGAAAGTCATACACATAGGCCTGTCACGATTATTAAATAATCGTCTGATCGTGGTTTTTGACTTAACCGCGGTTATTTGAGATAACCGTGATTATTGTGCACTTCAAATTCCAATCACATTTTAATGCCAAATAAGGGAATTTGAAGCGAATATATAGGCTAAATGTAGTCAAAGGCGCATTTGTGTGTCATTCAGTTGATCTCCGAGCGTCACTGAGTGTGCGTGAACCGCTTCTCTCAAGAGATCTGATGCGCGCGCCATTAGCAGACTCGCTCCAATCTCCTGCAAAAATATAACCAAACAAATATAAACTTTGATCGTGAACACAAAGTGTTCCGGCTTCACTTTAAACAATTGTGTAATGGCTAATGTTTCTGGTTACTGTGTGTTAATGACACGCAGATACGCACAGAGGAGGATACACATGCTTGCTCTATTTCTGTGAATTGATAAAATGATGAAACATTATCTCAAAGGTTATGCTTCATGAGAAATTAGGGCTCGTGGGTTTAATCAAAGATCATTAAAAAATTTGTAGAAATTAGAACAGAAATATTTACTAATGCATAATATAATGTAATATAATATAATATACTATAATTAAAAAAATAAATAATAAATTACAGAAATTCCAAAACAACAGTGTTAATTTAAACCTGACCAAAAGAAAAGTTGACCAAAAAAATAGAGACATTTATTTAGTATTTAGAAATATTTTAATATTTAAATTTCATTTAATGTAATTCATGTAATGTAATTTATGTTTTTAAGGGAAATCAAATATCCATATTTTATTTTCTGTTTTATATCTTTTAAGTAAAATATTAAATATGACCTGTGATGGACTGGCGACCTGTCCAGGGTGTACCCCGCCTTTCGCCCAATGTTAGCTGGGATAGGCTCCAGCCAGTTTTTACAACAGGGTTACCACATCACAGAGTCTCACAAACTGGTTCCCTATATCAAGGAGTAGTTCTAATCTCAGGAACCTCAACAAGCATTTTAAATAAAACTAAGAGTAGAGGGTGCTTTTTGTGCATTCAGTATCCTCTTATTTTAAATCAACTTGCTGGAGTGTGAAAGTTGATCTTTCAGGACTCTATTGTGCGCTAGTTTCTCCCTCACAACACAAAACCACTCATCACACAATGGCAATACTGGTTAGCTAGATCAGGGTCAAGGTGTTGCAAAGGTTATCATGCACACACACACACACTGATCTCCAGCTGGGTTATTAAAGGTCAGGTCAGTGGGTTGCCTACTGGATACTAAACACATATCCACTTGACCTCTGTTGCTTGGAAACAAAGGAAAGGTCATCCTGGTAGTGAAAATTCCCAGTGACCCATAGCCAAGCAGAAGACATTAACGGCATGTGACAGGCAAGAGACAAGCATCTGAAAGCGGGAGCCACTGCTGATTAGGAGTGTGTGTGTGTGTCTGTGTGTGTGTGTGTGTGTGTGTGAGAGAGAGAGAGAGAGAGAGAGAGAGCCTATAAGATTTGATTTGATTATTACAGTCCACTCTTTCATTAAGTGCTTTTCATCTCAGACTTTGCCTTGATTATAAAAGCTTTTAAAATGCAGAGACAGGTCTTAAAGGGATAGTTCACCCAAAAATCATAATTCTGTCATCATCTGCTCACCCTAATGCTCTCATATATATATATATATGGGATTGAAGAGACATGAGGGTGAGTAAATTGACAGCATTTCTATTCTTCAAAACTTCCCTTTATTCACTCAGTATGAAACGCAGGGCTAAGTTTTTGAAGACAAAGTTTCGAAAAACATAAACTGATTACCGGAATATTTTTTTTTTTTAGCATCTGAAAGGTCCTGCAACTTTTATACATAATTCATACGTAATTATGTCAAACACACACGCTTATGAAAACATCAGTCGTAAAGATGGTAGTAATGCATTAAAGTAGACTATACAATACAGAGTACGTTGCCTTTACAAAGTACCCATGCAACTACTTAAAATATTCTGTCCCATCTTAACACAAAATGACGTTTGTATCACACTCATTGTAAAAACATTCAGTCAGTAAACTGGATAATTTGTGCATAGTAAAGAGCGTTGCAGATATCAGAAATATCCACAGAGAGACAGTCACTAATGTTAATAAATGAATAAAATACAACTAACAACATTTATACAACAGTAAGTTCAGGTCCTCGAATCTGATTGGATGTTCCATGAGTACTGATGTCACAGAACAACAGCACTCGGACGCTTCACTGTTTGTATCACTCCACTTGTGTTCGTGGTGTTCTAAACTAAAGTGTAAGAGCAGCACAGGTATTTCACCAAAATTCCATTATTTTCAGCAAGCTTACACTACACTACAGCTGTGGAATAAAGTTAAACAACTATAGCTTTACTGTTCATCACTGCTTGGGAGTCGAGGTAGTCACAATGACACAAGGTAATCTCTCTCTCTCTCTCTCTCTCTCTCTCTCTCTCTCTCTCAAACACACACACACACACACACACACACACACATACTTTTTTCTCCAATGACATGTTAGAAACAGCCCAAGCTGTCAATTCTAGTCCGAAAGTGACGTTTTCGATTCAGAAAGGGAGGCTTGTGTGCATCTTTTGAAATAGCAATGGCAGATCCTGATCCTTGGTGTAAGAAATTAGTTTCATGCACAAGTGTATTTTTTTGTGAAAGTCCTACGTTTTTCCTAATTTTTGTATTTACTTGTGCGTTGAACTGTTTTATATAAGCAATATCACATGAGCAAGAGTGCTGAATGCCCCTACATCAGCACGGCTGTGATTACCTGTGGCGCTTGACAACCTCAAACCTAATATTCCACATATACTTAAGCAATATCACACAGAAACAAGGAAAGACGAAAAGAAAGAAATGCACAGTCATTGCATACTGAAAAAGCATTCCCTGATTAAGAGAGCAGTCTCCTGCTTTTATCTTTCTGTATAAAACATAATACCCCATGCAATGCTGAGCGACAAGCTATCCAACAGGCCTACAGCCTCATGCCTGCGGCTGAATCACAGCCGTAAATGGTCTGCACTTTTATAGCACCTTTTAACCTTAATAGTATTCAAATCACTTTACACTGTGACTCACCCATTCATACAAACATTCAGAACTGCCATGCAAGGCGCTAGCCTGCCATTGGAAGCAACTTGGGGTTCAATGTCTTGCCCAAGGACACTTCAGCATGTGGAGTCGTGTGGGCTGGGATTCAAACCACCAATCCAGCGATTAGTGGCCGACCCGCTCTACCAACTGAGCCACAGCCGCCCTAATCATCAGCCCTAATCATCATGGAGGTTCGGGGTTTGAATTTTTTTCACTTCTTATCAATTTAGTGCAACATGCATGCAATGGGACATAGCATTAATTCTCAATGCTTTGTGTCCAAGATAAAGCTATTAAAACTGGCCTGCACCTTAACATACTTTATTCAAAAGCAGAATCTCTCAAAGGTAGCATAACATACAGTATATTGCAATGCAACCATACAGTGTAATAAAAAAAATGCATCAATATCTCTCTTTGTTTCACTGTTTCTCAAGCTCTTGCATGAAAACATAAATGCACGCAAAGTGAAACACATTAACACATGTAGCTCAGTCTCATGGGAGAGAGACCATTAGAATCAGAGAGCATACCACACCAGTAGAGGTGTCCATCAAAATGCATATTAACCACAAGACAGACACTCAAATGCCTGTGAGAAAGCCTGAATAAAATGACTCTATTTAATAAGGACTGATGTCTGCAGCAAGCCATATTAAAGGAATATTCTTGGTTTAATACAAGTTAAGCTCAATTGACAGCATTTGCGGCATAATGTTGATAACCACAAAAATTAATTTAGACTCATCCCTCCTTTTCTTTTTTTTTCTTTTATTCCATTTTTCTCCCAATTTGGAATGCCCAATTCCCACTATTTAGTAGGTCCTTGTGATGGCACGGTTACTCATCTCAATTCGGGTAGCGGAGGACAAGTCTCTGTTGCCTCCACTTCTGACACAGTCAGTCCACCAGTTAGTCCAGTTATCACGTGGCTTGCTCTGCTTGACACAGCAGAGACTCACAGCATGTTGAGGCTCATGTTACTCTCCGCGATCCACGCACAACTTACCACACGCCACATTGAGAGCGAGAACCCCTAATCGTGACCACAAGGAGGTTACCCCATGTGACTATACCCTCCCTAGCAACCGGGTCAGTTTGGTTGCTTAGGAGATCAGGCTGGAGTCACTCAGCACGCCCTGGATTCGAACTCATGACTCCAGGGGCAATACTTCCCTGAGTATTGCAACAATTCTCACTGAGCTACCCAGGCCCCTGTCCCTCCTTTTCTTTAAAATAAAAAAACAAAAATCGAGGGTACAGTGAGGTACTTACAATGAAACAGAATGTGGGCAATTTCACAAGTATGTCTGCCCATATAATCTTTGAGTGATGTAGGTAAAACGTATGTGGCTTGCTGTCTGCAAAAAGAGGGGCTTGAGGATTAGACTTGACTCGAGCACTCCTAGTCCCCTTTTTTTTGGGTCTAGAGAGTAGATTAGGATAGCTATAGACCAGGAACTCTTAAAATAAGGGGTGGAGACAGGGAGGTGGAGGGATACCGAAAGGGCCGTTGCCAGTGAGAGGTAAGTGATGGCTTATATATACTATGGCTAATTAGGTGATTACCTGTAGATAGACAGGTTCCTCCTGAATCTTAATTTATTAACTTAATTCCATGAGGTCACTTGAGGTCAAGGAACAGGCTCGACTCGAGCACTAATTTAATTAGAATTTAAATTAGAATTTTTGCTACTTCCAGTCACGAAACGAACAGAAACAAGAGAGCATATGTCAAGTCAAGTGGTTCAATATGTGAGAAAATATCATGACTAACAGATATCATTCTAACAGGAGATCCTATACCACGATTCGGAGGGTATTGCCTGGGTTGTGTTCGAACGGGAGAGCTCACTCTGCGATTCAAACGGGAGAGCCTGCACCATGGGTGGAATCTCTCACTGCATCCAAATAGGAATGCCCACACTGTGTCCGATCTTATGCTGCATACGAGTGGAGGCTCACGCTGTGATTGGACGGAAGAGCTCACGCTGCAATTTGAATGGGAGTGCCCATGGTGGCCATAACATGAAGCTCACACTGCATTCGTATGGGAGAGCCCACACTGCGATCTGAATGTGAAACCTGCATTGCATTCAGAAGGGAGAGCTCACGCTGCAATTCAGACGGGAGAGCCTGTGAACATGCGTAAAGGCTCATATTGCATCCAAAAGAGAGAGAGTCCGCAATGCTTCTGAACGGGGCATATATTGAAAACAGACAGGAGGGCCTAAACTGCAATTCGATCGGGGGAGCCCATGATGAATAGCGTGAAACTTCCCTTGTATTCGATGGGGAGAGCCAACACTACGTTCCGAAAAGGGGAACCCATGCAGCATCCGAACAGAGGCTCATACTGAGATCGGATGGGAGAGCTCACGATGCGATTCAAACGGGAGAGCCCTTAAGAAAATACAGTGAACTCACACTGCGTTCGAACGGGAGAGCCTGCTCTGTGATCCGAAAGGGAGAGCCTGCATTGTGTTAGAATGAGAGAGAGAGATCACACTGCGATTGGGATGGGAGAGCATGTGCCATGCATAGAAGCTCTCACAGCATCCAAAAGGGAGAGCCCCCTCTGCGATTTGAATTAAAAACCTGCGTTGTATTCAACAGGAGAGCTCACGCTGTGATTCGTACAGGAGATATTGCGATTTATGGGAACTATTTCCTAAAAATTAATTACAGGAATATGTTTCACATATACTTGAATTGCAGTACTCTAAGAAGATTGAATTTGCTCCCAATTTAATCCTAGTCTTTAAAGAACACATGTGGCCATATGTCACTAAGATCAGACATAAAATGGCATCGTGGTATAGGACACTGAAAGTGGCCTTTGACAGTGAAAACATGCCAGACTTAATTGCAATGCAAATGGTCATCACTTCTAGATACTGACAAGTCTGTGGACAGAAGCTAATTCCAACAGCTCAATTTCCAGACTGAAAGAAAGATAGAAATGAAGAAATACATGTAAAAGTAAACAAGGAAAGAAGGAAAGAAAGAAATGCACAGTCATTGCATACTGAAAAAGCATTCCCTGATTAAGAGAGTAGTCTACTGCTTTTATCAACATGCATACATTATGCCCCATGCTATACTAAGCTGATTGACAGCTTGACAAACCAATGGATTACTACTTCTTTGCACTTCATAGTGACAGAAAAGCTAACCACGCCCATTAAAGCCAAGAATGGCCTTTAAAGCCAAAGCCCCCTTTTTCACTTGATAGACAAGTGTGCAGTCCTTTTCAATGACCCTGTAACCTCTGAGCTACCCTGACAGCAAAGTTTGTGTGATTTGCAAAGAGCGAAGGAATTGAACTTCTCTTTAGCTCACGTCTTCCTTTGTCACATAAAGCTCACCCTGTCCATTACCTGCTCTCTAGAAGCACTTTAGCTGACTATCTCCCACAAAAACAGAAGGGGCAGATAAAGAAACAGAATAGCTAGTGTCTCGAGGTGGGTACATTCCTACTATTAACATGATGGAGATAAACATGAAAAGGTGGAGGGAATGAAGTGCATTTAAATCACAGCCACAGAAAAGAAAATGTTAACAAGCTTCAGTGCTCTAGAAAAAACATCCCATTTCTCGTCTATAATTTGGTAGTTTGACATCTGCAACAGAGATTGGCTGAACTCCCACATAAATGGATCACCCTCATTGTTTTAATAAGACTGATAATTTAATCCATGTTATAGGCAATTAACTCCAAACCATCCATGAAATATCTAATGTTGTTGTCTCTTGTTTTCGGGAATTCAACTAATTGAATTCACAAGCCAAATGAAACAAGATATTAATAAGCGGCCTATAAAGGAAAATATACTTTCGTTGTCAATGCCAACCTAGAGGTTCAAATGAACAACAGTATTTATCAAATGTCAGTGATGTTCATTCTTCTGGAGTTAGGACGTGGGAAATAGTCTCAACATGAAGACGCCATTAGACATTGTAATTAGAAGATGTATATCATAAGCAGATGTGAGATACTGTATACTGGTCTTTCCTCCAGAATTGTGTCTTCTCAGGGCTCCTATTTTTCCATGAAAACAAGAAACAATGACTTGCCATGAGCCATGACTGAATGAAGTTGTCTACTGGCATAGTAAAAACAAAACTAAATAAAAGCCTATCCTTTCTTAGTCAAAACTTATTTTGTGTATTGTCAGCATGTTTTAAGTCTGAGACGCATGCTCCCCAATTCTCAGAAAAATGATTTACAGAAATGTGTTTTATAAAGGGTAATTTGTAAACTATTCCATTTAGTTAGCCATCTAATCATGAAAAAGTGTTTAGATTCTTGGTCAGAAATGTAGTCAGGTCAGAAACCCAAAAGGTTTCTTAAACACTTCCATCTGCATTCTGAACTAAAAGAAGTTTTAAAGTTTTAAAGAACTAAAATAATTTAAATAGATCACTATTCAAGATACTGTTGGGTATTTTCCCAACATGCACACATGTTCACGTCAGAAAGCAGCTTTGAGAGCAGTAAATATGTTTTCACTCGATTTTCTCTGTAACAAAATCAGCAGGCAGAGCAGACATTGCATTCAAAACATCTCAGAAACAGATGTTATCTAGACAGACACCTAACACATTCCTGCTGGTGTCTTTCCAGCCTGCACCTCTCTTTTATCCTATTACTCTCTTTTTCCCAATTCAACCCATCTACATTTCCATCTCGTTTTCAAGTAAATACATTCTCAGCTTTCAGGAGACTCACAAACCGACAATGAGTTGCGAGATGGTCTGAACAGTGGGACATGTGCACAATCTCTTTCACCCTCTCCAATTTCACATTTGTTCCTCTATACCTTTTATTTTCCAGCATAAATGTATGGCTTAGTATAATGTATCTATTTTGCAAAGCTCAGGACCCCATTGGGACGAGTTTGACAGACTTAAGATTCAAGCTGCAAATCTCCACTGTAAAAAGAAAAATAATTTGGCCAGTGCTATTTTTTTAACTATCGAGGGAAGATACTCAAGCTTTTGGTTTTAATCTAAATGTGTCTGGAAGAGGGATGATTTCGACCTTGTAACTTTATTGTTTCTTTATTGCCAGGCTCAAAGTGAACAGAATCAGACCACAATTAATACAATCTTTTTTAGCCTCTGTTGTAAAAGAGTTACATAACTTACATAAAAGTTGTGCTACTTTTGCCTCTTGCCTCTTAAAAATTGCCTCTTACAATTGTGCTATAAAGTAGAATTTTACTAAAAAGGGACGTTTGTGTAATTTTTTTGTTTTTATCATGATGACCAAATGATTGATAAGAGCATTATAATATCTAGACCTGTAGTGTAGTCAAGCATACTTTTGTCATTTAAATAGGTGAATTCAGGTGCATGGATTGCAGTAGTACATGTTAATGTTGAACTAATCCAGTCAGTCAAGAATCCAAACGACATGTTGTGCTCTTATTAATCCTAATAATCTATTTACCAATCTATTAATCTAGATAAAATCATTTCAACTACTTGTGAACATCACTTCATTTCTACATGTGATGAGAGGTCAGGTACGGGATTGTGTTCCAATGCTGAAAAAGAGTATTTCCATTTTATGAAAGAGGCAGAGGGGAAATGCTTTTTCATTGACTGAATTTCCCGAGTAACTGTAGCCAGTAATATTTCACTATAGCAATATAAACATGTCAGTCATATTTTCACTGGGGATTTTTGACGTGTATGGGTGGATACTGACCTCATCCCAAGTCAGACTGGGTCAGGTCTTCACTGGTGAGGCGTTAAGTTTAAATCAGTATAGATTTTAGGGGAACACAGAATTATAGCAAATTTTTTGCATTTGAACTGGGTTTGATCACCAGAATGGTATATTTTGCTTTGTTTTCTAAAAACAAATGCCTGCTAAATTCTTCTCTGTTTTCTGTAAAACTGTTCATTGAGGCTGCTGTGCCATAATTTCAATTAGTTTTTCCCTGGAGGTCTGTCATTATGATGTCCTCCATTTCAGATTTACCTGCCCATAAATGATTCAATGACACATAAAATCAAAAGCAAGTAGAGATGTCCCGATCAAAATCGGACGATATTTGTCTAAAATCCGTGATCGGTGATCTGCTTAGATTTAGGGTCGAGCTTTTTTGCAGCATGCAGGTAATCACACATACACTGCTCCTCTAATGAATGAGTGCTTTCTCAGCCCTAGTCAGAATGGCCTATGGAGGGTGAGTTATTGGCAATTCTAAGCGTTCATCAATTTAAACTTTCAGACATGATGTAATTGAGATGAATATGCCGGTTTGTTTTTAAAAATGTGTAAGAATTACCTGTGTATGAATATTAATTTGCCCATTTTCTAGAGTCGTTACGATAGTTATTTGGACTCGTTGCACATTGAAAAGGAAGAGGACAGGTTTAAAAACAATCACTGGTAAATAACAGGAGAGAAAGGTAAAAACAACAACAGTGGATTTGCACGTCAAGAGCGATTGTGTGAGGAGGTCAGTAGATACCTGCATTTCTATAGCTCGAATCTGAAGGAATTTAAAGACATCTTTATGGCTCTAAACTCCTGAAGAGAAATAGTCTGGTGGGTTATAGCAGTCGTAGTGCGCATGCGCCAACCGTATGCACACGGCGTCAAATGGAGTATACTTTGACAGGCTCGCGTTTGACTGTACGCAGACGCTGAGCGTTCACATCAAGATCAAAGCACACAATGGGTTTAAGCTGCACATTGGGCCACACTTTACTCCAATAGTCAAAAGTCTAGCCCTTTGAGGCTACCTTATGGTTGTCTACATTCATAGCCTTTTACATCAAAGTACAAACTTGAGAAATGTTTGAGAAGAAAGCATTGCCATTTTAAACCTCCCCTTTAATGAGCAAGAAATCACTGCTACACACAACAGCATGAGAATACAACAAGCTGATACCACAGACAACACTAACAACTCCAGAATGGACAAACACCTCCATCTCAGACACTCACAAACACACACACATACAATCTAAAAAGCACATAAGTAGTGTTGCATGCAGTCATTTTACATGCAAGACACTTAAGACTTAAGCAGAATTTGGCTCAGAACCACAAGCTCATCTTTCCCATCTGTCTAACTCTCTCCAGCCCACATATGCCAATTCTCTGAAGTGATGTCCAACATCTGAAGTATTTCTACCTGAGAGATGCACAGACATGCACAGATGCATACCTGCTCTAAATTAAACAGAAGAGCAGATTGCTTGTGCTACTTACAATGATTATGATGGTTACGTATTATCAACCCCATCATTAAATTGCCAGGTATGTTATTCTGTCTTAACTTTCATATACTTTAGAAAACACTACATCAACATTTAACAACCACAGTGAAATCAGGTTTATTATTCTCATTCATTAAATGCAAAAGCTAGATGGTTACATGTTGGTTACAATGTTTTCTCCAAATAACCCCTACAGTAGACAGGCCCTATTTTAAGAGCGCTATGCCTTAAGTGATACGTCATATGAGCAAAGTCAGTTGGCATGGCCATGAATTATTGTTATTTTTATGCAAGTATGCGCAAATAGGCGCAAGGGGATTGGCAAAACCATGCACCCAAAATGCTAATGGGCTGGGTCAAGTGCAATTTAATTCTGAGGTTCTTCTCCAGTTATTGCACGTCTGCCTCCCATTTCATTCCTTGTCAAGCAACACTTATCTGAATGAAGACAGCACATTTATAAGAATTTGGTAGTATAAATGGTCTGTATACAATGCATCACCTACTTTTATTTTATTATTTCGGTACAGCGTCCTTGAGCTTTGGAAAGGCGCCATACAAAATAAATATATTATCATTTTATTATTTATCTACTGATACACAAATCATTGTTAGTATTTAAAGTTATCAAAAGCCCTTTAATACCATCTGCTGGTTGAAAACCTAACCTGCAAATGCAGGAAATTATTTAGATTTGACATGCTTCTCAGACATCGTAGAGCAATTACCTATTTCTCAGGAAAATAGCAAATCCCACAGTTTGTGTGCATACACCCACAGACAGCACAAACACTTTTGAAAATCGCATAAGATGTAGTGCATGGTCATGTGGTCATTAAAATACAGCCCACTGTAGCTGTTATAATAATAATTTCATAATTAGTTTTACACATACACCCATATATAAAGCAAGTCAAACTCAACAGAGCATGAGGGTCAACATTCTCTTATCCATTCTCTTCCTTCTCTCTTTCTCCTTCTTCTTTACATTATTTCCAGTATGTATCTCTCTACCTTTCTTTCTTTGTCCTATTCTCTTTCCCCCCCTCTTCATCCTTCTCTGTCCTCTAAAACAATGGAGAAATACTAGCCAAGCCATGACGGACACATTTTTTTCCTTTTACCACCCCGTAACCCCTGTTGTGAATTCTCATTTTGTCCTCTCCATCCAGTGGTGTCCCTCCTCTCTAATTGGCTAACTCCCCCTCTTTCATGATGCTTTGGAGCATCAGCACAGGTCATTGTCTGAGTCTTAAGTATTGCAGTGGTATAAAAGTCCATGCTTGACTGACATATAGTAATAAATGGAGGCAGTCTAAAACAACATGAAGGGAGAGGTGAGCTTGACCACACGTGCTCCCAGAGGTCAAGCCTGTCTGGTATCCTTGAGGTGGTAACTCCCACAACCAGACCACATCTGGAAGGAGAATACATCTTTGTGGGTTTGTGTTGGGGTATTTAACAACTCATCATCTTGCTGTTGTCAATCCACAATAAAATTATAGTATTTGTTGTCTCTCCAATTGTAATTCTTCAATGAAGTAATCTTTTCTTCTGTTTTCAAATGATTTATGTGAACTGAATGCACAAAAACATAACAGGTGAAATCTGCCATAACGCAGTTACAGGTAACAAAAGAAAAGCTGCCATGGCAACCAAACCAGTAGAAACGGCATGAATGGCATTGGCTTTGTTGATGGGAAGAAAAGGTTGGATGAACATAAGACACACACATGTACACATACTAATGGAAATGATTATTAAAATCCACCCTTATTTCCTCATCTTCTTGTCATTGTGGCTGTTAACAGGAAAGCTTTGACCTTCAAAGTATTAAATCATCAATCACAGTTTGAATATGCGGGATGGAGAATAAGATTAGAAAAATCAGGCAGAGGGGAAGATTTTCAGGGAATAATGACTTTTTCCTCATACAAAGTTATCGTATGACTTCAGAAGACTTGGAATTCAATGTACAAGATGTATGGACTACTTTCATGGTGCTTTATTGGTGATTTTTCTTTTTTCTTTTTGCAGCTTGACAGACGTGGTAACTACAAACCATTGTAGTATGGGAAATAGGAGTGTGTACATTCTTCAAAATCCTTTTCTTTTGTGTTTAACAGATAATAAATAATAACATAAGGATTTTTAACAAAATGAAAGTCACTGAATGAAGTAGGAATACAATTTTTTGTGTGAGCTATTCCTTTACATTTTGTCACTTTATCTTCGCATTTAAGTTGCAACTATTGTTCCCAGTTTCTTTCGTACATGCTTAAAGAGCATCTCAATAGCAAGTCCTGAGGTACATCCTGGTCCTCAGACTCCCCTGACTACACAAATGGTACCATGGGGGTCCAGGTCTGCGGTTCAGTGAAGCTGCCTGGTGACAAAGCCTATTGCAACCTCTTATTATAAACAGACATGAATGTTAGTGTGTCTGACTGAATCAAATCACGGTGGTCTACACAGTCATTCTCTTTCTCCTTTTGTAGTGAACGACAACAATAGGACAAGTCAAAAGGAATATTTCACTTCCTCCTCGAAGCAATTAAAAGTCTTGGAGAGGACAGAGACTTGAGGGACACCAGAATGGTCACGTCACTCCATTTTACTGTCACTGAACCAGTGCAAGTGTAGTGTTTAAAAAGTTACACTGAACTGCAGTTGAATAGAGTTTCTATAAAGTCTTGTATGAAGTATATCAGTCTATTCAGTGATAGTTCTGTTCTCAACACAAAGCCATTATGACTTCAGAAAAATGTAATGCATAAATCATATGGACCACTTTTATGATACTTTAATGGTTCTTTTTAGCCCCACACCTTATTCACTTTCATTATATGTTAAAAAAAAAAAATTGTGTGCCGCAGAAAAAAGAAAGTCATATGGTTTTGGCATTAGGACAAGTAAATTATGACAGAATTTTGCAAATTAAAGACCACATAAAATAATTTTATGTGTGCAGTTTCCTTTCATGTTATGACATATTTTCTATTGAAACAGGAAGTTTGGGCAGAACATATCAAAGGGCTCATCTAGGGCTGGGTGATAAAACAATATCAATATATATCACGATAAAGAAAATCCACGATAAGCTTTTGAGGAATTTTTGATATTTACTGCGTGTCGCTACAACACAAGCATTTCGGCTTTCTCAGGCTGCGTTTCTACTGGGGCGGACGAAATCCCCTCAAAGGTGCTTACAGCGCTAGGAGAGAGCTTGCTCCGCACCGCTGCCAATCCTACCATCCACCTTGCGAGCATAACGCTTGGCTTTCGTAGGAATGAATTGAAAATGCTCTCAGCTTCGCTCACAACGCACCAGTGGTAACGTAGGGTCAGACTAGATGAACTTGCTAATGCTAGCTGCCTTGCTAACAATTAGGTTATGTCGGACACCGGACTGACTCCATCCGCACCGCAAGACTTCATTACAACGGTTGCGCCATCGTCTCTAGTGAAGAGCGCGACAGAACAACAGTGATGTGGACAACAGCTCTGATCGTTCTGTGCTGTAATCTTGAATATTGTTCTCTGGCAACAAACATGCATCATTTCTGCCCTGTCCCTCTCCGCACGCATTGCCTCTTTTTCCTGCATGAGTGTAGACATGAAGCGCTGCATGAGTTAACGTGGTTTCAAAGCACCTTTTAGACCATAACGTTTTTCCCTTCTAAATGTATCTGTATTAATCAGCATGTTACGAGACTTTAATAATAAACAAATTGATTTCTGTTATAATTTTGTGAAAATTAATTAGATGTCAGGAATGGATAAGGAAAGACTAAAATTACTAGTTGGTAGACTAGTCTCTCACTTTAATGAAAATATACATATGTTTTTTACATTTGTTAAAAAACTTTTTCAAAATTTTCTCTCGGGACACCCCTGAACCCACATTCAGCATCATTCCACAGTCACAAGGGCTTCTATGCCCCATATTTGGGTATCTGAATCTAAAGAAATATAAAGTGACTGCTGTCACTATGCTTCAGAACAAACAGATGATCTTTTAACATTCATTTTCAATTGATAAACGGTAAAAGACGGTAAAATTGGTAAAAGATCCTGCAGACCCCACTGCTTTGGCCATCTCTGGACCCCCTGGGCAGTTTTGTAGAGACTATTTTGACTGTTTAGAATAAATTTTTTCTTCTTTTCTTCCGTCAACATTGAAATAAAAAAGAAAGTGCAAAGTGTAAATGTATATCGTGATAAATATCGATATCAAACAATACAAAAAACATTATCGTGATAACAATTTTGGCCATATCGTCCAGCCCTAGGCTCGTCCCTATTTTTTAAATAAGCAATAGCTTACACTGCAGTCGTGAACCATGATTTACTTCTTGATATTGCTAGTCTAAAGCAGGTGGTATTGGGGGAAGAGGACATTTTCATTTGAGAGAGTATTTCATTGGGAAAAAAAATTATATACCCCTAAGTGCAAGCTGAGTCATCAATATTCTTGGTCTGTATTGCCAGAAGAGTGTGACTAAATTTTGAATATGTACTGTATATCTGCTTAAAGACAGGTTTGCCAACTTTTAAACATAGCACATAAATGGCCTCAAATGTAGGCCAATTTAGGTTCTTTAAAATGGGATAGGAATAAGTATTTTAACATAAAATGACACACTTCATCTTTAAACCAAGGAAGTTGGGAAATACTGTATATATTAGGATGTTTTCTGTCTGACACATTTCCATCCTTTCCATCACAGTCACAAAACACAATCTGCACATAAACACACAACCTACAAACAGAGAATCTTTGTACAACATCCATGTGGAATACTAACTGTCTGTTTCTCACAGTGACAAGTGAGAAAAAGATTTACCCTTTTTCCAATAGCTGCTGTCCAACAGTAATAGAAAAATGTTTTGATTCTCTGCATGAGTTTATGCATTAGGTTACACTCAAGGAAAAAAACACATCCAACTTGCTGACAGTGCAACCATTTATTCAGACCGGATAACCTTTAGTTCTGGGGCAGTTTTAAAACAAGGCAGCCTTCTACACTCTTGACACTTTAAATGTCTTTGAAGCCGACAGTGTTTCAGATATGAGTAGCTGCAGACAGAAAATGGAACACAAAGGGAGTGAAAGTGTCAGGAACAAGTGAATGTGAATGCTGATTAGTGAGAAGAGAGAATGATGAAGCCACTAAAACACTGTCTGAAGCTGAGTGTTACGAGACATGTATGGATGGGTTGAGTGTTGTGAATATGGCTGTGCTTGGCATGTTGTACAAGAAAAGATAAGGAAAACTAATGACTAACAAAATATCTCTGTCTGCAGAGAAAGAACATGTGTACATTACAGACAATAACAGCTAAATATTGAGTGATAATAAAAGATAATCCAAATGGAAATGTTTTTCTTCAGCTCTGACACGACTTAACAAGCCATGCAGATGATCATGATCATTAAAATGCCCAAGTTTATTTGTCAGGTCTTAAGTGATTGAGCCTTACAGCTTATATTTTCATGAAACCTCAAAATGGCCAATTATGGCATAATTGCTCACGACTGCTCACAACATCCAGCACAATATGACATGTAGGCCTGTCACGATTATTAAATAACCGTCTGATCGTGGTATTTGATTATTGTGCACTTTAAATTCCAATCACATTTTAATGCCCAAATAAGGACATTTTAAGTGAATATATAAGAGCAACTCCAGTCCAGAAGAGCGTCAAAGCACTTCTCAAGCGACATGAGTGGCGTTTCATTAGCAGAGTCTTGCCACAAAATCCTGCGAAAATATAAATGAACAAATATAAACTTTGATAGTGAAGGCAAAGCGCTCCAGTTTCACTTTAAACGACTGTGTAATGGAAAATGTTCCTGTTCATAACGGGTTCATACATGCAGTGTTAATGGCAGTGACACATAGGATGAGACATAAGCTTACTTTATCTGTGGAGTGATAAAATGATGAAAGGAAATCTCAAAGGTTGAGATCATGGGTCATGAGCAATAAGGGCTCCTAGGTTTAGTCAAAGAGCATTAAAACAACGTTTGAAAGTGAAGAAATTATGACAGAAATATTTTACTGTTGAATAATATAAAATAATATTATAGAATGTAAATATAATAAAAATATATATATTTAATTAAAATCTATTTTAATGAGTTCCAAAAACTACAGTGTAAATGTAAAACTGACCAAAACTAAAGTAGACCAAAAAGAGATGCATATTTTAAGTATTTCTAAATATTTTGAGATATTTATGCGATGTCATTCATATAGTTTTAAAGCCTTAAAAAGAAATCATATATCCCTATTTTATTATTTGATTTATATATTTGAGGTAAAATATGTAAAAATAAATAAATAAAAATACTTAAGGTGTATAAAGCACAATTACACCTTGAAAATTGAAGATATGAAAATTGTTATGACAATTAATCGGCATAGCCCTAAAACAGACAATTCATTGTCAAAATGGCAATTATATGTTTGACAATCGCCTGCCAAATTTCATAATTGTGACAGCCCTGACATGTTTTATAAATGAGGACGATGGTTTTCTCAAAATGATCATATCTCCTGCCATATACACACCCACAATCTTAACCCATGCACTCAGGACACATCTAAAGAGCTGTGAACCAGACCACACCCAAAATGAATGTCTGCACTTGTTCTCTCATCAAGTATTTTCACAATCCTTGAGGGGTTTTCATGTTAGACATCTCCCCTGGGATTAGAGAGTTACAGTATAGGTAAAACTGGCAAACTAATCAAAATTTACAATATATTCTCCATAATTTTGCTGAGATTAAACCTTGAATATTGTAAAGATTTGTATATGTTTTTTTTTTTTAACTATTAAGTTTCCTAAAGACGGTGCTTGTAGTATGCGCCTGCTCATGGATTTATGACTTGCGAGTAAGAGAGTGCTAAAATGAAGATATTTTAAAAGCATCTCTTATTTAAACATTAGCAAAACCTGACAATAAATTCTTGTTCACACCTAGATAGATAAATATAACGATAACTTTAATGAACTTTCAATGGACGATAATGTTCTGCTTATTCTAAGCGCACGCTGCAGATATGTTCACAGTCAAGAACGGGTACTGCTCTACATTTTGCAAAGAAACCAAAAGAAAAACAGATGCAAACAACTTCATAAGAGACAAGACAATGTTGTTGACAATAATGCTGGATACCTGAGGTCATTTTATGGGTTAATGCCTTTTATTCAACTCTTAATACTTGAAGAAAATTTTTTAAAAAACGTTGCCGTTTCTTGAGCAGGAGTTTCAATTTCGTTCATGTGTGTAATGATTAGTGGCGATCCTGTGCTGGAATGTGTTATTTTGAAGATGAGTGCACATTGTGGCTCAATCCCTTTAAAGCTGGATGGATTTTTACTGGCTGTCAATGTTTTTATTGTTCAACAGCTGGAAAAAAAATCGCTTTGAAAGTGATCCCAACTATATCTTTCCTCTGTGTCGTTATCGTTAGTTGTGGAGTAGACTGTTACAGTATTTTTCTTACAGTTAGAATGATTTGTATAACTTTCTGGTTCTAGTTATCATTCTAGTTATCATTCTTGGTGTGAACAGGCCTTAAGTTTGTCATTTCGATTAATTTCTGCGATTGAGTTATTTCGAATTGTCAGTTTTTAAAAAAGTGGGTTCATTGAAACATGTTTTCACTCAGTAATGTTCATAGACATCTCCCCATGAGATTTTACTTACTAGTACCCTGGCATCATGGCCCATTCTGCTAAGTTACTGACAAACTTCATCTGATAGCTTCTGATAGCATGCTGTGAAACCAGGAAGTTCTCACATTCACATAACCAATGGTGAGCATGAATTGGAGGTTGCATTTGTCCTCTAAGACTAATTTGTTTCCTTCATTGATGGAGATTTTTAGGGTTAGGGTTTGGGTTAGGACATATGGTTAACATGCATTCCTGCTCAGTTCTCACTGTATTACATCATTTACAATTGAAAACAATTTGCTTTATGACTTGCTTTTGGTGCCCCTCTGTGGACATTTCACCCAGAAACTCACATGTGCGCATATGCTTAAGAACACTTCCAACTTTGGCCACTGGTGGCAGTAGTTCGAATTTCGGTAAGCACAGGCTGATTTCATCTGAAGAACTTTCATTCGAATGTCTCCAAAATCACACTGAGATCAGTCTGACTCTATACCATGGTGCATAATGATCACCATATGCATCATCATATGCATTTACGAGGCATTTGAAGATACTTTAAAAAAATACCATGATACGTGTCCAAAAAAACACTGTTTTGCTATGATACCATGTACAAAAACCACCAGGCAACCAGTGTATTGGGTACTTTAATGAGCTCTTCTTTTTGTGACAGAAAGAGGAAGACAGAGAAGAGAAGGTAAGAGAGGAGAGACGGGTTGTAGGAGAGCAGGGTCTCTATATTTAGCAGTTCTAATGCTGTCACCATCACTCTCCTCTCACTGTGACAGTTTAGATCTAGCACAGCAGCACAGGGATACACCACCACCTCATCACAATAAGACAGCATCTGCTGCACCCTTGCATCATATACAAACAAGTTTGCTCCAAAATAAGACCACAAATTTTAGAATAGACAGAGTGCCGATTCAAAACTATTATCTGCAAGAATTCAACTCCACACTTAAGTTAATACAGCACATGACAACAGCACCCCTTTGGCAATAACAAAAACAAAATAGAACACAGAACAAAGAACAGGCCTCCCCTTCCAAGCCCCCGCCTGTCTATGTCCCATGCAATAATTTCTAAGTGATTCTTATGAAGCTGAAATTCAATGTAGGGTCAGTAGGTTTAGTATATTACTCTGCCAAGATCTCCATTAGAGAAAGCCTCATGGGTACAGCATAGAATAATGCATTCTAGATGAATCCCATCTCTTTTGGATTTTAATACCATTTTGATACGTCGCTGTGGTTTCGCTTACAAAACAAGAGCTTGACTGAACTTGCAGTTGCAGCTAAAAATGGAAAACTTCAGTGTTACCTGAAGATAAACACATTTTTCAGTTGGATCAGGGAAAATTGATACAAGACAGCACTGAGAGAGACTGCGAGTCGGTCCAAAATACAGACTGAGGAACACACTAATACACACAAAAAAACACACACACACACACAGACCACAGGTGAGTCAGTCCTAACTGATTGGCACCCAGAATAAAGGTATGGTCTCTGTGTAGCTGTTAGTTAGCATCTCTAGAGTGGGACTGAGAGAGGCAGTGTCTCAACTTCTGTCTATGCAGTTCTCCTAGGCATATCTTGGCAAGTTAGAGAACGTTCATCTTTGAGAGACATTGACTGCTTAGGGGCTCTTTCTCACAGGTGCTTTCTCATATGTGTGTATATTGTGAAAGGGAAGCACTTAGTGAAGTCTCTAGTGTGGCAAATGACCCAGTTAGAGCCCAGGTATAGCCAACATAATGAATAAACCTAATCATGTCATGAGTATTGAGGGTAAAATAACACAGGTATGGTTACTAGAAAGTCTTTTTTTAAATGTATTTCTCTTTCTCTTTCCATCTTTCTTTCTTTCTTTCTTTCTTTCTTTCTTTCTTTCTTTCTTTCTTTCATTCTGTCTCTTTCTTTCTTTCTTTCTTTCTTTCTTTCTTTCTTTCAAGATGCTCATGAAATTCTGGTCCTTTTTTGCCCTGAAATCAAAAGAAACCAATATTTTGTATATAGAAAACGAAACCTATTTTTATGGCCATTGAGATGTTTTTCAATGTGATATGGTAATGGCAGCTATTTTTAAAATAGATAACCCATAAAATAACGGAACAGTGAAAGTGAAACTACATTAGATACCCTACGATAATAAGAATTATAGGGTAAAAATGTCTTGAAATTAATGTCAAAATGCTTAAAAAATCACATTGGTCCTAAATGTAGGCTTTGTTTTCATTATGCAAATTTTTTAATATTTATTTGAACTGATTTTGGACTAAATATGATCACTCCATTTATTGGATAACTTTATTGAGAACCACCCTTTTCTTTCCCTTTCCTTTGCCCTCTAAATATCTTCACTGTTTTCTCTTTCTATCTTCCAGCTACACAAAAAGAGTTGCTTGGGGCCAAACCCATTTACATTTACATAAAATTTACTGAAGGACACAATCATAAAAAGGACAAAACAATTGGGGCCTGGGTAGCCCAGTGAGTAAAGACGCTGACTACCACCCCTGGAGCTCATGAGTTCGAATCCCAGGGGGTGGCTGAGTGACTCCAGCCAGGTCTCCTAAGCAACCAATTTGGCCAGGTTGCTAGGGAGGGAAGAGTCACATGAGATAACCTCCTCGAGGTCACCATAATGTGGTTCGCTCTCGGTGGGACACGTGGTGAGTTGTGTGTGGATTCCGCAGTGGATGGCGTGAAGCCTCCACACACGCTATGTGTATGTGTTAATGTGATCAACACGTGAAAATGTTGACAGTCTCAGATGCAGGCAACTTAGATTCATCCTCCGCCACCCGGATTGAGGCGAGTCACTACGCCACCACGAGTGCATTGGGATTTAGGCATTCCAAATTGCGGAGAAAAAGGGGAGTTTACCAGTTTGTTAACCTACCTAGTTATTTGTTCCCATTGTCTGAGTTTGGTGTATATTTCAACCTCCATGTATCCCTCCAGCCATTTGACTCTCCCATTGTTTGTCACGATTCCTACAGTGACCAAAAGATTGTTGTGAGTTTTCTGATCATCTGCACTTTGTTAAAAACAGGGTTGGAGTTTACTTACCTGCTGTTCATGTCATACCTGTGTTTGGATTACCTCACCTGTTTGTTTCACCTCTCATCCCTTTCCTTGTCAATAAACCCTGTGATTGAGTCCATCCTTCTGTCTCTGAGAGTTCCTAATTTGACAGAAGAACAGACCACCTAAATGGACTCAGCAGGTATTCCACCAGCACTGACGAGCACAGTCACTAGGATCATGGGGTGTTCATGGAACTGTTCTGACAGGATCTTCTTCTTCTGGAATATTTTTATGAACTTGCTGCTACAACCCCTATATTGGACTCATACCTCAGAAACATTTATGGAATGGGACTAAACTTTCACAGATCTACAGCTTCTCCAGAGGTGGAGAATCTTTCCTTTGCAGATTATGTTCGAGCCACACTGGCCATCCATTACCCCTCACCATTATAGACATGCGGGAAAGAGGAGGTCACTCCCATCACCCCCAAGGTAACTCCTATCCTAACATTCTCCCCTTACACTGTGGGTTATGGCGGGATCCCTATGCCACCACCGCCAGCTGCTCCGAAGACCACAAAGTGAATGATCCCCCACTGATGTCGGTACGTTTGGCCATGAAGACCATTCCTCACAGATTATCAACACCCATGGCTGCAACGGTTAACGAGCCAGTACCCATGCTTTGACCATACCAGAGCCAATGCCTGTGGCCTTGACTGTCCCAGAGCCTAAGCCTGTAGCCTCGACCGTCCCCGTAATAATGCTGTCCGGAAGAAGATGAGGAGAAGAAGTACCCCTACTCCCCAGTCGCTGCCAGTGTTCAAGACCATGGAGGTCGTTCTCCAGTTGCTGCCAGTGCTCACAATCATGGAGGTCGTTCTCCAGTCACAACCAGTGCTCCCGACCACGGAGGTCATACCCAAGTCTCTGCCTGTGCTCACGACCAAGGAGGTCATTCCCCAGTCTCTGCCTGTGCTCTCGAACACGGAGGTCAGTTCCCAGTCACTAATGGCTCCTTGCTACCAGCCTTCCATGGCTCCTTGCTCCAACCCTCCCTTAGTTCTGCCTTCCATGGCTCCACCCCTCGAGTAGGCCACGGCTCTATCTTCTTTGGCACCCCCCCCTTAGGAAATCTCCTGGCTGAGCCTCCCACAGCTCCGCCTTCCATTGAGCAATGAGCACACTGTCCATCTGAGAATCTACTGATGGCATTTAAATTAAAATGATGTGCCAAAACAACACCCATGGCACCATTTTCATACAAACACGCACATACACAGCATTCTTTCCAGGGTTTTCCAAACCACACCAGTAATATGATATGCATAAATATACCCATAAATCCATCGTTGTGTCCAAAAAACAAGGCGTTGTGTGAGGGTTCATATGCAAACAGATGAACTTAGCTTGCAGAGATACATGGGAAAGAGGGGATTCAAAAAGAAAAGAAGGGTGTGTGTGTGTGTGTGTGTGTGAGAGAGAGAGAGAGAGAGAGAGAGAGAGAGAGGATAAAGGGTAATGTACTACACCATAGTTGGCCCCATAAAGTAAAAAATAAGATGGGAGTGAGAGAGTGCAGGAGAAAGAGAAAAAAACAAGAGAGGAAAGATAGAGGAGAGCCTGAACTTTTATGATAATTTATGTAATAAGTCATGTCTGATGCAGAACCAGATGATTTATCTTGGCTTCCAGGGATGTGCTTCTTTTCTGGACTGTCTTTAATGTGTAAGGGCATAAGAAGAAACCAGTATCTCTTCTCTCAACTCACCGACACCACTATAGGCAGCCAAGTCCTCCCTCAGAGGAGAAAACTGACTCTTGCCTGGCAGAGTGCCCTGCCCTCCGTACATACACTTACTGAAGAGGACGAATCAGATCAGAAAAAGGGAGATCTTGGTGAACTGCAGACGATGTGTGTGCGTGGGTGCGTATATGTGTGTAAAAAGCTTTGTGCATGTATTAGTTTCTAACTTGAGCATTATACCTGAATTCCCCCAGGGAGGATCCTTTGAAAGGTACTGTATTTTCTTTGTCCTGTTTTTCTTAAAAAGGAGCTTAAGCTAAATTGATTAATCACACACCATGCAAGAAATGACATGTTTTCTAAAGAAGTAATTTAAAACGCTTTAAAAAACGCTTTAGCATTAAAGGGATAGTTCACACAAAAATTAAAATTTTGTCATTGTTTACTCTGAGGCTAACACTCTAAATGCATTGTAAAAACATTTATTTTTGTGTCAAGAATAAAGAAAGTCATAAGAGTTTAGAACAACATAAGTAAATGATGACAGGTTTTTTCATTTTGAGTGAACTACAAAACAACTGTAGTTTAAAACAGCACATTACAGCAGCACAGAGCTTATGACCTCATGACATAAACAGTCTTCGCTCACATTTATGTAGCTGAGAGGAACATATTCAGGATGTCCCGTTTCGCTCAAAGAGTTGCCACAGGCCATAAAAGCCACTAATTATGGCCAAAGCCTGGCTTTTGGTTAGCCATCATAATGATTTTCTAATGACACAGTCCAAGTACAAAACCAAAACAGGATCCCACTAAGCTTGAAGGCGTTTGTGGGAGAGCACAGAATGTTTAGTGAGTGCAAGCCCTCAACAAACGTAGTCTTTTTCACAAGGGAAGGAATATGTTTTGAGAGTTTAGTAAAAGCTGTTGGGCCAAGGAAAAATGATGACCCATCCAAAGTGATTCTACTATATTCATGCAAGTCAAACTAGTTTTATTTTTCATTTTTTTATTTATTTATTTCTTGAACTGTGATATTTTGATATACTCTAGACAATTCATATATTGTCATATCACAAAGTTGGAATATCCCCTTCAGTGCATGCATATACTGTAGTATGTTCTCCCATGTATATCTTGGCACACAAGAGTGGTCAATGTCTAAGTTGATTGACAGAAGTACACTTGGAAGTAAAGGTCCTGGGAATCCAACCAGGCCAATATTAGCAAAGTCATATACTGTATCGTTCTTCTTAGGAAATACCATAAACATTTTAAGCTTCAACCAATGGTTCAAAAATGAGTCCGGTCTGTTCTGTTATGTGGACATCAGGGAAAACCATGCTAAATGCAAATAACAAAATGTAACTTATCACATAATCAAGCATAGTTACGATAGAAGAATAAACAGGCAACTTGAGGAGAAAGTGCTTTCCATATCTTTTGTTGTTGACATCAAAGGCCAAGTCAAAATCATTTTAACACAATTTTTCTGTCATTTGGTAGAAGCTAGCCAAATAGACAGATACCAATATGGACAGGTTGTGTGTCATGTCATCATGCTCAAATACCATGAACAAAAATGTAGTTAATGGTAATATTAAAAATGGTTAATGTTTGACTAAAATACATTTTTGTTTACTTTTGTATGCTTAACAGTTTTATCACTGTGTTGGTTTGTAAATTGATGTGTAATTATAAAATATTAAACAAAACCGGTTGAGAAGCACTGCTCAACCTGGGAATAAAATTATGATGAACCTGCACAGTTATAAAGGAGAAATCAAGGATGCATAGTCCTGGAAAATCATCTACCAAAACAAGAATATTCAGGGGGAAAAAATAAAGAGAGTACAGAGAATCCCAAGGGAAATACTCTTTCAGAACTAAAAACTAATTGCATTGCTTAGCCAACCAAGAGCCATAGGAAAACCCCAACATGAAATCCAATTCCATTCGCATGGGTTAAACTCACAGTCACACAGTGACAAGCAAATGTTAAATTCAGGTCCTTACTGGTAGGCAGACAGCATCTCAAGGAGCGTCAATTAAAGTAGCACAATAACGAGCAATAGAAGGGGAAATTAGTTCAGGCAGCAGACTGTGAAAACTCCCTGAATTAGAAAGGTGAAACAGACAGGTAACCTAAGAAGGGAAGCAGCTTGCTCAGCACTTTATCAGCAAAAACTGAAGGCCCACTGTTTATTGAAGGCCTGGGCCTTTTATTGAAAACTAACAACCTAACACAGGAATAGTTCACTCAGAAATTAAAATTCTGTCATAAATTACTCACCCTCATGTCATTCCAAATTTTTCCTATGTGTCTTTCTTTCTTCCAAGGAACACAAAATTAGCTATTTATTTAGCAGAATGTCCTACTCTTACTCCAACCTAGTCTTATAGAATGAACATTACAGTAACTACATTTTTGTAAACTGTCAGTAGAGGCCCTACAAAAACTGTTTTATTCACTTTCACACAAATCAGGACTACAACTGTTGATTATGACTTTATAAACACGTATTGCTCTATTACTCACACACTGCTACTGTATGTTATGATCTCTAAATGCATATTTATAAAACGAGACATTTTAATGCTTGTATTACAGACCCACCTACATTTACAACACACTTATTCCTATATGATTAGCTTCTGCGGTAGCTAACCTGATAGAGTGTTGGACTATGGACTCGGAAGACCATGGTTTGAGCAACCAGCTGACACAAGACACAGAAGTCATAAAAGCAACATGAAATGAGGTGGTTGCTTCAGAATATGTTCTTTTCATCACTTTCGGTTAGGTTTAAGCTAACATTTTAATTTAGGGAGGTACGTTTTACTAATTAAAACCTAATATCTAATATTCACCTTAAAATCCTTGTTTGATTGTGACACCTTTTCACTTGCTTTTGCCACCCCCTACTGGACATTTCACTGGGAACTACAGCAAAATATGTAATGAAGTACATCATTTCTTTTTGCATAACTTTTGCCATGGTCATGTAATATTCATGAGATCAAACAGTCTTTTCCACACAATGAAGGTGAATGGTGACCACCTTAAAATCTTACATTTCAGTCACAAAAAGCTATCATATGGCCTTAAAAGCGTTGGATTAAATATAGAGCAGGGATTAAAAGCTGTAGGGACAACTATTATGATGCATTTGTGTCCTTTCTAGAGCTTGAAAAGTGAAAATCCTGGTCTCCATCCACTTTCATTATATGGAAGAGAGCAGCTTAGACATTCTGCTAAACTTTTCCTTTATTTCAGTTTCACTGAACAAAGTAAGTACTATGGGTTTGGAACAGCATAAAGGTGAGTAAATGATGCCAGCATTTTTATTTTTGTGTTAGTAAGGAATGAAACCGATATGATACCTGGATCGGTATCGGGTCCGATACTGACGTTTTTACCCTTATCAGGTATCGGTCTGACCAGCCCAATCCAAATCCAATACCGCATGTTGGTCATTGATGTTACTATCAAGCTCAAAGAATGACATAACCTTTAAATCACCATTAAAGTAGTCCATATAACTTGTACATTTTATTCAGACTCTTACAGTCATCCAAAAGCTTTGTGAATAGCAAAAGGCTGTGTTTAAAAATAAATATACAGTCAGCATGCACAGCTAAGTCTCTAGCACCACGCTTTACAAAGGCTCGTAAAGCACTGCTTAGCGCAATATGTAGTCGCTCCAAACAAACTCCATCTCAGATATAGATAATTAATATTGTTATTATTATTTTACTATACATTGGTAATACAGTTCAGTTGTAATTTCTTAAGGGTTTTATTTTAAAAGTCTGGCACTGAGCACTCCAGGAAGTCTGTGTTTGAGTGTTTGTGTAGGCTAATTCACAGTAGTGTCATACGCTTCTCATTCAACAGCTGGTAAAATGCTTGTCCGGTGCCATTCTCAATGCATGTTATAAGCTGACCAATCTATTGATCAAATTGGGTTCCAAAAAATTACTGTGTGATTGAAAAGTAAATTGATATACTAATAAAACTAAATTGAAATAAATAAATAACAGAGAGAAAGAGAGAGATCTGAAACCATTTACCATAACCAAGTCCAGATGCAAGTTAAAATGTATAAAGAGAAATTGCTTCTTATACAGAAGACTTTTAACAATCATTTAAGCCCAAAAGTATAGTAATATATAGGCAACAAAACAAAAACACTATGAGATTTGGGTTTCCTTGGGAACAATAAGTAAAAAAAACAATAATAATGCCTTTTCCCATGCAGTCTATATAAATTCCATATATTTATATATAGATTTGTTTATTATTCTGCATGCAAGCAGGGGCTCTCACAAAAGCAGTCTCCAGCAGAGGCTGTGAGCATCCATAGAGCAACAGTGTCAAAGTCAGATGAAGCCAGACGGAAGAGATGTGTCCTACCTTTGAAGGGCAGGAAGACTCGTGGAGCAGAGGCGGGTGGAAGGGAAGACAAAGGGCTGCTGTGGACAGAGACAGCTGAGAACACAGAGACCAGAAGGCTCCGCAGCAGCACCAAAGTCCCGGCACCCCGCATGATCGCTTTATCCAAAGAGCCACAAGGGATTTCTTCGGACCTGCACGGGGTAGAGATGATAACGTGGGTGAGGGTCAACATTAGGCACAAATATGAATGTGCTGAAAGAGTTTAATCATTGCATTCACGGTCGTTACAGCGAGTCTGCTGTCATCAATTTATACGTTTATTTACTGTAATTGTGTTATGATCTTTGCACCTGAAACCTTCATTTTCTGTTGCACGTGCATTCGCGCTGTCTACAACAGTTTTCCCCCCTCTTCTCAAATCTAATTAAATAAGACAGGTCCGTCATCAGCACACTGTGATAAGTTGCCTGCTAAAGATGTAACTGGAATAAATTCAGTTATCAGTAGCAGTGTAATTTCCATTTTAAACAGTCGATAAATCATTAGGAATATTTATTTTGTTTTCAGTCGCGCGCAATGGACACATCCTCTTCAAAAATGAATAATAAAGTATATAATTCTGCGATTTTCACAGCTGTGCTGTGAAACATAACAGATCTAAAAAATAATAAATATATAAATAAATGTATTAAAACAAATAGCTTAAATAATAATAATAACTCAATTAAATTAATTAAATAATAAAATAAATGTAAAAAAAAAAAAAAAAAAACGTCAGACTTCTGCTAAACAAGTGTTTGTGTTTGCCTCATGTCTAGTAAAGGAGGCATGTTGTGTATATATTCGTGGAGGAATTAAATTTGATTATTTGCATGATGGCAAGTTTATATATATATATATATATATATATATATATATATATATATATATATATATATATATATATATATATATATATATATATATAACAGAGACCTCACCTACAAGACGTCCGTCACAAGCAATCCTGTCTGTTCCAATGTGCAAATCATTTGCAATCCAGTCAATCTATCCAATCTGTCAAAAGTAAAGCGTCCGTCATTCAGTGAATGCACATGTCCACAAAGTAGTCGCTCCTTTAAAGTAATTTCTCTAGCTCTGACTCCGTGTTAGCTTTAACGAAGTGTCAGTCTCTGTGTCTCTGTGTGAGTTTTTAAACGCGTCTCATATGGGTTTGTCCAAGCAGAAGCAGTGTTGTGTGGTGCGCTCTTCATGTCCACTGACTGTCTGTCTGCTACTGAAGTAGTCTGGCAGGTGGATGAAGCGCTGTGACTCCCCCTGGGCGGAGACTTACCTTAAAAGTAACACCCATTTATGTTTTGCATGCATTTAGACATTGTGAATACATACAGCGAAATCAAAACAGAAACACACGATATATATAGTTATTATCAGTAACTATACTGGCACGAGATCATCACGCGCAAACATGCGCACGACTCGCTCGCACTTTTTCCTGCTCGCGCTCTATCTGCTGTCACCCTGGGCAACGCCCACGCGATACAAGCGCTCGCAAGAGTAGCGTACAGTTATTATGAGATAAAAGGCAACATTTTCAGTGCATTGATCTGAAAAGAAAAACTGTGTCTTTAATTATAATTCTATCTATGTTTTGGTTGGATTGCTACTTCATGTCCAATATAAAATCTGGGTCCTGCAGCAAAGCCAGTTGACAAACAATGCTTTGTAGCATAGATGCTAATCTATTGCATTCTGACTGATCAGCATGGAAATAAAATTATAATAGAATTGCATTGTTAAAAAGGAGACAGCAGTCCTGGAACATAGTCAACAATAGGCCAAAGATACTATCCTTTCACTTTTAGCTGTTGCTGAAAATACTCGATATAAACAAAACTGAAAGTTGATGCTGAACAACTAAGTTGTTCTAACGTCATTTTTAAAATGTTGCTGATTAATATAGCAAATGAGAATCTCCGAAATAAATACTGAGGCTTTAGGCTTTATTTTGAGAATGTATACTTATTAGTTCCCCGTCTGTCGCTCACTTCGAAGTTATGTCGAAGAAGCCACACTAGGGGTCTCTCTTGAGCGCCGAATATGCCTCTGGTCTATGAAAAATAGCCAATGAGAAGTTGGCAGACAGTATTTGCATACCCCGCCCCGGACATACGGGTATAAAAGCGGGGAAATACCTCGAGTTCATTCAGAAATTTTCTTCAGAGCCGATGGTTGTGTATGCAGCCAGCTGCGAGTCACACACCAGTTCCTGCCCTGTTCCTCTGATGCTCTGCTTGCTGTTGGATCTACGGCGCACTTCAGCGGCTTTTCTCCTTCTCTGCACGGCAGTGCAGCTTGCCCCTGGGCACTTTGACAGCGCAAGAGAGTTAAAAGAATTATATAAAAGAGTGATTTTCTCTATAAAATAGTATTTTCCTCTGAAAGAGCTTTACGCAGCGGCGTTGAACGTCCTTTTCAGGAGTCATCTTTTTAAAGATTCCATTCCGCCCCTGTGTAGTTCCTGGATGCGGTAGAGTGCTCTCCGCTTTAGATGGCCACAGGCGTTGTCTCATGTGTTTGGGCAGCGATCACACCGAGGCAGCATTTGTGGATGGTTCATGCTCTCACTGCAAGGGCATGACCATGGCAACGTTGCAGTCATGGCTTTCTTTCAACAGAAAGCCCGCCACTCCAGCCACCCCCCGCGTCGTTCCTTCTTCCCACGGGATTGAGGACGATGCGGCTGGCACTGGAGGCAATCTGGGGACTCGTTGATCCTGTCCGTGCTTGAGGCAACAGCAGCTCGCCTCACGACCAGCATGCCTACCCTCTAGAGATCACTCCGTCCCCCGGTGAGGGCCGGGAGGAGAATCTTTTGTTGGATTTATTTCATTTGCCCACATTCTCAGTAAAAGAGCTATTTCCTTTGTCTCTGGGTCACCTGGCCCGCAAATGCCGTTATCATGGCACTCTGCCACCAGATATCAACAGTCCCAGCAAGCTGGATGCGGACTTTCCGCCTTCAGCCCCATGACTCTTCCCCGGCCGGCTGGTTCCGACGAGTCTAGAGGACGCCTACGTTGGACCTCCTCCTCAGTCGTTAACCCGCCCCCTGTCGGGTGTGAGGAGCAAGGTAAGTGCTTTGAAACTTTTCTCAGCACCAGAGCCTCGGGACACTTCTTCACCTCCCGACGTCGTTTTACTTGCTCCACCCCGCTGCGAAGCCCCGGCAGGTACGTCAAAATCAATCGTCCCCTTGGTGCCTCTAGCACGGAGTTTGGATGCGTGGCTTTCACTTCCCAACCCCTCTCGCTGGCTGGCCTGGACCATCTGACTCGGTTACGCAATTCAGTTTGCCAGGCCTCCACCCCCCTTCACGGGCGTCCGATTCTCCACAGTACACAGCGAACATGCCAAATCCCTGCACACGGAAATCGCTACTCTCTTATTCAAAGACGCCATAGAGCCTGTCCCTCCAACCGAGATGAAGAAGGGTCTCTACAGCCCTTACTTCATCGTACCCAAGAAAGGCGGCGGCTTATGACCGATCTTGGACTTGCGAGTTTTCAACCAAGCTTTGCACAAACTCCCGTTCAAAATGCTCACGCAAAAACACATCCTAACCTGTGTTCGGCATCTAGATTGGTTCGCAGCGGTAGACCTGAAGGACGCGTACTTCCACGTCTCAATTCTGCCTCGACACCGACCCTTCTTACGGTTCGTGTTCTATCTTCTTTGCCCTGTGGAAGTTTCTCCTGCTAGTTCAAGACAAACATGTCCTGATGGTTTGCAGCGGTCACAACGTCGAAGTGAGCGACAGACGGGGAACGTCTAGGTTACGAATGTAACCTCCGTTCCCTGATGGAGGGAACGAGACGTTGTGTCCTCCCGGCCATGTCGCTGAGCCGAGCCACTGCAGTGGCCGGACCATTTCCGGCTCCTCAGAAAAATCTTGAATGTACTCGATGTATTTCCCTGCTTTTATACCCGTATGTCCGGGGCGGGGTATGCAAATATTGTCTGCCAACTTCTCATTGGCATTTTTTCATAGACCAGAGGCATAGTCGCGCTCAAGAGTGACCCCTAGTGTCACTTATTCGACACAACATCTCGTTCCCTCCATCAGGGAACAGAGGTTACATCCATAACCTAGACGTTATATATAGCCTGTGCAAGAATATCAGAGATTCCTATTAGCTACATTAATCTGCAACATTTAAAAAATTCAGTATCTAAAAATCAAATTTTTGACATTGCACGCATTGATCAGGAAAATTTGCCATGTATACAGTATCATAGCAGTAATTAGTGATGTGGTGTTTGTTGTGATTCAGTGAGAGAATCCTGTAATACTGAATCCATGACAGCATATTATTTATTCAAAACTTTCTCTCTTCTGTTCTTGTACTGTTGTTCAAGAGTTCCCAATCCATAACAGTAATTTATTTTATGCAATTATTTTGTTGGAGATAATGGCATGTTACAGCCGAACACATGAGGATTATGTGAGATTTGCTGTTGCTTTTCTGCAGTCACGGTGTAGTTGCAGCAGTGCTAATTTAGAGATTTAAAATATATTTTAATGCAACATGCCCTCTCAAAGTCCCTCTGTTTCACATCAGCATAGTAGAGCACTGGAATCAGAAGTGCAGTGGGGATGTTGAATGAATGTTGTGTAAAAGGATTTGTGCAAAAAGGCACAGCTTGATTTTTGACCATGTTTGCGCAAAACATGTCCAAAGTGGTGCCAGTCAGGACCATTTGTAATTCATGGAATAATTGCAAAACCCACACCATCCTCAACAGAAATACACAAACATTTCCTTAAAAATATTTCCTGAATTACATTTTCTTCTGTTTTCTTTTACTGTTTAATGTTGAGTTTACAACAAATTACCTTGAGGAAAAAGACTAAGAGAGATTTATTTCAGTGAGGGGGGTTAGTGTTATTAGTAATTGCTCAACTGACCCAATATTTCATGTTATATGCAATTTGTCCCTTTGTATATTGTATCTTATTGTTTTGACTGGCCTGGTTTATCAAAACCAACATTTCTTTCTCAAATATCATGTTATTCTTGTTATTTTTGCTTCTGTCTCCTAAATTAATAAACTACACAATATGGCATTACATTCATCCAATAACAAAAGTTATTAGATCTGCATTATAATGAGACTTTTATGTCATTAGAAATACAAATCTATATATGAATCAAGCAAACAATGAAATACATTTCTTAAAACTGAAGTTTATATCAGTCGAATATCTCTTTCAGTGATATCAGATAAATCTGAGGTTTCTCTTTGAAGCTGGAATGTGGGTGCAAGCTTTCTCTCCCTCTGTCTGATGAAGCCAGTGAAGAAGCACAAATGAAGATAGGGAGATTAGATAGAGACATTTCTTTCTCTCGACACCTGTCTGCAATTGAAGCATGTCATTCTGTGTTTGTGAGTGTGTATTTCCATACAAAGGGAAACAGACAGAATTCTGAAGTCTTAATAACCAAAATTACTAACTGTGCTTTTGTTTCAAAAGCTTTGGCAATGGAAACTCATTTTTATTTTGATAATTGATTAATCTAATGATTATTAGAATGATCATTCGACTATTTGTCGATTATTGCAACAATTAATAATTAGCTCTTAACCGATTATTCTGCTTGTGCCCTGACTTAAAAGGTTGTATTAAACATGCTTACTAACAATCAAGAGGTCAAAATCATCTTTACCTCTAAATGACGTTCTATGACTTAAAGGGGAAAAACTACTTTTTGTTAAGTTTAATTCCTATTGTTTAAAAAATCCTATTATTATCAAGTTTTTTTGTTTTGTTTTCCATTTAAATGGTCTAAAAATCATCAAAACAAGATACATTTACTTGAGAAGCAACATAAAGAGATATTTAGGCTTGCTGTGTATCTTAAATATACAGTAAGTGCATTTTGTATATGTGTATTTTTTCAATTGTTTATACTTCTGCGAGTGCAGTAAAGACAAAATATACTTATATTTAAATTGTATTCTCTAAAAGTCATTCTAAATATATTATATGCTGCTTCCCAGGTGAATGCATCTTTTTTAAAGGATTTTTAGATATTTTAAAATATTTGTATTTTTAATATTATATTCAAAATTATCAGATAACAATTTTTTCTTCCACAGTGCAGCTGCTAATGTAAATGTATGCTGTTTTAAAGGAGTTTTCAATATTTGTATTGGAAAACAAGACAAAAAGAACAAATCAATAATGTATTTTGTTGCAGTGTATAATGGGACGAAGATTCTCTCACCTGTTCACTACAATCCAGGGGTGGACTGGGAAGAGAAATCAGCCTGGGATGTTACATAGGAACTCACATTTGCCATTTTGTGGCCTGTTCTGCATAACACAGCGGCTCATTTCAGCTTAGTCCCGGTTCTCCCACCCCTGATCAGCATCAAAGTGCGACAGCCCACCGGGAATATGCCCGGTATGCCAGAATACCAATCCAGCCCTGTTTCAATCCATCTTTAACTCACAAAAAAACAAACTCTCTTGTATTAATAAAGCTGTGTATTGCCAATTTTATTCACAATAAGAACTGCACAGTGACATATATTATGTATCAATAAATCAAGAGCCATCACGTTATAATCTAGCTGCATTAAGTGTGCACGCTCAAGGGATGAGCATCCCCGTGACAGAGTGTGCATCAGCCTGGTTCAGTTGCAATCCCCCCGCCTTAGATCGGTATATTCGCGCATCTCATAGAAGAGGTGCTGACCGCACAGAGAAATGCCAGTTTCGGAGTTTGTAGTTATTTACATGATCTACTTCCATATTTGTTTAAATTTAATTAAGCTAAATTTAAATGCATTAAATATAACTGCATTTAAGATATAACGCCAGGGTGTTTCCTTTAAAGAGCTCCGCTCTACTTATTCCACAACGAGAGTGCTTCTGTATTTATTTATTTTGTATTTTTGCATTATATTTCCCTCATACTCTGCAAACTATATCACCTGAAGCTGGTTGGAAAGTTTGGAGTGTGTCTGTGAGTTGTTTTCTTCCTCTGCTTTCTTCCTTTCCTCAATCAGGCACGAACTGCAGTGCTGCTTTAGCGTGTCATCATTAGAGTGTAATGTGATCTTGTGTTATGTTCAAGAGAGATCAAATGACTATTTGACAACTCAAATTTTAGTCGGCAATTTTTTATTACGACGTTGCCGATAACATCGACTAAACGTTTCAGCCCTAGTTGCAACAACAATATCCTCGAATATGAAATATGAATACTGTAAGTGAGAGCATGTGAGCCGTGCTCTGGTAACAATTGGCTCAAGCAGGCAGATAACAGGTGTGAGCCAGGATGACAATGAAACAGCAATGCAGAATGGCCTTGATTTTCAAACCAAGCCAAGGCAATTACCACTCTCAGCTCAGTAAAGCATCTCATTATCTCTGCATCAGCAGTCAGTCAAAGCTCATGAGTGTGAGGATATTCCAGTCATTTTCATATGATTTTGTGCTGATGCATAGAATTGAGATGGAGATGTATTAATGATGGTGGATTAAGTGATGGATCTGTAGTTTATTCAATAAAGACAGATTATTTATGCATTCAATTTAGTATGAATTGTTTCTATTAAAATTGTTACCTATTAAAGTGGATTAACCATTATGGAGTCATATGGATTACTTTTGTACTGCCTTTATGTGCTTTATGTGCTTTTTTTTTTGGAGCTTTAAAGTTCTGGTCACCATTCACATGCATTCTATGGACCTGCAGAGCTGAGATATTCTTCAAAACATCTTGTTTGTTATCTGCACAAGAAAGAAAGGCTGTTTCAAAAATCTTGCTCAGTGTTTAAAACTGTCTACTCGAGTTGATTTATTTTCCATCATCTCAGAATATAGAATCTTTTTTCAATGTAATTTATATCTTTAAGCCTGTGATCTTAACATTTAATGTATGGCTATGACTATTGCTGAGTAGCTTTTTCCATTTTAATTAACTGAATTATTTTCTGTGGCTCTTTGTGACTCTTCATAATCTCCTTTATGATTATCATTTAATTCCATGATTGTTCAACCAGATGCTGGGTCATTTAGATCCAATTAAAATCACATTCAAAAGAGAGAGATTTTTATGGATTTTTATGGTGTGTGTTAGAATCAGATTTGACATTATTATGGAATACTGTTAGTTGGTTCCATAGCCTCATCCTACATTTTCTTTGATAATAGTAAAAAAAAAAAACAACAAAAAAAAACTTTTGTCTGGATAAAAATTGATGGGCATTAGAGTAGAATGGAAAAACGCTTATCACATAAAATCAAGGAAAAGTTGGACTGGAGGAAATGACAAATCGTTTGTAGTTACTTCAACGATGGAGGACAAGGAAAAGTGGTCTACTTGCTGTTTTCCTTGAGAGATAAATATGTTGGCACCCAATACATTCTGAATACTATGTCAGAATTATAAACACTTTATTCATTTTGGACACAATCTCTGATTCCCTCTGACAAATATGCTGATTTACTGAATTAGGTAAACTCAAACAAATTAAAATGCTGCTTTTTGGCATAAATATGTCAAGCATTCCAAAAGCTAAACCTTTTATGACACACTCATATTTATTGATATGTACTGAATACATCATAAATAGTGCCGTTTCATGCATGTTCATGGAAAGGATTACAAACACACACACACACACACACACCCACACGATCAAGTTCATAAAAGTCAGTGCTTAGTTTTGCCTGATTTCCTTCAAGGCTTTCAGGAATATGCATGTTTGCTCTCTCTCTCTCTCTCTCTCTCTCTCTCTCTCTCTCACACACACACACACACACACAAACAAACTAACAGGTCAAATCAGCTCTGAAGCATGTAATGACTGATCCTGCTGATACTTCAGTCACAGCACAGGAGCTGCCACCGCTTTTACCTGTGAGATAACACATTATAAATGCACAGCCCCCTTCGCCACTCTCAGCTCACCAGCCTGCTGTTCATTAGCATTTAAATGGGAAAAATATAGTCGTGTTTGGCTGTAAGTCAAATACCTATAGCAAAGAGATGAGTGACTTTGTTGGACTTCCCATAAAATCCTATGTTTCTACTGAATCTACCCAGGGGTGGATTTAGTCATGGGCGACATGATTACATCTTGATAAAATATTAAAAAGAAAATGAAAGAATTGTGCACAATAATGGATCACTGTAAAACAGTAGATAGGGTAAATTTTAATGTCATTTAAAACTAATCTTTTAATCTGTAGATCTTGATGGAACAGACAGAATTCCTAAACAGATGAGGATGGTGGGACAATTCACCCCAAAATTATAATTGTATAATTATTTACTCACCCTCATGCCATCTCAAACTTGTATGACTTTCTTTATTCTCTGGATTACAAATGAAGATATTTTGAAGGATGTATATGTTTTTGTCCATACAATGTACTGTAAATCAATGGGGTCCAAAACATCAAAGCTCAAAAAAGGACATAAAACCAGCATAAAAGTTATCATCCAACTCAGGTAGTTTAATGTATTTATTCCGAAATGAAACTATCACTTGTACGTGTTTACCATCAACCTTTTGTCAAACATGGTACATTTGAAAAATATCCTAAAAAAAAACTTTGAAACACCTGAAAAGCCTGTGATGCTATCATTTTAAATCGCATCTGCGCTTAATTTCATCCATCCATCCATCCATCCATCTTCAACCGCTTATCCGAAGTCGGGTCGCGGGGGCAGCAGCTCCAGCAGGGGGCCCCAAACTTCCCTATCCCGAACCACATTAACCAGCTCTGACTGGGGGACCCCGAGGCGTTCCCAGGCCAGTGTGGAGATGCAATCTCTCCACCTAGTCCTGGGTCTTCCCCGAGGCCTCCTCCCAGCTGGACGTGCCTGAAACACCTCCCTAGGAGGCGCCCAGGGGGCATCCTTACCAGATGCCCAAACCACCTCAACTGACTCCTTTCCACGCAAAGGAGCAGCGGCTCTACTCCGAGCTCCTCACGGATGACTGAGCTCCTCACCCTATCTCTAAGGGAGAAGCCCGCCACCCTTCTGAGGAAGCCCATTTCGGCCGCTTGTACTCGCGACCTAGTTCTTTCTGTCATGACCCAACCTTCATGACCATAGGTGAGGGTAGGAACAAAAATTGACCGGTAGATCGAGAGCTTTGCCTTCCGGCTCAGCTCTCTTTTCATGACAACGGTGCGATAGAGCGAGTGCAATACCACCCCCGCTGCCCCGATTCACCGGCCAACCTCCCGCTCCATTGTCCCCTCACTCGTGAACAAGACCCCGAGGTACTTGAACTCCTTCACTTGGGGCAATACCTCCTTCCCTACCTGGAGTACGCACTCCATCGGTTTCCCGCTTAATTTCAACATAGCCTAAATGCACATGAAAACCGCAAACCTGGCAACACTGTGTCTTATAAGTACAGCTCTCTGTGCACGTGTCACTCACGATGATGTGTGAATGACCATCTCTCATAAATGTGCCAAGGAGTTTGCAGATGTCAACATTTATAGTAAATTTATAGAGGATTTCTGTCTGGATAACTTATGCTGCCTTTATGCCCTTAACGAGCTTGAAAGTTTTGGACCCCATTTGACTTACATTGTAGGGACAAAAACACCTCATACATCCTTCAAAATGTCTTCGTTTGTGTTCTGCAGAAAAAGGAAATCATACGAGACAAAAATGAGGGTAAAATGACAAGATAATAATCATTTTTGGGTGAAATTTCCCTTGATACTACAGTATGCACTCCTGTGAGCAACACTGTCACTATATGACATTGAGCTATTATCAGGCTTATGGAGTGGATACAAAACGTTCCTGTCTGGATTTAGCACTTTAACCTTAGCACAAGAGTTGTATCTCATTACCTGATCTGTATTTTGAGTTATGGAAAGACATGATTCTGTGCCTGAAAGATAAATCTGTTGATATTTGGAACATGTAGCTTTCAAAGATGATAGCCTTGCTGTGATGATAACTTGATCTTTTCCAGATCCTCAACTGGTTTAGCCAATCTAAAACTGTTGCAAGGGAAATGTTTAAGTTAAGGTTATGCATGTCTCATGTTGCCCACCACAAAGAAGCCACATCACACTTTAATAATGTTTTGTCTGTGGTTTACTTGGTGGTTTTTGTGACAGCCTCAGTGTTTTGGGATTTTCTGAATACTATTCCTGAGTACAGTAAATACAGTAACACTGAGTGAGCATCACTGAATTTTCATTTTTCCTAAAACCAAAGGCTTCACTTTATATCACATATGGTCACATATGGATGTAATCATGGCTGTTAAAAACTAAGGTGTCCCACGAATAATAACAATGGTTTCATTTTCAAAATGGTTCCCATCTGAAAGAGGCTCTCTTCTCACAACATGTGGCCAGCAGGGTTGTGTTATCACCGTCACCACCACAAACTGGCCCACAAAACCACAAACAAATCAAAAACAAAAATCTATGTAGATGAGTAACCCAGTGAATGCTGAGGAGACATGATCCAAATCTGATCTGCTTTCTTTAAATACAGGGATGCCGCTGGCCAAATTGATGCCCTACACAGAGTTCCGGGGGGGGGGGGGGGGGGGGGGGGGGTCTCGTGATATGAGCGTGAAGCAATTGTCTGTGTTCCGCAACTGCTTTTGGGTCCTTGAATAATGTATTATGTGCGATTAAGGGCAGCCGGTGGACTTTCTGGAGCCCTCCTTGGGTAAGATGCTGGCCCCCATAGAGTTGGTGCCCTACACAGACTGCATAGTATGCGTGTATTGAGTGGCGGTATTGTTGATATACAATATGCAATACAATAATCCAGTACTCTAGTGACCAGCAATGGGCTAAGGACATCAGATTGAAGTGAGTGAAGGTTTGTTTCTTAAGTGAGTGAAAAGAGTTTCCGAAAAGAAAAGTATGGTTGTGTTGCGTCTTTTGGAAAAGAATGATCCAAGTCTAGGATGTACAAGATCTAATTCACTTGGGATTAGATGAATTAAATGAGAAAAGCAGGAGGAAAAGCAAAAACTACTGATGTGGGTCACCACGGATTGCAGTCTGAAGAGTAGAAGATAAAAATTATAAAAATATAAAACATTAATATGGATAAAATACAACATAAATGTGTCATAAAAGTACAAACACAGTGACCGGGAGGCAGAGGGGACTGCCCAAGGGAGACGTGGGTCTGCCAGCAGGGGGACACACACGGGGGATTAATCCGTGAAGGCCAACCCTGTGGAGCACCTATTCCAGTAGTTACTATGTTAATGACTGAGGAGGAGATCCTAAGTAGGCGTCCTCTGGACACGTCAGAACCGGCCAGCCGGGGGACAGCAGTCGTGGGTCCGGAGGCGAGGGGTCCGCGTCCAGGGTGTCAGGACTGGCGATTTTTGGTGCCAGGTTGCCATAAGAACTGCATTTGCGGGCCAGATGACCCAGGAAATGATGAAATAGGTCTTTTATTGAGAATGTGGATATCGCATCCCGAAGGGTTGCGGCAAAGGAAATATGGGTAAATGAGGAGTTGTCTGTTTACCAGCTCCGGAGCAAACGTCTCGTTCCCTAGGTCGTCCATCTCAGGAATGCTTGGGAGCCTTCCGGGTCCTCAAGGTTGTCCGAGAGACGGGGGGTGTGCGCTTCCTGCAGGGCTCTCGATGCTGGGGCTGAGATCTGGGCCCAGGTTGAGGTGGAGCTGCATGGTGTTTGGAAGCTGCAGGAGGACTGAGCAGCGTCCAGACCCGAGGAACCAATTGTCTAGCTGAGAGGGCTGTGGGGAGGACAGAGAGTTCTAGTCCAACCCAACGCAAGCATGTCGGCCATCTGGGCGTCAGTCTCAGACTGACCCAAAGGCTGCAGCCCAGTCAATTCTTCCACGTCAGACGCCGGGACGCTCTCCGATGCAGCGGCGAATTCATCATCCAGCTCGGCGGGTCTGAGGGACTAGTCGGACTGGCCTTGAAAAGAGATGCTCTCACCTCGAGCCAGGATGGAAGTCAACGAGAGTGCCGGGGAGAGGGTGGTTCATGGGGATTTACCCGGCGAAACCGAGCCCTCTGCCATCCCCAAATCGCCTCCATCGCCAGCCGGGTCATCCACAATCCCATGGGAAGAAGGAGCGACGTGGGGGGAAGTTGGAGTGGCGTTCCTTTTAAGGAAGGAAATCTGCGACCGCAACGTTGCCATGGTTAATTTCTCACAGTGAGAACAAGAACCATCCACAAACTCTGCCTCAGTGTGAACGCGGCCCAGACACACGAGGTAGCGTCTATGATCAGGAGTGGAGAGATATCGACCACATCCAGGAACTACACAGAGGCGGAAGGACATCTTCAGAAAGACGTGTCCTGAAAAGGTCATACAACGCCTGCTGTGTGTGCTCTTTTAGAGAAAAAATATTCTCTTTCAGAAGCGCTGTCGAAGCACCTAGGGGCAAAGCTGCACTGGCATGCAGAGAAGGAGAAAGCCACTAATATGCGACATAGATCCAACAGCAATGCTCTGCAGAGGTGAGTGGAACAGAAGTGATCTCAGGCTTGCTGATCACACAACCACTCGGCTCCGGACAGATGCACAATTCCCTCCTTTTATACCTGTATGTCCAGAGGAGGGACATACAAATGATGTCTTCCAATTTCTCATTGGCCTTTTTTCAAGTTCAGATGTAAACAAGGCCTTTAAGAAAGACCCCTAGTGTCGCTTCATTCAACACAAAGTTGAGACAGACGGGGAAACACTGTTTCTGCTCAGAACGAGCCAATATGAAAAATGTTTCATTTTTGGTTTATAGATTATTTGTGGTGATGGGTTGCTATGAAGCAATTGGCAACTATGCCAAGGGCTAAGAAAAATATATTCCAGGCTATGTGGTTATTGACCATAAGATTTCTGTGCATTATTACAGTCAGGTCACAAATGCTGACTTTCTGTATTTGCCACTCATGTAGGAACAGTTGCTTTCTGATTTAGGCCAGCAACATTGACGACTTTCACATGCAGAGCCCTGAAACACTGAGCCACATCTGAACATGTTTTAATCCCTCTGAATTAATAGCAGTTAATCCTCTTTTCAGTGGTGGACGTGAGGATGTGGATGCCATAAATGCACTGACAGAGGAGGATGCTTTTCACACAATTTTCTGTGCACTACTAACTTTGACCAGCTGATCCAATTATGACATTTGTATATTTACAGCTTTTATTAAACTATTAAATATGTTCCACTGAGATGCTTTAAGAGAAAAATTTACATGGCATTTAACATATAAAAAACAAAGTAAATGCTCTCAAGCTCATCTTGTTTCCCCATTGTGTGTGTAAGTGTCATCAAAGTAACTAAATAAAACTTTGCATGACAGATGTTTAAATAACCTTTCAGCATGTCATTAAAAGCACAAGGGTGACATTAAAAATAAACAGCCATACGTCATGAAATGACTTTTGGCGTACACTAACATGTGGAGAGCAGGGAGTTGGACACACTGTTCTCTGATTAATTATATAACTCTGTGATATAAGATGGTGTAGATACATGACAGACGTTAGTACTTGAAGAAGAATGGTGCTAGTGTTCATGACATTCTGTTTCAAAGCACTCTAACTACATTACTGTGTTCACACATCTGTTCCAGGAATTTCTAATAGAATGCATGTTTTGAAAACATGCTATCTCTTTTCCAGATGTCTACTCATAGTATGAGGAATCTGGTGTGTGTGTGTGTGTGTGTGTGTGTGTGTGTGTGTGTGTGCGCGCGCGCGCGCACGTGTGTGTGTGTGTGTGTGTGCACACTCATTGTAGTTCGGATTAAACACCAAAAAAACAACATGTGGCTTTGATTTTACAGTGATGTCACAGATGCCCTTTTAATAATCCTTGAGGAATGTTTGTGATTGGCTGCAATGTGTTCCACATCTTTAACCTCCTTTAGTAAAAAAAAAACCAAAAGCCTTGATTTTCTACAGTGATGATATAGAAAAACCTCAGTCCCCTTTAAAAGAAACATTGATTAGTGCAGCAGTTAGTCATGTTTAAAAACCAAAGAACATCAGGTCCTTTCCCTAAAGTCCCAAACATCAGTAAGGCGATAATATAATATAATAATATACAATCTTATCTTTTAAAAAAGGAAAATCAGCAGGAACAAAATGGTCTGAATATCTAGCCTTGAGACCTTTTCCTAAAATTAGTCAATGAAATCCTCCATTCCTGAGCAATAATCTGCAGCATGAGCTGAACAGTTCAACCACTGTAAACTCATGTGACCTCATGCTCATATCTCACTGGTATTCTAGTGGAAGGTTGGCACCCTGAATCATAAATATTTATTTATAATGATGAATCAAAATTTTAATTGAGTTTGCATCTTTAAATGAATTTAAATGAAACAAGCATACAATCGCAAGAGAAGGTTTACATAAAGCAAAGGTAGGGTGCTACTGGAAAATGAGAAAGCATTCTCATCTTGACATGCAAATTTTCAATCAGACAAATGAGGTACTAATGAGACATGGCATTTTACACTGATGAACTTTTGACTGATGAGGTCACACACACACACACACACACACACACACACACACACACACACACTTTGTTCATAAATCAAGCCCCTAAATAGAACAATTAACACAAATAGTCAATGTTTATTACAGATACAGTGTTTGTATAAAAAATCGAGCAGTTTTTGTTACATAAAAAGGAAGAGTTCACACAAAAAGGAAAACTCTGTAATAATTTAATCAGCTTAATGTCACATCGAACTCTTTTTCATGAGTTTGTTTGTCCACCTAGCCCCTGGAAATGGAAATGGTAAATATATTTTTAAGGGTAAAAATATTTGGCTTGCTATTCGTACAGGAGGGGCTTAAGTATGAGGAGCATGAATATGCAGCTCGGATCAAGCTCTAAGTTCCCCTCATTCCAGACCACTTAAAGCTGCAATATGTAACAATTTTCATGTAATATTTACCTTTTTTTTGCCAATGTGTGAACGGCTTGTAATGAAACTTAAAAAAAATTAGCCCATCCCAGACTTCCTTGGTTGCCTATTAAAGCCAGTAGACTGGTTTCATGCGAAGGGAGCAGGTCGCTTTTGCTGGGAAAATCCAAAGCATGTTATGTTTCTGCATGCTCCCGAGAGCCTTGTCCCAGTGCTTCTCTTCCACTATTCAACAGCAAGAACAAACTGCAACACTAGGTAGCATTATCTTAGAGATGGCCAATGTTCGGCTCCCAGCACAACATTGACTCCAACACAAACTCAGAGTGTGACAAAAAACAAAAACATTTATCTTCTGAATCCCGCCTGGCTACGCAGGAACGGGATCATGGTTGAGCAAAAACCAGAGTGAACATCGGCAGGGAATTTGATTCCTATAATTTTAACGATCTTCTCTTTATACAAAAAGTAGACTATGCAGGATAAAACCAAGCAAATACACTGGTTTTTTATTCGTAGTACAACATAAGACATACAAAATATATATTAGTGCAACATAACATTGCAGTGCTTACAGTAAACTGTCTGGTATAGTTTGGTAGTATGTAGCTGTATGTGTGTATCAGTAAGCTATGTTAGCTGATAAGTAATTTTAGTTTAGTCCCAAACGTTGTAGTAAATCAATCATTACTGTGCAATTTTAATTATGCTACCTCATCTGTCAGCATGATGCCGGTGGATCACGTTCGGTCTCTTTGTTGTTTTGGCTGATGCTCGATCGCTCGCATCCCTATGGAGTGTGTGCGTGAGCACGAGCAGCAGGTAGTTGGCTCACTTAATGGCCAGAGGCGTCATTAATAACAAGGGTTTCTGAATCTTACATACTTCACCTTTAACAGACGTTAATGAAGATTAATAATGAAGGTGTAGGAGTGGTGAAGGGATGCCAGAAGAATTTTCATGGGAGTAAGGTAAGCAGCTGCTTAAACAGAATGTGCTTGTATTATGATTGACAGGACTAACTTGACAAGTTCCTCCTGATCCTTTGTTTAGAACTACATTTAACATGTCTTCACAGGGTTTAATTGCCATAAAAGTTATTCTGTTCGGTCAAGCTCCCCCCCGTTATTTACTTTCAAATCAATAAGTGCTGAACGCAAATACTGCCATCAAATATAAGCCAAGAACATCAAACCTCATTGGTTCTTGCGACATGACTTCAAGACGTTTGTTCATGAGGCGCAATAAAAAAATTAATAAAAATTAAACAACAAAACTGTCATTGATCTGCTCTTTGTTTTGATATTAAATACTTACATTTTGTCATAAATGCAATTTCACTGGTGTCCCATGACCGTTTTTGCATGATAAAATGAGAGGAGTGTTGAGTTCATAGGGATCAAAACACTTTTTTGTTCAGTAGCGTGTCTACGTGCATATCACAAAAATTCTAACTTACTAACACATATGCACACACACACTAAATAAATAGCATCGGACAAAGATGGCCTAACACATGGTTTTTATTTGTGAAATCATATTGTATGGAACTCATTAAAATAGGTGTGCAGGTCAAGCTTTGATAGACAGCGATATTTCAGTCGTCTGCTTAACAGAGTGCATTACCATTTTAAGGAATGCATCCCTCATCCCACAGAGGTCAAGCCATATAATAAAGAGCATCTCCTTTTTTATAACTAATCATGTCACTGATGGCGACTGATGGTCAAAATATGTTTTGCTTTTTTCTGAACACCAAAAAAAACACCATTCTGAAAATGTGAGATTTTCAAAAAGCAACAAGAGCTCTTCGGTATTTCAAAGCTAGACATTTCATTTACACCTCAGGTTGTGTCAGACATTAGCTGATGCATAGGTGCATTTGTCACTTCACACATTCTCAGTCTTAATGCCTGTCTTACTTTCCTACTTTAAACACACTTTTCTCTCCATCTCGCTTTTCTGCCTTATCAAATAGGGGAGTCCATGGCTATAGTTGTCACACTTTTCACTCTGCCGAATATTTCTCAGTGTAAGTTTATTTTAGAAAGTCACATTCTGTAAAGACACATATACCATAAGTCTTTACTACAAAAAAAGCTACTGAACATTTCCACTAGTATTGCCCAGGAAAAAAGATTTTCTGAACATATCTAGACCTGCCCCAATAGTAGGGTATGTTGTCACACTATGTGAGTTAAAGGAATATTCATTGAGCTCAATCGACAGCATTTATGGCATAATGTTGATTGGAAATGCAGGGGGCTAAATTTTGTAGGGTTTAAAGGAATGAGAAGCTTATAAGTTTAAAAAGCACTTCCATTAATTCCTCTGTCAAAACTCATGTCTTATCTGAGCTGTAAAGTTGTTTAAATTATAGTTTTTGCAGGATAACTGGGTTAACAGTGTTACGTTGTCATGTCGTCATGGCAACAAAGCTGTACAATTGGATGTAACTTTAGGTTAGTGAGTGATTTTATTACATTAAATCATGTTTCCATGCATACTGTTTATGTCTCGGGGTTATACTTTTAATACTGTGTGTATTTTAATGTTTACTGATTGGCCCCATTCACATCCAAAGTGATTGCCTAATTGTAACCCAGATTTTTGCTTTTTCTAAAGAAAATAAAGAATTTTGTTTTTGAGGTAATCAACATATTCCACCAATGCTGTCGATTTAACTTATCTTATCTTGGGGGTTAAAATTTAAACTTGACCCACAATCTTACTTATCTAAAGTGAACATGAGATATAAAAAATGGCATACAGACTCTTCCGAGAGCTTAAATGTGCATGTACCATGACAATAAGCACATCATTTCCACAATGATGATCTAAAGCATTTTCTGCCACATCCTTCTCTACACACAATGTTTTGTCTTTGTAGTTGTTCTGTTTGATTGCAGTGCCAAGCTAATTTGCACTATTCTGTGCTGAGTTGTATAACTCTTTAGCTCCACTGTGCATGTGTGTGGTGTATGCGTACTGTATTTCTACGGTACGTGTGCTTGTCTGATACCCCTTGCTCTTGGTCATGGGGGATTTGATTCTGTCAGGTCTCAAGCAGCACCATGGGAAATGTGATATGCAGATAGGACTTGCCAATGTACTGAAGCTGATAACAGACATTCTGAGGTGTGTGTGTGTGTGTGTGTGTGTGTGTGTGTGTGTGTAATTCTAAGGGGTACCCAGTCTTCCACGTAAATTATGTTTTTGTTTTTTTTAACCACATCAAACAACATTTTATCTGTAAAAGATACCATAATTAAATTCAGTGGATAAAATGTATGATATTTTGTCATTCATTTAAAGCCTTTAGTAATCAAGTGCCAATGCTCATTTTGGGGAGAGTTTAAAGCTTCATGAATTGGGCAGCACAGCTTGCATGAACGCGCAAAGATAATTTAAGTGAATAATGACTTGAATTTGTGTCTGTTCGTTGCACAAGGCTACTGTATGGCTCCATAAGACTTGAAAAATAGCGCATGGGTCATATATGGACCACTTTTGTAATACTTTTATGATCATTTTGAAGCTTGACAGGATGACACGAGGGTGGCTTAATGAGATATTTTATTTTGTATTGTTCTATGTAGGTATTTTGCATTCATTCTATACTGGCTTCAAATTGCAAAAGGGAACATTCAGCTCAGTGATTTGGTGATTAAGGCTGATGGCTCCAACATGAAAATGAGTGACTCATAAAGAAATCAAAGATCTACGTGTCTCTCTCTTTCATTCTCTCTGTTCCTCTGTCAGTCAGAGGTTGGTGTTTGTCTAATCAGCTGTCATCAGTGTAAATGCGAGCCAACTGCCCATGTCCACTGAGGGACATCAGGCAGGTCTCTGCCATCAACTTTTATTTGCCCTCAGTCGAGTCATGGAAGACTTCTGCCCCATTAGCGTGGTACTATACATAATACATACTATAGCCTAAAAAAGGTGTTGTTAAACAATTGTTTGGCCAGAAATACGGCCATTGGACCATCTGTGGGATGAGAAAAAAGGCATCCATGCATCTTAATAAACAGAAGCATCCTTCTCAAAATAATTTGTAATTATGTAATTCCCACAAAAATCCATTAGGTAAAAGTCCAGCATGTGCCTCCTGCAAACCCCACAAAGACTGCTGTAGGCCTATTTTCAATCATTGACTTTCTGTGCTGATTGTTGGGGGAAATCTGTAAAATTCTGAAAAATGGATATAAACATAGTAAAATGTGCAAATTAGCCAAAATATTTTAAAATTGAAACTCACTTCTAATTTTAAAGATATTAACGCTTGGGCAAGAGCCCTTCATATCAACTTCAGGCAATTATATGTCAGAGGGGATGATTTTTATTAAAACGCACATATTATTTGTATAGATTTAGCTGTTTTTAGCCTTGTCCCAGCCTTTCAATATTAAACTATGAAAATCCATTATAAAACTAAAATTAAGCAGAGCAGAGTATTTTTATTGGGTGTCATTTCCAATCAAGCTGTAATTTTGCCAAAACTTTAAAAACTGTTAAAATATAATTTCAATGTTTGTATTTAGGATACATAAAATGTTAGCTTTGAAATTAGCCTAAGCAAGACAAAGAAGCCAGCCATTTTATTTCCATAGAATTCTATTAAACGCGATACAGAATTCGAGATTGTTAGAAATGACACTGAGGTGGGAATTATCATGATTCAAATCTCCTGTGATGAATGTATTTACACTGTTGGACATTGTTAGTATAGACAATATATGTGGATGCTAATGTAAAACTTTATGAATGATGGACGTTCCAATTCTGTGGAAGTCTGCTGTGATTTCTGTAGCTCTGGTTGTTGGTATTACCTGAGACTACCGCATTTGGGAGCTGCAGAAGCAACTGACAAAGCATTATCAATACCTTGTATTGAAAAACAACCAATCAACAGCCAACCTCTAACCCTAATCAGCTGTGACTGTGATAAAGGTCACCTTACTTCAAATCAAAAGTTTTCTGTTCATGCATGATTAAATCAAACAAATTCCAATTGCGTAGAATATTTTGTGATTGCAATGTGTAATTACCATTTATTTGCTTTTATTTTTAGCTCAAATTAGTCTTTAATGGAGGTTTTCAAACTTGACATTTTGAGTACAGTTGACTAGGCAGAGAGCTGATTGCTCTTATAACCCTCCCCCTGCTGTCATGATGGAGCCACTGCCTCCTCATCAGCTTGGCACCCTGATCTGCACTATGGGGGAAGGCATGATGGTGAGATTGGTTGTGTGTGGGGTGGGGGCTTTGGGGTCATCTATCTCTTTAGCTTCATATTTGAGAAGCTTTGCATGTGACCAACTGCAGATGGGTGTCCTTTCGATATTAATACAGCACCAGAGGGATCCAACCTCAGCCTGAGGGACAGAGAGTGAGAGTTAGTTGACAGATCTGTGCCGAAGGCTGGTATTAAACATTTGTGCACCTGCATGTGTTAATGCCTGTGACCCAAGAGGGACCAGTTAACACAGTCTGATCCACTTTTCTTTTTCTTTTTTTTTTTTTAAACCATGGACACTTTATCAAGGAAATAGTAGACAAACAAAAATTCAGACAAACAAGTCTTGATAAAATTATATTTAGCAATATTTTATTAGAAATGTCTACCTATTTAGTTTGTTTTTAACAGCTGTTCCTGATCTTATATGTTATTTCTCATTTCATTGACTGAACTTTGACCTTGTAAACAGAAAGGACATTACGCTTTATTCGTAACTGATTGTTTAGAGGTGGGTATGATTTTTTTTCTTTGTTGTTAGTGAAGTACCTTTCACATCACATTATAAATACACTATTGATCATCACCTGTTTGTACTTAATTGTCTCGTAGAGATCACTACTAGATCTAACAACCAGAGGTTTTCCTGAATTCCCAGTGAGATCTTCTGTGGTATTCCCAGCTAAAATAAAGACAGAAGGAGGATGAAAGCAGGGACAGAATAATTAAGAGAAGGGCAGGTCTCACCTGTGTGTAATTGATTATTCAGTGAAATAGCTGAGTGAGTGCTATGGCAAAGGTAATGCTTCAGGCTTGCTTAAGGTGACATTCACCATGTTCCATCTGTGTTAACCTAGCAAACATTCAGAAAATAAGTGCAAGTACAATTAACACACACACACACAAAGAAATGCACATATACAAACACACTCCATCTCGCACTCTCTAAGCAGCATCTCAGAGATTGTGTTACCATAGAGACAGAGCGATGAGCATTTTATTGAACAGAGCATGTTGGTTGAAGCGTAAATACCGGTTAATGGGACCCATTCAAGAACTCAGATCCAAAAGACTTCTGCTTTTAAAATGAAGCATGAGACATGGTTTATTAAGCTGTTATTACACTGCCATGGATCTATTATGAACATAGTTGTGGCACACTTCATAGCAATGAACTAAATGTTCAGTTGTATGTAGTAATTGCATGTAATGTTCATAGTTGTGTCTCTTAATGCAGATAACTGGCTTTATTTAGTTGAAAAAAAGGGGATGTTTTTTATTTTCTTTTTATGTAAAATTAACAGAAACAACTATAAGTAAGCCATTCATTCATCACTACCCCAAAAGGTGTAAACACTGTGGCTCTATGGCGCAATCCAAATATTGTTCTGTTTGTTTGAGTGTCAAAATCCACAACAATGCAACATTGACTTAAAGGGATTGTTTACCCCAAAATGAAAATTCTCTCATTAACTCACCCTCATTCTATCCCAGATGTGTATGACTTTCTATCTTCTGCAGAACACAAATAAAGAGATTTAGAAGAATATCTCTAATCTGTAGGTCCTCACAATGCAAGTGAATGGTGACCAGAACTCAGGTCCAAAATGGACATAAAGGATGCATAGAAGTAATCCATATGTCTCCAGTGGTTTATTCCATATCTTCTGAAGTGATAGGTGATAATAAAACTGATCAATATTTTAGCCCTTTTTTTACTGTAAATCTATACTTTCACTTTCACTTCCACATTCTGGCGGGGAAGTGACTTTAACTTCACATTCAGCCACCTACTTTTCAGGGCTGGTCAAAGGTGGAGATTTATAGTAAAAGCGACTTAAAAATGTATCTGTTTCTCACCCACACCTACCTTCTGAATACATGGATTTAACCACGGGAGTCATATGGATTACCTTTGTGCTGCCTTTATGTGATTATTAAAGATTCAAAGATCTGGTCACCATTCACTTGCATTGTGAGGACCAACAGAAATTAGATATTTAGAAAAATCTTAATTTGTGTTCTGCATAAGAGAGAAAGTCATGCACATCTGTGATGGCAGAGTAGAAATTAAAAACTTCACCATTAAGAGCTATGCTATACAATTGATTCCAAATATCTGATACATAGCATCAGAGTTTGGCCTGTTTGATACACTTGCTGAAAATCACTATAAACGATCACAGAGAGTTTTTCCCTGAAGCTGTTGGAAAGAGAGATAGGGTTTTGAATGTGCTCTAAAATAAGATCTGTGTAGCTCTGAAACTTCTCCAAACATAAGTGCTGCAGCCTTGGCCCGTTATGATGCCAGAACACCCCTAAAAATAAAAGATAATTACAGTCCTCACGGACTCTCAGAAAACTTTCACACTCAGGCCATGGTCCAAACACTGGCACCAACAGGGGCCTTGTGGATCATAATGCAAAAAATGCATACACAGTTGATGATTGTTTTGTATCAGAATACAAACAAACAAAGCAATATTTTGCTAAATAAGTAGTTCATGATGTATATTTTGTGTATTGTGTGTCTTAGAATTTACAGTCATAATCATGTTTGTCAGGCCAAAAATGCTTCCCTTCTAAATGGCTATCTGTCACAATCATAGGACTGTAAGGGAGACATTTATGTCCGTGGATTGGAATAGAACGAATATAAAATGCTTGACGGGTAGAACATAGCAATCTGTCTGCTATATTTAGATCTATTTCACACCATTTATGAAGGTCCAAGATGGTTTGGCGGTAGCATGCAGCGGCCTCTCTAGGATCCAAAATGGTGCTATTTTTGTCACTTAGCCCAACTTTTATGGCACATGGACATCGGAGCAACCGGTGTTTGTGTATACCATCCCCAGACACTGTTAAAATATAAGATTCTTGCAACAACCAAGCTGCATGATGATCTGTAGGAGTTGCTACGCCAGCTCGGCTTGCTGCGGAGACCAGGCCTCCAGTCCTCGGCATCGCCTGATGCCGGTGCCAAGGGGAGGGGATGTCGTAAGCGGTGTGCGAGGAAGCAAAAGAGGGCGGGGGTCCATGCTAGGCTAAAAACAAACCCTAGCCGGCCGGCTCTCCGGTCTATCCTGCTCTCAAATATTTGCTCCTTGGACAATAAACTGGACTATATCCGACTCCAGCAGACTACGCAGCGTGAGCTTAGAGACTGCTGCGTCTTTGTTTTCACAGAGACATGGCTCATCGACAAATTTCCGGGTGCCGCCATTCAGCTAGAGGGGCTCGCCTTGTTTCGTGCCAACAGAAATGCAGCTCTGTGCAGTAAGACTCGCTGTGGTGGCTTGTGTGTTTACATCAACACGGAATGGTGCAATAACTCTATGCTAGTCTCTAGTTACTGCTCATCGCTGGTGGAGCTTGTGACTGTTAGATGCAGACCTTTTAATTCATCACAGGAATTCACCACTGTTATTATAACCGGAGTTTACATTCCCCCCAGTGCTAACAATAAGGAAGCGCTCTGTGAACTTTATGGGGCTATGAGCAAACTGCAGAACGCTCACCTTGATGGACTGTTTTTGTATTGTCGCTGGAGATTTCAACCATGCGAATCTCAAGACAGTGCTCCCTAAATTCCATCAGTATGTGGCTTTGCAATGAGAGGGGCGAACATGCTTGATCTTGTTTAAACAAACATACCATGCGCATACCGGGCGGCTCCCCGCCCCCACCTCGGCTACTCAGACCACATCTCTGTTATGCTAATTCCAGCATACAGACCGCTTGTCAGACGCACAAAACAGCTCCAGAAGCAGGTGAAAACCTGGCCAGCAGGAGCCATCTCTGCTCCTCAGGACTGTTTTGAGTGTACTGACTGGCACATGTTCAGGGAGGCTGCAACATATGGCGACTCTACCAACTTGGAGGAATACACAGCATCAGTGATCAGCTACATCAGCAAGTGCATTGATGATGTCACTTTCTCCAAGACCATCACCACATGTTCCAACCAGAAGCCATGGATGACTGTGGAGGTGCGCACTCTGCTGAGGACCCGAGACTCTGCCTTCAGAGCAGGCGACAAGGCTGCCCTAAGAACAGCGAGGACCAAACTGTCCTGGGCCTTCAGAGAGGCAAAGCATGCACACGCCCAGAGAATCCACAGTCACTTCCAGGACAGCGGTGACATGCGGCGCATGTGGCAGGGCATCCAGGCCATCACCAACTACAGGACAACATCAGTTGCCTGTGACAAAGATGCCTCCCTTCCAGATGCGCTGAAGGACTTCTACACTAGGTTTGAAGCACAGAACGACATGGTGGCGAGGAAGACCACCCCTCCTCCCAACGACCAGGTGCTCTGTCTTACCACGGCTGATGTGAGGATAACTCTATGTGGAGTCAACCCACGGAAGGCTACTGGACCAGACAACATTCCTGGCAGGGTGCTCAGAGGATGTGCAGACCAGCTGGCAGATGTTCTTACAGACATCTTCAACATCTCTCTGAGCAGCACTTTCAAAGTGCTTCAAGGCCACCACCATCGTCCCCATGACAAAGAAAACGACTACCCTCCCATCGCACTCACACCCATCATCATGAAATGCTTCGAGAAGCTTGTCATGAGGCACATTAAGACCCAGCTGCCCCCCTCTCTAGACCCACTGCAGTTCACGTATCGTCCAAACCAGTCAACAGACGATGCCATCGCCACCACCCTCCATCTGGCCCTCACCCACCTAGATATAAAGGACTCATACGTTCGAATGCTGTTCATAGACTTCAGCTCAGCATTCAACACAATAATTCCTCAGCCTTCATTGGAAAGCTGAACCTGCTGGGCCTGGACACCTCCCTCTGCAACTGGATCCTGGACTTCCTGACTGGGAGACCTCAGTCAGTCCAGATCGGGAACAGCATCTCCACCTCCACCACACTGAGCACTGGGGCCCCCCTGGGCTGTGTGCTCAGTCCACTGCTGTTCACTCTGCTGACTCACGCAGCAATGCACAGCTCGAATCACATCATTAAGTTCACTGATGACACGACCATGGTGGGTCTCAACAGCAAGAACCACGAGTCAGCATACAGAGAGGAGGTGCAGCGGCTAATGGACTGGTGTAGAGCCAACAACCTGTCTCTGAATGTGGACAAAATAAAAGAGATGGTTGTTGACTTTAGGAGAGCACAGAGTGACCACTCTCCGCTGAACATCAACGGCTCCTCTGTGGAGATCATCAAGAGCACCAAATTCCTTGGTGTTCACCTGGCGGAGAACCTCACCTGGTCCCTCAATACCAGCTCCATTACCAAGAAAGCCCAGCAGCGTCTCTACTTTCTTCAAAGGCTGAGGAAAGCACTTCTCCCACCCCCCATCCTCACTATATTCTATAGAGGGACTATTGAGAGCATCCTGAGCAGCTGCATCACTGCCTGGTTTGGGACTTGCACTGTTTTGGACCGCAAAGCCCTGCAGAGGATAGTGAGGACAGCTGAGAAGATCATTGGGGTCTTTCTTCCCTCCATCAAAGACATTTACAAAAAACACTGCATCCGCAAAGCAACCAGCATTGTGGATGATCCCACATACCCCTCACACAAACTCTTCACCCTCCTGCCGTCTGGCAAGAGGTACCGAAGCATTCGGGCCCTCACAGCCAATCTGTGTAACAGCTTCTTCCCCCAAGCCATCAGACTCCTCAATACTCAGAGACTGGACACACACACACACACACACACACACACACACACACACGCACACACACACACACGTGTCCTGAGTTGCACTTTAATTATTGTCACTTTAGAACTGTCTGCTACCTCAATAAATGCTATGTGCATAGAACACTATCTCACAGTATGTTATGTTTACATTTGGCATTTTCAGAAACTGTCATCTTTTTGCACTACTGTGTACTGGTCGGCGCTGCACTGTCTCTCACTGTGCCTATTGTCCTGTTAATTTTTAGTAATTTATTATACTGTCCCACACTTTTTGCACACGTTTGCACGTGCACTTTGTATAGGTATGCAATTTAGTCTGTGTAGTCTCATGTGGTTCTGTGTTTGTTCTATGTTGTTTTATGTAGCACCATGGTCCTGGAGGAACGTTGTCTCGTTTCACTGTGTACTGTTCTAACTGTATATGGTTGAATGACAATAAAAACCACTTGACTTGACTTGACTTGACTTTACCATTGCTGAAATATGAAAGTGAATAGCAATGACTTCAATAATGTCCTCAGAGGCCAATTTAAACAGCAGGTTTCTAGAATATTGAGCTTTGAATTTATTTAATCTGACTGAGACAAAAATAATGTGTAATGGGTCCAACAGTGTTGAATACATTTCTGAATATTTGGTGCAAGAGGATACATGGTCCATCAACTCTTAGATGTCCACATGACCCCATAGACCATCCATCTGGTCAGGAACCATTTAAAACATCTCCTCACCTTCCTTTAAGGATTATGTATGCTCTTCGAAGCCACATGTTTTTCATTCAACACACACATACACATATACACATGCACATGAAGTTATATGCAACTAGATAAGGATTTCTGTTTTTGCATACTATTATAAATTCAGAATTTACAATGAATTAAGGGCTGGCAAAGTTTTTCTGGTTTGTAGCAGCATGAGGATGAGTAAATGATAACAGAATATTCATTTTAGGCCAAACTTTTCCTTTAAGAAATCAAATTACCCATCCCCTCAAGAAATATAGGCAGCAAAAAAATATGTCACGCTTTAGGGCTTCTGTATTCTGTTTTAATAAGTTGTAATTGACAAATAATAATACATTTCAAATATTAAAATATATGATTTCCCGGCTCTCTGGAATATTTGATTCTAATTTGTCAAACAAACCATCCAGCGGTCTGATATTTTTGAATAATAATTTCACATAAAATAAAATAGGATAGAATGATATTTCACCAGTCATTTGGGTATTGCAAGTTATCTTTCTACTTTCTATTTTCCACTTCTTGCATCACTATGCTACCTCTACAAGTAAGCTAATACAATTTCAATAAATGTTTTAAAAACACAAATGCATTTTTCATATATCAATATTTTATCAATATTTCCATTTATTTATTTTTTGGCAAGTAGTCGTGTAATAATCTGGATAATGAGCAGATGGCCATTTTCTCTGACACAAGCTGCAAATTGAATTTGGAGACTCTTTGGTCCCTTTCTTCTTACTAATAATGTAATTTCAACTCAAATCATTATGTAATGTCAATTCAAGTATCTGATTGGTAAGTAGCCGTGGGATCATGAGCAGTCAGAGAGTCATTTTCACACTATTAAAGCCAACAGAATTCCGGTGCAAATTTGTTTGAATTCAGCTTTTCAGAGCTAGAGGCTTTGTGATCAAATCATTATTTCAAGTCCATTTAAGTTTTTACTTGTAGTAGCCATGTAATAAGATAATCATCAGCCAGTTATTATGGAAAATAACCCCCTTCAGGATGATACAAAGACCCCTTGGTACCAGACTGATCTCACAGTGAATTTTGAACACTTTTCTTGAAATTTTCTCGAGAATTTTCTCGAGTTTTCTCGAATTTTCTTCCTGGCCCTGTGGCGTAAACAGGAAGTGTTTTTGAATGTAAGGTCCCATGTAAGCTGCAGGTGAAATGCAATGAAATGAAATTTCACCTCCAAATTGAGAACATCACTGTTTATGTGAACGCAACTACTTACTGGTTTCAATTCAGGACAAGAACCCTGGTCTTCCATGCAGAAGACGCAACAGGCTTCCAGTTCTTGCCACAGGAGGAGACTAATGCACTTCTGCAAAAATGGAAGATGCTGCTTGTCAGTAACTCAGCATGATGGGGCCAATTTCAGGGTACTGGAATATTCGGAAGAAATATTCCAAGTTTCCATGTGATCATGCTGTCTGCACAGTTTAGGGGTTCTGACCACCCTGTCTTTATTTTGCAATAATGGCCGGATGACTGTAGATTCTCCCTTACTTATTTATTCCACTTTCTACAACACTGCCAACTACAGTTTTTAAGCTTGCATTTGCATTGAGCTAGTCTGTGATGTTTATATGCTCTATTGATCAAACATATTTTTATTATTTTTTTTTTTTGCCATAAGATAGTCCACAAAACTTGAACTTCGGCTCACTGAACTATGAAAAGTCTATGTATATACTTGCGCTACTACTCTCATACATTCACATGTATATGAATGGAAGTGTATGGTACACTAAAGGTAGTGCAACCGCCCCTGAAGTCATCCAAACTCGTGGCTTCAGAGAACATTCTTGTACAACTGAATCATGGGCATAACAATCAGTCTTAAATAGCACTGAAATTTGAGAATTTGAGAGCAACAGGGCAAAGCTCTTTATGCATGAACTGTGTCATGGCAAAATTCTTAACTGCAATCTTCATGGTATTGTTATTTTGACAGGTTTTCTATTGCACTCTATCTCTTTATCACCAGCTTCTCTTTCTCACTGGGCTCCATTTCCTTTGGATTTGTACCTCAAAGAACCTCAGACCCCATAACTCAATGACCCTGTCTAGAACCGCAAATAAGAGAACAGCAAATTGTTCTATAGTATTTCTAGAATACCTTTTTTTTATTAATTCTCCAAATAGGCTTTCATACGTCAAGGATTATAAAATTATACACCAAATGCCAAAATGTGTAAAGGAATGTCACACTTTTGAACACCGGATGTTATTATACAGACTATACACACCATATGATTTGAAAGCGAGCAGTAAATGGGCTTCCTGTTCACAGTCACTTGGTTGTCCACTAATTTCCTCTACCATATGGAGAACTTCCATTGACCAAACAAAACGGGCTAGTAAATATTAGTGGACTGAAAGTCTGCCAATGGCTTCAACTGACCACAAAGGAAGTGCCCCCTGAACTTTGCCCTTGCACTGTCAATCAGAATGTCTGGTTTGTGTCTCCATGGTTGCTCAAGTTTTTGTGTGACCCAGTAAAGATTAAGGAGAAAACAGGATTTGGTTTCAACATAAGGGAAACTGTTTTTGCTTCGACATTTGTTTTGCTGTTGAAGTTGGATCCCCATTGATTGTGTTTCAACAAGGTAAGTTTTATGAGAACTGGACAGTTGAGATTGAAATATGATCACTGCCAAACAATTTAGAGTGTAACATGGTTGTAAGTGCTTTTAAATCCCAAGCACATGTGTGGTAGAAGGCATCATGGCGCAAAGGGACCTCGGTCAGAATCAATCAACTTTACAGACTTTTCTCATTACTTGCACACAAACCCATAGACAGATCATATATGATTTCCAAAGAACCTCATCTTACCTTTAGTTATGCTGTCTTTACATAAGCTAGGCTTTGTAACTTATTTTAAGATGCCATTGGAGAAAATGCATACTAAAGTTCTATTTATTTGTCAGCATTATTTGTGAGTTAACACAACGAAACCGAATGCTTCCTAATACGATGGCACCCTCATATTTCATGCTAGACATCGAGACATTCTCTTTGATGTTCTTCTTGCTTGTGAAGATTTGATTTCATTGACCTCTGCGGTCTTACAGTTCATGTCTACCAGTCTTCAAAAGAGCAAAAAGTTCACACCACTTGATCGCAACCTCTTACTTATGTCGTTTGAGGCACATCCAATATGGATGTCAAAAGTAAAAAGTCAAATACAGCCAAAAATAATCTGTTTATAGGAATCCTAAACATGTTCTCAATATTTATGCTCATAGCTGAATGCACACTGTACAACTTCATAGAGGGAGACAGAAGATTGTGGTATCCAGGACATGAAGTGATGATGTTGAATCCTTTGTTGTGAAATGACTTGAATATATTTTATCTCATCTATCTGAAATATTAAATCATCGGACATACAATTAATACAGGGTATTATTTACACATGAATTTGCACAAAATCACAAAATTCACTGTTCACTGAGTGATGTATTCAGTTCAATTCTATTCTATATACAGTATATGCACAAAGAACATTTTGTGCATATTGTGTCCACCATTGTGTCCTTGAGCAAGGCACTTAACTCCAGGTTGCTCCGGGGGGATTGTCCCTGTAATAATTGCACTTTAAGTCGCTTTGGATAAAAGTGTCTGCCAAATGTATAAATGTAAATGTAACATTAAGGCTCTTTACTATTTGAAGGACAATTAAAATGTATTTGCATTGTGATACTATTTACATGATATTTAAGCACATTATTGCATTTATTTGTAATTCTATTACATGTACTCATTTATAAGATGAAATAATAATAATAATAATAATAATAATAATAATATTTATTATTATTGTTTAATTTTAATTGATTAAATTAGTAAATGTAATTTATTAGATTTATTTGATTGTCATAAAATAATGCAAATTCCTAAGGGTGCTAAAATAGGCTTAATTTTCTTGATGTAAAATATAATTTACAAGTAATAATTATTAAAATATAACCATACATGTTTACTAAAGGCTTTGTGAGATTCTCTACATGCAAAATGACTCTTAACGCTTTAGGCTTAACGTTGACATGTATTTAACCCTAAAAATGTAAAGACCATAAAGAAACTTCATAAAATGTATTTATTGCTATTTTCTGACACAAATGTACAATTTTATGTTTTTCTTAAAAATAATACTTCTATTTTCTTTGCTTTTTTATTTTACTGTTTGTATCCCCCAGGATACACTGCCCCCTTACAGTATAAAAAAAAGAGTTAATGTTTGGCTGGGCTTTTTTTTAGCAGATTTAAACCCATTCAAAAAAGATTTTAAACATACATTTTTTGTCAGAGCCTTTTATAATGCTTACAAAAAAGTACATGGCATTACCATGTTTCTTGGAAATTGTACCATTGTATTACTGTTTTTTAGGACATGATACGATGGTAATATCATGACTTTTGGACATGGTGCCATGGTAATACCATGTTTTTAGGACATGTACTGAACACAATACTGTACACTGTACAATACATAATATCCTTTTAAGTAACTTGTGAATACTAAATTATATGATGATTGTTATTTAATGGCACAGTATATTTTAAAGTGCTATCTTATTACCATCTGATACCATTACTTTCCCAAGGTACTCAAAATCAAATGTACGGCCAGTGCCCCAGGGCCTCAGACTACCAGAGTCATTCAAAGCCTCAGGACTGCCAAAGGAAGGTAAACACCAGGGTCCTAGGCTAGCACACTGCAAATTGAGCACTAGGGACCCCAGACCACAGGCAAGTCCACTAGCAAGTCCAAAAGCCTATTTTTGTGTTAAATTTGCATTCAGACATTTATTTTTGCAAGCCACCACCTTCAATACCATTTGTAAGTCTAAGAGCTGTACCTCTCTGTCTATATGTGCATATAATCAGTTCAATCTTCACGCCCGCCCATCTGAAATCTTATTTTTCTCCAAATAGGTCTCACATGTTTATGCTGATCTTTGACACTGCTCTGCCTTCGGTTGTGATTGGATTGGCCTCCAATGCTTGTTTATGTAAGGACTCAGGTTTGGATTCTTTCTGTACCTACATGGCAGACCAGCAGGGAGAGAGACACAATGCGGGAATTTAGCAGATAGAATGGATTTGTTGCCCTCTGGGGAGGACAAGGCTGACATCCACTGATCACAACTGACATCACCTTTCAGAGAGGAACAAGATTGTTTGCTGCAGGGTTAAATGGAATTCTTAAACAAACGTTCAGACCAGTCCGAAACCCAGAGGGCAATGTGAGGGTCATCATAAGTTAGACACTTTAGACACACACACACAGTATTGATGGATCATGTAAACAAACTAGGTGTAAATCGACTGAATTTGATGGACTTTAGCGGCAGTAAAATTGAAGTAAAAATAAACAAAAAAACATCAAATTTACCTTTTTAGAGGATGGTTTCTAAAAGGCATTCTTGACAGCACTTTCATTATGGCTTTCAATTTTCCTAAAATTTTAGGTTTTGAAGAGCTTTAGTAGCACATCCTGCAGTTACTTCGCATAGACCTACTTAAAGATGAGATCACATGCTCTCAAACTTCAAAACATCTTCACATATCTGTATACAGATTTCACAATTCAGAACAGAACCATATCTATTGAACAGACAAGAAACACAAACAAGATCTCTTTAATATATCAGTTGCTTCTCCAAGACAGCAGTGAGGTTAAATGAGCAAATGGAGTCTTTTCAGATTTTCCTTCATGAGAAAAAGACACTAATAATCTCACGTCTCCCTCTAGAGCTCAGAAGAGATCTCAAAAATTTTACACAAACTGCTCAGATTTGCCAAGATAAAAAATTGCTTTAAAAAGTCCCATCATATATCATCACATTCTTTTAAGACCAAATGAAGTCTCATTTGTGTCTATTTTTCTTTCTCCTAAGGAATTTTAGGAATTCTCCTAAAATTTAAAACAATGTTGATACGTTAGGATCAGAAGATCCTAAATATTTGTGTATCAGCAAAAAAATCCAACTGAATATAATATTTTGTTACAAATGCTGCCCATTCAAACTGGTGCCACTCAAAACCTCTCTTAGCACATTTTTACTAGCCACACCTATGGGGCCAAAGGCAACAGCTCAAGGTTTGTCCTTCCTCCCTAGTGGACTTTAAACTGGCTCCTCACTAGGATTTTTAGGGGCAGAGGAAATGGGTTTCAGCATAACAGCACATCCAAAGGGAAGTGATTAATTGCATGTGTCTCCTCCACAGTATGTCCTGCTGAGCTGACATCCTCCAAGAGGCTCCGTCTCTCCTGAAAGGCAAGCAACCCACCATTAAAATCTCTACAGGAATCTCAACTACATCTAATGACCTGTGTCTAAAAGATAAATAATAATTAAATAAAATATTTTGTGCTTGTCCATATTTGCATAAGATTACCATGACCTTTTCCTGTGATACTATAATCTGTAATTGAGCTTTATGTTACAGGATAGTGGCTTTAGACTAATTTCTTATTTAGTAAATGCAGCAGATGTGCAAATCTTACAAAACCTTTGAAGAACATGTCCGAGTCATATTTAACCACAAGATAAAAAATACAAATAAATAAAAAACATGAATATAATACATTATCATGGTACATACAGTACATTGTGTATATATATATATATATATATATATATATATATATATATATATATATATATATATATATATACATACAAAAGATAGGTCTGGTCCTTGAATCTGATTGGAAGAGAGAGATGTTCCATGAGTACTGATGGTCTCACACCATCAGCTCTCAGACGCTTCACTTTTTGTATCACTACGCTTGTGTTCGTGCCGTTCTAAACTAAAGTGTAAGAGCAGAGCAAATGTGTTAAGAGATATGTCTCTTTACATTTAATTTTGTGCCATTACATATTTTAGCCAGGAGGAAGAGGCAAAATAAATTTTTTGTGTGTAAGATGAGCCATGAAGTGAGTTAGTGTTAATCAGTGTTTATATTCAACAGCACTATTCTTGACCTCTTGTATTACTACTACTCTACAAAAGCTAGGAAATATCTTTAAATGTCTTTAAACTAATAACGTCAGCATTAAGGCTCATCATAGCTGAGAGACAAAACAGACTGATTAATTACACAAACTGAAGGTGCTTACCTCGTACCAGACTTTCCACATTGGACAGGACAAAATGACAGAGGACATTTGCGGTTTATATAATGAATGACTCTTGCACACTGGCTACAGCTAAATAGAGAGGAATACCATCGCTTGGATAGATATTTTTCCACAGAGAAAATAGGATGCATTTCACCAACATGACATTATCTTCAGAAAGCTGACTAACAGACTACAGCATCATCAACAAGTCATCGCATGTGCACCATCTCTCTCTCTCTCTCTCTCTCTCTCTCTCTCTCTCTCTCTCTCTCTCACTCACACACACAAACACACACATCCTTGTTTCTCCAATATCATGTTAGAAACAGCCCAAGCTTTGATACTAGTAGTTTTGAAGTTGATGCATCATTTGGTTTAAACGAGCAACGGCACCGTCGCGTAAGAAAGTAGTTTATTCACAAATAGCTTTTTTTTGGTTCATTGAACTGTTATATATGAGAATTATCACACATGCAATCATGCTATATGGCCCTAAATCAGCACAGCTGTGATTACTTGTGCCTGCGGCCGAATCACAGCAGTGCTGATATAGGGACATATCGCACTCTTGCTTGTGTGATATTGCTTATATATACAGTATATATATATACTTGGCACATCTGCTGCATATATATACTATATATATATATATATATATATACACACACACACACACACACACACACACTGTATATAAAATAATGTGATAATGCAAAAAATAAAAATAAATGTAAAAAAAATTGTACATGCATACACGTGTGTTTTTTTTTTTTTTTTTTTTTTTTGTAGGAAATATGACATGCTATATGACATTCTAATAGTTTCCATGATATTCCCCTCAATACTCTTGAATGGTGCATGCAAGAAATGTGCAATATGTTAGTATTAGGAATATAATGTTCAGTTCATCATATACAGTACAGTACATACAGAGTAAGAACATCAGATGGCAGAGCAAGTGCAAGACAAATGTTCATATAACATTTACACATGTTATTTGTAACCCCCTTCCTTTCCGCACACACTGAGAAGTATAAGCAGAGTGATACTGTACATGATAGATCAATCCCCTGTTATTGCATGTACAGCCATTCTCCATCAACACTAATCCTGTCAATGACAAGATAATACTCTTGCTCACAGCCCCATGAGTGAAAATTCAGATATTACTTTTTAATCAAATCAAGGCCTTATCCTTGACAGGCAGTAAATCTGACTTCAACAATGAGGTCCTCTTTGAACTCTGTTTCAGAAATTATGTATTAAAAATCATTGGGGCATTCCACTTTGAGGCTGCTCATTGCTATGCTACAAAAGCCTGGATTGCATGCATGAATGAAGTTCTAAGAGAGTGAAATGAATTGGCTGCTGTTCACCTAACCAAAACTTTGATTCCATAAATATGTTTGACTCATTTACTCACTTCTTGCTTCTGCTGAACACAAACAAGGTCCATATAATGCAAGTGAATAGTGACCAAATATTTGAAGCTAAAAATTGCACATTAAATGTAATCCATAAGACTCCAGTGGTTAAATCTCTTTCTTTAGAAGCTATATGATAGGTGTGGGTGAGAAACATACATTTTAAGTAGTTTTTTATTATAAATTCCTGCCCAGTATATAGTATGTGGCGATATACATGAATAATGAAAATCATCAAAAACAAAAGAAGAAGAATGCTAAACTAAAGAATGATAGTAAAAAATAATTTTAATATTTATCTTTTTCTCACCCACACTTATCAAATTGCTTCAGAAAATATGGATTTAAACACTGGAGTCGTATGGATTACATTTATGCTGTCTTGATATGCTTTTGTAGCTTCCTAATTTTGGTACCTATACACTTGTATTGTAAGGACCTACAGTGCTGCAATATTCTTCTAAAATCATCTTCAAAATCATTTGTGATCTGTTTAAGAAAGAATGTCATACACCTCTGAGGATGTCATGAGGGTGAATAAATGATTATTTTTTTTGTGAAATATTCCTTTAAGAACATAATATGATGAGGATTATAGTTTTAAGGGATATTTAATGCAAAAATTAAAAGTCTGTCATCATTTACTCACCTATGCTGCTCCAAAGTCATGTGACTTTCTTTTTTGCATAAAACACAAAAAGCAATATTAGACAGAATGTTAGCCTCAGTTGCCATTCACTTTGATTTGTATCTTTATTCCGTACAATGATAAAGGCTGTCAATCCATTCAATTCTGCCTTCCATGATCTATTCTTCTTTTGTGTTCCAGGGAAGAAAGAAAGTCACAGGTTTGGAATGACACGAGGGCCTTTAGAATTTTCATTTTAGGACAAACTAACCCTTTAATAATCTGAAAAAATACAGTATAATGATATTATAATGATAATAGTACAAAGACAAAAATATGCAGAAAGAGAATCGATGTGTTGTAACCTAGAAAAAAAAAAAATGCTTCACTGCTATACATTTCTATTAATTATTTCAGCTTTTGATTGTGAAATACTTTGCAGAAAACTGTCAACCTATCAATGCCAAACAAAGCACACTGCACACTGGAGTGCAAAACTGACAGCTACCCAAAATGTTTTGACTCGTTCCAAATACCTATACAGAAAAATAAATGCATATCCCATCCCAATATCTCTCTTTTGTGTTTAAACCATGCTAGTGTATACTGTGTCTTCTCCGGGTCACTGAATGCATGTCCGTATTGACTTTGGCTGTCTCACCTTGTGTTGATGGTTGAATCAAAGTGTGTGAACTGAGGGATGTCACAGGGGAAATTCATTCCCCTGCCACCAGTAAGGACATGTGCGATGTGATTAGAGGAGCCTGATTGGGTATCTCTGAGAGCAGAAAACCATAAGCAGGTCATCAGCTTCTTTATCCATCTCTGTAGATGTTTATCTCTCTCTCTCTCTCTCTCTCTCTCTCTCTCTCTCTCTCTCTCTCTCTCTCTCTCTCTTCTCTCACTCTGTCCATCACATTTTTTTCATTTGACCCATTCCTGCAGATTTAACTACTCCTCAGGGATGAGGCAGATTATTTGCTTTGGCCACACATGATAAAGTTTGCTTTTCAATTTTGTTGTTTTTGAAAACACATGCATGCAGCTATTTGTATTCATCTTGGTTTTATAGAGTCACATTAATATGCCTACATTTTTGAAAAACAGATTTTATATAGCTTGTTGTAGCTTATGTATCACAGCAGTTCCCTGGTGAAATGAAGGTGCTACAAAAGCAATGAGTTTTATTTAATTTCACACATCACAAGCGTAACACTTTACAATAAGGTTCCATTCGTTAACATTACTTCATGCTTTAGGTATCATGAACAAACAATTGACAATATACTTTATGTATCATTTATTTATCTTTGTTAATGTTTGTAAATAAAAATACAATTGCTCATTATTAATCCATGTTAGTTCATATTGCATAAACTAACACATCCTTTGATTTAAAAAATGTATTAGTATGTTGAAATTAACATTAACTAAGATTAATAAATGCTGTAAAAGTATTGTTCATTGTTAGTTCATGTTAACTAATGTTATCAAATGGAAACTTATTGTAAAGTGTTACCACGTATATATTTCATTAAAGAAAAAAAAAACAGGTCTGTTGTTATCAAAGTCCCATATAAACTTGCTGGCATGGTGTATAATAAAGAAACATGGTGTGGTAACTTGATGCTAATATCTATTTAAATTAATAGGTTTCATTGTTGTTCTTATTAGTTATAGTAAATGGGTAATAATTTATAATTATTCTAAATTATTAAATTAATACATACATAATACAAAAGAAGAAACTGTTAAGCACTGCATATCAATGAGTGTAGTAATGTTCATGTTTACTATCTAGGCTATTACTAAACATAAGAATTAATGGTTATTTGTTTTACATGTACTATAATGAGATTTTGAGTTTATAGTGAAATTGTTCTCCTAATTAGAAATGTAAATTGAAATGATTTGATATCAAGAGAAAGAAAGGCACCACTTAAAGATTTGTAAGGCTGAAAAAATTACATTTTATATAAATACAGGGCAATTTAGCTAACTGTCCCAGCATATTCAAAAACCATTAAAAACTAACATGGGTGCAGTCAGTATTTTCACAAAGTTTATTTGCTAAAGTTGTATTTAAATGTATAAATATTTTCATGTTTAGCAGCAAAGTAAATATACAGTGCAAATTATGACAACTCTAGCAGTTCTGGCACATCAAAACTTTAAATGTAGAAACTAAAATTGCGGTAATAAGAGTTTAATGAGAGTTTCTCATATGCCTTTCACTATAAGAAAATATTAAAAAATAGTTACATTCAGGCTGATGAGGTGCAAAACAAGCAATAAAACTTGTCCTGAATAAGTATGTGAAAGTATATTTTAATTTCGGAATCATTTCTTTGTCATCATTATTATAATGCAGTTTTGCAAGGGCTTGAATTTCGAAGTGTGAAGTAACGGTGCTTGACGCATGTGCCGAAGTGGAGTTAAAGCAAACAAGAAGGGATCTGCTCATATCTGCATCAGCATAGATTCCAATCAGGTTATTTGCAAAATAGCTTTCCAGGGCGCCTCTGGTTCTATCCGGGGGGGACTCCAGTTCCTTCCGAGGGGTCTGAGACCTCCAGAGACCCCCCAGAATTCACACAGTGTATTCACACGGTGTATTCTTGCGTATGTGCTAGACAACACTGCTGTTTTCACCTTTGTCCTCACTCAATGCTATCAAATAGCATCCCAGCCCTGGCTGGAAGCAATGATTTAAAGTAAAAAACATTTTTAACTTTAAATCATTGCTTCCGGCCAGGGCTGGGATGCTGTTTGAAATTGCCTAACTCTCACATGTCGTTCGTTCCTCTGTTGTATACAAAGTGTGCACTTCCGACTTCTTGCATGAATGCGCAATAGCACTTACATCATTGATGCATCAACTGCTGGTAGGAAGCGATTTTTTAAAGTTGATAAAGTTTTATTTAGCGATTTGATTCTTATACCAACCTATCGATTTGATTCAGAAGACATTAATTGATCGACTGGAGTTGTGTGAATTACCATTATGCTGCCTAAATATGCCTTTTAAACCATCAAACAGCCAGCAGCCTGATGGCACCAGTTTACTTACATTATAAGGACCTACAGAGCATCAACATTTTTCTACAAATCTTAATTTGTGTTCTGCTGAAAAGGACAGTCATACACATCTGGTATGGCATCAGAGTAAGTGAATAATTAGAGAATTTTCATTTTGGGGTGAACTATCCCTTTAAGGATATGTCAGACAGAATGTTAGTCACTATTTACTTTCACTGCATATTTTTTTCCTCCATATTTTAAAAGGAAATGGTGATTGAGACTGTCAGTCTCTAACATTCTGTCTACATCTTTTGGGTTCCACAATATACAGAAAGTCACACAGGTTTGGAACAATATACTCTTTTTCCTCAGAGCCGCCCCCCGCCTTCTCATGCCCGGCTGCTCCACACAAACCACATCCCCGGCCGGCTGCCGATGACGAGTTTCGAGGATGCCCCGAGAGGCCCTCCTCCTCAGTTGCCGGCGAAGTGTCGGTCCCACTGAAGTACTTTCAGAGGCTCCTGGGGCATATGGCATCCTCAGCGGCCATCACGCCACTCGGGTTGATGCATATGAGCACTGGCTCCAGACCCGATTCCCAAGGCAAGTATGGTGCCGTGTGCAATGGGCACGCAGCTGCTGGCTCCTGAACAAGACCTCACCTGCGTTGGCACATCAACTGCCTCAAGTTGCTGGTGGTACTGCTCGCCCTGCGGAGGCTATGGCCATTGATTCAGGCCAAGCATTTGTTGATCTGCATGGACAACGGTTTACGCTCCTGTCTCATGCCACAACTCGCCAGTCGTCTCCTCCTCTGTAGTCAGTGGCGGCTCAGGTTGCTGCGTGCCACTCACATCCCGGGCAACCTCAACGTCACAGAAGATGCTCTGTCATGGCAGGCAACGCTTAGGGGAGAGTGGAGACGCAACCCTCAGGTAGTCCAGCTGATTTGGAGTTGATTCAGCAGGGCACAGGTAGACCTGTTTGCCTCCCAGGAATCCTCCCACTGCCCACTCTGGTATGCCTTGAGGGCACAGACGCGCTGGCACACAGCTCGCCCAGAGGGCTGCACAAATATGTGTTACCCCCAGTGAGCCTACTTGCACAGGTTCTGTGCAAGGTCAGGGAGGACGAGGAGCAGATCACCCTCGTGGCTCCATACTGGCCCACTAAGACCTGGTTCTCGGACCTCACACTCCTCACGACAGCTGCTCCCTGGTGAATTCCCCTGAGGAAGGACCTTGTTTCTCAGGGATGGTGCACCCTCTGGCACCCATGCCCAGACCTCTGGAATCTCCATGTCTGGTCCCTGAGTAGTTGAGACGACCACTCAGGCCAGAGCCCCTTTTACGGCAGCTCTACTCCCTGAAGTGACATGTCTTCGCTAAGTGGTGTTCTTCGCGGAGTGAAGACACCCAGAGCAGCACAGTTGGATCAGTGCTTTCCTTCCTGCAAGAGAAGTTGAATGGGCAGCTGTACCCCTCCACTCTCAAGGTTTATGTAGCTGCTATAGCAGCACACCACCACATGGTTCAAGGTAAGTCCCTCAGTAAGCACGACCTGATCATCAGGATCCTGAGAGGCGCCAGGAGGCTGAACAATCCTAGACTGCTTCTTTCCCTCATGGAACCTCGAGTCAATTGAGTTAAAGGCAGTCTCTCTGAAGACTGCCCTCCTGACCGCGGTCACTTCCATCAAGAGGGTCAGGACCTGCAAGCATTCTCTGTCAGCGAAGAGTGCCTATATTTTGTTCCGGAAGACTCTCGCGTGATCCTGAGACCTCGACCAGGCTATATGCCCAAGGAATCAAGTGGTGAGCCTACAAGAGCTGCCCCTGGAGGAGGCAGACCAAGCCTTATCGTTGCTGTGTCCAGTATGTGCTTTGTGCACCTATTTAGATTGCACGCAGAGGCTCAGAGCAGCTCTTTGTCTGCTTTGGTAAGCAGAACGCTTAAACGCTTTTGGAAAGGGAACTCTGTCTCCAAACAGAAGCTTGCCCACTGGATCGTGGATGCCACAGCGTTGGCCTACCAGCTCCAGTCAGTGCCTGCCCCCTTGTGGGCTTGAGCACACTCCACGAGGAGTGTGGCATCCTCTTGCACACTGGCCAACGGCACCTCTCTAGCAGACATATGTAGGGCAGCGGGCTGGGAAACACCCAATACCTTAGCAAGGTTTTACAATCTCCGGGTTGAGGCGGTCTCATCTTGTGTTCTTTCAGGTGCGAGCAGGTAAGTAAGATTGTTACATGGACAGCTGGTCAGGTGTACCGCTTGTGCATAGCGCCTTTCCCCTCCAAGAAGGTGAAGCCGGGCTCTCTTCTCTCCCATGCGTGCTCATGACATATGAACCCATGTGAATAAACTGCAGTGTTGTATCGGAGCTCGCAACGCAACAGCCATACTCGGCACCATCTTGAGTCTAGTTTTGGATTTGTGTGTGTGTGTGTGTGTGTGTGTGTGTGTGTGTGTGTGTTTTCAGGGTGCAAGTTTAGGAAAAGTCATCAAGCCTTGTACCACTCAAATTAAGAAAACCATTTTTATTAAAAATAAATTAAAATATGTAATTAAGTGTTAACACATTCGTGAAAAGCCCTAACATGGTCTTTTACCGTAAAATGTGCAAGTAGAAAAGGCTTATCAAAGCAGTATGCTAACTGTGACTTGTATGTTTGGAAAAGTTTTATCGTTGTGCCCATCATCATTTTCAGTTATCGTCAACAAATGCTGACACTTTGTCTAAAACAAAGCAATAGGAGGGTCTCAATGTCTAAGAGGCACTCGCAATATTGCCATTATCCATGGAAATAATCAGCAAGGGAATCCTTTGTTCCTTTGAATGATTGGGGTTTTTAACTTAGCTTTTTTTGATGGCACACATCCATTTATTTGTACATAGCAAAAATAATTAACAATAGCAATGATTTGCTGAGAAAACTCCCCTGCCAGAACATGCAGGTAATTATTCTGGGTGATTCTATCAAACTTGGATATTTCAAAGTGCTGATTACATCAATCAAAATTCTTCGGCATAAGCACATCAGATTCTTCTGATCTTTGTTACATACTCATAAACCTGAACATGAAAATGTGAGTGACACATGTTTTACCATAAACTCAAAACAATATAGTGGAATTAACAGAGGGGATCAATATCTTTCCCTGATTTGTGTGTGCTGTCATGCATTGTGTGAGTGGATGTCTGTTATTGTTGATCTTTCAAAGAAGTGAACAGGCAGCAGAGGAGAACTTTGTTTTGATTACACCAGACTGATATTGTTACAAAGAGAGAAGTCGAAAAAAATCACACTATAGGTTATCCTGCCATCTTACCCACGTGTGATTGGCTCACTAAGAAAGATTTGATAACATCATGCTCTCTGTGCCCATGCAGATGTTCTATAGATCTAGCTGTACTTTGGGAGATTTGGGATTGCACATGTGTTGTGGAAAATCTGGACGTAAATGTTTCTGTTTGTTGCGACAACTGTTTTATCAATTATTTTTGTTTACATATTTATTTCCAGAGCTTTTTCTGTTAATGTTGTCTGACATGACCTTGGCCTGAACCAAATTGGCCAGGATCCAGTGACAACAATCTAATTATTTCCATTGAGGTGAAGCCTAATTTATATAATAATAATAATAATTTCTTCTATACCAGCTTAATATACAAAGACAACTATAAGTAAGCCAGTTGTATGTGGATGACTCCAAAAAGTATAAAAACTGACACTGTCATTTTCAACATATTGTTTCATTGATCCTCCCAACCGGCCTGAAATAGCAACATTGGCTCAATCAAGTACTACTTTAAATATTAAATACCAATATACATATTTGTCCATTTAAAATGTTTTTTTGATTAACATATAATCTATATTTGTTACAAATTTAGCAGAAAAAAGAATGAAAATAAATCCTTTCCTTGTCAAATATCATGATGAAGTTGTCAGGTCTATCTTTCAGAGCTGACATTTATTTCTCACTGTATTTAGTTTAAATTATTACGAGAAGTGCCAATAAAGAATTATAAACACCTTCACTCTCAGAGGGTCTGTGCTGAAATGATCATCCTCTGTCCTGAAATGGCAGATTTAGTAGTAATATCCAATGAATTAAGCAAGTAATCAACAAAGAAATCCAGCACATATTAATATGGTATTACATTTCATTATACAACAGTTAGGTTTAGACACACAGCGTAAATGGCTGAAAATGTCCATGATATAGGACATTTCCCATTTGAGACAGTATTATTCCGCTGACTACCTGGATTACCAGCTTCTTTAAAGCATCCTACAAGTGATTATTTGCTGAAAAATGTTTTTAAAAATACTGAATTAAACCTCTGTTTATTACATTGCAAAAACATTTCTCTCATATCTAGATTTGTATGAGGACCGCAGGATTGCTATTTTGGTTAGGGCCAACTTTTTTGGTGGATGGAATTGTACAGTAAATACTAAAGCATTGTAAAAATGCGTTCTTTGCGTTATCATTTGAGGTGTTGTTTTATAAAAGCAATTCGCCTTATATCAAAGTAGATACCAGATTCTGACTGAATGCGACATAGGTTGTGTGTTTCGGGTAAACATTTACAAATTTACAATGTAAAAGTAATTCTTTATTTTTACAGAATGTGAGGCTATGGCTAAACAAATATATATCATGGTCCAGTGTGCAAAGTAGAGAGATTAATATGCTTTGGGTTTACGAATTTCCCTTAAGTGCACTAGCTCTCATCTGACTCTTTGAAATGCTCTGTAAACATGCACTGCAAACCGCCAGAGAGAAACTTCTATCCAAGTTCTCCATCATCTAAATGAGCTCTCTACAGAAATGTGGGTTGTGCATATATCCAGAAGTATCACTACATGGAGACACAATCGAAACAAAAGATTAAAAGTCAAGTGTCTCTCTCCTGTTCTCATCAAGAGCTATGACAACTTCTTCTTTAAACTGCTCCCGTAAGGGGTCGCCACAGCGGACCATCCGTGATCTGCATATTTTTCGTAATTTAGGATACTGATGAAGGATGGATAGAGATCAAGAAAAAGGGGACTGTAAAAGAGAGAGATGGCAACCCAGAAACATTTAAAATATATATGCCTTCTCAAGTTACTCATGAAGGGGATCAGAGAGACACCACAACTTGCTCATCCCCTTCCTCATTCACATTCCTGCTATGTGGAGCTCACAGAGAGGCACTGGGATCCACTTTCAGCATCAAACAAGACTGCCAACAGGTCTGTCGTCATCTAGACTTAGCTGCAGGGCCTGAGAAACTTGATCTTCAGAGTATTGACATATAGGTTTAAGAGTGGATAGGAAATGAGGAGGGTCCCTCTTTGAAATAGTAGGGCAATACAAGGAACTGAGTATCATGTAAATATGGAGTAAAAGTGTAAAGCACCTTCAAGAAGGTTGAGAGGTTCAGGGTCACCAATAATGGGTCACTAACCCAAATTCAATGTTTTTGCAATGGTCAATAAAAAAACAAAGTTACCCAACAGTTGCATTATTGTAAACAGCTTGAGAGCTAGATAGCCAGTGGTTCTCATTAACCTTAAGTTAATCCAAGTTTAAGTCAGTGATTGCAAGCAGAAATGGCATGGCACACTGTTAGCTCAGCAATGACCTTGCCATTCAGGAAGCTCATTGAGGCATTGTGGAACACTTCATGTGGCTACATAGGGATACTATAGTCAGTCCTTATCTGACTGATTGGCTTTGAAAAGGGATAGGGAAGTTAGCTCACCGTCTGCAAGGGGCTCAGATTTCATCACAACTTGTTGCCTGGTACTAAATAAACTCTGGCATGCTGAATGGACACTCTATCCTTGTCCAAAGGGCCGCTGACCTCAGTGAAGATCTTAACATGTTCCAGCACCCTGTCCCCTCTATGCCCCTAAGAAGAACAGACTAGCCGATTTCTTCCACCTTGAAGGAGGCCTCCTACCACTATTACATAAACTAAAGCCACTGCTCTAACAAACAACCTGCCATTGCAGTCCTAATGAGACAGTCATCAGAACCTGCTCTCTATGTTCCTGGACAAGCAGAGAGGATAAACTTCAAAGTTGGCAGATAGTTTCACAATCAGTGTGAGGCGCCATTCACCAACAGGAATGGACTGGCCATTGGGAGTAACGAGACGGGACGAGATGGGAATTAGCGAGTAGGCTAGTGTTCAGCTGGTCATGTGATTCTAAAATGCAGCCCTCTTAAGGGCACCCCCCTCCCCATGTATAGTAAAATAACTTTTATATGGTTACTAATATGCCTCATAGGGCCCTGGTGACTCTCGGGAGGGGGGGGGGGGGGGGGGGGGGCATATACATATACATATACACAATATATCATCCAGTGATGGCTAGAGTAAATTATCTACTGTATGTCCTTTGTTATTGATTTGTGTAGAATTAATGGAAAGCTGTGCAAGTTCCGCTTTGTGGCACTATAGAATTTTGAGCAGCCTTCTGAGTCATAGCTGGACAACACCAACATATGTCGAGGGTGGCAGTGGTGTGCATCCCTTCATAGAAATAATATATTTTTCTAATTTTAGATAGCACATGTCATCTGCCAAACTCGTCCGGTGTGGGATCCCCCTTAAGTTACCTTGCCGCTCATACTTTACCAAAGTTGTGTCGAGAAATATGTATGTACTGGATGGATGGACGGATGGATGGATGGACGGATGGACAGAGAGTGTGGTAAATAGACATACACCACTAAAATGGGTGATGGTTACATGAGGGTTGATTTTGTGAACGCATCAACTTCTTTACAATACCCTTTCTATTTTCATCACAGGTACTGTATGTCTGTTCAAACATGAAAACTCACATAAATTATTTAAAGTTCCAGAATCCATGGAAACCCAGAAGAATCAATTTTTCTTCTTTGTAACAGCAACAGCCTTCACTGTTGAGTAGTGAGCTCAAGAAAGTAAGACCCGCAGCATGCAGTGAATTTATCATCACAACGCTGTGGAACAATCGATTGCACATAGTGCTGAGAAGATGAGACTAATGCAGGGTTCAGATTGAAGCCTGCCAAGTGATGCAAATGGAGTAGCGGTGATGATGGAAAAATTGATGGCCCCCACATGGCCTTCACACAGGTGACTGACATCCCCCTGTGATGAACTGACCAAGCAAATTGATAAATGAGGTTTTGCTCTGGTAGAGCATCACCATAGTGATTAGGCAGAACAGAACAGCATCATAACCTATTAGGTGGTTTCTACCTTGATTCTGGCAATGTTAGCACTATTTTAACACTATATTTTTGTAAGGGCCTTGGTAAAAAATTAAGGATAGTGTAATAACAATAATAAAAAGAGCTGTATAATTACCTTTGTCTTTACAGCAGTGAAATTTAATGGGAAATAATGAGGTTATATAGATTGAGCTCCTAGAAATGCATTTTCGCTCTCATTTTTTCAAAGCAAAATTGGTTACAACACTGACTCCGGTGTACTATATTCCTGTCTCATTGCTTTAGTATGGTATGGTATAAAACCTGCATTGACAAACAGCACAAACACTCATTAAAGCCTGTAAAGGGCATTGTTTAATGGTAATGTGATGTTCAAATGTTTTTTTGTTTTTTTTGTTGTTGTGGACTATTCATTTACTGGGACTGAGAAGGGCTATAGCTCAACCCAACGACCTTGTTGGGTAACCTTTCTAAAGAGAAGGACTTGCATTGCTTTGTTTCCATGCTGGTTTTTATTGAAGGAAGGGGATATTTTGGTAGTATTTTTGTGTTTGATTTGTGTGACATACATTTATGTTTTTGGACTTCCTTTTTTTTTCTTTTTTTTTTTTTCCTTGAATGAATACAAACCTGTTTCAAAAGTGAATGCATGTACTACAAAAATCACAGCTCCCGGAAAGGAGCTAAGTAAAAACCTTTATTTCTAATTCAACACTGACCCAATTTACTTTTAAATATCTGTGATGGTGGTGGTGAGCACTATCAGGGTAAACCTGGTGTTCTAAATCTATAAATATCGGAATAAACATTGTTGAATTTTTGTTAAATTGTAAATTAATTAACTCGTCTACACAATGACTCATTTTAAGTCCATCACCACTACATGAGGGTAAAGCCATTGTTTGAGTGTTCAAGAGGATATTATATCTGTCAAAATATCAGTAGACATGTCATTAATTTGCTCTTTCTAAATCAGTGTCACCCCCCTTTCTCTCACTTCTTTCTTTCTGTCCAAATTAAATGTATCCCCCTAGCGCACTCTTCTTTCTCTCCCTCTCCCAGGTCTGTGACCCATCAGTCAGGCAGAGAGCTCTTGGCTCCTGCGCTCATTTAGATTTTAACAGCTCTAAGTTCCCCTGACAGCTGCTGCAATTGAAATGATACAGAAATAACAACAGCTGGGTGTTGCACACACACTCTCGAGACAACCTCACTATGGTCCATTCAACCACATATCCATTTGCTTCAAGGTTTTATAAGCCCAGGAGGGGGAGTATTTATGTAAAAGCTTTTATTTTTAGTAAGCTCACTGATAATAGAATCCAGATAACTCACGTCTTGGTTTCTAAGCTGTTTTTCTGTGGCTTGTAAACAGGGTTGGATGACATGTTTTACTGGCAAGTGGTAGGCTGCTTGTCAAGAAGACAGGAAGTCTTGCGTTTTTTTTTTTTTTTTACACACACACACACATATATATATATATATATATATATATATATATATATATATATATATACAGTATATTAAGTCAAAAAACTTTACTGCACCATCACATCTGGGTGATTACTTGCTGGTTTCTTCCAAAATATCAGTGCATGTCATGACAAAGTTGATAATAAGATGGGCATACATCCATTTTTTATTTTATTTTTCAAAATCCATTTCAAAACCTGAGAGACACACTGGTATTATCACAAATATAGTGAGATAACAAACCAAGTATGTTAAAATAAAAAAAATATTAACATGAACAACATGAAAATAATTAATTTCAGAGTTTTTCTTACCCCTTCTCGTACTGTCTGAATGTTACTGATCGAATTTTGGTGTTTGTAAATTCGGTTGACACTATCCACTCTTATGATATAACTTCACAATAGAACAAGTGCCCATCCATTTATCACTCAATAAAGTAATAAACTTAGGCCACATCCAAACTAATCTGTTTTTGTTTGAAATCTCTGTTTTCAGTGTCCTAACATCATTATTTTCCAAAGTATGTGTAATGGAAAGCGTTGTTGAAACACTCCATTTTTGGTGGAGGAAAGCACTATTGTAGTGCGTATGAGAGGCATAAACCTATAGTGAAACATAGTGTTTTTTTAAACGCAAACATAGAATGGATGTGTATTTAGTAATTGCGAATCAAATACATTCCAAAGAGTAAAGAATGTTACCAGAACATTCTGTTTCAGAACATTACCATGGCACTGTTTTTTCAGATAAGTCTAATCTAGGATAAAGTGTACTGAGCTGTTTGACCACAACTTTAGGGTATTTGATTGTGCCCATATGCAACATGTTATTGGTCATGCTTGGCTATCTTCTCCAATTACATACATCAGTCAAATGAATGGTTGATCAGCGCTATCTCAGCCACCTAGAAGGTAGTTCAAACATTGAATGAGATCATTATTTCTCTATAACTTAATTTATTCACTAAAATCTATCTGAATGTCTAACATATGGATGTCAGAATCTTCCAATAGATACTCTAACTTTCTATATCTCCCTTTGTCCTTCTTTCTTCCATCTAGCTCAGTTTTGAATCTATATGAAAACACCAGAATACTACCCTCAACAAGATATTTCTGTTGATTTCTGTACTTAACAGACCCAAGGCTATTGACACACAAAAAGAAAACCTGAAACTGTTCCACCTGTTGTCCACTCTAGGCCCCCTCAGACTCTCAAACTCCATGGTGGCATTCTGAAGCGGACCCAAGAAAGACTCCTGAGGGGTGGATTTGCTTTACAGAAATGCCCCTTTTTGTTTCGAAAGAGAAAGGAAGAGGAAAACCTCAGCAATTTCTCACAGAGTCAGAGGAAGAGAAGGAGAAAGAGGAGGGAAGATCAACTCAGTAGGAGTTAAACCTCTCTCTTTGTCTCTGTTGGGGTGGGTGTTGTTGTGAGGAGGTGATGTTAACCCTCCAAACACTCCCTCTTCAAGGACTCCCTGGAAACCAAAACCTTCTGTCTGTATCATCTCCATTCATTTAGCATCCAGTCAAGTGGCTGAATTATTTATAAAGGCACCAATGCCTTTTAATGGCTGCTTGGAAGTAGTTTGTTGACACTTCATGGCTAAGGAAGGGAAGAACAGACAATAACCCACTGTTCTGTCATTAGTGGATGAAGAGAGTCTTGAGAATGCACACTTTGCCTCGATTAAAGGAACAGTTCACCCCAAAAATGAAAATTTTGTCATCATTTACTTGTATTGTCATTCCAAACCTGTAAGATTTTTGTTTTTCTATATATCCTATATGTATATATATATATATATATATATATATATATACAGGTGAAACTCGAAAAATTAGAATATTGTGCAAAAGTTCATTAATTTCAGTAATTCAACTTAAAAGGTGAAACTAATATATTATATAGACTCATTACAAGCAAAGTAAGATATTTCAAGCCTTTATTTGATATAATTTTTATGATTATGGCTTACAGCTTATGAAAACCCCAAATTCAGAAATTAGAATATTACATGAAATCAATAAAAAAAAAAGGATTTTAAATACAGAAATGTCGGCCCTCTGAAAAGTATAATCATGCATATGTACTCAGTACTTGGTTTGGGCCCCTTTTGCATTAATTACTGCCTCAATGCGGCGTGGCATGGATTCTATCAGCCTGTGGCACTGCTGAGGTGTTATGGAAGACCAAGATGCTTCAATAGCGGCCTTCAGCTCTTCTGCATTGTTTGGTCTCATGTCTCTCATCTTTCTCTTGGCAATGCCCCATAGATTCTCTATGGGGTTCAGGTCAGGCGAGTTTGCTGGCCAATCAAGCACAGTAATACCATGGTCATTGAACCAGGTTTTGGTACTTTTGGCAGTGTGGGCAGGTGCCAAGTCCTGCTGGAAAATGAAGACAGCATCTCCATAAAGCTTGTCTGCTGAAGGAAGCATGAAGTGCTCTAAAATGTCCCGGTAGACGGCTGCGTTGACTCTGGACTTAATAAAGCACAGTGGACCAACACCAGCCGATGACATGGCTCCCCAAACCAACACAGACTGTGGAAACTTCACACTGGACTTCAAGCATCTTGGATTGTGTGCCTCTCCATTCTTCCTCCAGATTCTGGGACCTTGGTTTCCAAATGAGATGCAAAATTTGCTCTCAAATTTGGAATTTGAGAGCGCTTGAGACGCTTCTGACGTTGTTTGTTGTTCAGGAGCGGCTTGACAAGAGGAATACGACATTTGAAGCCCATGTCCAGGACCCGTCTGTGTGTGGTGGCTCTTGATGCAGTAACTCCAGCCTCAGTCCACTCCTTGTGAAACTCCCCCACACATTTGAATGGCCTTTTCCTGACAATCCTCTCCAGGCTACGGTCATCCCTGCTGCTGGTGCACCTTTTTCTTCCACACTTTTCCCTTCCACTTAACTTTCTATTAATGTGCTTTGATACAGCACTTTGAGAACATCCAACTTCTTTTGCAATTACCTTTTGAGGCTTTCCCTCCTTGTGGAGGGTGTCAATGATGGTTTTCTGCACAACTCTCAGGTCAGCAGTCTTCCCCATGATTGTGAATTCAACTGAACCAGACTGAGAGACCATTTAAAGGCTCAGGAACCCTTTGCAGGTGTTTTGGATTAATTAGCTGTTTAGAGTGTGACACTTTGAGCCTACAATACTGAACCTTTTCACAATATTCTAATTTTCTGAGATTCTGAATTTGGGGTTTTCATAAGCTGTAAGCCATAATCATAAAAATTATATCAAATAAAGGCTTGAAATATCTTACTTTGCTTGTAATGAGTCTATATAATATATTAGTTTCACCTTTTAAGTTGAATTACTGAAATTAATGAACTTTTGCACGATATTCTAATTTTTCGAGTTTCACCTGTATATATATATATATATATATATATATATATATATATATATATATATATACGTATGTACACCGATCAGCCACAACATTAAAACCACCTGCCTATTATTGTGTAGGTCCCCCTCGTGCTGCAAAAACAGTGCCAAACCCACATAGCAGAGTAGCATTCTGAGATGCTATTCTTCTCACCACAACTGTACAGAGTGGTTATCTGAGTATCTTACCGTAGACTTTGTCAGTTCAAACCAATCTGGCCATTCTCTGTTGTCCTATCTCATCAAAAAGTAATTTTTGTTTTTAGCACCATTCGGAGTAAATGCTAGAGACTGTTGTGTGTGAAAATCCCAAGAGATCAGCAGTTACAGAAATACTCAAACCAGCCAATCTGGCACCAACAATCACGCCACAGTCGAAATTACTGAGATCACATGTTCCAATTCTGATTGTTGATGTGAACATTAACTGAAGCTCCTGACCCGTAAATTAATGATTTTATGCACAGCATTGCTGCCACACGATCAGCTGATTAGATAATCACATGGATGATTGTTGGTGCCAGATGGGCTGGTTTGAGACAAAGTCTACAGTAACTCAGATAACTACTCTGTACAATTGTGGTGAGAAGAATTGCATCTCAGAATGCTACTCTGCTTGTGGGTTGGCACTGTTTTGGCGGCAGAAGAGGGACCTACACAATAATAGGCAGGTGGTTTTAATGTTGTGGCTGATCAGTGTACATACATAAACATATATATATATATATATATATATATATATATATATATATATATATATATATGAGAGTATATACAGATACACACAATATAGATGTGTGATTGTAGAAATGTATACAGATTTGTGTGTGGTTTAACTGTTCATTAATACTGTTTAGAGTACATATTTATACATAACTATTTAGACTAATTGTGTATACTGCATGGTGAAACTGACCCTGCATACCAGCAACACTTGCTAACAACAGTTACAGCTGCTCTCTAGCATGGTGTGCAAACAATGCACTAGTAAGTGTCCCGGAACATCCATTCTTTTTTTACTGCTGAACAAAGTGGTCAACCTATCAACAGCCACCACAGCTGGAGATTCATTGAACATGTCAGGAGGGCAAAGCAAGAGAAACTACTAGAATGTTTCTCAACAGGGAACTCATTCTCCATTTTAACTCAATATTTTCTTAATTAGGTAGAGGTGCTTGTTGATACGTTTGGGAGGTTGAAATATTTTGCAACTGTGATAGGGATCCACATGGGACTGTGAAGAGAAGGGAAAGAGAAGCCAGATGTTTTTTTTTTTTCTGACACAATTACTTTTCCATTCTTCTTCTGAACTAAGAGTATAAATCCCAGCCTTGTTGTGGATTGGGGTATCTTGTAAAGCATTTTGTCAAGATCTGTTTTAAATTTAAGAAAAAACCTGAGACCAACATTTACATCCAACAAACTTGGCACAGTCTTTCAGCCTGTTCTAACTTTCTAGCAACCAGACAAAACACATTAGCAACTGCCTAGCAACCTCTTACAACACCTTTGCAACCTTGTAGTAAGGCAAATACAAGTCAATTCAAGAAATTTTTATAACAACTTTTTACAACACACATGTTCTCAAAGCAGATTTATAGAAAATGATGCAGTAATAGAAAAATTATGTTGTAAAGTCTTAAAGTCCTCATTGTGTAGTTAAAATTAATAACACTATTGAAATTCATGCCTTAAAAATTATTGTCTTTGGGCCCCCAGTGAGCAAACCAAAGATGACTGTGGCAAGGAAAACAAAACTCCCTAAAATGTTAGTTTATGGAGAAAAATACCCTTGGGAAAAACCAGACCAAGAGCTAAATAGCATGTATATAATGCCAATATTAGTTATCTATGTGTAGTACAAGTCTTGTATTATGTGAGTAAAATAAGTACTGATTGTGGGCAATGTTTAAAACTAAAGGATTTTGTATGAAATATAAGATTAATGATTAAAGTAAATTTACTCACACAGGCCATCCAAGATGTTTCTGAGTTTCTTTCTTCTTCAAAACAGAATTTAAGATTTTTAGGATTTCATTTCAGGCCTCCTCCTCTAAACAATGCAAGTGAATGTACTCCATTTTTTGATGGTCCAAAATGCATATTTAGGGTGCATCAAAATAATCCACACTACTCCAGTTGACAATTAAAGTACTTCTTATTTTTAGAAACAAAACAATACTTATATACTTTTTAACTACAAATGTTCGCTTCCGTTCATCTCTGTGATGCGTGCTTATGAGAGGCATGATGTCAGCTCGTTGGTAAGGTCACGCGTCACGTGGAGGAGGTAGAAAGCACGTCATTGTTTACAAGAGGAGCAGCGCTGTACAAAAGTTTAATTGTCTTCGCTGTAGATTTGTATTTGTACAGTATAAGTGAATTGTTCAAAATGGTTGTTTGGTGTGTGTATCCTGGACCTTCAGAAACTCCAAAGGAAATGCACGCTGGGAAAAATATTAACTTTTCATCAATTGCATACACGATCATGAGCGATTGAAGCTCTGGCTTATCGTGCTGAAGCTAGATATCAGTACACCCCTACATTCTCTCAAATAATTTTACCCCTGAAGATTCCAGACCATCAAAAGAAATAAAGGGTCGATATCTGAATTCATCAGCTGTGCCTGTGCTGTTTTTCCAGCGAACACAGGTTCTATATGTGAAATCTTTGTCATTGTCACGCCTCCCTCTGTCTCTGCACCTCCCTCAGCGCTCTGCTCCACATCTTCCGAATTCTGATTCTCCGCTCCTGAACTTAATTCACTCGCTCATCACTGCCTGCATAAATAACTCACCTTCACACCACTTCAATGTCTCAATGTGTAAACCTGTAAATCTCAGTAAACGCTCTCGCACTTGGTTTCACTAACTACAACTTGTGTGACTTGAATTCCTGACAGTCATATAGACTATATTTTTCTGCTAAAGAAAAAGCACAAGCAGATAACGCAACGGCATTGCTCTGAAATAAAGGATGGTTATTTACTGCAGTAATGTTTTTTCTTTATTATTTGGAAATTCTTTTTTTATTTTATCCATCCATCCATCCATCTTCAACCGCTTATCCGAAGTCGGGTCGCGGGGGCAGCAGCTCCAGCAGGGGGCCCCAGACCTCCCTATCCCGAGCCACATAAACCAGCTCTGACTGGGGGACCCCGAGGCATTCCCAGGCCAGTGTGGAGATGTAATCTCTCCACCTAGTCCTGGGTCTTCCCTGAGGCCTCCTCCCAGCTGGACGTGCCTGAAACACCTCCCTAGGGAGGCGCCCAGGGGGCATTCTTACCAGATGCCCAAACCACCTCAACTGACTCCTTTCGAAGCAAAGGAGCAGCGGCTCTACTCCGAGCTCCTCACGGATGACTGAGCTCCTCACCCTATCTCTAAGGGAGAAGCCCGCCACTTTTCTGAGGAAGCCCATTTCAGCCGCTTGTACACGCGACCTAGTTCTTTCGGTCATGACCCAACCTTCATGACCATAGGTGAGGGTAGGAGCAAAAATTGACCGGTAGATCGAGAGCTTTGCTTTCTGGCTCAGCTCTCTTTTCATGACAACGGTGCAATAGAGCGAGTGCAATACCACCCCCGCTGCCCCGATTCTCTAGCCAGCGTCCCGCTCCATTGTCCCCTCACTCATGAACAAGACCCCGAGGTACTTGAACTCCTTCACTTGGGGCAATACCTCCTTCCCTACCCAGAGTACGCACTCCATCGGTTTCCTGCTGAGAACCATGGCCTCAGATTTAGAGGTGCTAATCCTCATCCCAGCCGCTTCACACTCGACTGCCAAGCGATCCATATTTTAAATTGTTTTGAAATAGTTTTGGACTGTTTGGTTTGTGAACAGCACTTGTGAACGGCAAATAATGATGTGCTTCATACCTCCTCCTCCGCGTGACCTTACCAACAAGCTTACATCGTCCCTCTCATAAGCATGAGTCACGGAGATGTACGGAAGTGAACATTTGTAGTTTAAAAGTACATAAGAATTGGGTTTTTTTTCTTAAAATAATCAATTGTTTGGGTTCAGAAGGACTTTTATTTATCAACTGGAGTTGTGTGGATTATTTTGATACACCCCATATATGCATTTTGGACCATCAAAAAAGTAGATGCACTCGCATTGTTTATAGGAGGAGGCCTGAAATGAAACCCCAAAAATTGTAAATTCTGTTTTGATGAAGAAAGAAACTCCGATACATCTTGGATGGCCTGAGTGTGAGTAAATTATCAGCAAATTTTAATTTTTGGTTGAACTCTTTTCAAGATTACTGAAGTCTAATAAAACCAGCAAACCTCAAAACTTTCTTAAAATTTTCTGCATATTCAAGGCCTATATAACTTTTAGACTTCAAACTAACAGTTTTAAACTTTCAGATAAGGCTTTGTCGAGCCAACATTCAAAATGTGTCTTGACAAACTTGAACCCCAGCTGTGATTTGAGGTATTTTCATGTTCGTGACATAATAAATCTAAAGAAACTCTGGAATTTGTGAACACATTGGACGCCACAAGCCAGTGGAACGTGATCTGGACAGAATCCCAAGGAGTCTGGCAGACAACAGACTCCTCTTTGTCAATACAATTGCCATTGTGCACCTCACAATGGCTGCAAGCTGTTATGGCTAACTTTGCAAGCCCCCTCTGTGACTATTTGTCTGTGTTACAGCCAGCATTCATAGCACACATCGGCCATTACTCCTGGCAGGCCCTGTAGAGAAATCCTTGCCCACAGAACCATCTGGACTCTCTTACAAAAACATCAGAGGTGGCAGAAGGTTAAAGCTTGTGTCAGGGTCATACCTTCACTACCTTAATTTCCTTCATATTCAACCTCTAGGCTTGTCTGTTACCTGAACTCCAATTTACATGGATTGTCTGTATGAAGCTGGTGAAAGATCTGATATTATCCAGTTGAAACCATTTTCTAGATTAAGCAAAAAGAGGAACAAGAAAAGGGGCTACCGCAGCAAAACTGACTCTAAACCTAAACCCAAAATTGAAATCTTTTGCTTTCCACAAAGTTCTGGGTTAAATACAGGTTACAATTAGTTGACAGCACCTGTTGAATACTGTTGAGCACAGAAAATAATTTAGACTCATCCATCAGTTTGTGAATAAAAACAAAAAAAATAATCTATAAGTCTATGGGGCAGGGAATTCTGGAGGGTTTAAAAGCAGAAATCTGAAGCTTGTATTTTATGTTAAAGAACTTCCATGAATTCTTCCATACAAAAAAATTAAGTTGTCTGTGCTGTAAAGTTGTCTCAATCATGCTTTAGCTGAGGAACCACTGTCATAGGCGAATTAACTTTTAGATAAAGGTGCTGTAAGTGATTTTAGTGCTCTGAACCTTTCATGTGACTGAGCCATTGAATTAGCCATGCTCCCTCCTTCAAAACCCTGCACTCCAAATTGACAAACATTATGAATCATTGCCTCAATGATCCACTTCAAATGAAACTATGAGAACGAGCAAAATGATTGACAGTTAAAAAGCATCAAAAGCATTTTGTTTGCCGTTTACAAAGTCTACAGCTGTCACAGAGACCAGTGAGATATTTTAGGACACTTATTTCATTAATATCTTTAAATGAGTAGGAATATTTTTTGCATACTTTTCCATGAAAAAATAGCTGACAACACATTTAAAGGGATAGTTTACCCCAAAAATGAAAATTCTCTCATCATGCCCAAACCCTCATTCCATCCCAGATGTGTATGACTTTCTTTATTCTGCTGAACACAAACGAAGATTTTTAGAAGAATATTTCTGCTTTGTAGGTCTTCACAATGCAAGTGAATGAGTGCCAAAATTATGAAGCTCCAACATGAACATAAACACAGCATGAAATACATAAGGTTCCAGTGGTTAAATCAATGTCTTCTGAAGCGATATGATAGGTGTGGTTGAGAAACAGTTCAATATTTAAGTCTTTCTTATTTCGTTTTTGGTGGTTTGCATTCTTTGTGCATATCATATCACTTGGCAGGAAGGAGAATTTATGGTAAAAATTGACTTAAATGTTGATCTGTTTCTCACCCACACCTATCATATTACTTCAGAAGATATCAATTTAATGGCTGGAGTCTTATGGATTACTTTTATGCTGCCTTTATGTGATTTTTGGAGCTTCAAAATGTTGGCACAATGTGGCACGGTGGAGGGCGGGACCGGGGCATGATTACGCACGCCCAGTCCCGTATTAGGCTAATTAAGCCATCAAGAGGGATAAAGGCCCCTCGCGGACGGCGATGGGAGAGAGAGAGAGATCGTTCACGGACATGTCCGTTGTCTTATGTGTTTGTATTTTGAGTTTTCCATTAAACCTTTAAGTTATATGTCAAGCCGGTTTCTCGCCTCTTCCTTGCCCGTGAGAATGAACTGTGTTACACACCCATTCACTTGTAATGTATGGACCTACAGAGCTGAGAGATTCTTCTAAAAATCTCTGTTTTTGTTCTGCAGAAGAAATAAAGTCATACACATCAGGGATGGCATGAAGGTGAGTTAATGATGAGAACATTTACATTTTTGGGTGAACTATCCCTTTAAGTTGGGTGCACTTTGCTTCACGTAAACAGCACTTACAGTTGTGCATGCGTTTTTAAGTGACTTATTATCTGATTGACAGTATGAGAACGATTTTGTCAACAAATCTTGTTTTGGACCTGGTATTTCCTTTAAACCTGGAGAAGGATCAAAATGAAGAAGAAAACTTTCTGTTATTTGACCAAAAAGAAAATAATTATTGACACTGCACAAACAATTGTATTTTTTTTAACCTCTCTGTACCACAACAATGTGAACCTTGTGTGTTTATCTCTGTGTGCTCATTGTTAGTTTTGGAGCAATGCACTTTGTCAAATTCCTCCTAAGTGTAAACTTGGTGAATACATTCTATTTTAATTCTGGACTAAGCCTAAATTGGTTCTGGGAAACTGTCCAGCCCCATTTAAGGGTTGATTTCTTGGAAAAAGCAGACTAGTCTTAAACTTACTAAGGAACATTAGAAATATGGTACAGTGCCAGAGCTGTCAATGTTATTTAGCCCTATGACAAAAATTAATTAGTGTGTGGGAAATTGTATTTGAATATTTCTAATATAGGGTTGAGAGCAGAATCATAGTAATCATAGCTCAATGGTCTGAGCTAAGATTATACTGTAAAATCAATTACAATGAGGCTAGAACAAATTATCCTGAATTGAATGCCTCACAAAAATGGCAGTTTTTAAAGAGAATGCATACTTATGCATACAAAAATGTTGTCATGCAAAATCACTGTCTGATTCTCAACAAAAAAATTACATTTGTTTATATCTTCATTTGAATGTTGATGAAGCTGGAGCATTTCTAATTGAAGGAACGTGTCCCTGTATTTGCATTATGGCCTGTATAGGCTTAGCAAGTTCCATGTTTATAATGCTCCAGTAGTCTAAATTTTATTGTAAATTTAGAATAAATGAATGTGAAAACTAATTGACAAAGATTGATTTTGGTTTGCACATAAGTTTTACACATAAATATTTGTGTATGCAATGCACGTTTAGTGAATGAAACCCACTATCTGCAGTGGGCGAATGTGAGGTCAGGTGAGTTGTGAGAGTGACAGAAAGACTATCAGCTGGGCAGAGCTGGGGTGGTGATTGGGACGTGACTAGTCTACATTAGTACTGATGTTTGAACAGTCTGATTGAGATTCAACTCCATTCCTTTATCACTCCCCAACCAGACTCACTACAGCAGATAATAGACTCTTTAATATGAGAGCTAATCAACTAGTAAAGTGGACTACATTCAAGGGTGGCTATATGAAATAAGCAAAGTACAACCAATCATTCTGTATAATCAAGTATTGAAAAGAAAAAAATTCATTTTCAGCTGAAAAATGATGATGAGACCACTTTGCATAGCCTTACACTAAGACTTGATGTCCTGAGAACTTCCACGAGCAATCAATTTAATTTTGCACAATTTATACAATTTTAAAAGGGTTTTACAGGTAGGCCTATAAAATTGAATTACCTGTGTTGTATCTGCTGTCATCCCACAATAAACACCTCTATATATGGAAGAATGCAATTACATCACAAGGCCTGAAACTAGGGATTTAGCCTATTGAAATTAAAATACTGAGATGGCCAAACCTTTATCATGATTGTTGCTAATATTATACAGCACACTACATTGTCTTTGTCTCCTAGAACACTAAACCTAATGTTTTAAGATGGCAAACAATGTAATGTACTAATGAGCATTTCACGCAGACCGGTCCCTCTGCATCAGACCTAATATCAGCGAACAATCCTCACAGACTGTGTGCCTTCACACAGCAGGCAAGCAGACATGACTTTCAAGAGTATTTGGCCTCAGGCTACAAACAAGGGTCCCATCGCGACAGCATTTCACACAAAGATATCTGCACTCCACATGTATATTGAACAGAGAGTACGACAACAGCAGGTGTTTAGAAAATATATGTTACCGGGACTTGTAGTTCACAGTTTACACTGTATTCATAAACCATACTACAATATAATTCTTTAGATTTTTATTTGGCATGGAATATTTGTGTTATACTGACTGCATATTTTAATTTGCATAGATCTATACATGCATAATCCTCTGTCTATAACAATCAATTTTTCAGTAAACAGCATTGCACTGGTGACAACAGAGATATTCATTTATTACAGCAACCATTTTTTAAGTAAAGAAAAAAACAAACAAAAAAAACACTAAGATAAACATTCTTAAAGGTTTCAATCCTTCAGTTACGTATTATATTATATTATATTATATTATATTATATTATATTATATATTGAGACTTTTGGACCCAACTGTATTTGATTTGTTGATATAGTCAACAGGCCAAATCCAGCAAGTATTACTCAGTAAAACATGGTACTTTATCTGTCAGGTTAATTCGCCCTTTCATTTTAGGAATAATACAAATTTTACACTAATGTTTATTTTTAAAAATCAGTTCTGCACAATTTCTATTTCTTAACAAACGCCAATGTAAATTATAAGAAAATATGTCTGTTACAGCTTTTTGTCAAGTCTAGGTGTCCTACATGACACTGACCAGTAGTTGACCTTGGGTGGTGACAGAGTAAGTGGAATACATTGAAAACCCTATTGCAGCTGTCAACAAGAACACTATAATGAGCCACCAATAGACAGAGTATGCACACGCACACACACTCCTGAGAGTAATGAGGCATTAACGCAAAAAGCAGTCATATCCAACTATCTGTCAGAATAAAACAAGCAACTGTCAGGCAGTAAAGACAGCAGGCATAACTATTCTTACACAAGAGGAGGCTGTGGACATTTGTTGAGATGCATTATCTTATTGGCATAGACTTTCTGAATTGAAATGTCCTTGAATGTACAGTTTTGAATATATCCAACTTTGGACACAGGTGTTCACCAAAATTGTGCTCTTATTTGGAAGCAATGATGCAGTAGTTATTTATAACTAGTTTTGCTAGAATAAATATAACTACAATGCTAGAGTGTTGTGGGTTGTTGCCAGTGCATTGCTATGTAGTTGCTAAGGTTTTCTTGGTGGCTGCTAGGTCATTGGTAGGGTGTTATGTGTGGCTGCAAGGGGGTATTTATTAGCCCAAATCTACAATATTCTGCTCCCTAGATATGGGTTCCTCCTTCAATAAAATCCATTTGGATTTTTTTTTTTCTGTCCATTTTATTTTACACCAGGTGGAAAACACAAGTCAGATCGCTTAGAAGAGTAATAGCAAACCTCTTTGCGAAACACTGTACATTTCATTATTCATGTTCTTGCAGGACCAGATATGTGCTGAAATTTAAAACACCCTGACTCTAAATATTAGCAGTAATAACAGTCATACTTACCTTAACAAGCACCATTAATTCACATTTGAAGCAGCACTCATGTGCACACTGCATGAAAAAGAACAGAGGAAAAAACAGAAGTGAGTGAGTGCTTTGGTATTGTCTCATGTTGTGATGGTCTGGATTTATGTTGTGGTTGGCATGATTCAACATACAAAGAAACCTAATATGGTGTACATTCTCCTTTCTGCAAGAGCTGCCAAATCTTCATGTATTAGCTTATGGCGCAGTATGTTCCATTCAAGATTTTGTCTCAAACAAATGTATTTCAATAGTTTCTCCAAGACAGCAATAAGGTTAGATGGAGATTACATTTTTACTGGTCTCTTCTAGAGTTCAAATACAGTGCTCAGATTTGCCAAAATACCAAATTCTGCTAACAATATTTAGAGATTTCAGTATGAACATTTCAACATTGCTCATAAAATTATTATTAAAATATAATCTTATTCACAATCTTATTTACACCATCCACACTTCTGTATTCTAATTCTGAAATATCTGAGACAGAGATGATACATAAAGGAATCATACTTCTGAGCAATAACATTTTCAAATGCATCTTCAAAACACAATAGCAGTAAAGGAAACTTTTCTGAGATGTTTCAATGATTTATATTAGCGGCAAATTCTCAGGGCCAGCAAAGCCTTCTCTGATGGCCTAACATGCCAAAAAAAAAATCACCTTTTGCCTATGTATTTTTAATCACTTTCCACTCTTAATTAATCAACAAAAAATAGAGAAAAATGCTTACAAGCAAAGTGTGACAACTGTTTCACAAATCGCATGCCCGAAGCAGTGCTTGAGTCTGAGCTCCACCCCGTCAGGCCTTCAGAATTTCAACAGAATCCCTCAACAGTGCAAATTAATGGGCAACTAAAGTCAGATTGTCAGATTCATCAGCCAATCAGATTTATATATTTGTTCTTTGGTGGGTGTGATCTTAATGATATGTCCCGGTCTAGGCCTTCAAGCTAGCCTTGAGTGACGCAATCACGCTTTAATTGATGTAAGTAATTCAAGAGCGAAAAGCGTAAAATCAAGCTGTCTGACGAGTCGTCTGTCATCACTGCTGGTATCGCCATTGAGAAAGAGATCGTTATGTATTTAAAAACATGAGATGTTCTGTGATTGCTTAAACAGGAAATGAGGACTGATTTTCACTTCAAGTAAATTAGTAAGTGCTTTTGCATTGTTATAGCTAAATCAGGAGTATTCTAAGTGTAAATTAGGCTGCTTGAGAATTCCGTGTCGGATCGAGTTTTGAAAAGTAGTCCTTTCAACTCTGAAATTTGGATTTTGCAACTTCATACAAGGAAAAGTGCTATGGAATGCATCTTGAAGTCAGATTACAACTTGTAGGCCTGCAGAAATTCTCAACTCCGATTACACCGAGATGTAGGGGCATGATGTCACACAAACATGTCGATACTCAGGGAGATATACAAAGTAAGTGATAAACATTCTCTTTATTAAGTAATATTGATAAACGAGTTTGTTTCCACATTACATGATATTAAAGCTTGTTTAACAAACACCTGCAGAAACAGGTGTGTAAAAACATGGTAAATTATCATAAATCTCTTTGATAATCCTACACCTGAAGCACAAATGGTAGCGCTGCAGCATTGTTTATCAGTTGGGTTGCTAGGAGACATCTCTAATGAGATGTGCTGCTCGCACAGAGCTTGGACGCGTGGCTCTCACTTCCCAACTCGTCACGCTGGCTGGCCAGGACCTTCCGACTCGGATTCAGTTCGCCCGGCCCCCGCCCCCTTTCGGCTGCATCCGCTTTACCTTGGTGCACGGCGAAGATGCCAACACCCTGCATACGTAGATCGCGATCCTTTTACTCAAAGACGCGATAGAGACTGTCCCTCCAGCCAAGATGAAGAAGGGATTCTACAGCCCTTACTTCATCGTACCCAAGAAAGGCGGCGGCTTACGACCGATCTTGGACTTGCGAGTTTTCAACCGGGCCTTGCACAAACTCCCATTCAAAATGCTCACGCAAAGACACATTCTAACTTGTGTCCGGCACAAGGACGCGTACTTCCACGTCTCTATCTTGCCTCGACACAGACCCTTCCTATGGTTCTCAGTATGGTTCCCCAGGTGCTCAGGCCCCTGGATGGGATGCGGAAGATCTAAGTGGGTGAATTGGTATTCTTCCCAATCTGAAGACCCACAGAGATGCGCAGTGGGGTCAGTGCTCTCGTTTCTGCAAGAGAGGCTGGAGGGGAGGCTGTCCCCCTCCACATTGAAGGTTTATGTAGCCGCATATCGGCTCACCATGACGCAGTCCCTAGGGAAGCACAATCTGATTATCAGGTTCCTTAGAGGTCATGCCTGTTCCCCTCATGGGATCTCTCCTTGGTCCTTTCAGGCGTTCAGAGACCCCCCTTCGAGCTGTTAGATTCAGTCAAGCTCAAAGCCCTCTCCTTGAAGATGGCCCCCCTGATCACGCTAGCTTCCATCAAGAGGGTAGGGGGCCTGAAAGCGTTCTCTGTCAGCGACACTTGCCTGGAGTTCGGTCCGGCAGACACCCATGTTGTCCTAAGACCATGACCGGGCTACATGACCAAGGTTCCTACGACAACCTTCAGGGGTCAGGTAGTGAACCTGCAAGCGCTGCCCCGGGAGGAGGCAGACCCAGCGTTTTCGTTGCTGTGTCCGGTGCGTGCTTTGCATACCTATGTGAACCGCACGCAGAGCTTTAGATGTTCTGAGGAGCTCTTTGTCTGCTTTGGTGGACAGCAGAAAGGGAACACTGTCTCCAAACAGAGGCTTTCCCACTGGTATGTTGATGCCATCGCTTTGGCCTATCACACCCAGACCATGCCCTCCCCATTTTACAATCTCAGGGTTGACTCGGTCCCGTCCCGCGTTCTCTCAGGTCCGAGCATGTAGAACTCGGGAATGCGTAATGTCTGACCAGGTGTTCCGCTTGCACATATCGCCTTTCCCCTCCAAAGAGGTGATCACGTGCACTCTTTTCTCCCAGGAGAGTCAACTAGATTTGCACTCCCTGGATGTTCTTCCTCCCTAGCTCTCCGACCAGACCCACTACGGGTACTAAAATTACACTGTACTCGAAAAGGTGCTCCACAGGATGGGCCCTTGTGAAAACCCATGTGACTTATTTCGCCACTCTTTACCGCCCCACAGCCTGGGCAGGTGGTGGTCTCCATGGGGTCTTTTCCCCCTGAAAGAATAGGAGTTGGAGAAGAACGCCTTCCCCATGCGTGTGATAGCGTTAAGATGGCCCCAGCCGCTTTAACTCTATGCGAGAAACATAGAGAGAGAAAAGGCGAGGCTGGCGCGGCCTGCTCCCATGCTTGGCACATCGCTTTTTTACGATTGTCAGAAACATCGAAGTTTCTGACAATTTAATGGAGCGTTGGGGAAGGGTAAGTGCAGTCTGACGCAACTGCCTGCCCTCACCTGCATCAGCAGCTACGTGCACAGTACAGTGCATGGTGTGATTGAATAGGGACCACTAGTGTCTCTTCACTCGACACCATGTCGAAGTGAGTGGCAGACTGGGAATGTCTAGGTTACTGTTGTAACCTCCGTTCCCTAATGGAGGGAACGAGACTTTGTGTCTCCCTGGCCATGATGCTGAACTGAGCCACTGCAATGGCCGAACCTTATTCTCGGCTCCTCAGTGCAAAACCTGAATTTACAGAGGCATGATTCCTTCCCTTTATAACCGTATGTTCGGGGGAGGGACATGCAAATTCTCTCTGCCAAATTTTCATTTGCCTTTTCTCAAGTTCAGAGGTAACCGAGGCCTTCAAGAAAGTCCCCTATTGTCACTTCACTCGACAGAACGTCTCGTTCCCTCCATCAGGGAATGGAGGTTACAACAGTATCCTAGACGTTATCTGCGACATAATGTATGATGCACAAAGGCATAGGGTGTCTTATTCATTGTGAAACTGTGTTTTCTTAATGGCATGAATCACACTGAAGACCTAGACTGTAAATGCACGGCCCGCCACTAATTTCTGATTATTTCACTGATTATAATATTTACGTATTCTGTAATATTCAAGCATCCTGATTATAGTGTAACATACATCAGTTTTTTCAGAAACGAAGAAATGGAATTCAATTGATTTCCGACATGAGGAAGGATGATAATGGTAATTAGTACTCTCAATGGCATTCATGTGAAACAATGACAGTTGACACATAAATTGCCATGAAGTGCAGAGCAATTCCTAGAACCCATGTCAGAACATACCTATTCATGCAGAACACTGCTTCTAAGATTCATATTCAAACAGTGCAGGCATTAATAAGACTCTTTTTGGCCCTGTGAAAAAATATGGCACCAACAGAAAAGTCAATGAATTTGCACAGTAGTACAGTAATACAACATAGACGATACACAGAATACATATCAATGATTTGAAGGTAACAGATAATGTATTCAATTTCATGAAAGGGCAAAGAATTTCCCTCCAAATTGACATTAGTAAATTTGCTGTCTAATTTTATGTTAACATTTTCCTATCCATTTTACTTTCATAATGTGATGTACTTCCTTGTGAAACAGGATATTCAACAGGGAAAACATGTTTCGTGGGACTTGACTGTATCCATAGGGAATAGAGCACAACATTCTGGCTCTGGAAGAAAACATAAAGGAACTGATTTTTATCAGTCCATGTTACTTCAACTTCTCATTTCAATCTTTGCAGCTTTGCCTTCACTTTCAAAGTGCTTATACTCTATATTTGTTTATATCTGAATTTTTTTTTATAAACTTCAATATACAGGTTTTTACATATAATCAACAATTAAAATCAATAGTTTTATACATTGTCGTTGTTTTAATTTGAATATGCCATGCGCAACGCTTAAAGGGATTATGTAAGAACAGATTCAGAAGGACCTAGGGATGCAGAGAGTAAAAGTTTGTTTATTAAATCTTTTTTTTTTATTCCAGATGGTGAAAAAAATAGTCCAAAACACAAATCACCCTTGTACAAATCAAACTTGTTATCTTGTTATTCACATTGGAGCTTGTTGGTGTGGTTAAAGGACTAGTTTGCACAAAAATGAAAATTCTCTCATCATTTATTTATTCTCAGGCCATCCAAGATGTGTATGACATTTTTTTCTTCTACAAAACACAAACAAAGATCATTTTGATGAAAATCTCAGCTCTGTATGTCCATACAATGCATGTAAATGGTGACCAAAACTTTGACACTACAAATCCATATCTCCATATCCATATGTTAGGTGTGGGTCAGAAACAAATCAATATTTAAGTCCTTTTTTACTATTAATATTAACTTACACATTTTTCTTAATTAGTTTTTTGGCAATTCACATTCTTCATAAATATCGCCACCTACTGGTCGTCACTGGTCTAAGTTGGCGATTTAGAGTAAAAAAGCTTTTGAAGACGTGGATTAAACCACTAGAGGATTTGTTTTAAGCTGCCTTTATATGTTTTGGAAGCTTCAAAGTTCTGGTCACCATTCATTTGCATTGTATGGACCTAAATAGCTGAGATATTCTTCAAAAAGTCTTAATTTGTGTTCAGCAGAAGAAAGAAGGTCATACGCAAATGGGATCACATGAGAGTGTGTAAATGATGAGAGAATTTTCTTTTTTGGGTGAACTATTCCTTTAATTGCTTTTATGAACAAATATATAATTTATAAACAAATATATAGGATAACCACTTCTGAAACCAAGACGGCTTAAAAAGACGGGCACTGTTGTGCTCTAATCATTAGAGTGTAAAAAGTGTGCATTCCATACCAGATGGGAAAAGCGCAGATGGACTTGGAATCTCCATGCTGTTTTAGAGGCAGAGTAATTTATTACATTTTGATGAAAGATTACCAATGAATCGTGCACCTGGAACACACATTAAGAAAGCAATAGGGACAATTTTGATTTCCTGTAAACTGTTATGTGTAAATAAGCCATTAACAGCACTCTGGCACTTTCAACAATGTTGTGTTTGTTAAGGGGGTCTGACATATCAAAGTCTGACTCAGCATATGCTGTGAGTTTGAGGTGGGATTACCTGTTTGTCCAAATCATGCCAAACGAGGAGTGTTTTTGGAAAACCTTTTGGTTTTTCTTCTGATGGTGCATAAATTACACAAATGATACTAAAATATTAAATTCTTCCTTTTTCTAATGCCAGAAACGGGCTTGCCAAAAGTGTGGATTAGATGATGGTGTCCTCTATGTCTTGAAACTGCAAAGACGCAGGTATGCTCAGTCTCAGTGCTTTGTGCTGCCCGTGCTAATGCCAGATCAGATTTCTGTTTGAGATTTATACTGTGGCAGCTGGGCAGTCTCACAACCTATGCTCAGAAACACAGTAGGTGAGAAACGGTTGTGTAATAGAATCCGAACACCCAAATCAATCCTTCAAGCTTGGAAAACTGCAGATAATTATCCATGAACTGAACTGATATGAATGAACTGGGTTGACACAAGGGAAGGTTTATCTCATCCACTAACAATCCACAACAAACCTGATACAGTCAGTGTTTGGGAGTAACGGAGTACATGTAACCGGATTACGTACTACGTAAAACCACAACAGTTACAATTTAAATAATTCGTAATTAGAATACAGTTATATTCAAAAAGTCATTTGATTACTGAAGCGATTACTTTGTATTTTATTGTCATTTGTTTAATTTCATATTTAGTCTTTTCAGATGGAAAACATTTGTACATATAAATGATGTGATCTAAAGTGCATTTGAACAGCGTTGAAACACTTTCTTATGATGTGTTTCATTCATACGAGCAGACAGAGAAGTCAATTTGAAGTTTGGAGCAGAAGAAATAGGAATTGTCAGCTTTATGCTAAGCTAAAATGCTATTCCTAGCCATTTTACATGCAGATGTTACCATGCACAATCATATTTTTTTATCAAGAAAATTCACGCTGGGTCATAATTTATTTTTTTCTTTTAAGACCTTTGATATTAGGGCAAAAATACATTGATAATATTTTTTTTTGTTTGTTTGTTTTTTTACTTCTGTATTATTTTGTATTTTGTCTTACTGTACTGACAGAGTTTTTAATAGTCAAAACAAGTGATAAAAACTACCAGTGCTGAAGAAGTAATCCAAAGTATTTCGAATATGTTACTGACCTTGAGTAATCAAACGGAATGCATTACAAATTACATTTTACAGCATGTATTCTGTAATCTGTAGTGGAATATAATTTTAAAGTAACCCTCCTAACCCTGGATAAAGGATACTTCATTTCCCATCTTCATGAGCTGGGCTTCTATTTTCTGCAAATAGTTAATTTGTATTTTATTGACATAGCAGCTAGTTCCCAAATGCCCAACAAAATTCACTGTTGTACAAAAAAGGAAAATTTTACAAATCTCAAAAAGTCCAGAATATGTCCAGGTCATATTTTACAACAAAAACGTTAAAAATTCAAATTTGCCTTAAGAAAATTAAGCCAGACCATTATGATTTTTTGCACTTTACATTTTCATATTGTGGTGATAGTTTAGTCATTACAAAAAATCTGACTAATGTGGAAAAAATATTAATAAAAGTATTTATACATCATGGTAGTATTTGTTGTTCTGCCTTTAATATATGCTGATTTAAACAAAAAAAATTTACGATGTTTTTACAGATTTTCTGATTTTAGGGTGAAATGTGACCTGGACATGTTTTGTGACATCCAAATGACATCACTAGTAGTTGCCTATATGATGTCACATTAACATGTGTGTGCTGCTAGATATAACATGTGGACCCACTGAATGTCTGCAGTCAGAAAGTGTCACTTAGGGCAGTGCATTGGACAGACTTCATTGAAAGGTCTATGCAAGTAGTCTGTGACACTGACATGCAATATGGTGTGAAGTTTAACCCTAAAGCCACTTTTAATACCACAGCATCAATTACATGTGGGACCACCGGCGCCACACTTGACCCAGAGCCCAGATCTCCTGTGTGAAAGTCAAACGTATGGCAGTCAGTCAGGGGCCTGCAGAGGCCATTTACTCTCACTGTCTGACGACAATACCCAGTTCAGGTTTCTTACAGCACTTACTGGGAGGTCAGAGCTGAGCAGGAAAAGTGGGGTCATTACCCTCTTTTGACCCCAACGACACCTCCCTTCTATGATTCATCACAGTCCTGACACACACACACTCATTCCCACAGTCCAGAACATATACACATGTGAGCAGAGAGCGACTGACCTTACCTGATTTATTGTCTTGTGCATAATCAGTACTGGCCTAGGTGTGGTCAGCAACACTGGCAATCAGGGGCGGACTGGCTATTGGGAGAAGCCGTAATACGCTGAAAGGGACAGCAAAACACATTGCCACAACATTGACACAAGGGGGAGGTAACACTTTGGTTAATCTGCCAAGTGGGCATGGTTTTCGTCTAGTGAGGATCATTTGGCGAAGTGGCCAAATATTGGATGAAATTTGTCAAAAATTTTATAAAACTGCATTTTGAATTATAGGAAAGCTGAGATTCAGGAACTGATATGACATAAAAATGATGATAGTACTAATATATGTGATGAACAAGCTGAAAATTCCAGAGGTAGAAAAATTTATTCAGCTCTTTAATATTTGGAAAATATTTTAAAATATTTGCCATTCAATGCCCTCATCAGAATATGCTTTAATTCATGAATTTCTCTATAATTTGAAAAAGGGAATGAATAAGTGTCAGAGTAAGGCATGTTGCTCACAAGCTCAAAGGACCTTCTGCATATATGGATGTCACTTTTACATGTACAAACTGACAAACAATAATCTTGAACATAAATGAAAAGACATGAGTATGACAAATAATTAATACCTGTTTCTATTTCAGTTGTTTGACCTTTAGAGCACACAACACTCATCAAACATAATGAGGAAAGAGAAAACGAGAGATATACAGTTTGTCAAGGCTGCCTGTCATTTCACAAAAATCTAAAAGGTCATTATGTAAGAAAAGTCATTCATTTAGATGTTTAACTTATGAGAGGAGATAGTTGTTAATATTGCCAAATCTCTTGATTATTTATTTATGAATTATTAATATATCCTATATGTACTTTATATGTATATGGGTCATTCTACAGAAGTGGTGCAAATTCAGGGTTGGATGAGTTTTAAAAAATGTACAATTTCTTCCCAAATGTATTTTATATTTGTATTACACTGTATCTGAAATGTATAAATTTACTATGGGTACACTAAAATCTTTAAATGAATTTTCACAATTATTTCTAATTTTATCAATATTGAAACATAACAAAAAAAAAGTATTCTTAATTTTTGTTGATTCAACATAAAATAATACATTTTGGTGCCTATATTAACTTCTAAGTAATTTCATAACTTCATATTTTCATTCATATTATCTATTCCCTATTATACTTTAGTTTATGCATCTAATGTAAAAATCAATAAATTTTTGTCTTTGCTAAATGTAAAATATTGAAGATATAATGTTGATATTCATAGAATAATAACATGACACATGTCCCATCCTGGTCACCATTTAATATAAAATTTTCTTTTGTAAAAAAAAAGGTTGTGACCTTGATGTTTTGGTAGTGACCTAATTTTATGGAATACACACTTAATTGTTTTACACGCCAAGTCACTTATTGACCATTTTAGCGTGTATGTTCTCCTTTAATTGACATTCAAGGTGGAGTCACTGAGCACTTTATTAGGAACATTATGGTCTTAATAAAGTGCTGCTGTTGGGCATTCTGAGAAGCCATTCTGCTCACTACAATTGTTCAGAGTGGTTACTTGAGTTGCTGTAGTCTTTCTGTCAGCTCAAACCAGTCAGGCCATTCTCCATTGAACTCTCTTAGCAACAAGGTGTTTCCATCTGCTTTTTTTGTTTTTGGCACCATTCTGAGTAAATTCTAGAGATTGTTGTGCGTGAAAATCCCAGGCGATCAGCAGTTACATAAATACTAAAACCAGCCCGTCTGGCACCAAAAATCATGCCACGTTCGAAATCACTGAGATCAATTTTTTTCCGCATTTTGATGGTTGATGTAAACATTTACTGAAGTACCTGACTTGTATCTGCATGATTTTATGCATTGCAGCCACATGATTGGCTAATTAGATAATCACATATTTAAGAAGGTGTACAGATCTTCCTAATACATTGCTCAGTGAGTGTATGTATTATATATATGTATAAACTATGTATATTTTTATAAATAAAATCTGAAAGAACAATTATTATCACTACCAAAACACATACGTCAATACCAAAACAACCATAGCTTGTTTGTTAACAGGGTTGGGGAGTAACGGAAAACATGTAACTGGATTACGTATTTAAAATACAAAATATAAGTAACTGTATTCCACTAGAGTTACAAATTAAATCAATGGTAATTAGAATACAGTTACATTCAAAAAGTAATTTGATTACTGAAGAGATTACTTTCCATTTTATTGTCATTTGTTTCATTTTTACAAATTCTAATATATAACAATACAATATAATACACATACAATATAATAATATACAACAAGTTGTTATAACAACAAGTTCGGAAATGACCATTTTTAAAAACACCAGGTAATCTGACTTTACAACATTATTATTTAAAAATTATAAAATACATCAAAACATGGTCCAGGGAGAGGAATTTGCTTAATTTTTCTTACTGGTCAAATGGATTGGGGTGTGGCCAAGATTTGCTTCAGTCCAGAGAGACTTTTTATGCTTATTTTGGTATTGACAAACAAATTTGTGACTCATGAATCAAATTTTTTTTTTTTTTTTTTTTTTAAAGGCAGAAAAACTCATGTCAACTAAATTTCTGTAGGACTTGAAAAGTTTAATTAGGATTAAGTGTTTAGATAAATCTCCACTTTCACTTTCAGATGTGAAAGTGAAACTAAACAGGCATCACATGTGATTTACAGATCAGTAAAAAAGGACTTAAATATTGATCTGTTTTTCAACTACACCTATTATATAGCTTTTGAAGACAGATTTAACCACTGGATTCTTATGGATTATTTGTATGATGTCTTATGTGCTTTTTGGTGCTTCAAATTTCTGGCAACCATTTACATGCAGTGTATGGACCAACAGAGCTGAGATGTTCTTCATTTGTGTTCAGCAGAAGAAATAAAGTTATACACATCTGGGATGGCATGAGGGTGAGTAAATGATGAGAGAATTTTCATTTTTAGGTGAACTATCCCTTTTAGTTATTATTTTAAACATAAGGTGTGTATCAGATCGATTTTCTGAGATAGATCAGTTCTGTTGTCACTCATCTGTGTTCAACATCATATACACCAGTGATGTGTTAAAAAACAAGCACGATATATCCATTGTTAGCACCAAAAGTCCTTCATTGAATTCATAATGATTTGTTCACCCCCAGCCGCCTTAACGTTTTGAGCCATAGTAGATTACTAAAAAGCATTTGCGTGAAGGCGTCTCAACGCCGTCACTGCAGGGAAAATGTCTCAGTTACTGCCGTAACCTCTGTTCCCTGATATAGGGAACGAGACGTTGTGTCGATGTAGTGACACTAGGAGTCGCTCTTGGGAGTGTATCTAGTATGGGAGCAGGCTGATTTTTTTTCTCTCTAAGTTTTCTCTCCACAGAGTATTAGATTCAGCTGGGGCCTTTAAATGCTCATAAAATGTGTCGGGGAAGGCACTCTTTTCCTTTCCTATTCTTTCAGGGGGAAAAGACCCCACCGAGACCACACCCTGCCCCAAAGGGGGGGTAAACATGTGGCCAATATGTCATATAGGCTCAATGGAAGAGGAACAGCAGTAAGTCCTGCCGTTCCAAGGGGAGGAGCTCTACAAACAGACGCGGGTCTACGAAAGGGAGACCGTGCCGTGGAAGACACTTCACAGGAGTTTGCCGGGGTAACCGACACCTCTGGAGCACTTACCCCAATACAGGGCATGTTAACACAAGTACTGGGTCCGACTACGAATTCCTCCACTGAATTCGAGAGCCAGACGGCTATGAAGAAGGATATCCAGGGTTCACGGATCATAAACAGGCATGGGAGAGAAGAGCGCTCGGCTTTACCTCATGGAGGGGAAAGGCGCTATATGTACACCTGGTAATAACACGGTACGAAATCAGCTCAACCCGGAGATTGTAAAATCTCAAAGGTATTGGGTGTTGCCCTGCCTGCAGCTCTGCAGATATCTGCTGGAGAGGTGCCATTGGCCAGTGCTCATGAGGATGCCAGACTCCTTGTAGAGTGTGCTCATATTACCCGAAGGGGCGGGCACGGCCTGGGCCTGGTAAGCCAACATGATGGCATTCATGACCCAGTGGGCAAGCCTCTGTTTGGGGACAGCGTTGCCTTTCCGCTGTCCGCCAAAGCAGGCAAAGTGCTGCTCAGAGCATATAGAGCCCTGCCTGCAATCTAAATATTTTGGGACAGAACTACCCCCATGCAACTCTTTTAGCGCCTTGGCCTGATGGACCTGTAAGAGGGCCATGGCGTGCAGGGCAGAGGCGGCCTGACCAGCAGCGCTGTAGGCTTTGGTCGCCAGAGATGACGTAGTCCTACGTAGTCCCCTCAGTGGGCACAGGTGTGCTGCAATCACCTAATCCACCTGGGGAATCACGGCATAACCCTTGGCTGCTCCGCCGTCAAGGGTAGTGAGAGCGGGCGAGCTGAATGATTGGGTTCGGGCAGGGAAAGGTGCCTTCCACGACCTCGTCATGCACCTCTGGGAAGGAGGGGACATGGCCGCGAGCGGCGCGCTGACCTGCAGAACCAGTCGTCAAGCCGCGAGTGCTCAGGGGCGGGTGGAGAGTTCCACTCTAGCCCGATATTCGCGGCGGCCCGGGCAAGTATGGCAATCCGTTCTGCGGCGACCTCAGATTGAGATGGCACACACGAAGGTGCCATCCCGGTCGAGTCCTTGGAGTCTGACATAACCAAGGCACTCTCCGATGCAGCAAACGACATCTCATTCAACCCGCAAGCTCCGAAAGAGACATTAGGCTGGCACTGAGGCGAGCTGGCTATCTCATCCCAGAACTGGATGGGAGCAAACAAGCTTGCCGGGGAATGAGCAGTCTGCGGGGAATTGCCCAGTGGAACCCAACCCATAGAAGCCCCCATATCCCGTAGGTTGAAGAACCAGCGGAGGGGACAGATGAAGTGGCTTTCCCCCTGAAGAATGAAAGCTGTGGCAACGTTGCCATTGTCATTTTCTCGCAGTGAGAACATGAACCATTCACGAATGCTTCCTCAACGTGATTACTGCCCAGACATTTAAGGCAGCGATCGTGGCAGTCAGAGGCAAAGAGGTAAAGACCACACCCAGGAACTACACAGAGACGGAAATTAATCTTTACTCTAATAGAGGAAATATTACTCTTTAGAGGAGAAATACACTCTTTTAGTGCTGTCGAAGCACCATGGGGCATTGCTCTGCACTAAGCTTGCAGATGGAGAGAAAGCTGCTGGAATGTGCTGTATATCCAACAGCAAATGCTACAATAGAGGTGAATTGGAACAGCATTGGATTCAGCTCACTGATACAAAACCGCTCTGCTCTGAAGAAAAAATCTGAATGACTAGCTCACTTTTATACCCGTATGTCCGGGGGAGTGGCATGCAAATTCTACTTGACAATTCTCATTTCTCAAAGATTTAAAGGTGTTTTTAGGCTCCCAAGAGCGACCCCCTAGTGTCACTACATTGACACAATTTCGAGTGAGTGACAGAAGGGGAACTGTTATTTTCCTGTAAATACTTGTGTCATGATGAGTAGGCTACATACTATATCTCTGATAAGCTATTCAAGAGATTGGACAGCTAAGTACAATGTTGAGTGACTCTCAAGGGAGATTTCGAGCGTGTATGTATTGATCGACAGACTGCGCTTGAGTGCACACGTCGGCTACTGTGTATGAACGCACGCAGGCCGACCGCCAAAATAGAATTTGTTTTTGTATTTATTTATTTGTTTTATTTTATTTTTGTAATGTACTCTTGCAGTCGAATTCCCTCTCTAATGTGATTCATCAATGTAGAAAACTACTGTAAATCCTTATGAAAATAGACACCTCACAATTTGCATTTGCAGATTTGATACTGGTGGTAAATGGATTTCTGATGATGATATCATAACGCGGGCCGCAAGATTACAAGGCCGCGTGTTGAGTAGCGCTGCTCTATACTTTCCCAAAGCCTAGGGCTATTTTTCCAACAGTCATCCAGAACAGTTCCTTTCAAGTGAAATAGGCTTAATTCACTCCAATCAAAAGTCTTATGGTCTTATGGTTTACAGTATGTCCTTTAAGTGAGGCTTCGTAAAAACAAAAAAGTTTTAAAAGAAACTTACCACTTGAAGAAAGTTTTTGCAAAGGCGTCATTTCACATGTCTTTAATTGCCGTCATTATGCCCCATTTGAAATGATTAATAGAGTGATTTTCTAAACAACTGCCAGGTTTTTTCCACATAGTGCATGGGCTGACAGCAGGAAATTACAGAAGGATAATGACATGAAAGATACAGCATATAAGAGGAACATGATGATAATGAAACGATGATAATCAAAAGTCAAAGAAACGAAGTAGCATGAAAGTACCGGTGAGTTTATTTATTTATTTTTAAAAGAGAGAGAGCTTATAAATGTTTAAGACAGATGTTTGAATCAGAATAAGCTTTATTGCCAAGTATGCTTCCACATACAAGGACTTTTTCTTGGTGACAGAAGCTTCCAGTGCACAAACAATACAACGACAAGATAACAGAGATAAAAATAAAAATAGAATAACAATAATAAGCGAATAGAAATATAAGTATATATAAAAATGCACAAAGACAAAAATACATTTGAAGTAAGAAGTTTACATACACTTAGGTTGAAGTCAGTAAAACTACGTTTTTAACCACTCCACAGATTTAATATTAGCAAACTATAGTTTTGGCAAGTTGTTTAGGACATCTACTTTGTGCATGACATTACAAACAGATTGCTTCACTTTTAATTGACTATATCACAATTCCAGTGGGTAAACAGTTTAAATATGTTCATATTTAAGTTATGCTAAAAGTTAACTGTGCCTTGGAAAATTCCAGAAAATGATGTCAAGCCTTTAGACATTTACCCAGTTAGCTTCTGATAGGCTAATTGGTGTCAATTGGAGATGTGCCTGAGGATGTATTTTAAGGCCAAACTTCAATCTCAGTGCCTCTTTGCTTGACATCATAGGGAAATTAAAAGAAATCAACCAAGACCTCAGAAAAATAATAGTGGACCTCCACACTCTGGTTCATCCTTGGGAGCAATTTCCAAATGCTTGAAGATACCACATTCATCTGTATAAACAATAGTATGCAAGTATAAACACCATGGGACCATGCAGCCATCATACCGCTCAGGAATGACTGGTGTCTATCGCTCTAAACTCAAAAGGTCCATGTATGCCTACGAGAGCCCCTGGGACAACTTTGCCATTGGATTGCTCATGTCCAGTGCTTCTGCACAAATTTTGTAAGGCAACATTACATAACAGAAAATACTTTGTGAAACAAACCCCAGCCTATAGGCAGAATAAACACAAAGAATGTGTAGATTAATTCACAGAACTGTCTCGAAGGTGTGTTCCTCCAAAAAACAAGTTCAAACCGATATAAAGCCATTCAGTTTCCTTGGACAGACAGACAAGTGTTCAGTGAGCCGGCTGTATATGAGTGCAGCAGATGATGTAATCATTCCAATGTCCCACAAAAATACTAACTCCAGCTAACAGGAGGCATAAGCACAAGGAATGAACAGATTCATCCACAACTGTCCCGAAGCAATTTTATTCCACAAAACAAATTCCAGCTGCTAGGCAGAACCAGCACAAAAACAAACAAAACAGGCATGCCAGAAACAAAAATGGCGCAACACGAGAATTTTTCCCATGATCTAAATATTTTTAACAAGAATTGATCGAGCCTGTTTTCCTCAGCAGATCTGCGAGCCGGGACTATGTGGGCTCTATATCGAGCAGATTGGGAAGAGCTCGTCTAGGAATTTCACCATATCTCTGCCTTCTTCATGCTCAGGAATTCAAACAATCCGTACGTTGTTTCTTCGGCTCCTATTTTCGAGATATTCTAGTTTTTCCCAAAATGTTTCCATGTCTATTTTGGTCGCGAGTGAATTAGCGGATAATTCCCTTTCCGATGACTAGATAATCTATACATTTCTCAACATCTGCCACTCTTGTAACCAACTCAGAGAATTTTGTTTCCATCGCTGTAATCGATCTATGTATTACAACGAGATCCTCCAAGTCAGCAACAACCGTCGTCAGCATCACCGACATGTTGGGCAGTTGACGCAGAATTTCCCCAGCCACGCCATCAAAATCGAGCCCCCCCCCCTTATACAAGTAAATTGAAAAGATGAAGAAAAACAAGAATGTTTGAGGAATTTCTATACAGTAAAACAGTTAAAAACATCATCCAAAAAGAACATGATCACAACCAATAGCAACTAAAAGCAGTTACACTTCTGAACTGGAGAGAATGCACAATGTTTCCTTTCCCTTTGGTCAAGGTTGGTCCACAATGATTCTTAAACCTGACACCAGACTTTACATAAACAATTGACTGAATGTTAAATGTGTTTTAAGAGCTGAGTCCATTAAGAAAAAGTGCAAACAGATCCTACAGTGTTGAGAGTCCTCCAGCACAAGGCTGTAAAGGAAAGCAATCAAGCTCTATTAAGATATAAGATGACCAAAATAACACTGATTATCCTACCAAGAAAAGCTCATAATCAGAGTGTCCTTGTGCATCTAGATCACTTACATAGGGTACACCATCCTAGAATAGTTAATATGTTTTGGTCTCAGGCAATTCAGTATTTTATAATTATATAGTATAAGCAACAGTGGTTACAAAACTTAATGAAGGTAAACATGTTGAACTCTGAATCCTCTCTATAGGGGTCTTTCAATTCTGTAATTTAAAAGGGAGGGTAATTGTTACTGTACACCACTCTAATGACATACATAAGGGTACAGTCTGCATTCTCATGCTAAATTTGCACGATGGCCTTTCAACTCCAGGAGAGAAGCCGAGATGCTATAATAGGCTTTTAACAGCCTCTCACTATGACATGAATATAAGAAATATGAGACAAGAGAACATACATGTACTCAATTCATTTGTGCCCCAAGAAAAATTTAAATTGTGTCATTGTTTACTCAACTTCATGTTGTTCCAACATTCCAACATCTTCCAAAGGAAATGGTTGGCAGAATATAGTGTACTCATAGTGACTGACAGCTTCAGTTCCCATTCACTTTTTTTGCATATTTTGTCTATACAATTAAAGTGAATTTTGTACTTGAGACTGAACATTCTGCCTAATATCTCTTTGGGTTTCACAGGAGATAACACAATTAAATTTTAAAAAATCAGTTTGGAAGTTTAAATTTTAGGTGAACTGTCCCTTTAAGGAAGAAACTAAAGGCTTTAAACTTTTATCTTTCAGCAGTTTGTTGCATTAGCAATTTAAGTATTAACTGTTAAAGTTACTTTAAGTCACTTTTTTTTTTTTTTTAAAGAATTGTTCACCTAAAAGTTTAGTTGGGTTAAGATGATAACCTTGAGCCCAAAAGTATTTAAGTGAAACTTCAGAGATATTTAATACATTCATATCAGCTATCTGGTGCTTTACTCACCCTTATGCCATCCCAGATGATTAGGACTTTCTTTCATTATGCTTCAGTAAATATTTATTAAAATACTGGAGTGGTATGGATTACTTTTATAATATCTTTGTGCTTTTTTGGAGCATTAAAATTTTGGCACCCATTCTCTTGCATTGTATGGACCTGACAGAGATGGGATATTCATAAATTGTGTTCTACACAAGAAAGTCATACAGGTCTGAGATTGCACGAGGAGTAAAGGTGAACTAACCCTTTAAGAGACTTAAGTCTTTTAACAGCAATCCACAGTAAAGCAAGTTGACCTTTCAACCTTTAACCCCAAGGAACTATGCAAACTATTGAACAGAACTGTATTTTATTGGGGCATCAGTCACATTTATGTAATACTAATGCATTTCTCCCAACACAAAACAAAAGTTAAAAGTATGGGAGGTGAAGTTTGTTCAAATCAAATCAAATCACTTTATTGTCACACTACCATGTACACGAGTGCAAAAGTAGGTGAAAGGCTTGTGTGCAGTTCCGAGCAACATAGTAGTCATGACAGTTACGAGACATATACCAATTTACAATAAACAACATATTTACACAACACAAAATAGTGTTAATGTATAATAAAAATGCTCTGAACATTTAACTCATAGCGAGGCTTAGAGAACAAATCCACCACACCAAAGGACACTTGGAAAAAATAAGCAGCCGAGATGGAGGTGCGTACAGTGCAAACCAAAATGTTTTGTTTGAGGCTTTATATTATAGCGTACAATGTGTGAATGAAAAATCATTGTCAGGGATTTTGAAGATATTGTGTTAATAGTGATAATTGTGTTGTTGTCTCTTGTATACATACATAAGTTAATTTAAAATGTGATTTTATAAGCATGGTCTAAACCATTTTTTAATATAATTTGCCTAAAATATCTACAATAATATGTTTAATATAAGTAAATAGAACAATATTGCAAAATAAAGCAAAATTATTATCTCTCAAATCATGGATTGTTTTGAAAAGTTTTTTTTTGTTTTGATTCATGCCGAAAAATGTTTTGAAGGTAAACCTATTAAAGGTGTGTGTTTGTTATTGTTTATTAACAAAAATGAAGGTTCTTTCAAAACAAAGCAATCCACACCTCTTTTAAATCTGTGAGTATTTAAAAAGTAATCGAGAGGAAGAGAATATTTTAGCTCCAAGCGTTCCATATCAAACGTTAGAATAAAATCATGTTCAAACCAGCAGAAAAATACTCATAGTGTTAAAGCAATAAAAGAGAATGATCATAATATTGAAGTTAAAAAGGTGCCTACCAACTATTTAAAGACAAATGGGTGAATGGGCACACAGACAGGAAAAAAAAGAAAATAAATTGACCCTTTAATCAAACCCATACATCTCTTTTTTTCCCATTGATACCATTTCTAAGCTAGTGCTCATATTCCCTCCTTAAATAAGAAAAACACCCTTACAGAGCTAGTTCACCAAAATATGAAAATGATGTCATCATTTACACACCCTTATGCTGTTCCAAACCCATAAACCATTTTCAAAAGGTGGGGCATTATGACAGCCCAGCCCAGCCTCAGTCACATTCCCCTTTATTGTTTGAAAAAATTATGCAATGGCAGTAAATGTTTTGGTGAATGAGACACATTCTACCCAACATCTCCTTTTGCATTTTTAGAATAAAGAAAATCATACAGGTTCAAACAACATGAGGGTAGGTTCAGGCAATGTAGGTTAGTACATTTCCTCTAATCCTGACCACAAATGAACACATGTTTAACTATTCAAGGTACAAACATGCTGTGGTCTTTTTTCAGATATGTAAAGTTTCAGCAACGGTCTGAAGCTAATTACGGGACGTTGCTTTAGTTTAGTGGGTGAGTGTTGTAAGCCCTTTTCAACACCACCTTGATTCACTGCACATTTAGAGGCCCGGAGTGGTTAGGTATTAACTTTTAATGCAACAATGGGGGCCCCAAGTCTCAGCCATCATTCAGTTACACACATACACACACACTCACATACTGACGTATGTGTGCACATTGATGGGACTTTGCCATTAGTCAGTCGTCACACCGCAGAATTGCAAAACGATTCAGCAGCTGTTTGGGGCCATGGAAGAAATGCTACCATCTGGGGTTAACCTCCAGGGCATTACCACCTCTTTCCTCCCTTAGAATACATAAAAACCAATAGACTTAAGCTAATGTGCATGGAGTGGCTTCTATCTAACATGACATTTTTACTAACATTTACACTAACAATGCAAAAGTCAGTGCAATGAAACTAGGGTGTCATGAGAGGTTACCAGGGCATCGCTATGTGGTTGCTAAAATGTTGTGAGTGGTTGGTAGGTATTGCTATGGTGTTCTGCGTGGTCAGAGACAGTTTACCAGAGACAGACCACTGGTAATAAAATGAATGGGAGAAACTGGAATGGCCAACGGATGTAAAAAAGGAACGGATGTCCTGCCTTTGCGGTAAAAGAGCCAATCACCTATTAGATACAGTCAACGCCTGGCAGTCAACTCAAGCATGCATATGCACATTAGCTAATTTTTTTTAGCATGATCTGAGCTACAAGAAGCACAATTTATGATGACATTGGTCATATTTTACTGCTGATTTGAAATATATACTTTGATCGGATTCTTGACCAACTGTTTTGGAGATTTTGGTCTTTCCTTATTCAGTTAGATAGGATCTGTAGTTTTACGCCACTTGTTTACATTGAAAATTATATATATGGCCACTAAGTGGACTGACTTGCCTTGAAAGGGTCTTTGCTTATACTGTACCAAGCCAAAAGAGAACCATTTCGAATGTCTTTTCTTTGTTGCAACGATGATCTGCGATCAGTCCGTCTAATATTTCTGGTTTATTATTTACTTTTGAATGAAACACAAAAATCTTAGGGGCCTTAGTTTCCAAATCTTAGTTTTTCAATTATTTTTCCTATGCAAATATGCGTAGGTGGCCTTCCTATTGTGCCGCGGCTCGCTGCTTTCCACAGATTGTAACAAATTGTTTTGTTTGTTTGTTTTTTTTGTTTTTTTTAATGAGACACCTGGGATCTATTTTATTTATTCTTTTAGCACAAGAAAGTAAAACTGTATTTACAATGTGTGTTACAATGCTGTAATTATTGTATAAAAACAAATTAAAGGTACAGGTAATTTATGAGTGATGTCACAGAACTTTCCTGTGGTGTTAAAGGGATAGTTCACCCAAAAATAACAATTTTATCATTAATTACACACCCACATGTTGTTCCAAACCCGTATGATTTTATTTCTTCTACTCTTCACAAAAGGAGATGTTAGGCAAAATGACAACCTCAGTCACCATTCACTTTCATAGTATGGAAAAAGATGCAATTAAAGTGAAGAGAGATTGAGACTAAAATAAAGCATAATGTCTCCTTTTGTTTTCCATTCATGAAATAATTCACACAGGTATGGAACAGCAAATTAATGTTGTAAATGATAGCAGATTCTTAGATTCATTTTGGGAGGATATATCACTTGTAGTCGTTTACGTTTTGAAGATATTACAGTAATTTACTGTAATTAATATAAGTGCTTTAATAAAATTCTAAGCTTCACATTACCGATTTTAAACCCTCCTAAATTTGGCCACCTTCACTTTCATAGTAAGTGCATTATATGGAGACAAGTCAAAAATATTATTATTTGTATTATTATTATTATTTTGTGGTAATCATCATTATGCCACAAATGCTGTAGATTGATCTTAACTTGTATTCAACCCAGAATATTCCTTTAAGAACTGTAGAGTGCCTTAATGAAATTACATTTATAATAGATAATTGAGATGAGAGATTCTGAGCAAGCAGACATTGAAAAAAGGGGCAAATGGGCAAAATGAGAATTAAATGTATAAGTGAGCACCTCTGCAACCTTTAATATCCCTGATTTTATCTCTGTATGCCACTGGGACAGACATCTCTACCCCCAGTAAATGACAGCATGACGGATTACTGAGAGCAAAACAGATTTCTCTTAATATTTTAGTGAAGCTCTTTCACCCAAACTCATCCCAGTATGGCACGATGACAGACCGCAGACCTTTCTTCTCTCCTTTCCTCCCCTTCATTCATCCCTTTATGTCCTCCCCACTGGTGCAAGTAAAAACTAGAGAAATGGTGCCATTAATCTCTTGTCAAAGAAGATTATACTTGATTCCAAAAGCCTAAACAAGGTTAAAGACATGTTTCACTTGCTGAAAGGCTGATTTTAACAGCCAGCACACATAAAGATGTTACTTGGGTTTGTTAGCATTTATCAGTCTTGAACGGTGGGATGGCACTGTTCTTGCCTGAGACAATTGCGAGTTCTGTCACTGACAAAGAACCCTAGAATGAATGTTGAAACAAAGGCTCCATGTGGTTAGAAGGACATGCATGTCAACGGTAAAAAATGATTTGCCCGTCACAGCATAGTTTAACAAACAAATTACTTCTCTGTCACTGCCTGTCATTTGCACCTTGGCTGATGGTGACGTATGTTGTCAAAATGCTTCAGAATGAGATGGAACATGCAATAGGAGCCAAACGTATGAACATCACCGTGTAATTGCAAAGTGCTGTATTTACATCTAAATGAGAGAAGCTGACATGGACAGCACGAACAAAGCTAGTATAATAACAGCAAATATTCTGATTTACGAGTAAGCCAAAAACGATTACAAGTCCTCATGATGGCTGCAATATAACCGACTGATGACAACTGAGAAAGACAATAAACAAAATTCCGGGTGTAAAAAAAAAAAAAGCTATAATTTATGTAGCAGAGCATTGCTTGCCAACTGGCCAAAGATGTGATTAATTTCCACAGCCCATGTTTTTTGAAGCCCTTCCAACTGTATAAGTAAATGATCTTGTGAAAGGTTTTGAATTACAACACTAGTTAAATCACGTTAGAAGTGAACTGCACATTTTTGCAGATATCAACATAGAAATGAATAACTCCACATATAGCAATCAATACTTTATTTTGCCATTTTTGTACAAACATAAAATACTGGGTGAGTGCTGTGCTTTCTGTGACTGAACAATCCATGTCCTTCCCCTATATGGCAAACTTGCATACAGTTATATAAAACTGTTTTACAACAGGGAACCAGTTTGTTTTTGGTGATCCCTCACCGTTTCTTCAAATGAAAATTCTTGCAAGTAGCAGTTGCAACATTTCAACATTAAGGGCTTTGGTGGTTTAATGTAGCAAGATCTTGACTATGTAATACTGATTGCATGCTTTAGTGGGATCATTTTCAGCACAATAAATTTGCAGCTGCCAGTAAATCAAGAGTGACTGTAAACTTTTGCACAGTAGGCTACTTATTACATTGACATTTTTGTGGGTTTTTTGTTTGAGTTTTGATGACTGTGGAGAATAGAGGAAATGGTCCGGTTAATCTTGTGCCCAGCAAAAGTCTTGGTGGTAACAATTACAGTTTTATACGTGTAAAATGCCTTGTAGAAATTACATTAAAGAAACAAAATGGTACAATCTAAACATCACGAGGGGGTCTGACAGTAACTTCAGAATGTGGAAGAATAAGAAATGTGCCATTCTAGTGAAAAAAGGACTTAAACACATACATACACAAACCACACACACCAAAACAACCTTATTATACAGAAAGGAAAAGGATAGTTCACACCCAAATGAAAATTCCAAGAACGTATCTATCCTTTCATCTATAGAACACAAAGAATGTCAGTTTCAGTTACCATTCACTTCCATTAAATAGAAAAAAAGATGCAATGAAAGTCAATGGTGACCGAGACTAAAATTATGTCTAAACATCTTTTCTTTCACTAACATGAGGATGAGAAAATGATGACAGTTTTCATTTGTGAGTGAACTATCCCTTTAAATCCTAATTCTAAACAGAATGAATTAAATTGTTAAAATAATTGTTTCCTTCCTTGTTTATAGCCGAACAGTTCGGCACGGCTCTCTGAATGTGTGTTGTTTTTGTGAGGGCCATCTCAAGGCTGATCAGGGACCCCATGCATCTCCTGGTCTATGTGCAAGAAGCAGCTTTAGCTTGAGATAATGAGGCCCCCCGCACGGTTTCCACAGTCGGCCCTGCTGCCCCTGAGAGCTCAACCAGCACGTGCAGTGGGTACAAAACCCCAGACGCCCACATTCATCCTCACCGGCCCCTCTGTATATCCACTCTAATGGTCTGGACTCATCTGAAGGCCAAAGGTAATTTGATGCGCTCTGCAGTAATATAATGAGCGTGGTGTTGCTGACATCTGGCCCACTAGGTGCAAGCAGACAAGAGAGAATACATTGATGGATTACAAAACTACTGTGACTGCAAAAGCCTTAAAGATACAGAGGAGAATCTGAATGAGAAGCAGAAAATCTGGTAGGACTGGAACGTCTTTAAGCCAATGCAGACCTTCTGCAAAAACAGAGGAAAGGTGGTCAAACCATGGAAACCATGAATGGTTACTAAACGGACAAAGTGGGATTCAAAATTTAAAACACAAAATCTTGGATTGTAGGCATGTACAATGGAAGTGAATGGTGTCAATCCGTAAATGCTAAAATATACACTGTTTTAAAAGAAGAGCCACTTTATGTGAACATTATGCATTTTAACTTGATAAAATTATTTACTAAGGAAGTTATAGCCAATGCTGGGATTGCAGGGTTTCATTGCCATGACAATTAGGTTTTAATACTGGATATAACTTCACAGATAAGGTTAGTAAGAGATTTTAATCACACTAAAATCAAGTTAATAAATAGAAAGTTTGTCTTGTGGCTATACTTTTGAAATAATGTGTATTTAAGAGGAGTTCAGGCCTCATGCTCTTCCATTGGAAGTTCCTCACTGTACTAATAAAATAGTAAAAAAAAAAAAAAAAAAAGCATACATTCTGATTTCTGAAAGTGTGAAAGAGCTGTTTGTATGCACTGCTTCTCTGTTAAGGAATATTTGGCAAAAAAATTATTAAAAATATTGGGCAAAAACTTCGCCCATCCACTTATTGAGGCCCACACAAAAGTCATTTCCTGGCTATGCCCTTGCCCTTTCTTGTAACTGCAATTTTTGCTTATTTATTTATTTATTTATCTTTTGTGGAAATCAACATTATGCCACAAATGCAGTTACTTAACTTGTATTGACATTACTATAAATTGATGTACAATTTCTAGGTCACTAATCAAAAAAGCAAATGTGTGATACTGAACATGACATCTAATTTGTCAAAAAAGATCAGATTTCCTTGCTTCCATTGAAGCACACAAGATGCTTTTTGGGACATGCTCAAGTCATGCTGAAATCAAATGGAAAATAAGATATTTACATGAATATTTTGATATTCAAATGTGATTGAAATTTGATTTGATGAGATTTATGATTAGTTGAGATTAAAAAATAACATTTCATATTGTCCAAATTCCACAGTAGTACAGTTTCACGATGTTTCCTCAACTGTACATAATGTCTGGGCACATTGAAAACTTTTAAACTTAAATTTGAGCTCTACAGTCTTATAACAGTGAACTAATGGGAAATCTTCAAATCTCAGCCTGGGACACAGTTACTCGACTTCAAACCATAGACACAAAAACAGGCCAAGAAGCATGTATGGGAACAAACTTTGAGAAAATTTGATTTGACTAAAGTCCTCTTCAAAAGCAGCAGGCTGGAACGGACGCTTTGCAAGCGTTCTTTTAAAGAATGACTAATTAAAAAGCAATTACAGATAACAACCGTAAGGAGGAAGGAAAGCAAGCCGACCTTTGACACGCTCTACATTATACCATGACTACAGGCAGCAATCATTTACACATCAAAGCAGAATGTGATAAAGAACAGAGTACTAAAATTTGCTCTGTGAAGAGCAAGTCTCACGGACCTGGTGTGTCCATATATTATATGGGAACATGAGAATTATCAGCTTTTATCTGTGCCTTAAAAATGGACCATATTGGGGTCTGGATGTGTAGAATCCTTTTTGGAGTGCACTATTCTTTGTGTGTCTTCCTACGCCTGATCAATCATTCAAGCATGACTGACCAAAACAAACAGTGTGAGAGTCCACATACCTCTCTTTCAACAAGCTCATAATGAATGGACAGAGCAAGACTATTTGTTCACCAAGAAAAGGATCAAACACTCATTAAATGTCAGAGAAAAAGAGATCCTTATTGTAAGTACTGCTGATATATTACTTACTGACCTCTATAGAACCCAATCCCACCCAAACATTTTCTGCAAAATGTTGTGCAATTAACAGAATTCAAATGTTGAAAATGCTACGGAGGGTTAGCTGCTTAAAACATGAGGAATTTTGTTGTACAAAATGTTATTGGCTCAAGCAATTTTTTATATTTTCTGTATGACAGAGCATCAGCAGTTATAGCAAAGACACCTTTTAGGATAAAATAAATAGATAAGTGAAATCTAATCTCTGGCTATGCATCCAGCAAGGTAAAGCAATGTGAACTGTCACAGTGAACACTGAGGTCTATTTAGGGTTACCCCACGATATAAGGAAAAAAAAAAAAAGTGGCTTTGATGTATGGACAGCATTCATAATATTCATGTAAATGCTTTTTTAGCTGCAGCTCAATGTGATATTTAAAGTGATAAATTGTTCTCTACTTCCACCTGGAGGAGGCTTTGAAAACTACCCCCGTCCTCAGTAATTTCTGACTTTTATCATAATTCTCTATAATACTGCATGTCACTACAACGTCACTTATTTTATAGGCAAAACCTCCAAGTAATTTTGTAAACGGCCATATAATTACAACACTGACAAAATAACTAAAAAACAGTATATAAATCAACACTTAAGATTGGACGTTTGACAGTCACATTGAGTTTATTGAGTAATAACTACAGAAATGTTGTGTGTTTAGGCTTTTTATCACAAATATTTAGTTGTACAAATGAATAGTACATATATTACCTACATAAAATTAAACAATATTGTGAATTGTCAAATTAGGTAATATTTAAAAAGCCCTGAAAAATAGAGCCAGAAAAACAGGATGAATAAACACAGGAAGAGTAAATGTTTTTACAGGCACACATCACCATATCAACAAAATAAAGCGTTAGTTACAATAAGCTTGTCCAGGAATTGTATGACACTTCATAAAACCTGGAATGAGCTGCCAAAAGAATAGTTATATGTGTGTGTGTGTGTTCACTATTTTCTTTGTTTTGTCACTTTCAGTCCAGCTCATTAAAACGTGCAAACATGGCCTTCCGAACTGCTTGTTTGTATGTGGCATGATCCCAGACGACAGATTCTTTTTTCTTCCGCTTTGGTGAGAAATGAGACAAAGAAAAATGTAATTTACATACAGATGATTGCCATAATTCAATACATACCAAAAAGCAAGCAGGAAAGATACTCACCTCAGTAGTTTCTAGACCTAAACCTGGTCTCTCGCTGCCTTTATGACTGCCCCTGGAACACCACACAACATGGTACGGTTAATAGAAAATTAAGAAACAGGTTGATAACATATCGAGGTAAGGATCATTCACAAAAAATAAATTAATTTACATATATTTTTACTTGCATACATTTCAATATATTTTGCAACAGAATAGTTCCACACACACAAAGATTTTGCTCTTATGGAAAGTAATTGGCACTTTTAATTCACCAACGTGGAATTCAACTGATCACAATGTATAGTCAGGACATTAATAATGTGAAAAATTACTAAATTTAAAAAATGTTTTCAGCACTTCTTTAGGGAGTTCTCATCAAAAAAATCCTCCAATGCAGCAATGACAGCTTTGCAGATCATTGGCATTCTAGCTGTCAGTTTGTCCAGATACTCAAGTGACGTTTCACCCCACACTTCCTGTAGCACTTGCCATAGGCTGTCTTGTCGGGCACTTCTCACAAACCTTGCAGTCTAGCTGATCCCACAAATGCTCAACGGGGTTAAGATCCATAACACTCTTTTACAATTATCTGTTGTCCAATGTCTGAGTTTTTGCCAACTCTTACTTTTCTGTTTTAATAGAGGCTTTTCTTTGCAATTCTGCGAGTCTTCTCTTTACTGTTGTACATGAAACTGATGAAAAATGACTTCTTTCAAATAGTGATGGTGCTGTTTTTTTTTACATCCGTAATGTCCTGAATATACTTTGTGATCAGTCGAATGCCACTTTGAGTACCAATTTCCTTCTGAAACAGCAAAATTTGTACATTGTGTGTGTTTGTGTAATATATATATATATATATATATATATATATATATATATATATATATATATATATATATATATATATATATATATATATATATATATTTAGGGGTGAGGAAATAAAATCTGTTAAATTCTTTTACAGATTGCGATTATAATCATTTTAAATAGCTCAGACAATGCATCAACTGGTCGATTGGTAGTTTTGCACATACTGTGTATCATGACACATATTGAACCGCCAAGTAAATATCGTTGGAATATCAAATTGGGAGGTCTGTACCAATTCCCATTCCTAATATGAATATATCCCTCCATTTTTGTTTTTTATTGTAGGAAAATTGTGTCTAGTAAGTCCAAAAAGTGTGTGAAAAATGTAACTTTCATGAAGTTTTTACTTTCTAGAAATTCACAGTGCTAAAAGTGCCCGAAGTTGAAGAAATACCATATAACATTTATATTACAGAGAATTACAGTTCATATACAAGAATTCCACAGAAAAGCCTCAAATGAAATTAAATGTATTAGGATTAAAAATTCACATACCTTGAGCTGCCAGCCCATGTGTTTTGCTGTCTTTTTGTTCTTTTTGTTTCAGGTGAACCATTTGATTCCATAATTTTCAACTATAAGGACAGTGGTTCAGAATGAATGTGCATGGTAAAACATTTAATTTCAGACTATTCTGAGTCTCTTTATTGACTATATATTATACTTTGAAACTACAAGTAAAATATATTTGCAGCAAGCACATGCTGACCCAAGCCAAAAAAGCAAAAAAATAAAAAAGGCATACATCCCATTAACAACCCATTTAAAGTGCTTTAAATGATGCAGCCATGTATAATAGATGGGGAAAAATACCTCTTTTTCCTGGTTTTCTAAAGCCTCCAGCTCTCGCTTTGATCTTTTAATTTTCGTGTGTATCTCCATATTTTGCTAAAATAAGAAGACAAAACAAAATGCAGAGGCCAAAAAATGCAAGGATTCTGTTGTGCAAATCTGAGCGGGGCTTAAAAGGATATTCATACTAAGAAATCAGTAAACCAAACAATTAAGAGTGTAAACTGTGGTGTTAATTGTCAAAAATCCATAAACACAATAAATACAAATATCCACACTGTACAATTTGACTAACCAACATTTTACAGTCTTGATTCTCTTAATTTGTCAGATCAAGCATTATTAAGGCCCAAGCACTGAAAGTGCAGAGCCCCTATTGTTCTTCTAAGGAATTTTTTTAAGGTTTCGGGGGCTTTTGGGGCACATAACATGCTCATTCAATTTTGCACATGCGTCACGAGTAGTCGGCCATTAGGGCTTGGCAAAAGTTCATACATGGGCAAGCAGAGGGGGCTCTGTAGCACCACCTAGAAGATGGGCATATTCGGGGGGCTCTGTAGTACATCCCTTTACAGTCACCAGTCCATATATAGATCTCATCATGCCGGACAACTTTCGCACTGACAGATATAAGCTCCACCAAACAGGAGGTCGGCCATTTTGGATTGTTTGAAAAAAGCATGCACAGGAATTTTAAATACTCCCGAGGGGATTCATGTTACAGGTACCATATGTGGGCAACATCATACCAGGACATTATAGGTGCTAAATTACGAAAGGTTTTTTGATATCTCGAATGTTGTAGCCATGATGAGGCAATACATTTATGGCAAAAAAAAGGGAAATAGAAAGTGTCTCATATATTTTGTGTGCATTGACAGAATTAAATCAAACTTGAGCAGTATGTTTGATCATGTCAGCTAATTGAATCAAGGCTTTTGTGGGTCACAGTCATAGCACCACCAACTGACAACAGGAAGTGTGACTTTGAAATAGCCCCCTTATATTTACCCTCTCAAATGCATGAGCCCACCAGGATTTGTTTTCCTAGAGCCACCAGATGGCGATGACGGGTCCATGCGCCATCGCTGCTTGCAGCTATATTTTATAATGTTCTTATTACTCCATAATAGCTTTAATAATGAGATTTGTTACCTTGTGCAAATCTGAGAGCTGTTGGTGGCGGATCAGAGCATCTTTATTGGGGAACTGTCTCCTGCACAGCAGACAAGCCATTTTCTTCCAGTCTGTCAACCTGTCATCCTTCTCTATCTGTGACTGGTTTTTGATGGGCCGCAGGGCTTCCTGCTTCTCGTGTTTCTCTTCTTCCTCTTCGTCGCTGCCAGCCCCATAATCGGCCGCCAACATTCCAAGAGAGCCCATGGGGCGCTGCCAACACAGAGAGAGGGGAGATTGTTGCTTTCATCTACAATGACACTCACTGTAAATCTACTTTAGTGTGGGTCATTAAATAGCCTACATCAATCAGGGTCAATGCTATGTGTTGCTCTTTTAACCATTTGTGAAAAGTGAGTTGGTGTGTGTTAAGATGTGTATATTTTTTAGAAAAAGACTGTAAAACTCACCTTTGATGCCTTTTCCTCTTTCTTAGCAGAGGCGAGAGGCTTCTTGAATAAATCGTCTCCACCGGCCTATAAAAATTAGGGAAAAGTATGGAACAAATCACAGACATTAGTTAAAATAAAGAGATTAAGTACTCAAGAGGATAGTTCACCCAAAATTAAAATTCTCTCATCATTTATCATCTTGCCATCCCAGATGTGTATGATTTTCTTTCTGCTGCAGAACACAACTGAAGATTTTTAGAAGAATATCTCAGCTCTGTAGGTCTATACAATCCAAGTGAATGGTGACCAGAATTTTGAAGTTCCAAAAAGCACATAATGCAGCATAAATGTAATCCAGATTCCAGTGGTTAAATCCATGTCTTCAGAAGATATATTATAGGTGTTGATGAGAAACAGATCAGATTAGTATACTATAAATCTCCACTTTCACGCTGTACTTTTCTTTTAGGCGATTCACATTATTTGTGCATACCGCCACCTGGGCAGGGAGGAGAATTTATAGTAATAAAGGACTTAAATATTGATCTGTTTCTCATCCACACCCATCATTTTGATTCAGACATTAATTTAACCACTGGAGTTGTATGGATTACTTGCATGCTGCCTTTGTGTTTTTGGAGCTTCAAAGTTCTGGCATTCATTCTCTTGCAGTGAATGTACCAATAGAGTGGAGATATTCTTCTAAAAACCTTCATTTGAGTTCAGTAGAAGAAAGTCTACAAATCTGGGACAGAATGAGGGTGAGTAAATGATGAGAATTTTTGGGTGAACTATCCCTTTAAGTACATAGTTCAGTAGATCTATGACTGGTTGGATCATGAAATAAACTAGATTTTTTTTATTTATTTGAAAATACATAAAAAAAATAAAAAAAAGGGCCCTGACCTTCCTTTCAAAGATAGCATATGCTGCATCAGCAGCCTTGGAAGGCTTCAGGTCATCTCCTCCAGACTTGAGGACAGGGGAAGGTGCTCGTACAATCTCTTTCTGCCTGTTCTGGATTTTTGCCCATCGCTCCATGTCTTTCATTATCTGGTGAGCAGAGCAAAGATTACCACACAGATCTTTCTTTGTGCCAGTTGTTACAGTTTCCAATTGCCTTTATATTATCATTTATAATAAGGGACTTAATAGCACTGCAAGTACAAAGCACATTGTGATGGTTTGGAGTGATGCAGGCACACCTTAAACGCTGCCAAACTTTTGGGCTTCTCCTCCTTTTCCTTCTCTTTCTTTTCGTTTTTTGGGGTAGGTTCCTCCTCCATCCGCATCTCTGGCATGGTCTCTACAGCTTGTTTTCCTTCCTCCTCTGAGATGGGCGTGGCAATCACCTTACCAACAGCTGCCACGGGAACACCAATTTCGGGGGCTGGCTCCTGAACATCTATGGAAGAGCTTTGGACTGGGACGTAGGTCTTGGAGGTACTGTCCCAGTACAGGTACTGCTGATTCTGAGCCTCGTAGAAATACTACACAAGCAAAAAACATTTTCAGCCAGGAATTAATCTGACACTGTATTGCTTCATTATTTGCCCCCCCCCCCCCCCCCATTTGCTCCAAGTCCTTGTTGTAGCATAGTGCTTTAATCCCGGTGGATTACCCCATGTGAGACTACCCTCCCTAGCAACCGGGCCAATTTGGTTGCTTAGGAGACCTGGCTGAAGTCACTCAGCACGCCCTGGATTCGAACTCGCAAATTCCAGGGGTGGTAGCTCGCTGAGCTTCCCAGGCCCCTTTATTGATAACCCAGCAATTAAAACAAAAAAATAAAGGGGCAATTTCTACACTCACCCTTGAGTTTGGATCATAGTACAGGGATGTCTGAGGGTCATAATAGAAGCCAGAAGTTGCATCATAAAGGAAGGCAGACAAATCTGGAGCATCAGATCCTGCAGAAACAAAGAGTACCATGAAACAAATCATTAGCAGAGATGAGACAAAACATGCTTAGTTTAAGGCAGTTAGTATCCACTATCAAAACATTTCAGAGCAATAAACATGCAGTAAATATAACACTTACAAAAATGACTAAAAATTACCATTGTATTACCATGTATTTTTAGACATTGTACCATGCGGACACAATGTTTTCTAATTATTTGGTCATAGCACCTGGATTAGCTGAGAGAGCGCTGTGATTACTTCATTCTGAAAACTGTTTTTATCCTGAAATTTCCATGGTAATCTTTAAAGTACCTTAGAGGTCATGTAAAATAAATACCAATGGTTTATGAATATGTTAATCATTCAGTACCATGCAGTATCTCAAAGTACCATGGTATAGCTACAGTACTTTTTGGTAAAGGAGAAAGTCAAATTGCAACAATAGTCACACTGTGTGATTAAATATGCTGTGATACAGACTTTATAGCTAACGGTTACAACTTACAAGTGCTAATTTTATGATTTGTGACAATACCCAACAGAAATTATGTAGGCAGTACATTTCACACGAAAATATAGAGGAAACTGCTGCAAGCAGCAATGATCGTGGCCAAGCCCTACTAGCAATCACTAAGCACAATGCAAAGAGCTCTAGAATGGAGGCACAGAAGTAAGACTAGTTGGGGCAGGGTTCGAACAGCCAACTGTGCAACTCTGTGACAAGTATAAAAGATGGCAAATAGACATGCCAAGTTGAGTACGAAACAATTACAAAGAAAATGTTCTTGTTACAGCTAAAATGATTTGAATTAAAGCAGGAATTATGCAGTCAAGTATGGCCAATGTTGTAGTAAACCTAATGTGAAGACTCAAAAGGTCAACAGAAACACATTTGTTAAAACCATTTTTTAAAAATGATTAGCATGTCAAGCTATTTTAGCATGTAGCATTTTTCTTTTAAACTAAGTGGCACAATCTCCAAACTGCTCAAGTACCCTCGGGACATGATATTGAAGACACATACCAATTTTCTTTTAAATCTAGCAAAGCATTCAACAGATTTATTACTTTATATTAAAATTTAAAATCTAAAAGCTCATGATTTTTTAACAAATGGTTAAAACAAGGGCAAAAAAATTTCACCATTTGCCATTCAAGACCTGAAATTAGGACCATGACCATCAGATCATGGTCCTAACCTAATAAAACACACCAAGTTTTGTTTAATATACCATTGCCAATATACTGTATACAATATAATGGCAACAAAATTGTTTTGGCATAACTTTAACCACTTCGAAAATCAAAATGCAATTTAGTAATTTCTGTGTGGCTCAGTCTGGAGATTATTGGAGCAACTTTTGGGCAAATCAGACAAACTTTGGAGGGCATGAAAAGTAAACAAAAAATGTAAATCCAAGATAACTGTAATTGGAATAATTTGAATGCAAGTGTAACTGGTCCTGCTCGACCCACTCCAAGTGGGTTTCGAAAGCAATAGGGGAGCAATAGGGGTCTAACCACCTTTGGTTTTTTTTTTATATAGCGTGTTTCACAACACACATCGTTTCAAAGCAGCTTTGCAGAAAATCATGCTTTACCAGAAAACAGAACTGTAATATCTATAAAGTCTTCGTCATCATTGTGATTGTAAATTGTGTAAAAATAAATAAAAAAAAATAAACAAATTAAAAGCTACACTATGTAACTTTTGGCCCTCTTGGGTAAAAAAAATGTAACTGCATGCAGCTTGCGGGAGAACATTATTTAGGGGTTGTGGTTCGGCACCGCTCCTCTGCGCAGATGAACGTGGTTTGAGGCACCGGTGTACACATGAATACTGGATATATCAGAGCGAATGGACAATGAAAGAAAAGACGAATATCCGAAAATATGTCATCGGAGCAGGTAAGTGCCATATCTTATGCTGTTGTTTTGACTTGTTGGAAATATTGATGTTTTAAAATGAATGAAGTTACAATATTTAGGCAACGTTTGTTAATGTTAGACACAATGATTGCTAGTCTGATAAGGTCAAACGTTGTCATGTTTTTATAACTGCAGGATATTCTGGCCAAATAGAACATGGCAATAAATAATTTTTATAGATTGTCATTGTTACCAACAACTAGTGGTCAACATCATTTCAAGACACACATGTCCTTGGCAAACCTAGGACTAAAAGATTTATTTATATAAATTATTGTTATAAAGAAAAATACACAGGTGTGCTAGCAAGTGAAATGTTCTGCACACATTACAGTATAATGATTGCATTTCACTACACGCACACAGACATGTGACTACATAACTATATATAAACCATATCAATAAAATATATCTTACCTGTTGAGTAAGAAAAAAAAAGCCATCTCTGGGTCACTTTTAAATTCATTCAGATCTCTGAGTTGTTGCCACCTCTACAAAGCTAAGCCGATGTTGATTCAGGTTTTATTACGAACTCTGTCCTTTTCCCTTTTTGCTTGTTTTGGGTTTTTTTGTTTTACAATGTGATTCCCTGGAAGTTTGCCATTTTGAAATGATGCATAGTCAATTTTTCTTGTTCGTTGTGACAAACGTTCAGCTTTAGCTACTCTCTCATGCATGCAACAGTAGCTGGATCTTATTTTCTCTGTGTATGGATATGACATCAACATGCATGGGTGAATGTTGTATATATGCAATTTCCTGCTAAATCCATCCAGACAGCTCTAAAATATTCATAACATATTATTATTATAGGTTTATCAAAGTGTATTTGGGTAAAGTAAATACATGGTTTGGAAAATTGATTTTTGTTGCACTCTCTCATTAATAACATTTTTTATTTTATTTTTTAAATAACAAAGTTACATAGTGTAGTTCTAAATAAATAATAATTTTATTATAACCCCTGTAACAAGCCAAATGTGACGGTTGCAAGAAACACAAAACTCCATAAGAAGTTGGTTAATGGAGAAAAAAAAATAACCTTGGGAGAAACCAGGCTCACTGTGAACAACAGTTTTGATGCCCATTTGGGTCTTGTTTCCTAAATATTTCCATTGAAGCATCTTTTTAAATGCATCGAAATCAAATGAATTAACTAGGGATGTGCAGGGTTACTGTTTTTAACATTAACCACAGGGTTTCACAAACGGTTAATAGTTTTTTAGTCAACAGTCGAAAGAATGTTTATTGTGATGGAATTTTCTCAAACAATGCTCAAAATAGCAAAGTGCACCATGAGCTATTAGCCTAAATAGCACAATACATAGATCTTTAAATTATTAAATGTCACATTAAACACTGCCTGTATATGTGCTCTTCCCGGCCACATTCATATTTCCATGAGGGAGTGAACACAAGTTGTCATGTGCATGGAGTTAATAGCATCTTCAGGGTGCTTTGATTTTTAAACCATTTCAAAATCAAATGGCACTGAATTTGTCTATTTATTTTATGTAAATATGCACACCAGAGCAATAGGGAACAACAAATGTGAAAAGTCTTACCGTTTATAAAGTGATGAAACTTTCCTTTATGAAAAACAACCTGGAATCATGTTTACTGGTATAACAGTCACATGAAGTCCTCTTGCAATCTGAACTTCTTCAGGAAGTAGCACAACGGATCACAACAAATGAAATGAGGCAGGTGTTTAGTGAAACATTTATAAAAATGTATGTTCTTTTTAACATTACTTGGCGTCTAAAAATGTGGCAGTCTTGCACAAGATGCTGAAAGGAAAAGTGAGATTCAGCGCAAGTCAAAGACGACTGTCCAGTGCGTGTTAACAGTATATAGATAATCAGCACAGACGAACAGAAAAGCATGTTTTGAACAGCCCTAACTCACCCTTAACTTTAAAAACTGATAGTTTGTCAGAACTCGATGAGTTTGGGTCGGGTTGAAGACCTCTATTACACGTGTAGAATAAACGAATTGTGATTTTGGTATTCGAATAGTGCCACGTCGAGCGCTTAACCAAATGATGACTATCCGTGCACATCCCTACTCACATGAAACATTTCCAACTGCTCCACAAAATCGGTAGCATTAAATTGACTAGTGTTGTACCGTAGACGAAAGCATCAGGGGTATCTGCAGGAAGAGGTCCAGGGAGAGCAGGTTCAGGTAAAGCTGCAGTCAGGTGCTCTGCTTTCTGGACTGGCTGCGCCATTGCTGTTGTCTCAGAATACATAATGTCCTACACACAGCCAGAGAGTTACATTCCAAAACCAATAGCTTTTGCAGGCTTAAAGGAATAGTTCATGCAAAAATGAAAATTCTATCATAATTTATTTACACTAATGGAAGATGTGTGCATGTCTCACCATTCACTTTCAATGCATGTTTTTCCATAAAAGGAAAGTGAATGGTGACAGACAGTCTTTCTGCCTAACAACTACTTTTACGTTCCATCGAAGCAAGTAGTTTTGAAAAGCATGATAAGTAAATTGACAGAATTTTCATTTTTGGGTAATTTGCACTTCAAGTCTTAATCACATTTCTTTACGCTTATATAAAACAAATTCACCTGAGCTAAGCTTGACCTCGGAATAGCAGCTGAAGTCAAGTTGGTGTCTACTCCCATCGTATCACCTGCAGAAAATTCAAGAAAACAAACATGAATACATTTCCTTCACGAGATCTCAAATAAGTAAACGTATAATATATATATATATATTTCACAATAATATATATCACAATAGCGAACAATGCTATAGTTGGAGAATATATACCTGGCATGGCAGGTGCAATGCCTGTAGCTGTATGAGGCTGAGGATAGTATTGCTGCTGTGGATATTGATTTTGTTGTTTTTGTTGCTAGAAAAAGTTAAATTGACAAATAAAAAACTTTATTTCTGAAAAAAATGGAAAACAAATTATCATACTTTTGCCATCAGCTTCTATTATACACCGACCTACCATCATTAAATCTGGAGGGAATCCTAGGAGAGAAGTGTTTGCCTTATCATTGTCCCTCCTATAGCTGTTGAAATAAATAGAATGATATTACACATTGACATCAAAAGGATAGTTTACCCAAAAATGAAATGGGGGGAGGGGGGGTAATAATTTAGTCCCCCTCATGTTACTCCCCCCTTTCTTTTGACTCTCTTGCTTCCACAGAACACAAAAAGCGAAGCTAGTAAGAATGACTGCCTCAGACACCATTTGCTTTCATTGGGAAATTAGGACTGCCCCAACCAAACTAGTCGACTAGCTGTTAGTTTACGCCATTAGTCGACTAGTCATACATTTATGATATTAAATTACTTAAATATTTTTTGGTGGGCATCAGAAAATCAATTGCATTCCAGGGCTGAGAAGGAATGTTATAAGTAACATTGCTAAGACAGTTCTACATTACAGAGAAAGACTAAACTGTAATAATGAGCCTTTAAAATATAAATTTTACAAGCGCACACGAAGCGAGCCACAGCGACACCGGAAAAAGCTGAATGTGTCGGGAATGCAAGGAGACTGTCTGAACACTGTTAATTTATACAGAGAAATGCACATTAGGGTTGAGTAAACAGATGATCTTAGTGTCCTAAGTTTTTATAATTGGGACCTTAATTGCCAACCTAATCTGTTAGTGGATCTTATCGACCGTTCCACAGCTACATGTTCATTAATTGTTTATGCTTAATTGAACAAGCATGGAAACATTGTTTAAAAACCCTTTACAATAAGATCTGTAAAGTTATTTGGATTTTTACAAAATTATCTTTAAAATACAGTGTCCTGAAAAAGAGAAATTAGTTTTTTTGCGGAGTTTATATATATTGTGAGGGAAGGAACAAAAATGTATTCACACACAATGCATTTTCCCAGCCAATGAAATATCCGACTGGTATAGAATGCACAGATGAAGTAGGTATTTTGCCACAGAGATGTTGCCCTACACAACTGTTGTAAAGCCATCTCTCAAAAAGTTGAACAATACACATTTTAACGGCATGCAATTTATTTTCAGTTTCATTTGAATTTTTTGTTAAAACATAAAAAATAAAAGTTCAAAGATTTGAAATCAAGGTGTCTTGTTTTGTGTAGGCTTAACACTAACTCTGCTTAAAGAAAATTATCCCATAGTACCACCTAGCCTCAAACCAACGGTAATACATCGTTCAAAGTTCATCGGTTTCTTGATTTTGTTTTTTCTGTGACCAAACGACTAATCAAAACTTGTTCGACCAAAACTCTTCTCATTGACTAACGTTTGGTCGATAATTAGAGGGCAGCCCTAAAAAAAATATTTAATGAAATTGATTGGTTACTGAGGTTATAATGAAGCGTAAAATCTCCTTTAGTGTTCCATGAAAGAAAAGTCATACAAGTCTGGAACAGCACAAGGATGTGTAAATGACAATTCAAAATTTTAGGGTGAACCGTCCCTTTAAATGTGTGGTCTGTAAACTGATAGCAGCATACTCATATGTATTATAACATTATAAGTAATGTTGACTAAGTAACTGAATTAGACTTACTTCTGGTTCTTCAGAGGCTTGGCTACCTCAGCATATACTCTGACCCCATCAATCATGATTGGACGAGGTTTGGTGAGCAGCTCCACCAATCGGGTCACATGCTGTTGGGGAGAGGAGGGGGGGTTAGTGAGAGGTAACATTACTGAATGGACAGACACCTATATAATTCACCTATCCAAAAGATTTTGGCAGTTACCATTAGGGGTGTAACGGTCCACCGATCTGGATCGATGCATCTTTTATTATTTAATAGATGTAATTTCAATGATTTGACGTGCAAACATCAGTTTATTTTTAAAGACACTTATGGAGCAAAATTCATGACTAAAGTCATAAAATTAAAGCATAAAAGCATGCTGAATTGCTCTAATCAAAAAAATAAGTGCTTGCATTTTGGGAGGATAAAATATAACATGGTTGTATTTTTAAGCATTGAATATTTTATTTGGAAACATTTCACAACTAAATTTCATTATTAAAAATGAAACTATAAATATTCACCTTCCAAAGCTACTTTCCAAAACATTTAGTTCATTTGAAAATACCATATATATTTTTCAACAGGTAAAATTCAGCCCGTTCTATTTCGCTTAAAATTTGCTTGCTCAAATTCGGTTGGAATGATTTAAGCCTAAATCAATAAACAATAGGCCAACCTTTGTGCAGGTTTGGGAAACGCACGAGAAAAAGGACAGAACGTTCACAATTTTGCATGTAGAGAACGGTCTTAAGAGCTAAGGCCCATAGAGATAAACAACTGATAAAATAAAAACAGCACTGGCGTTTATTGTTGATTTGTCCATCTTTGATTTGCTTTGAGAAAACCAGATGCAAATTTAGCACAGCTTTTATTTTTATTTGTTGTTTATAATTTCAAAAGAATTAAGCGAAATATTTTTGGGTATGGTTTATGATTAGCACTGACGACATGTGAAACAGTTCATTTTACAATTAGGTTTCATTTTGCAGTTTAAACTATAACCTAGCAAGTCTATTTGTGCACTCATATGCTCCCAAGCCCTGGCTTTCAAATCATATCTCTGAGGTTTTCGAAGGATCATGTAGTTTGGGAATTTTAATAACATGTATCTTTTCTTCCATGTTTTTCAGCAATCTGATAGGAACTCAGTTAATTGTTGTATGATTGGCTGTGAATAATAACCCTTTCAATGACTGCTGCAGAGTCTCAGAAAAATATGTATTTTTTTAATTACCTCTCACGGCGCCATAAGAGCTGTGCACGTAAAAGTGGCAGGATATTGGGTGCACAAGCACCACTCCGTGCTGCTAGCAAAACTGCCACATTCCACATGCCTCTCATTGAAAATGAACTAGATACTCGTAAAAACTAACATTCTAAAGGCTTGCTAGTGTGTAACGGCATTTAGAACGTTCGCTTTGAGTCTAGATAGCTTCAAGCTGTCGTGGCGCATTGCGCACCCAGTGTAGACAGCAAACATTGCTTATGCCAGACAATTGACCAGAAGTCTAAAAAAAAAAAAAAAGACAGGTTCAAGTAAAAGAGGATGCGGTTTTATTTATATATATATATATATATATATATATATATATATATATATATATATATATATATATATAAAAACACACACACACACACACACACACACATATATACACACACACACCATTATTATATCATTAACCCTGGCTGGGTTTCCCAAAGCACCAAGTAGGACGTTAGTAGCTCCTAGTCGTGTTTCCCCAAAATCATTATCAGAGTAGATCATAAAACGTTCGGAAATTAATGGTCTTGAAAAGCTCTTAAGTCCATTAATTGCAAATTAAACATATCTTTCTGGCATCTTTCACAGTTTATCAAAGACAATGGGACATTTAATACATTTAAATGGTTTACAATGGCTTTCCAATGATAATAATCATAAAATAATGATTATAATAATAATAATAATAATAAAAAAAAAAAAAGCACAATGAAATCAATAGGCAGTCTCCACATGCAATGTGATAGGGCTAAATTTACAAGACACGTAATTCCACAGAGCAGACAATGCTATCTTAGCCTTCACTGATAGACAACTAGTGCTTGAGAGGTCCTGCAAAGAAGAATGGGAGAAACGGTCCAAAAATAGGTGTACCAAGCTTGTAGCATCATACACAAAAAGACTCGAGGCTGTAATTGGTGCCAAAGGTGCTTCAACAAAGTGTGTATGTATACATGAGAATTTTCTATTTTAAAGCGCTATGGAGCAATACAAAAATGTCAAACGGCTAGACCACTCCAACATTCCGAACCGAGCTGACGAGGGAAAAGAATACACTTGCCCTGCACCAGCATCAACTCCAAGACTTTTCACATATAAATATCAACACCCTTACCAAAATTTATCACAATAAAATATAACAGAATTTTTCAATACAACGGTGGAAGTTTTAACCAAGAAAAAACACAGACGGCACATGTCGGAGTTAAGTCGGCGAGGGTATGTAAGAATTTTGGATTGAAAGGCTTGCTTGACTGTTGTAGAGATGACAAATTGTCACTGTAGTGTTTTCCTCATTCCAGGCAATGAGCTGTCATCAAACAAATGATCATGAATTTGACTTAAATTGTCTTGATTTGCACTTTTCAGAGAGCTCAAATATTCAAATAATATTTTTGTGATAATAAATGTAACTGAGTAAAATAGGCACATAATATCGTAATATTGATTGCAGGCCCCTGAATCGTGGTAGACTTTGAGGTATCAGCAAACATTGGATTGCTGGCTAAGAGAATCGTAATTCTCTTAATAACTCGCTCAATAAGATTGTATTGTGATGAAACTTGTGATTTACACCCCTAGTTACCATCATACCATTAAATGGCAGCACACCATACCTCATGCGAGTCCATATCGACAAAGCAGAAGCATTTGGATCCAGGTGACTTTCCTTTGACCAGTCGGACATTACGTTCATCCAGGTAGGCAAACCGATCAAGCGCCTGCAGTATGGTCTCCATAGTAGTGGTGGGCAGTATGTTCTTAATGATCATCGCTAGAAGTAATGGAGTTGTAAAATATAAAAAAAATTGCTTTAAGCATCTAATGTGTGAAAATAACTCGGGTCACAACATTTTGCACTGGATGCTGAAAAAGGAAAAAGCTGGCTGACACACTATTCTATTTGCATTTTTAACCTTCTGGCATGGCTTTAAGAAAATAGAATCCATAGTTACAAGCTCCTCGCTTACTCTTGCTCTCCTTGAAGATTGGATCAGAGTGTTGCAGGTTTTGGCGTGATGTTCTCCGACTGCCCAATTCCTCCGTTTTTTGCTCTGCCTCCTGTTGTCGTAACTGTTGGTCCACTTGTTGTTGCCATGCTTCAGGAGTTAAGTTGGAGCTCCTCTGCCAAACACCTTGAGAGACTGGGTCCTGTACAGGCTTGGCAAAGGGTTCCTCCTTTACTCCAAGTGGTTGTTGTGGGACTGGATTGGGTAACAAACCGTCCTCGCTGGCTGAGGCAGCATTAACTGGTGGTTCATGATGCTGATATGCAAATGACAGTAATTTTATTACATGTATGGATTTCAATCACAATAAGGAGCAGGTTTCATCACTTTTAAATCAATTATAGCACTTTGAGCTCGCTAATATTCAGCATACTATACAAAGAAAGAAACAAACAAACCTGTTCTTTTAGGTTTTTGTCAGGCTGGATATATTTCAGCAGAGCAGTCTTGTCACCAACCTTAACAGAGCCCTGGAAAACAGAAAGAGTGTAAGCATCTCAATGATAAAGGACTGCAATTCCCCACAAAAACAAACCAAACAAAAACATGGAAAAAGTGTTTCCAAAAATGTCCAGTAGATGAATCTGCCTGTCTGGAGGTCATACAAACAGGCAAGTCAGATCTGGGATTTTGTTATGCCCGGTTTCTGACTTAAGTTGATGTTACAGTTTGCTTTCCCTTCTGCCTTGTATAACAAAGAACAGATGCCACTTAAGATATATGCCTACCACTTGAAGAAATGGCTGTTATTCATTAAATGATCAAGATAATAAAGCCAAGTAAAATCTTACGGCTCTATCGTTCCAGTTTATGAACCATCAAGTTTAAATGAAAGTTAACATAATCTGTGAAAAACATATAGGAAGCAGTTGCAATGCACACCAGAACAATGATCTACTAAACCATCAGTCATTCAAAAAAGGACAATAAGGTGAATGTGGTGAAAGACCTTCTGTTTGAGATTGGAAGGACGTTCTAGGTAAATTACTTTGTGTGATGTGATCAACCTTACCCACAATCACGCTGAATTTTCTCAGCAATCCGCATTTGCACATAACCACTGTCGTAGATACTTGTAGAAGTTTTTGCATTTTTGCTTTTTTATCTTGCTAGATGGACAGATAAGAAATGATATGTAGTTTCGAGAGCAACAAGACTATCCAAACAACGAAGATGGCCATGTACTCTTGCGCAAGGTTATTTTCTGGAGGTTACTTCGCCAGACATATAAAAACAACATGCCGATTTAAACACCACAAGCACAGGACATTTGTGTTTAAGCACTCCAACTGACAATGGAAATAATAATATAAAAAGCGCTGCTGAAACAGCCAAAGCATACTGGAGCAAAAACTCGCCTTCCTTACTTTATATTATAGTGCAGTGCACCAGAATGACATTATATATAAAGTTTTCATTAGAAATTCAGAAATACTAAATCCAAGTCTGGAAGTCCTACTGCAGTCACATTCATTTTCAACCAACAAACATCATGGACCTCCAGATGTACAACATTTATGCAGTCAGTCAAGCTGGAGCAAGAATGGAAGGCACTTTGTGAAATCACAGTGTAGTTCGTGGTGGTGGAGATAAGACACCCGACCTCAAGATGATTGAATCACAATCCATGGAAAGATGAATAAAAGACTTCAGGTAAAAGGTGAACCAGGATATGAGTCAAACTAAAGAGCATAGTTCTGGAACTCTAATTCCAGCAAGGCCATGTGACCGGTGGTGACACAGAAAAAGTAAACCGTTGACGTTGCTGGGTTTCACAACATAAAACTCTCTACCCACAATCAAAATGTAGATAGAACAACCTTATTCATCGGTTATTCGAATACAGACACTACCAGTTCCCTTTGATGTCAGCAATATATGACAAATTACAAAAGGAAGCTACATTTTGCCCTTGTATTTCAGTCTAAAAAATTATAAATATCCAAAGCTGAATTGCTGTAATTGAAGAAAATGTTCAAAGCCAAAGAAGAATGTTTAGTATAACTTGAATGCCACTTCAGAATGTGTCAGTGGGAGAAAGTACAAGTGAATGAATGAAAGATTGCAACATCTAGATGGTAAATTGTGTAAAATGAATTGGTAAACTATTTAATTGAAGTTGAATTTCAATTAAACGATTCACTACCACCTGAGAGTTGGAGAAAAGGTGAAAATAGACAAATCCAATTTCAAACTTACTATGCCATAAAACAATTCAGAACTATCAATTCTAATGTATAAGTCGAAACCAACCAGTTCTAAAGATTGTGTACAATCTCTCAGCTAATAACACAGCGCATTCCTTAATACCATGCTCACTTAACATCTGAAACCTTATGTTGCCGGTTTTAATGGTCATGATTAAGGAGTAGGAAATGTCTGCTTGTCTCTTGTTTCCCATCTAACCCCCCCAGCCCCCCAGCCCAGCCCAAGCCTTCTTCCAGTTAGGAGACAGAGCCATTGTAGAGGGACGAGGATGGGCCACCTGGTTGGACTCCATGAAGTGGACAGCATCCTCGAGGTTTAAAAACTCCACATAGGCCATATCGAAGCTGTAACCTGGGAACAGCATTTGAAATACAGATGGATTTGCGTTAGTTAATGCAGGTAAACAGGAGCACTTTCAAGAGAATAAAAGGCAGTGGTTCGTTTCACGAGACATATAAAGCGAGTTGAGTCAGGAAGTCTTTTGCATGTTAAATTGCACAATGCATCGGTGACTTTGCTTTTAATTATTAAAAAAAAAACACACAAAAAGAAACAGACATCTTGGAACAAGTCAAGAAAATAAAAGATTCAGTTTGCAGGTTTTTCTGTGTAAAAGTCAGTGTCAAATGTTTCAAGGAAACATCAAACTAACAATGCAGCAATTACAAAACTGTTAAGTGTTTATTTATTTATTGTGCTAGGGCACATGCTAGTAAAATACAAATCTAATCAAACAATGCCTAAAAATGCATCCAAGATAAAAAACAAAGTAACAGAATAAACGTGTGAGGCCATGTGGGGTCCCATGGAAATGATTCGATTTTTAAAATCTGGGCTGATTAATTAGCATAAAGCTAAGAACAATAACAAAAGAGGCTGACCACTGCTAGTTTTCCTTGAAATGACCAACAAGCCAAAGACAGGAAATTGTTTGTTTTTGTGTGTGTTGTTTTTATAGTTACAATAAGCCATGTTTTACTTTAATATTTTGCTGTGACTAATCAATTAGTAGGGAGTAATTGGGAGATTTTTACAAAGATAGCACTATTTCAGTCTATGTCACTGCATCTGCAGTCCTTTAAATGGCTCAAATTGAACAGAACACAAACATCCAGAATATCTTTTCAACAAAATTTGAAACATAGTTCCAGGGATCCCATGGCTACAATGAGTGTGTGTACACTTCAAACAATTAATTATAATTCTTTAATTCAACAAACACAGTAGTTTTAATCTAATTAATCTATTCTGGCATTTTAAAACCCTTGAAATAGAAAAAGGTACTTTTAGAAGCACATCATTTTCAGTAGATAAACAATACTCATCTCGATCAAGACAGGAACAATTTGTAGCTGCGGTTCACTTCATGATAATGTACTGATGTTGATATGAGTATTTTGGCAGTTAATAACTTGTTTATAAAGGGAATAGTGTTAAGAATTCAAAAAAATTCCCTAAATGTAAATGAGCATCAGTTCTAAGCGCACGCCACCTTATAGATGGAAGCTGCCCAGGGAAAATTCAAGGGGATTCCAGGTAGGCAAACACAAGAGAACCTGTACCATATTTGGACTATTGATGAAGCATTTTTAGAAAGCAAAAAATGATGGAGATGCAGGAAGTACAATCGATACCAAAGAGACAGTGAGCGTAAGATTCGAAAAGTGAATAGCGGAACAGTGGTTGCGAATCGATTATCGATGCCTGCAACAAACAAAATCTCACCTGGCACGACATCCTTTATCTTCATGCCCTGCATGGGCACTCCATCACGGACTGCAAAAGCATTCAGAATCTGAGGGGGAAAAAAAAAAAAAAGCTTCAGGGACAAATATGGCACTTCTTTGAAATACAGGGAAGTCGTTGTGTTGTTTACACCTATTGCAATTATCTAGCAAAGAACTGAGATCACCTGTTTCATTGTGGCAGTTTTGGGGATTCCAGAGATGGAAATGGTTTTTGAGACATTATCCTGGACACCTGCACTCCTGTAATCCTGGTCCTTTGTTTTAAAATTCACAGCAGTTTAAATAATCAGAGGAGTCACAAGAAAATCTGTAATACTAGCTTAACTTTAGTTTTAATTAACAGAAAGTTTTACATAATATTCCATATGTAATTACTCCAAAACAATATATCTAATGGGGGTGAAGACACTTATATATAAAAAAATATATATTGTATATTATTTATATTTAAATAAAAATATAAACTAGAATATATATACACACATACACACATATACTGTATATACATTAAATATATTGTTCAGCAAAGTTATGCCATAATAAAAACTAAATTATTTCTAAAATATATTATATATACACAACAAGGAAACAGAGATAAGGAGGAATTTCTGACCTGAGAACCGGAGTCATCTGATCTTGGAGGAGGGCCTAGTTTAGATTCTTTAACATCTTTTTCAGGCCCTTGAAGATCAGCAAGATTGTAGTCATATTTTCGTCCTGAGCTGGTACGGTAATCAATGTCCATGTAATCCTGATCCAGTCGCTCCCCTCTTTTACTCTGGGGTTCCTTCTGCCCTGACATCAAACCTTCTCTCTGTGGTCGCTGATCTAGATTCATGTCACTGGACCCCTTAAAGCTCACTCGATCACTTGCCAAACGATGCTCTTGACTTGGCGGGATCTTGTCTTGGAAAAAAGGAGGTCTACCAGCTGTTGACGCAATTCTATCAGGTTTTTCATCTCGGTCACTTGACCAGAGTTTCTCACCTTCTCTGCTTTGTGCATTCAGAGGGGGTTCCAATGGAAGGACAGGGGGCTTCTGATTACCATGAGCTGGATCTCTGCCCTTTTTGTCCCAGTTTTGGGACATGGAACCTCTTTCGGTTTGATGTAAGCCAGCGCTATCTTTTCCCATTAACCCACCAGATTGCCGGTCTCTGTCTTTGAACGGAGAACGCACACTCAAGTCTCCATCTTTTCCACGGTTATGAAAGAACCTTTCTTTCACATCTCTCTGAAAAAGGGGAGGTGTTCTGCTCATCGCTTGTGGAAGTGTGTCTCGGTCTCTCATACCATGCCCGCGCCACTCATCTGATTGTGAATCGATTTCCCTCCCTCTGAAGCCAATGGGGCTGTCAATCGGCTCTGGGAATTCCCTGTCCCTGAGGGTCAGCTCTTTGGCTCTAATAATGGATTCTGGGCCTGCACGACCTAAAGGCATATCAGGTCTTCCCCTGGGACCCATAGGAATGCCATCATCATCTCGTAACATCGGAGGAGGCTGGTCCCTAATATCTCCGGAGGATCCCATTCGGTTTCTCAGATCGATATCGGAGTCAAACCTTCCCCTTGGATTAAGAGGAGGGGCAGCTCCCCTCCTTTCAAACTCCATCATCGGTCTGTCTCTGGGAGGCATGTCCATGCTGAATCCATCTATGCCACCCATCCGTGGCCTGTCCCTCTCTCTTATGTCCCCAAGATCTCCATTTCCCACCATAGCAACCATGTTAAGTCTTCTCCTGATGTCCATGGGGGGATGCCCTGGCATATCCATTTCAAACCTGTCCCTTTCCCTCATATTCATGTATCCATCACCTGGGCCCCTCATAATATCTATAGGTGGTCTAGACTGCCCCATAAAGCCTGGGGAACTCTGTAGGTTGTTTCTTTGATCCATTTCAAAGCGTCTTCTAAACTTAATGTCCATGTCATCTCCAGGCCTGAAGAAGTCTCGGGAGGGCTCTCGCCCTCGGTCAAGAAGACCAATGTCTCTTCCTCTCATATCTGGTAAGCCATCAAACCGCCTCATGTCCATGGATGGCCTGTCCATATTCATGCCATCTCGACCTCTGAAGTCAGCTCTTGGACCATCTCTGCCTTCAAACATGCCTCCACAAGGTTCCCCACTGCAATACAAATCAAATGCTTTACTACAAATCTTTCCATCTGAAGTGATGGATGACCAATCTGTGTCCTACTTCACTTTTTCACAAAACATGCAAAGGCAACAGTATTGAGAATCTTAATCTATGAGCTTCAGTTCATTAAATAAAATATTGGTAAACAAATTATACTACCTGGACCTTTTTTCAAAACTACACATCCACTTAGTGGATGTATTAAGTCGCTTTCCCTTAAGTTCACATAGATGCCCTAAAAGAATATCCATCACATTAAAGGAAGTTCACCCAAAAATGAAAATTCTCATCATCCTCTCTCATCCTCATGCCATTCCAGATGCATATGACTGACTTTCTTCTGCAGAACACAAATGAAGATATTTCTAAGAATATTTTGAAGAATAAAATGATTGAATGGTGGCCAGAACTTTTAAGCTTCAAAAAGCATTTAAAGGCAGCATAAAAGTGCCCCATAAGACTCCAGTGTTTAAATCCATGTCCTCAGAGGTGATACGATAGGTGTGGCTGAGAAACAGATCAATATTCAAGTAATTTTTTTTTATATAAATCCCCACGTTTGGCATGGTCTGACCAGTAGGTGGCGATATGCACAAAGAGCCAAAAAAATGAAAGAATAGTGAGGAAGTGGAGATTTATAGTGAAAAGGACTTAAATATTGATCCGCACCTATAATATCGCTTCAGAAGACCACAGGAGTTACATGGATTACTTTTATGCTGCCTTTTTGGAGATTTAAAGTTCAGGTCACCATTATCTTGCCTTTTATTGACCTACAGAGCCAAAATATTCTTCTAAAAAACTAGGATGGCATGAAGGCGAGTAAATGATGAAAAAATTTTAATTTTTGGGGTTAACTATTCCTTTAACAAGTAGGCTAGTTTACATTTACTATGGCATGTTCCACTAAGTTTGGTATCGAAGCGTCCAAATACTGCATCATAATGCAATATATATATATATATATATATATATATATATATATTTATATATATATATATATATATATATATATATATATATATATATATATATATATATATATATATATTATATGTATATATATATATGTGTGTATATATATATATATGTATATGTATATATATGTATAATATATATATACATATACATATATACACATATACATATATATATATATACACACATATATATATATACATATAATATATATATATATATATATATATATATATATATATATATATATACATATACACATATACATATATATATATATTGTTTTCTAATATAGCCCTGAAATTTTTTATTTGATAGTGTGACTGTGCTATCTTTTATTACAAAAGTAACATGATTTGATCATTTGTTCTAATGCAATACCATTCATACATTTTGTAAGAATGACTCCTTTGTCAAAATACTTTTAGGGCCAATACACATAAATCAGCAAATCATACTACATAAACAATAACTAACTTTGGACTTACGAGTACTGTCCTTTTTCCAATTTCATTTTTGTTGCTGATACTTTGTTAGCAAAGCAACACCGTGTTGACCCAAAATACATTTTCACGTTTGCCTTTTTAGTGTACTTATTTTTAAGATCTTTACCGAAAGGGCATCCCTCCTCGTGGCCCAGGTCTTGAACCATTCCACATGACGTTCCTCCTTGAAACTCTCCGTTAGCACACGTTTTGAGTGCAGGACGTTGATAAACTAGAAAAACAAAGATTTGGCAATGAAAGACCAATTTATTCGTTATTTATCCAAAGCTATCAAGATAAACTTCCGAACAGGAAAAAATGGTAGCTGACGGAGGGAGAACAAAACACGTAAATCTGTAACCAATACATAGGCTGAAACGCAAATGTTAGCAAATGCGTTCTTTGCAAAGCAGCCCGAAATGCTGAGTTATGTTAATATTGTAAAGTATAAATTTACAGAAGTGTGAGTGACTGAAAAAAATATATTGATAACCACTGGAGAGTTACTGAAGCAGATTGCTAACACAAGACTTCTAGCTAGCATGCTTAACTAGCTAATGTGATCAAGTCAAGCTAGGGTTCGAATTTAAAGACATACGAATAATGTACACGAGCTCTTCTTTGGGTAACAACATACTTATTACGAAGGCAGGCTGTTGTTTTATAAATCTCGTGTATCATAAATCTGGCACTAATGAAACAAAGCTATCGTGCTACGCGCTAACTGTAGCTTTTAGTCCAGACAGTACAACCCAATCCGTTATTCCCATCTTTAATACAAACCGCAAAAGACACGAGTGGCAGTGTTTCTTGCAATTTTAGGTCTGTAACTTCATCTTTGGCTGTCTCACCTTGTTTGTGGTATTCTTTTCGCTGGACCTCTTTTCGCAGGATCTTTTCTTGGGTTTCCGAAAAAAACGAAAGAAACAGATAATCTAGTCGCACAGCTTCCGGTAACAAAGTGCTTATGGGAGTTGAAGTCTGTTTATGCAGTGAAACGAACTAAATTAAGAGATCCCTTCATGTTTTTCCGAATTAATTTATTGCGCTTAGTCATGTTTTGTTTATTGAATGATTTTTTTTTTTTATTTATCTGTGTTTATTATGCTTCTTTAAATGATTACGTTTTTTTCCACCGATGCAAATAACAGCTGCCTTAAAGGGATAGTTCAACCTAAAATTTAAATTATCTATTTTACTCACCATCATGCCATTCCAGATGTGTATGACTGTCTTTCTTCAGCAGAACACAAGCGAAATATTTATCTCTGAAATATCGCGAAATATCTCTGCTCCGCAGGTCCATAAAATGCAAGTGAATGGGTGCCACATTTTTGAAGTTACAAAAGTAGTCCATACAACTCCAGTGGATTCATTAATGTCTTCTGAAGCAAAAATTTAGCTGTGTGTAATAAAATAGATCAATAATTGTTTTTTTTTTTACTAAAAAAGTTTTGAAAAATGTATGTAAAAAAAATGTATTCTAAAAATCTTCATTTGTGTTCTGAAAGATAAAAGAAAAAAGTCATACTGATCACACATCTGAGATGGCATGAAGCTGAGCATGAGATAATTTTTGTGTGAATTATTACTTTAAGTAAGGAATGTTTTTAAAAGAAAGTTTATTTTGTGACAACCAGCTGACTGTAAGTGAAGTGACCATTTTAAGCCTGCTATTTTTAAACCTCTCCCATCCAACCTGTCATAGACAGCCTGGTCTCACAAACATTACTTGACCGTGGCAACGGTTTTGCAAAACAAAATTATGTCCCTTATTTGGGGAAGTGACCCTATTAAGCCCACATACATAACATTTTGAAATATTAAAAAAAGCAGAATTATTATTTTGTTTGTTTAACACCATTAACAAACGTGATCTACATTGTAAAATATAGTTTAGTTTTTTTTATTATTGGAAAAAAAAAATATGTGTTGACTCTACTATAAATTATTGAGGTATACTTTCCATTGACATCTATTATTCCTAATAAGATAACGAATCAAATCAATATGTCATGTGCATTTATTTATATATTTGGCAAGTAGTCTTGTAATAAGCTGAATATTGAGGAGTCAGATGGTCACTTTCACAAAATAAACACCAACAGAACTCTGACGCAAACCTAAAGGTTTATTTTAGCTGTTCAGTGATATCTTTCTTCTCAAAGTACATAATTTCAACATACATTTTATGTCCATGTATTTAATTATTTAAAGATGCACTCAGTAATGTTTTTTTATGCATGCCATCGTGGATTTAAACTGACACCTATGCGCATGATTCAAACGCTATAGTTTTCAGTTATCAATATCAATGTAGAAATTTACTATTCACAGTCAGCTAGGATACATTCAACGCATGAGTGAAAATGTCCAATTTTTATTATTATTATTATTATTATTATTATATAACTTTCAATATATTTGAAGCTCAAGCATTGACAGATAAATTGTAAAGGTTCCAGCCAGGAAACTAGAATAAATATGTTGTAGGACAGCAAAGGCACCACCTACTGTACAGTTGTGACACAGTTTTTAGTTTCATTAATTGCAGTCTGTGTGTGAATAGACCTTTTTTCCGAAGTTCATCCCATAAATTGTCACGTATTTGGTGTGAGCAGGCCTTAAGCAAATAGTATTCTAGTCATGTTATTTAAAAATTGCAGCCTCCATGAGGGGACCCTCTCCATGTAGAATAAAACAGCTTTTCTAAGGTTACTAATGTGACTGGAGTCTGTATATCATGAAAGTTGTTATGATTTTAAAATCACAATTCATTCTTTATGAAATAAAAATGTTTAACTGAGGAAAAAAATATCTAACCTATTAGCTATGTTGGCTAGATTTATATGGGTACTGGCACAAATTATTGTATGAATGTGACAATGATATTTGTATGATAATAATATTCCTACTGAAAAATACAGCTAAAATTAGCCAAAGCTGGTTAGCTGGTCACCCAGACTGATGAGCTGGCTGGTTCTAAGTTTTGTTCATTTTTTAACTGGTCAGCCTGGGAAACGAGTTGGCCTTTCAGCTTAAACAAGGTGAGCACCTGCTTACTCAGGATGGGAATCCAGCTACAGTGACTAGCTTAAACCAGCTAAGACCAGCCATCTTTGTTCTTCAACAGGAATGATATTGGTTAGTATTCTAGTATTAAGCCGTTAACATTATTCACCAGTCACTTACACTGTCCAAAAACATTTATTTTGCATATTAAATAACAAAATACAGAAGCCACAAACAAAGAGTGACAAACACATTAGGCTGAATTACTAAATGAAAATGATGAATCACTCAACAAATACTTCTTTGAGTTTGCACGATAACATGTTTTATAGGCAAAATGTTCAATTTTGTTTTGTCTTCTGTTATGAAACCAGAAAATATATTTCAAACGATAGCATCATAATGAAACAGAACAAAACAATGACTCGATTTTTAATTGAGGAGATTGTAAAACTGCTTACTGGTTGAAGGTTTGATTATAATGTTGAATGAACATAAAGGTTGAACAAAAATAAGCCTATACTATACGTCTTTTTACATGAATGAAGTTAAACATAGTGTGACATATTAAAACTCAGTGCAGATATTTACAATGAGGAGTATACATAGCAAATGCATAAATAGTAACCGCCTGATTGGCATGACATGTGAGCCATCTACTCATTGTGATCACAAAGACAATCACTTCAAACAAACAACAATGACCAATACATAAAACTTCTTGGTTACTGTTGTAACCATTAAGTATGTCGATGTAGTGACAGTAGGGTCACTCTTGGGAGGCCTAAACACCTCAGATCTTTGAGAAGACGTAACTAGAATGGGAGCATGCCACGCCATATGCATCGGGGAAGGTATTCTTTTCCTTTCCTATTCTTTCAGGGGGAAAAGACCCCGCAGAGACCATATCCTGCCCAAAGGGGAGGTTAACATGTGGTAAATACGTCACATGGGCTCACAGTGGCACATGAGAGGCGTGGCAGTAGGTAATGCCTCGAAGGGGAGGAGTTCTACAAACACATCAACCGGGATGCAGGTCTACCGATAGAGAGACCGCACCATGGAAGATGCATCACAGGGGGTTACCGGGGTAACCAGAACCTCTGGAGCACCTACCCCAGTAAAGGCATGCTAGCACATGTACTGGGTCTGACTACGAATTCCTCAGCCGAATTCACAAGCCAGAGGGCTAGGGAGGAAGGACATCCAGGGTTCACAGGTTTGTGAACTCGCATGGGGGAAAGAGCACAAGTCTTTGCCTCATGGATGGCAAAGGCGCTATACGCAAGCGATACACCCGGCCAGCTGCCCGTATTCCCAAACTTCCCTGTTCGTACTTGACAAAACATGGAATGAAACCGGCTCAACACCGAGACTGTAAAATCTCGAAGGTATTGGGTGTTGCCCAGCACGCTGCCCTGCAGATGTCTGCTAGAGAGGTGCCATTGGCCAGTGCCCACGAGGATGTCACACTCCTTGTAAATTGTGCTCGAATTCTCAAAGGGGTGGGTATGGCCTGGGCCTGGTATGCCAAAGCAATGGCATCCACGATCCAGTGGGCAAACCTCTGTTTGAAGACAGCACTCCCTTTCCGCTATCCGCCAAAGCAGACATGGATGTTCCAGAGGTCTGGGCGTGGGCGCCAAATGGTGGCCTGTCCGTGAAAGAGGAGGTCCTCAGGGGAATTTGCCAGGGAGGTGCTGTTGTGAGGAGCTTGAGGTCCGAGAACCAAGTCTGGGTGGGCCAGTATGGTGCCATGAGGGTGACTTGTTCCACGTCCTCCCTGACCTTGCACAGAGTCCGGACCAACACGTGCTTGCCCTGGATCCACGGCAGTACTGCCAGCAACTCGAGGCAGTTGATGTGCCAACACAGCCGTGGTCCTATCTAGGAGCCAGTGGCTGTGTGCCCTTTGCACACGGCACCCCAGCCTAACTTGGAGGCTTCTGTCGTAATCACGACACACCTGGACACATGCTATAGGGGGACTCATGCCCACACAAACGCAAGGTCTTGTCCAAGTGGTAGCAGACCGGTGTGATGGCCACACAATGTGTGCCGCGGCACCATGCCAACCTTGGGACTCGAGCCTGAAGCCAGTGCTGAAGCGGTCTCATATGCATTAACCCGTGCGGCGTGACCACCGACGAGAATGCAATATGCTCCAGGAGCCTCTGAAAGTATTTCAGTGTAACCGCTGTACAGCGGCTGAATGATTTCAGGCAGTTCAGCACCGACTGCTTGCTTGCTTGTGAGGCATGCTATCATTGAGACTGAGTCTAACTCCAAGCCGAGAGATGCTCTGAACCAGGGAGAGCATGCTCTTTACCCAGTTGACCTGAAGCCCTAGACGGCTGAGGTGCGTGAGCACCAGGTCCCTGCGAGCACACAGCAACTCTCGTGAGTGAGCTAAAATCAGCCAGTCGTCAAGGTAGTTGAGTATGCGTATGCCCACTTCCCTTAACAGGGCTGCCTCTGTGACTTTCGTGAAGATGCAAGGGGACATGGACAGGCCGAAGGGGAGGACCTTGTACTGATACACCCAGCTGTCGAAAGCAAACTTTAGGAAGGGTCTGTGTTGAGGTAGAACCGAGATGTGAAAGTACACATCCTTCAGGTCAACCAATCTTGATGCCGGACGCATGCCAAAATGCACTTCTGCGTCAGCATCTTAAACAGGAGACTGTGCAAGGCCCAGTCCAGAACTCGCAGGTCCAAGATTGGCAGCAACCCACCGCCTTTCTTTGGCACGATGAAGAACAGTTGCGATCTCTGCACACAGGGTGGCAGATTTCTTGCCCCGCAATGGAGTGAAGCAGACCAACGCTGAACCAGAGCATATATATCCAACAGCATATGCTTCTGTAGAGGTGAATGGAACAGCAGTAGTATTCAGCTCGCTGATAGTACAATGGCTCGGCTCCGAAGAAAAAATCGGAATGAATCCGCATTCCAGCAACGTCGAGTGAGTGTCAGAAGGGGAAATACTCTTTTGCAGGAATTTATACTCTCTTAGGCTTTCAAAGCGCCCAGGGGCGCAATCTGCAGTGACGCTTCAGAAGGAGAGAAAGCCGCTGAAATGTGGCGTATATCCAACAGCAATTTGCTTGGAATTCAGGAATTCAGCTCACTGAACACAGCTGCTCGGCTACGAAGAAAAAAATCGTAATGAGTGGTTGCGAGCCAGCTCCTTTTATACCCATATGTCCGGGGGAGTGACATGCAAATTCCACTCGCCAATTCTCATTGGCCTATTCTCAAAGATCTGAGGTGTTTGGGGCTCCCAAGAGCAACCCCTAGCGTCACTACATCGACACAACGTTGAGTGAGTGACAGATAAGGAACAGGCCATAATGAGCATTTGTCTTACAGCTACAGCGGGAGTTGCAGTTTAAATACACCTCACCATATGGACAGCAAAAATAAAGTCACGGTTTTGGCAGAATACAGTTGAAGTCAGTTTACATACACCTTAGCCAAATACATTTGAATTCAGTTTTTCTCAATTCCTGACATTTATTGTAGAAAGCATTCCCTGTCTTAGGTCAGTTAGGATCATTACTTTATTTTAAGAATGTGAAATGTCAAAATAATATTAGAGAGAAATATTTATTTCAGCTTTTATTTATTTCATCACATTCCCAATGGGTCAGAACATAAACTTAACTTGCGTCAAACGTTTTGGGTAGCCTTCCACAAGCTTCTCACAATAAGTTGCAGGAATTTTGGCCCATTCCTCCAGACAGAACTAGAGTAACTGAGTCAGGTTTGTAGGCCTCTTTGCTCGCACATGCTTTTTCAGCTCTGCCCACAAATTTTCAATCGGATTGAGGTCAGGGCTTTCTAATGTGATGGCCTCTCCAATACCTTGACTTTGTTGTCCTTAAGCCATTTTGCTACAACTTTGGAGGTATGCTTGTGGTAATTTTCCATTTGGTACCGAGCTTTAATTTCCTGGCTGATACCATATATTTTTTGAAGTGGACCAGTCACTCCTGCAGCAAAGCACCCCCACAACATGATGATGCCATCCCTTTGCTTCACGGTTTGGATGGTGTTATTCAGCTTGCAAACCTCAGCCTTTTTCCTCAAAACATAACAAAGTTCATTATGGCCAAACAGTTAAATTTTGTTTCATCAGACCAAAAAGTAAGATGTTTATCCCCATGTGCACTTGCTAACTGTAGTATGGCTTTTTTATGGCAGTTTTGGAGCAGTGGCTTCTTCCTTGCTGAGCAGCCTTTCAGGGTATGTCGATATAGGACTCATTTTACTGTGGATATAGATACTTGTCTACATGTTTCCTCCAGCATCTTCACAAGGTCCTTTGCTGTTGTTCTGTGATTGATTTGCACTTTTCACACCAAACCTTGTTCATCTCTAGGAGACAGAATGTGTCTCCTTCCTGAGTGGTGTGATGGCTGCATGGTCCCATGGTGTTTATACTTGCATACTACTGCTTGTAAAGATGTTTTGGCTGATTTATTTGATTTTACCATGTCAAGCAAAGAGGCACTGAGTCTGAAGATAGGCCTTAAAATACATCCACAGGTACATCTCCAATTTACACCAATTAGCCTATCAGAAGTCAATGGGCTACTAAATTTCTTGAATTCTCCAAGCTTCTTAAAGGCACAGTTAACTTAGTGTATGTAAATGTCTGGCCCACTGGAATTGTAATATAGTCAATTAAAAGTGAAAAAATCTGTCTGTAAACAATTGTTGACAAAGTAGATGTCATAAACGAACCTATTGTCAGAACTATAGTTTGCTCATATGAAGTCTGTGTAATGAAGTCTGTGTAATGAAGTCTGTGTAATGGTTAAAAAAATGAGTTTTAATGACTTCAACCAAGGTGTATGTAAACTTCTGACTTTAACTGTACATCATTTAACATAATATACAGCCGAAAGATCATGTTAAGTATGCAAACAACCATCAAGAGCAAATTGCTTGGCTACTATGAAATATGGCGGGAACTTCATTTCACCTGTATGGCAGTTTCACAGTATTACAGCAATATTCATATTGCTTCATTCTTTACTGCAGATTAAGAGAACATCCTGGAAACACTTAGGCCTCAATGTATCAGACTAAATTAAACCAGTCGTTTTCTATATACTGTAAAATGCAGTGTTTTTCACAATATAGATATGATGGTAAACTAAATAAAAACAGCTACATGATTCTTGTAAAATAACCGCATAGCATAAACCCTAAACTATGCAAAAAACACCATAAGATAATGATATTGATAATAAGGTAATGAAATACACAGTATTAATGATATAAACAGCAGCTTTAGTTACTGATTAGCCAATAGTAAGACACGAAAAATATTGATATGAATTAGAATTTAGCAGATTATTTATAATTTAGCAATATTGTTAGTTTATTCCATTTAGTGGTCATAAGCTTTGCTGTATTCAACCTTAAACCAGCTACATACAAATATGTTTAAACACAGCTTCTGTTCCATATGTTCTCTGCAACATACCACATTTAAAACAAAACCAAACCTATCATATACAGTATTTTACATTATATTTTGTTCTGTTTTTACATGTTAGTTCATCAGAGAAGTAACTGATGAAGAGGGGAAGAACATTTTCATAAAATCCAAGGATTTTCTTTATCCACATTATCCAGATTTAATAGCGTACCATTCAGCTTCTTTATTGTTGTTGTTTTTTCTGGTATGCTTGTTTCTTGTTTAAATGAATCATTAAAAGTGTCATCTTTATTGGTTTTACGATTTGACCCAAATTATCATATTCCAAACATTCACTCATTCAGCTGTGAATGTTTGGAAAAAAATGCCCACAAAAAATCCAGGTTTGTTAAAACCAAGTTCAAAAGTCTAGAAAATGTCTGTGGGTTTTTTTACAGACACAGAACAAATAAGGTTGGAAATAATGAAAACACATCAGAAACAAATTAAAAATATTCTAAATACAAGAGTAAATGATAAAGAAACTATAGAGGGTGAAATTATGCATAATACCTTTTAATAGATGACAACAGAGCTTTGAAGAATGCACTACGGTATATGAATAATTTTTTAACAATGACAAATTTTGGTTTCAGATATTTCTGAAAATAAATATTCTGAAGAAAATACTAATAACCTAAAATGGGACTGGGTTTTATTTTTTTTTTTAAAGTTTTCCTAGATTACAGTATTTTCACACAAATGAAAATGGCAATCAAGCTTCTAAAAGTACAATTGAATTTAGCTTCACCATTAGATTTCAATCTGAATTTATATGTACTGCTTAGGTGCTGTTCAATTTGTCTCTATATTGCTCTGATCTCTGTCACCCTCTATTCTATTCCTCCCTTGTCTCCCCACTAAACTGCTGGGACGTTAACATCTCTCCATTACACCGTACTGGAGCTGAGGCCTCCTGTCCCTCTGGATTATCCTGGATGACCAAGGTGCTTCGGGGAGGCACTGGTGTGGCAGCCAGGGGAACAGGGGATGTGCCTCCTGAGGCTCCTAGTGCAGGACTAGAAGCCCCAGAGTCACTCTGATCTGGGGCCCTGAGCCTTTTCATCAAGGTGGTCACACGCACAGCTTTCTACATAACACAGATAAATATATTGTTGTCTTATTAGGACATAAACACAAGGAAGTCAATGGACTTAATCATGCCTTAAAGGGACAGTTTACCCCCAAAATGTAAATGGTGTCATCATTTCATCCCTCTCAAGTTGTTCAAAACCTGTATGAATCTCAACAGGAGATAGTCACCATTCACTTTTAATGTGTGTGTTGTTGGGGGGGGGTGAATGGTGACAGAGACGAACATACTGCCTAACATTCCCTTTTGTGTTCAAAGTAAGAAAGTCATAATGGTTTGGAACAGCATTATGGCGAGTAAGTGATTCATCTCTTTGAGTGTGTATGTCCCTTTAGATTAACGCCTTAGCAGAACTAAGCAATCTCACCTTCCATTTGGCTTTAGCAAAGTTTTTCTCTATCTGAGCACAAACGCCATCTTTGATATTCTTGTCTGAGGCGGCATTACCAGATATCCTAAACAAAAAACACATAAAAATGAGCAGAATGTTTAAAACCGCACAGAACAACTTTCTCACCACAGCCTAAAGGTATGTGGTGCATGTGAAGAGGCTCATTACCACTCATGGTTAATGGCTTCCTGTGCAGTCAGTCTTTGGTCTGTGTCCACCTCCATTAAACATGCAACAAGGCTTTTTGCTGCAATACAGATATTTAAATTGTTATAGAAAAGACTAGGCCAACATAAAGTGTCACTTTAATTCTTATAAATGGTTTTGAACAGAATCTTGTAGACCCATACCACACATACTGGGATTTGCGCAATATACCTGAATCGGAGATGTCATCCCAATAGGGCGAGTCAAACTCGTAGTCTCCAGATAGAATTTTCCGGAAAAGATTCTTATCATGATTGTCATAATCATCATCATCTGCCTCATCATAAAAAGGCGGGTTTCCTGAAAGTCTGTTGACAGCATTAGATCATTCAAATATTCATCAGAATATTAACATTTCTAATTGACAACAAGGTACATAACAAAATATGAGCAAGCAATGATTTTTTAGGATTGTTTGGGAGAGAATTGCATACGGGAAAACTATGTACTTACAGAATGCCAATAATGACTTTACGCACAATGTGACAACAGTTAATGGTATTTACATGCTGATGAATTTAATATCATGGACGACTCCAAGCACACGTCAAGCAAGTGACTCCCAGACAGATCTCTATGGAGTTCTTCTGTGCAAATGGAAACATTTGTAAAGCAAGACTACAGCAGCATGTAAAAGAGATTTAAATTTTTTTTTTTTTTTAAATTATAAAATGAAATGAACATGATGAATCATTTGACAAGAAAATGACTCAAAAGTGCAGATGACAACATATGAACTCACAGGATGTACATGATCACACCGATGGCCCAGCAGTCTACTGGTCTGCCATATCTCTGTCTGCCAACCACCTCTGGAGCTACAAGATGGATAGAAAAGGGAACAAATGGTCTGAATTAGGATAATATAACATATCATAATTATTAAAGGGATAGTTCAACCAGAATTGAAAATGTGGTAATTGTTTACTCACCCTCATGCTGTTCCAAACCCATATGATTTGTTTCTTCCATGTAACACAAAAGCTACTTTGTGTTCCAAAGAAAAATGAAAGTCATACTTATTTGAAACAACATGAGGGTGAGTTAAAGGAAAAATTCCCCTAAAATGAAAATTCTCATTATTTATTTCAACAGCATCCCAGCGCTGGATGGAAGCAATGATTTAAAGTTAATAAAGTTTAATTATCGAGTTGTTTCTTACACCAACCAATTGATTTGCTTCAGAAGTTATGTTGATTACGTTTATGCTGCCTAAATATGCCTTTTGAATCGTAAAACAGCCAGCAGCCTGATGGCACCCGTTTACTTTCATTATAAGGACCCACAGAGCTTCAACATTTTTCTAAAAATCTTAATTTGTGTTCTGCTGAAGAAAGACAGTCAAACATCTGGGATAACATCAAGGTTAGTGAATAATGTGAGAATTTTCATTTTTGGGCAAAGAAAAAACACTTTTTCTTACCAAGGTATTCTGGTGTGCCACATGGCTCTTTGATGAGACCGTTTTCCAGTTTGGCCAGGTGAAAGTCACTGATTACAATTTTGGAGTTCTTCAGGCGGTTGTAGTACACAAGATTTTCCAGCTAAAAGGGTGATAAGATATATATGGCTGTGTCAGAACAGTTCACACTGCATAAATGTGAGATGTTTTCAGAACATAATGTAATTTTCATTTTAATTGTAATTGGAATTAAGAAATGCAAGACATTGTTTTGGTTAACATGGCTAGTTAGATTCTGGAGTCTGTTTTTGACTGGAGTCTGTTCGTATTCTGGTGTAATACCATGTGGTGACCAGTAGATGATAGTAAATACCCAAGTTTTCACCTTTAAGTTTCTGTGAACAATGTGGAGATTGTGGAGGTAAGCCACAGCCTCCAGCACTTGCCGGATCACTTTGCTGGTGTCACGTTCTGAGTAGTAGCCCTGGTCTAAGATCCAGTCAAACACTTCTCTGCCCGTGGCCCTGAAGTAAAGAACCAGCCAAACTAAAATATGCATTTGAGAGTCAAACTCGTCCTAGCAGTGATGATTCAAGACTAATTCATGACTGTACCAAGTCCTCCAAGTCCACTTTTTAGTTTATAGATAAAAATGAACAAGCTACAAAAAACAAACAAATATCTGCCTGTCTTAAATGAATAGTTCACCCAAAAATGAAACTTCTGTCATAATTTACTCCTCTACTGTTGTTCCATGCCTGTATGATTTTATAACTTGGAACTCAAAAGGAACTATTTTTAATAATGTTTAAGCTGCTGCTTTTTTCTGCTCACATGCAAATTTTCAAACTTGGCAAATTGAGATGTGTCATTCCATGGTTTGATGGCATTGGGTCTTGTGTGTCTCATAACTAAACTCGATGCGGTGAGTTTGAACATGCGTAAGTACAAATGAGACTTAGGAGCTATGGCAGAGGACAAGTTTTTCAGTGAACAATGACAAATTTCATGCTGTTCCTCACAAAGCTATCATTTCACATCAAAATCGCTGGTGCTTTTGGGATCTTTACAGTCCCTGATCAGTATTTGTTTTCCTTGTATGGAAAAGAGCAGAATTATTCAAAAACCTTTTGTGTTCCAAAGAAGAAAGAAAAACGTGGAGATTTGCAACAACATGAGGGTGAGTAGAATGACTATAATTGTTGATAATTGTTTTTTTTATGAGTGAGCCATTTAAAATCTAAAAACATTTGAACCGAAGGAAATATATCTTCACTCACACTCTTTTCGTTTCTCTTTCTCACACACACACACACACACACACACACACACACACACACACACACACACACACACACATAAAAATCCCAAAGCACTTACAGTTCCAGAAACAGGAAGTACTCCTTTCTCGTCTCAAAGACATCGACCAGCTGGAGGATGTTATGATGTTTCACCCTGCAGGGAAAAAAAAAAGAGAGAAACTGTGACTGTGAAAGGAAGCAGAGTCAAAACTGAATAAAGATCATGACTATCTGCAAAAATAAATATAATTTGTATGGTCTAGATTCTGCTAATTTTTAAACAAAATGTAACACTAAGCAACATCTGCAAGTGGCTTTCTTCAATATAATGTAAATCTTATTAATAAGCTGCACAGGAATCGTACATTTTCAAAATGAGGATCTCGTTTTTGGCTGCTTTCCGTACTTTCCTCCCGTCTTTCTTCATGAACTTTTTACAGGTGTACATTTTCAATGTGTTCTTGTCTTTCGCCCTGAATATTTCACAAAACTCCTCCCTGTTAAAAGAGACAACATGAACATATATATATTTTGTGTAGAAATATTACATTAAATATAGGGTGACCAGACATCCTGGTATGCCGGTAAATCATGGCATCTGCTCATGTTATTTCTTCCTGCATTGCATTCCACATGTTTACTATAGCTTACGTAAGCAGTGAGAGATTCACATGTGATAAATGTAATGAATTAGTAAGGCTGACGGAGAAGTTGAATGAGTTAGAGACATGCATCCGAACGCTAGTGGAGATCAGTGAGAAAGAGAAGCCAGTAGATACTGTTTTGGATGCGGTTAGTACAGCAAGCAACACACACACACTTTGGTTCCGGCTGTAGAGCCCCTGCAGCAGGGCAATTGGGTGATGTCTTGGTTGCATACTCGCTCAGGAAAGCAACACCACTCATTTCCTGTTAGGGTTTTCAATCGACTCTCCAAATTCAGTGATGCACCCACTGAGAATAATGTTGAAAGTGGCCTTGTTATAGGAGATTCTATTGTAAGGAACGTGAAAATAGAGACTCCAACCACTATTGTGAAATGCATTTCGGGGGCTCGGGCTTCTGACCTGCAAACATCAGCAAGCTGCCTAGAGATGTCACACAGGTCACATAAACTACAATACTCAGTGTCCCGAACTACCAAACACAAACCCCTTACTAAATCATTTAAAAAAAATTTGATTAAGGTCAAACTTGAAAAAAAGAAAAATTAAGATAAACATCATATTGTAAATAAAATGATTACAGATCATAGTTTGGATATGCTTTGTTTCACGGAAACTTGGCTTTAACTGGATGAATATATTAGTTTAAATGAATCTATTCCCCCAAGTTATTGTTATAAATATCTGAAGGGTTGAGGAGGAGGTGTTGCTTCAATTTACTGTGAAGTTTTGGTGTTACTCAGGGGGCAGGATATAAATGAACATCTTTTGAAATAATGCTTAATGTGACACTGTCAGATATAATAAAAAAATATCTTTCATCTTTTGCTGCCCTTGCTACAGTATATAGAACACCCGAGCTGTATTCTGATTTCCTTGGTAAATTTGCTAATTATCTATCAGATCAAGTAGTTACTGTAGATAGAGCTTTCATTGTTGGTGACATCAACATTCACATAGATAATGAAAATTACACATTGGAATAAGCACTTATCAATATTCTCAACTCTTCTAATCAGACAAAATGTGACAGGACCAACTCATTGCCATAATCATAGATTTAATTCTGTCATATGGAGTTGATGTTGATACTATAGAAATTCTACCACAGAGCAATGACATCACAGATCATTACCTCATCTCTTGTTTGCTGCGATCAGCAAATGCCACTCAATCTACACCATCCTATTTCAGGTAGAACTATTCTTTCAACCACTAAAGATAGCTTCACTAATAATCTTCCAGAACTGTCACATATAATCAGTAAGCCTGGAAGAACTTGATGTAATGACAGAAAATATAAATACAGTCTTCTCTAGCACTTTTGATAGTGTCACCCCCCCTTCAATTAAAGAAAATTAAAGAAAAAAGCCCCGAACCATGGTATAATGATCACACTCTTGCTCTCAAGAGAGCAGCTCAGAAAACTGAGCACAAGTGGAATACAAAATTAGAGGTATTTCACAGTGCATGGAAGGATAGTGTCTGTAGCTACATACAGACTCTAAAAGATGCCAGGTATTTTAGCAAACTCATAGAACATAACCACAACAATCCTAGTTGTATATTCAGTACTGTGGCTAAATTGGTTAGTAATAAAGCCTTGACTGAACCAAATAGTCCGTTGCAGAACAATAGAAATGACTTCATGAATTTCTTTACTGATAAAATAGAAATCATCCGAAATAAAATTATGCAATCAACTGTCACATAAACTTCAATCCTTTGCTGTCATAGGTCATGAAGAGCTAACAAAACTGATAAAAAAAATCAAAAGCTACAACATGTATGTTAGATCCAATACCAACTAAGCTCTTAAAAGAGGATTTCAGAACCTCTTCTTAATATTATAAAGTCCTTGCTATCCTTAGGACATGCCCTAAGAAACTTTAAAATGGCAGTTATCAAACCGCTTATGAAGATGCCAAAGCTTGATCCTGGCAAATTGGCTACCTATAGACCAATTTCAAATCTCCCATTTGTGTCGAAATTACTAAAAAAAGGTAGTGTCCTCCAAACTATGCTAATTTCTACAGAGAAATGGTATATATTAATAAATTCAGTAAGGATTTAGGCCCCTACACAATATAGAGGCTGCATTTAGAAGAGTTTCAAATGACTTGCTCTTATCACCTGATCACGGCTGCATTTCTCTTCTAGTGCTTTTAAATCTTAGTAGGGATGGGCATTTTGGGCATTTTGTCTACTCGAGTACTCAGACTAATTACTCGAGTACTCAAGGGGCGATTACATGTTCATTACTGTATATATAATAACATGTCTGTCAAATATCTATGGGTGCTGCATTGTGCCTTGTTGTTCCAATGTATCATCAATTCATTATTATAGGCTGTTATAAAATAATATGTTACAAAATGTACAAAAGATTCAAAATATAGTGTATCATATTTTATCATTATGTGAAGATTCGCTGTCCAACTCTGAAAGAATGTGCCCAACGCACGTCTGTCTGTTCTTCCTTCAGGTTACCATTGTAATCTTAGTAAGCATGCAACAGTTTTTTTAGTGAATGTCTGAACCATCTATTTTCAAATATAATAAAAACGCAATGGTTAAGGTGTCTCCTACCTTAACCATTGTGTTTTTAATATGCATGTTAAATTGAAGTTCAGTTTGAAGATGCTGCATTGTGTTCCATTTAGATGTGCTCTGTCTAGCTGTTTGAAACACTCCCCTGCTGTATATGCGTTGCTTCAGCACGTTGAGTCCACTGCCACACGCGCCTGATGTGTGTGTGTCTGTGTGTCCAAATGTTCGCTCTTGTAAGGAAAGCCATGATGCTCTGAATTGTTGTTGCTATGATTCATTAAGCGTTCCATTCAACTCGGAGAGTCTGAATTTCCACCTTTCAACTGGGGAAAGTGCAACGGAATGACACTTTATATTGGACATCTAACTTGGAAACTCATGCAGAAATCTTCAACTCCCATTTTGTTGAGATGCAGTTACTTCACGCAGGGCCGGGAGGTTTACAGTCAGTGACAAACATTTACTTTTATTAAATAATATCCATTAACGAGTCAAAGTTCATACATGAAATGATAATAAAATGTGTTTAGCAAATATTTTGCAGAGACAGGTGTTCAAAACACGGTTAATTACTCTCTTTTAATTACCGTAACGATAGCATTGCAGTGTTGCATCATTTTGGTTGCAATGAGACGTTTCTGACAATCAATGTTCCCCTAAAAAACACAACATAATCAATCTCAAAATTAAAAATAAGCTCCCTCTTTGTTTGTGTGTTTAGTTGTCAGGTAATTGTCACTGGATTTCGAATAAAGTGAAAAGTCACCATGCAAGATCACTACCGATCATCGTTTTCATGATCGATCATTGCTGCCATGTCTGAGTACCCGAGTACTCGTGCCCATCCCTAGATCTTAGTACTGCCTTCGACACCACAGATCACAACATTCTCTTGAAAATACAGCTGCCAGAGTGCTGACTAGAACCAAGAAATATGATCATATTAGCCCAATTTTATCGTTGTTACATTTTCTACCTGTTAAATTTTGTATTAATTTTACAATTCTGTTAACTACAAACAAAGCTTTGAATGGTCTAGCTCTACAGTACTTAAGTGACCTTCAACCATGCTATTCCATCATGTTTATTATGATCACAAAATTCTGCCCTGATAAGAGTTCCTAGAATATTAAAATCCACAAAAGTAGGTAGGTCCTTTTCCTGTTTGGCTCCAAAACTATAGAATAGTCTCCCAACACTGTTTGGGATGAAGACACACTCACTCAGTTTAAGTCTAGACTAAAGACTCATCTATTTAAGCATACACCTAATTTATCCATCAACTCACCATCCAGCTCCATTCCTGCATGGTGTCAGACAAAAGCTGCTTCGTGCCGCTGAGTGACAAACTACAATTGCCAACAAAACCTTCCTCAGCCAACTAACACAGGATAATGCATCTATGTGATCATCTGCAGTTAATCCAAGATGGACTTTAAAGATATTAGTTATTAACCTACAGTTCATTAAAAATCATCGTTTAAACACTGGCTCTTAACACTTCCTTAGTTTAAAAATTTTAAATCATGACATGCAATGCACACAAATAACTAATATTGGCATTATATTCATGTTGTTTAGCCAGAGGGGAACTGGCCCCCACAGTGAGCCTGGTTTCTCCCAAGGATATTTTTCTCAATTAACCAAAATCTTATGGAGTGTTCCTTGCCACAGTCTCCTTCGGCTTGCTCACGCAGGTTCTAAATAAATTTTTTATTAAATTTGTAAACATTTCCCCACGAGCACGGAGGTAAATCAGACAATGTTACATTCAGACAACTAAACGTTTTTATTTTTAGGTTCCAATGTTGTAAATTTTGTGTCAAAATGTGTACCTGACGTGACATGTCATTTCATAATTACACATGCATTATGACATAATTTGGATAGAATAAGCTACATGGAATTTGTACATTTAAAAAAGCCCAAATATGCTTAAATCAAGAAAAACTAAAATTTTTAAAAATATATAGATTTTCACAAACTATATACAGTTAAGTGCAGAAGTTTGCATACCCGTTTCAGAATTTATATACAGTTAATATAAGAGATACAAGGTTATATATTTGATGTGGTACTGCCCTTCAAAAGCTACATTTACTCTTATATACACAAATAATCCTTCAAAAGTTAGCATCCTTGTGCTGCCTTCTTGAGCATCAATTAATGTTTGCACCTTTTGTAATAGTTGTGTATGTGTCCATCAATTGTCCTGAGTGTCAAAAGCTGGATATCAATATCATATAGCTACCATTGGGATTGGGAAGAACTCTAATGTGCAGAAGATGCTGGGAAACCAAATAATGTACTGTAGTTGGTGGATTTTTCTTAAGAAAAGTGGGCAGCTTCAGTGCTAAGGTCAAAGCAGGGACTCATGAACAATGATTACACAAACAGTCATTAATCATCGAGAAAGTAACACACCATATAAAGAACCAAATGGAATGTAACATTTTGAACAGGATCATTTGTGTCAATTTTGTTTTGTGGAATATAGAGTATGTGAGTATCTGCCAAATAGCTTCTTCTGGGAAGTCCTAAATAAAAACAAAATGCAATTGTTACGATCCCCTGTCCCAAGTGTCCCAGCTTGAGAATTAAAAAATCTGGTCACCCTATTAAATAGGCAAAAAATGAGAGGTAGAGGGAATCAAACATTTATACTTACGATTTCACTACCTGTCCCAGGTCATATTTATCAGTGACCTCAGTAGGACTGTTGTAATCCTTCTTCGCTCCCAGTGTCAAACAGCCAAATGGCATGGCTGCTCCTGCCCTTAAAACCAAACACAAAAAAGTTAGCTGTAATATATTTAAATTAATAAGTATAATGCTAGGATTGTAATTGCAGTAAAATTGTAATTATTTAACAGCATGGAATAAATCCATGCTAAGTTACATTTTACATCACAGCAGGTCTGATTTCTCAACCTATTTTATTGCCACACAATTAAAGAACTAGTTCAACCCAAAATTATAATTAGTAAATTATGAGAGAACTCTTATGATGTCTCAAACTCGTATCATTATGGCTTTCTGTATTATGTATTTATATCCGTACATTGAAAGTTGGTAGGTTCCAAAACTTCCAAGCTCCAAAAAGGACATAAAGTCAGCATAATGTAATCCACTGGTCGATCCGGTCGGTTTTCAGATCAAAGTATGACACCTTTTTCATTATAATTCTTGACATCAGCAATCTCCTGAACAGATTGCTTCAGAAGACATCATGGATAAAACCTATTCTTTTCTTTTTGGATCTAGGTAGTTTTGGACATTACTTTTTAAAATGTGTGTTTTTTTAGATTACAGATTTTTTTTAATTGATTACATGATTACATTTTTTTTATACATTACAAATCAGCCAACAGAATAACTAGCGCACAATTTACTGATTATGCTCCTAAATGTAATATTAAACAGAAAAACCTGTCAGTGGTTGCATGATCAAAAAATTGTATCAATACATTTTTATGTTTTTTTGTTGTTGCAAGAAACAGCAGTGTGCAAGACTTGTTCTTGCTTATTACTAATGTTTAATAAAAGTGTTAACTTAATGTATTTGGTACTTACATTTCAAATACATTTGAAATGATCACATTTTTGAAAACATGCAATTAGTAATCCAAGAGAAATCCAAGATTTTATTACCCAAAAAGCTATTACAATTGTAGCTGTGTAATTTGTAATCAGTATCAGATTACATTTAAAAAGTAATCTACCCTACACTGGTTATCACAAAATTCTCTGTGATATTCTGATCCCACCTTCGATGTAAATGGGATTCCATTCATGGTTTGCCAGGTGAATCCTATGCATTTGAATGCTTTAAAAATAATAAAGTAGTAGTAATACACTGTAGAAATACTGTAATAAAAGTAGTAATACTGTAGTACACCTCTCCACCGTAAAATGCAATTTGAGGTATCATTAGTGTCTAAAGCACAAATGTGGGGGATGCATTAAATACAAAAGTTTAATACTTAGAATTAGAGGTTTGGGCATGAGCAATAGCAATAGCAATAGTGACTTTTTAGGAGCAGGAATTCAATGTCTGAAATGACAGTGTAATTCCATATCTCTATCACTTCCAGAGAACAGCAATACAACCTTGCATAATGTTAGACTATTAAAAAGTTCCCATTCTGTCTAGAAGCATAAAACAAAACAACACTGCATGAATGAGTCTAATCCTGATGTGCCCCATATGTTCAATATTACAAACAGCAAATGTCTTCCTCTCTGTGCATAATACAGTTTAATGACTAGGAGAATATTGCCTTCCATCCACCCTTGCAGTGCACATTTAAGTGCACATGTTTTGAAGGGCTGCTGATGTGCTCATTGATGATGGTGTGAATTAATACATGGTGAATTTTGCTATGAGGCCTTGAGATACCACTCCACATTCATTCACTGACAATTAAAAATGTATGCAGTTTTTCTTTCTTCCAATGAGCTGGGAGTCATCTCTACGACCCTGCTTGCTTCTCTCAATCTAAGCCAGAACTCAAAGAGGAGGAATAAATTCTCATTTAACTGAGAGTAAGAGAAAGTGACAGAGAAAGTGACAGAGGGGGGTGGGGGGGGGGATGTTTGACAGACTCATAACCACACATGAGTAATGCCTACAATTTATTCCAAAAGTGAAAATTTTAACAGGAAGTACAGTTTAGCTCTGAAATATTCAGAATCTTACTTATTTATGAAAGCTCTAAGTGTACAACAGGAATAGACCACAGGGACTGGAAGTGAAACTAATACCAACAGACAAATAATTGGCATTCTTTCAACAGTCTTAAATGGAAAGTTCACTCAAAATTCTGTCATTGGACAAAGACACAAAAGGAGATGTTAGTTTCAGTCACCATTTTTCCTTACAATGAAAGTGAATGGTGACTGAGGCTAAATATTCTTTTCCGTTCCTTGACAAAACGAAAGTCTTCTGGGTTTGGAACAAAATTGGGGTGAATAAATAATGAAAATAAGAATAATTTTAATTTTTAGTGAACTGTCCCTTTAAATTGTTTGATTATGGAAAGCAAATATTGGGTACGGAATAAAACACCAGGGTTGAGAAAGTATTCTGGGATGAATACTAGATAATCTTTCTTAAATGTATTCAGTATTGCATTCTGATACATCACATAAAAAATAACGTATTCAGAATACTTTTAGAATACATGTTTTTAAGGCAAGGCATAATCGGAAGAATTACGTGTAATAAGTCATTATTATCTTATCTGAACCTTTATGACTCTACTATTAACATCTAAGTGAATCTAAATAGCTAGTTTTCTTTAATTTTTTATTGTTAGATGTGGAGTTGGAGTGAAGATTTTTGTATTATTTATGGAAGGCAGTTTGTTGTCAACTACAATATTTTAACATTTTAAAAACATTCGAATTTTCTTCTTAACCTACTATTTGATTGGACTGACAAAAGAATAATCTATTTTTACACACAATTAGATAAGAAATGTAAATAAACCATATTTATTTTTGAGATGATAGCTGGATGCCACTTGCAGAAATAACACAAAATAGTAATGTCATGTGACAACAATATAGTATATTAATTATTTTGACTAGGCTTGCTTGCATATTTCAATATTTAGGCCTATTTATTATTTTTCATTTCTATCACATTTATTTATCAACACTATTATTTTGGGTGCTTTTTAATCTTTTACTCATGCTTTGTTTTTTATTATTATTTTTTAATCACTTTGTATAATTTGTTTGTATTTTAAAGTGATACATATTATTGTTGTTAATATCTGTTATTTCTCAAGTTCTCCATTCTGCAAGGTTCTGATGTGGACGTGACTCACCAAATGCTTTTCGTGAGCCATCCATCATTACACAGTAGCCACAGCTGCATAAATGTATTTACACCGCATCAATAGCAAGAAACTATGTATCATTCGTACAAATGCTATATTATGGAAAAACCATTGCCGGCTGTATTGATACTGGTACACAGCTGACAGCACGCTGATTGTAAGACAATAGTGTGCCAGTGCAGATGCCAGATTTTCAATCCGGGAATAATAATACACGAATAAGCCAGGGGCCACCCTGTAGTCCTTTCCCATCTTGCTTTCAAAATACCTTTTGTATTTAATAAATTAATGTTGAATTTATACTCTGTGTTCTCTCGTGTTTTAGTCTGATGTTGAGCGGGAGTTGTCCACTTTTATCTTTATTGCATTTTTTATAAAAAAACATTTTTTTAAAACAGAATTGATAAAGGGCATAAAGATTTGTTTCGATTTACAGTACTGAAGTCAAGATTCTCACGAAAGTTTGAACGTTTAATTTTTTTATTATTACTTTCAAGGCATTTACAAAACAGTTCCTTTCATTTACTTACTACATTTACTATTTTAAAAAAGTGCTGTTCATTAAAGAGTCAAATGAACTATCAGGGATGAAGTGGGACTAAAACTGCATAAGGCAATGGAGACAACAGAATAGAAATGTTAATAATTCTGTCCAGCTGAAAAATACATCAGAAACATATGCTTGTACACTGTAAACTGTCCCTGATTATTTACATTTTAAAGGATATTAAATGAATACTGTGAGATCTAAAATAGTATTGTCATTGATTAGATGTTCCTATTATTATTTAACTATTATTAAATAATAAGTACTAATATAAAAAAAAAAAAAAAAAAAAAAAAAAAATGTACTGGTGATATCAGACATTACATTTGGCATTATCAGTTGCACTATCAAATATCAGGACCCTTAGCATTATTATACATTATATTCAGCATTTTATACAGTTTAATATTGTACAATCAAATGTAAACGCAGTGCAGATTCACTCTCATGCAGAAAAGTCTAATCCCGGTGCTCATTATAAAACATGCGCTTAAATCATGATGAGAAATAATCAAAAACACTCAAACGTCACACTTGTACCTCTGAGAAATCAGACATCCATGAAAGCTGCACAGTTGATTACACTGAAACTGAAATCAAGGTACAGTATGATATTTCAAGGTTACTAAACCACAAAGCACTGTTAATCAAAATGATGCCACTCCTTTTCTCGCTTGCTTAGTGAAGTTTAAAAAAGACTTGCTTGTGGTAAAGACAAATCATTTTGCGAGATGGAAATGCGCACCTGATTTTGATGTGCATATACATTATACATCACAGAAAATTGCAGTAAAATGTAAGTTATGTGCTTGAGAGAAACAACTCTTAAATGCATCAAAAAGTACAATCAAACTGTCAACACACCTGATGCAGCAACCGGTCCACATTACACTGTATACCTATATGATCTTCTTTGAAGCATTTATAAAGTGCTCTCGCTTTTTCGCTTTGACTTATCTACATTGCTTTTCAAATGTATTATCATGTAACACATTTTAACTGGGCTGTAAAGTGACGTCACCGATAGAGCTTCTCTTTGCTCACCACAAATATCTATCTAAATAACTAATCGATAATTACATTTGTTGTCGATAATTATCGATTTTATCGCTTAGTTGTTGCAGCACTTATGATTATTCCTGATTGTGTTGCAGTTGATTTTGAACTTTGGATTCCAGGAAAAAACAAAAAACATGGCTATGGTTTGGAAGTCACAAAAAAAGACATGAATAGCTGTATAATGAAATGCATTGGAGAGCTTAATGGCGTAGCATTTTTTTTTTTTATGTTAGAGCTTCTTGAACAAATCTGCACTTATTTTGGAAAATTCCTGGGGTTTTATTCTTTGGGTAATAACCCCTGCAGCTTTTACATTACTGTAAAATTAACTAGCGAAATGAGCAAAGGAGAGCAAAAGAGCAGTGCAATCTAAATGAAACACATACACAGCACAAAAGACTTCAAACCCCTGCTGCATTGAATTCCTTTTAAGTCAACATTTGTAACCCATTTTACTGAATCTAATGAAGGCTATTTGAGTAAAGCAGGGGGAAAATTTTCAGGTGAAACTTGTTTTTATCCAATGGAAATGGACTGAATTGTGAAAAATGGTCTCTGATAGTCTATGACCGAATGTAGTCTTACAGAATGAACATTTAAATAACTAGCCTACATTTTCGCAAACCGAATTTTACGTGCCGAATTCTACATTTCGTTGCCGTTTCCTGGTACAAATTAACACTAGGCGCTACCAAAACTGCGTTTATTCACTTTCACACAAATCACGAGTACAATGGCTGATTATGACTTTATAAACACTTATTTTATTATTATTTATTACTCACACTTTTAATCACACACTGCTGTTATGAAATGGAAACACTTTTAATACAACACATCATTGGAAAATCTATGCATTTTAACACTTGTATTACAGACTCGCCTACATTTACACACTTTTTCCAACATGATTAGCTTCCACGGTAGCTCACCTCATCGAGTGTTGGACTTTGGGGTGAAGTATGCAGGTTTGAGACCAGTCAAGCATGCAAGCTTACAAGTGATGATGAAGCACAACGAGATGACATGGTTGCACCAGAAAATGTGTTTTGTTTTTGGACACGGTTAGTTAGGTTTAGGCATTGGTTGAGGGTAAGGATGTCTGTTTTGTGTCTTTCATTTGATATTAGATCACTATTGGTTAAGTTTAGGTTAAACGTTTTAGTTAGGGAGGTACATTTTACTCATTAAGTCCTTCATCTAGCATTCTTCTTTAAAGCCTTGACTGATTACGACACCATTTCACTTTTGGCACCTCCCACTGAACAGTTCTCTATGAGTACTGCAGCCAAACGTATAAAAATCGTATTAAATCAAATAATATTCTCTCTTCAAAACATTCTAAACTCAAAGACGAAACATTTGATTGGCTCCAAGTAAAAAATAAAATGAGACCAACAAATATGTGCATTTTCTCTGAAACAACATTCTTTTCACTTGCTTTCTGTATTTTTTATATTTCAAAATAAAACAGTAAGTGGGCTTATATGTTATGTGGGGTAAATAGGGTCACCTCCCCTAATAAGGCTTTGAAAATCTGTTGCCACGGTCACATAATGTTCATGAGACCAGACTGTCTATAACAGGTGGTTGGAGGAGAGCGGTTTAAAAATATAAGGGATTCGTGATGTCAGCCAAAAAAGGAAAGTTGTTAGAGATTTGTAATATGGTCTCACAGGAAATCTTTGTGTGTGTGTGTGTGTGTGTGTGTGTGTTTGATTTTTTTAAATGTTGTTCATACTCCCAAAAATTACTGCGTTGTGCCTTTGACGTCACGTCACTTTTGAGCTTCCAACATGATCACACAGGAAAGTTACATATTGCTTCCAAATGTTCAGGTACCCTGAAATCGACCCCATTCTGGCAAATTACAGACAAGCACCATCCCCTATCAGACATGTTTACATCAATTCTAATGTGTTTTCCTTTCCATCTGGCGCTACTGATAACAAGCTGTGCAAGTTCTGTACCCTCTGAGACACAGGTTCTAGTCCCATGGAAACCAGGAAGTAATCACAATCACATAAACAACGAGTGTGTTTCAGAGGTTGTATTTACATGCTTATGTTCGGTTAGGAAATTTGCAAAGCAGAGACAAAAAAAAACATTCTGTATGAAGAAGATTCTGTATTTTTTCTTTGGAATAATGTGCACCAATGAATCTTATAGTACAAGAAGACCAGGAATGTATCTTTCTAAATAGAATGTAAATAGGTAAAATAGTACATTTTGATTTAAAACAGCATTAGCAGCAGTTATGTGATACTCCATTAATATAATCTTCAAAGATCTGCCTGTAGACTTTAAAAACTGTGGCCAATTTATCAACACCATTTGCAAAAAGCCCATATTTTTCCTGAAAATTTCACTTTTTTGAGAGCTGGAAGCATAGCCATTATATTGCAGAATACTATGCTGAAACAAACAAAAAAAGGGCCTCACACAAACAAGCAATTACATCTCAGGCTAGTGTCATTAAACAATATAATTGCCTCCACTGCTCAGTCCTGACATACCAATTTGCCAAAAACTGTGACAGTCCTCAATCTCATTGAAGCTCCACCAGATAATGTGACAAGGGTTTTGTCTACAGAGGCTTTAAGTTTACAACCTAAAAAAAGAACCATAACAAAAAAACGGCACAATAGTTCACATGCACTTGATGCCTCTGAACTCTGCCAGGCTTGAAGTTACTTCGAAACTCTTGTTTGATGTTACAGTACAGAATAACATCCAATTTTCTCTCCTCCACTCTCCCAGAATAGAGCAAAAAAGGCAGGAGAGCAGACTGAAGCATCATTACCACCCAGCACCAGAGTATTGCCATTCCTGATATCCACAGTGAAAGAGGCATTACATAATTTACAGGCTGAGAGAGAGGCTGTTTTGCTCATCATAGGAGCACCAAGGTCTCTAATTAATCTCCCATTGGCCCCTATCATTGCAGTAGCCACTGGCTTCAGAAGGCCAAAACATGCATGGTAATGAAATAAGAAATGCATTTTAAAGACTACTCAATTTGGAGAACAGAAGATGAACACAAAGCAACAACAAGAGAATGATGTATTTAGAGCACATTCTAATGTTCTGCATATGCAGTTTTGTTTAACTGCGTTTTACTTAGGGTGACTATATACGTCCTCTTTTTCCCAGACATGTCCTCTTTTTCAGACCTTAAAACAGCAACAGGCCGGGATTTCTAAATTTGCAAAAATATCCGGGATTCGGCTTTAATTGCATTATGATGTGCATCTGGTCTAATACTTCATTGTGTGCGCATGCATATTTGCATTGCTTTAAACCCTCTTTGTAATTCACGCCTTCTCGCACACCAATTGGTCAATTATAAGAGGCTTGCAGCAACTATTGGCCAAATTCCTGCCTGTCAATCTCTCCGCTAACGCGAGAAGCGTTGTTGTGTTTGGCATCAAACAGTTGCTTGACAGTAGCAGTAAATGACAGCAGAGTGGAAACAATGCCTAAAAGAAAGTGCAAATTTACAGAAGATTTGCACAAAAAAATTCCCATGCTTTCGTCCAGGTCGAGATCCGTAGAAGCAGAATGTATGACATTTAAAGCTGGTACTTATGTGTCAGTTGATAATAAAGGTGCAAATGATTTAGAAGCACACATTAGATCTGCGAAGCATAAAGGGATAGCAAAAGGTGGAAGTTCATCAGGTAAATTAACAGAGTACTTTTTGTGACCAAGTAAAAAATTTTAATAACACCATTTTGAACCCTATTATTCCACCCCCCCAATGGTGAAAAAAACAGTGTCCGCTTTTTGGAAAACCAGAATATGGTCACCCTAGTTTTACTAGATTTGTTTGTTTATGGCATTTCATACAAGCCATTTCCCCTCTGTAACTGATTTTCTTTTGTTTTGTTTGGATTCATTCTCTGTAACCAGGTTATATTGTATTTAGATTTTCCTTGTAGATAACATTTCATTTAAAAATGACAATTCAGCTGAATTACATTTATGTCATACACCTGGAATTTTTGTCAGTGTCTCTAGGTGGAAAAGATGGAAAAGTAAAGACATCACTGGAAAGTTCCCAATCACAACGGAGGTACAAAGTAATATATTACAATCATAATAAGAACAAAAAAACATTTAAAAAAAAATGCTCAGGTCAACATGAAAAGGCAACCCATTTTACTTGGTAATGTTACTTATTACCAAGAAGAAACAGGATATTTAACAAGAAACAAATAAAGGGTGAGATTGATTTCATTCATCATGAATTGACTGGATTGTGGAAAGTAGGCCTTGGTGTTTCATCCGTAACCAGAATGAACATTATGAACTACATTTTTGCTAACTGACTTTACGTGCCATTTTCTACATTACCCCATAGTTTCCTGGTAAAATGAACACTAGAGGTTCAACAAAAACGGTTTGTTTTATTCACTTTCACACAAATCATGAGGCTGATTATGACATTCTAAACACATATTTTTTGCTCTACTACTCACACACTGCTTTGTTATGATAACAAAACAAATTCATATTTGTATGATATGCTGTAATGCATCAATTAAAAAACAATACTTTTTAACAGTTGTATTACAGACTTATTCCAATGTGATCAACTTCTGCAGTTGCTCACCTAATAGAGTGTTGGCTTTAGGACTTGGATTATGGCAGTTTAAGCCCAGTCAAGCATGCAAGCTGGCAAGAGAGACAGCATCATAGAAGTGACACAAAATAACATGATTGCCTTCAAAAATTTGCTTTCCATGTCGCATTTGCTTTAAGACACTATTAGGTTAGGTTTGGGTAGTTTTAGATTAGGGTTTTAGGCATGAAATAAAATAAGCACCATGATGAGACTTTTCAGAGTGTGAGTCTGTACTGCATTTACAGATGATTGTACAATATGAACCTGTATATAATGCTGAATATAATGTATAACAATGCTAAGGATCCTGATATTCTATTGTCCTTCTGATAATGTCAAATGTAATGTCTGATTTCACCAGTAATTTCATACAATGGCAAATATTATTTTACTGGATTAGCATACACATATGTTTTTTAAAAGAATAATTTGGAAACATATAATCAGTGACTGACAGTACTATTTTAAAACCTACAATATTAATTTTAAATACTTAAAATGTATGTAATCAGTGAGAGTGTACAAACACATACTGTATACTGTAATTCCAGAATCTGCACAAATAAATCAGCTCTTCCACATCCCTCTCTCCCTCTCTTGTGCACCTCACTGAATGCTTGAGTTTCTATAATCAGGGCCTGGAAATGGGGGGGGGGGGGCCTCATATTTTTTAATTCAATTAAAAAAATTTAGTGTTTCAATCTTTTAAAAATAACACAATCTGTACATTGCATACGTGCACTGTTACTGAAACAAAACTTTTCTCGTTCGCATATTTCCAAATATTTTGGCGATTAAATTAACATAGCTGTAGGATTATCCATGAACAAAGCCACTAAATGAACACATCGAGTCATTAGAGAGTCATAAAAACTCATCCATGGCGCCTAAACTGCTATTAAGACCATCTCTGCAAAAAGGCCCCTGGGTGCAGGGGTCACAAGCAATAAAAGACAGAACACAATCCCTGGAAATCCCAAGAAAGACTCAGAACACACTCTGTTGTGTCCTCCGATATAAACCAATTTGCTACACTTATACTCATCAGATCACGAGACATCGTGATTATTATCCTGCAAACAGCATGTAAAAAAAGTTATCCTTGAACATTGTATTTCGCTGAGTTAACCCTCTAAAATGTATTTAAATCCACAATGTACACAATACCTAGCCTTGCTAGATAACTCTGAAAATGACTTTATGACCTGTGATCACTGTTATAACTGACAAATTAATGATTAGAGCCTGATGTGTCTTTTAAAATGTATAATGATTTGTAATCAGGGATGTTCAGGTTTTGTTACTTAAATGTATAATATTCATGAAAGAATGTCATATTTAGTATGTAAATGCTTGCTTGTTTACATAGAGAATGTTGATGTCAACGAATGTCATGTTTCTTGTACTGTTGTCAAGATATAAAAGTTAATGATTAAACATGGACTATTTTTGAGCAGGAGTTTGTAAGAATCCTCCACAAAGGATCATAAATCAACTCTGAAAAGGGACAGTCCAGTCTACCATGTGACTCTGGAAAGCCACTTCTGATTGGCTCAGGACACCTTTGGGGTGCGGCCAATTTCAGTTCAAAACTTTCCTACCCAAGGAAGAAAACTCTCTCTTCTCTTCTGCTGAACTGCTTTCTTGCAATGCTCTCATTTGAACCACTGCTCTCTCCTCTTCAGCTATCTGGCTGCTTCAAGATCCTCCGTGCTATGTAGAGTCCAAGGAAAACTCGGGACACACAAAGTCCCAAGGAAGCCTCTCACTCTCTGCTCTACAGTTCACACACCCAACGGGAGTCGCGAGTCCTCATTATAGAAGGCCTTGCTTCATCCAGACAATAACTATCCGCAATCATAACAGAGTCCAAAACATCGACGGAATGAACTTTCGACAAAGAGCCAAAGAACCAAGCAACACAAAGAATGCAACGCAAGGAAATGCAACGACACGCAATTACATCTCAAGACTTTTACTCAAAGTGCTGGTGTATTAGTTAAATACTTTGGGTAATCTGATTTCAAATCGATTTAGACTCAAAGAAGGGTAAATGTTTCTTAACGCATTGTCAACAGACTCCATAAATTCATTTTCTCTGTATTGATCATTTACTTCACATTCTATCACTACTCACCAACCGGTTTCATGTTATAAGTGTTACATTAGTTTTATGTTTAGAGTAGCAATAGTTTGTCTGTATTCAAGGATAATTTGACTGTGGTATATTGTGATAAATAATCTCATCTAATCTACAGCTTTCGCCTCAAAGCTGTACCTAAATATGTTTAATACTATTTTCAATATACCATGAGAATAATATTACTCCAAAAAGTGAATTAATCATAATTCCCTTATTAAAGCGAATTCCTTACAATAGAAATTGTGAGCGGATACAACCAGACGTTGTATTATGATTTTAATGGTGGAGAATTTTATTTTAATACTATTATAAATTTCCTTTCATATTAACGTAGTACAGTTATACATAAATAAGGACAGTTTAATTCCTAGCTCACACATACTGTTCCTACATATAATGATGTAGAATTACGGCACTTTAATCCGTATCATGTACATTTATACTACCAAATTTCCTACAAATAATGGTGGAGGTACGCGGGCACTTTAATCCGTACAGTGTACATCTACATCAACCAAATTTCCTACATAGCCTACAAAACTAATGCACTGATATGGAGGTGATGACAGCATTTCTGCAGATTTGGAATGAGGAGCTTAAAAAAACTTAACTCCTTTCATGCCAATTGAATAAAACAATGCAAAAATAAAAAGAAAGTGGTTAAAGTAAAATTATTATTGTATAATTAAATAATGTTTTTTATTTCACATCATTACAGAAGCTCAAAGAGGCCTTGCGTTTTTATTATTTTTCTGTCTCGTTTTCTCGTGATCTCGACATACCTAAGGTTGTTTTCTCAAGATCATGACTTAATTTTCTCATGATCTTGACATAACAAAAAGTTCTCGTGAACTCATCATAACATAAAGTTGTTCTTGCCTTTAATTTTCTCAAAAAACTATAGTTTTAATTGACCTACAGGATTTACAATTCAAAGTTTATTACATGGTATGAAGGACAATGAGAGATCCTTGGCAGAAAAGTAAAATTTATTATATGTAATATGTAAATGTAAAGTTATGTTAATTCATTACACTTTGGTTATAAAATATTCACCTGCCCTATCCAAGAGTCTTCTAAACCAGTCACCTTTCACATAGGCTAAATCAAACATATTAATAAACACCAGGCAGCACATCACAAACACTTAATAAACGCTTTTTCATCAATATAGTAAGACTTGCTTTCTTCCGCACTCAACAGGAGTCAAGAAGCACGACTTTCTGTGCTTTCCGCAAAGGAACTATTTAAGATATTATTAATAAACAGGAACTGTGTTCCATCTCTTAGAGATGGAACACTGGAGAGATGGAGATGGGACATGTAACACATGTTTGTCTCTCTTCGCCATGCAGCTGGTAAACCAAGCATTTTTGCTATTTCTGACTTTCTTGTCAAATGTGCTGCATTATGACTAATGATGAAGCACCAAGATATGAATATAATGTCAAAACCATAGATCGTTCCAATGTCACACGATTGTAATGTTAACACCTTTGTTAATTATAAACAGGAGTGATGGCTTTATCGCATCGCTCGATAACGGAGTATAACACCATTTGCATGTCAAATTAATAGGTTTAGAAATGTTTATACATCTGTAATATCATAAGTTCAGTAACTATGCAACAAAGTGTTCCCTCACTGCTTGGCGTGCAGTCACACTAAACTCAACAAGCGCTCAAGCACCTCAGCCGGCTAGGGCTTCAGGTCAACTGAGAAAAGAGCAAGTTCCTCCCGGTTCAGAGCATCTCTTTTCTCGGTCTGGATTTGGACGATGATGGCGTGCCTCACGAACGAGCGTGCCTAGTCAGAGCTGACCTGTTTGAAGGCATTCAGACAGAAGACGGAGGTTCCACTGAAACTATTTTAGAAGCTCCTGTGGCATATGGCATCCTCAGCGGTGGCCACACTGCTTGGGTTGATGCATATGAGACCGCTTTAGCAATGGCGCCGCGGGACACATCGCGTGGCTATCACGCCGATCTGTCGCCGCCTCTTCAGCCCTTGGACCGACCACACTTTTCTACAGACAGGTGTTCCCCTAGAACAGGTCTCCAGGCTCTCCCTCTCTAACAGACATTTAAGAGCAGCTGGCTGGGCAACACCCAACACATTTGCAAGGTTCTATAATCTCCGGGTTGAGCAGGTTTCATCCCGTCTCTTAGCAGGAACAAACAGGTAATTCAGGGACAGTTGGTCGGGTGTATCGCTTGTGCATAGTGTCTTTTACCTCCACTGAGCTGAAGACGTGCACTGTTGACTCCTAGTAGTGTTCACAAGATGTGTTCCCTGGATGACTTCCTCCTAGCACTGTGGCAGACGAGTTTGCGGAGAAACTCGCTGCCGGCTCAGTACATGTGCTAACTAAGCCCTGTACAGGGGTTTGTGGCATGTGCTGGTTCCCCCGTAGGTAGCCCCTTGCGACGTATATCTTCCGCCAAATCGTTTCCCTGTTGGTAAACTGTGTGTTCCTTGGGCCCTCTGCCCCAGTCACCCTGTTTCCTCCCTCGTTGGGTAGGACCTACCTTGGGACTTCTCTACATGACTCACTTCCAATGAAAAAGAGTCGGCAAGACCATGTGACATATTTCCACTCAAAATACACCCCCCCCTCTGGGCAGGGTGTGGTCTCTGCGGTGTATTCCCCTTGGGAGTGACAACTTTTAAGGTCATCAAAAACAATTCAGTTTTGGAGCAACTTACAAAACGGCCACCGAACAGTGGTAGCACATGTTCCCAAATAACTCAAGAATGAAACAATGGCTCCAAATAAAAAGTAGAATGATATCAACGGATATGTGCATTTCCTCTGCATTAACTTTTTTTTATTTTGCTTTCTGTCTTTTTAATATTTCAAAATAAAATATTAAGCAGGCTTATATGGTATGTGTGCTTTATTGGGTTACTTCCCCAATATAGTCGTGAATTCAGTACTGTAATTCGAACCTAAACAAACGTAAATAGATTCCTTACACCCGTTATCACTTCTGTTTTCTTTTAATAAGATTTTCATTAAATACAGGAAATAAAATTGTGTTTACTCAATTAATCGAAGAAATAATCTAAGATTAATCGATTAACCAAATAGTCGTTAGTTGCAGCCCAATAAGAGATATTATTTAAATACAATATAATACCTTTACCACATAGTGAAAAGATCTTGGTGCTGAAGTTATTTGCCACTTTACTACTGGTAAGTGAAATCTGAACATTTATCAGCCAGTAGCTAATCATAGACTTTTATTTTTTTTTACACATAGCATAAAATTTGGTTGCATATACAAGTGATTTTATCACATTGTAGAGGGTTGCCGCATATAGTAAAAGATCTTTGTTGGGATTTAAAAATCAATATCAAGATATTTCAAATGAAGATTGCGATGCATGAGAAAAACTTGACAGATTGGTAGCTGCTCTGAGGCTGGTTTGGCAAACATCAGAATTCAGGCACAGGAGAAGTTCAAGGACACCAGAAATATCCAGGTTCAGATGTTACTAAGCACCTGCTAACTCAGGGTGAGATGGACAAGGACTGTTTCAAGCTCAATTTGGACAAATCTGGAGGAAATCGAAGCACATCACTCAATCACTTAATCAATCAGAAATTTTTTTAGTTAAAGGAATAGATGGCCACAAAATGAAAATGTTATGCAGCTCTTCAAAAATGACTACTTTTGTGTTCCATGGAAAAAAATAACAGCATATGGGTTTAGAACAACATGAGGTTTAGATGTTCATTTTGGGTGAACTATCTTTTTAAAGAGTTAATTATGCTTTCATCAGAGAAATATAACAAACCAGATTTTTTTAAGGGGTCATCCGTGCCTGCACTGTTCATGCCTTAGAAGGCAATAGAATCAATATACCTCTTTACCGTGTATGCATGTGTGTCTCTGAGCTGTGGTAGCTGTCTGTGCTCTGCAATGCTGAACATTCAGTTTGAAGCCTTGGGCATTGTTTGGCTCTCTTTCTGCAGAGCTGCCAGCTATGTCTACGTTTGCTGTCACTCAGCCTTTTCTATAAGGCATGCTGCAAAACCATTCCTAACTAAACCAGCCAATTGAGCTCAACATTAAATAATATGTTGTCACTGCTTTAGGACTAGTGCTATTCAAACACATTGTTTGGATTAATTTGTGTGATATCAAAAAATGTGTTTAACTGTACTATTGTATTTCCAGTAAGTCAAAACCACCCATCATAAAGTAAAAGTTTGGATTGTTTGCTTGTGATCTTTAATAAACTTCCTGCAAATGGATCCCAACACCGTCTCCATGGCTGCTTCATTACAATGTGTAGGCATCTCAACAATGTCTCAAACTCAAGACTATGCTCTGAAATGTCAAGACATGCATCTTTAAAGGCCTATCATATCTGACCTATGCTATCCACATTCATTTCATCTCTTGTCCAAAGTTCTTCTAAGGAGACATGTCTGAGACAAATTTTAAATTTAAAAGAAACATAACTGAGAACTCAATCATTTGATCTATGAAAATGTATTTGAGGAAAAATTTGTCCCTTTTAGTTTAGCCTACAAAAAAGAAAAAGATGAATTATGTGCAAACACACACACAAAACAGACCAAAAAAAGCAAGCTAAAAACAGACCCTTTGAGCAGAAAGTGAGTGAACGTCAATGCCATCCAAATAACAATTTCCGGTAACAATTTGTCCTGTAAGTCCATTATGCATCTGTCTATGTTCAATTAGCAAAGTGCCATTCGAGCGTTCACTTCTCCAAATTGGCCATCAAGTCTGCATTAGTCAAAATAAGTATGTTTTATTCTATCTAAAAAACATTCTCTCTTGAAGCAATCAAACAAATGAAGAGACATAACATCAATTAGCTGTGAGTCAACAAATGGAGACACACGTTTATCAAAACATTCATATGTATGAGTTTATTTTTAGAAATGGGTACTTGGTAATCTAATTGATGATGCATCATGTTGCTGCGTCTCTCATTTGGCACAATCAGTATTAGGCTATGCATTATAAATGTGCTCTGGCCATGAAAGCCAAAGCTTGTTTCAAAACAAGGGAATTGTACCCTTGACAAAGGATGTCAGGAAATGATGAACATTAGTAACACATGGTACACAATTCTTTACACTCTTGTCATCATTAAAATTGATCTTTGAGACATTATTAATACAAAGAACATTTATGCATTTGCTTCTGTCTATAGTCCCAAAAAGAAGTTAAACAGTTTCTGTGTCTAACGAAAAATTATTGGTAACCCCTATCTTGAAAACGATTTAGATCTAAACAGGAATCTACAGCCTGATAAGTTTTATTTTTTTAAATAGTTTAAAAATATGTCTAAACCTTCCATTTAGCCAATAAAGTAGCCTAATGTAAAAGGAGGTTGCCCAGTTTAATAACAGTTTAGTAAAGCATGGCTATGGCATGCTTATATAAAAAGTTTTTTGATCTAATGCTCTTTTGTACACACTCATTTTATAGTTCAATTTAATATGTTTGCCACAGGGGTCGTATCAGTTTCATATCAGGTCTACTTTTAACATTAGTAAAGATTTTGTGCCAAAATAAGTGTTTATATGTGATAAATGTTTTTGTGTAATTTTTTTTTAGTATTTCAGCTTTTTCTTGGCTGCTTTCTTTGCATTTGCTCGCACAAGGAATATGGTTTTGTGGTGATGAGGCGTGGCTGAGTGATGTCTGTGGTGAGCGAGGCCAGGAGAGGAAGAACGTAAGGATTGACACCTGAGGGAAATCACCTCCAACAGCTGTTTTTTGTTGCAGTGAGAGCTGGAGGAGGATAAAGGGCAGTCTAAACCCACAGGGGTGAGCGAGATGCAAAAAGCTGACTGTGTGTGTGTGTGTGTGTGTGTGTGCAATGTTATGCTGAAAAGCAGATCTTTGTGTAAAATAAAAGACTACATGGATTGTTTACCTGGCTTCCTCCTTCAAGAACCTGTCACAGGTTTGCTGTCGTGTCAAATAGTTTTTAACTCAACTTAACTCTGTTATTTGCAATTGTTACCTTAAGAATATGATCTAACTCTTTATTTTACTTTTGTAATCTAATGTAGTCAGTTTGATTTAACTATTGTGCACCCTTTGTTAAAACTTTTAAATTAAAATGACCTGAAATACAGCAAACACATTTTTTTTATCATATAAGTTCTGCATTTTGATATATACATTTAGACATCAAAGACATTAAAAAGTGACTATTTTTGTAAAAGTTTAGCATTTTTTATTTTATTGGTTAGGTTTTGAAGTGTCATTTTTCAATGACGCCACATTATGATTACAAACAATGGTGTTACAAAGAGAAGACTTAAGAATTTACCAAGACATTTAACACTTTGAAATGAAATTGAAAATGTAAAATGCAGAAAGTTTTTTGCGAGGCTTAGGTTTAGGGGTAGGGTTAGGCTATAGAATCTATAGTACAGTATAAAAATAATTATGTTCATTGGCAGTCCTCATAAATATGTGTTATGGTCTCACTCCTTCATTTCGGTGTTTGTTCTGCATTGCGGCTGATTTTATTTGACAAATTCTATAAAAAAAAATGCTCTTTTATAGTCTCACCAATATTTTTTGTGTGTATAGATAGCAAATGTCACCAAATCTCATGTCACTGAGATGAAGGAAATCATGTGTTTTAAGGAAGCAATGTTCTAAAGGGGTAATTTTTTACAACAAAGCTACATAAAGTCTAATCATGTTAAAAATATATTTTTGACTTGAATAAAAGCAGTTAATTTAGATGTTATCACATAAATCACATTTTTGATAAACATTTTTCTAAGTGCAGCCTCTTTACAAAGCCTGAACTGAGATGTGCGACACACACTGTTAGGATTCGACAGAAAAGCATCTGTGTGATGTCAAAAAGTACAGAATTAGTCGGATTTGAAGCTTAGCTTCATGATATGCTCTTTTTGGACTGGGAAATATTGAGATCTACAGTGTTTTTATAGTACAATAAGCCTTTTTTTTTCTCAAATTATCAAGGACATTTTTATTCTTTGTGAAATGACCCCTTTAAATGATGTCCCACTGAGAGCTATAACTAATGATGGACATTAGAAGGAAAATTTCAGACTTTAAAGCACAATTTCTTTGAGGCATTATACTCAAAATTGTAATACATTAAACACCCCACTGATTTACATAAACCCTATGTGAACCCCAGCTAATCTACATTCAGAGCACAGAACTCTCATTTACAGTGAGCTCAATACAAATTTTCACATTTATTTGTTTATTATTTTTGCCACGGCAACAAAACACTTAAGAAGTGTTATTTACCATTCACAATTCTTCACCTTGACACATTGTGAATAAGGAATGAAATATAGTAGGGTTTATGATGAGAGAAGTGACAACTTAAGCCATTCATAATATGAAAATATGAAAACTACACTTTGCATTTGCATTCCATTTTTTTCCAGATTCTGATTTTTTTTTATTCACATTTTTGAATAATAATGTTCTGTCTTCTTGCCTATTCCCAAGACTTCCTGTACAACCGTGTCTGCCTTATCAAAATGATTTCTTTAGCAATACATCCAGCATTTAATTCTCAGCACCCACCTGGATGATGCGCTCACAGCCATAGACCATATTCATGCTAGCGCCATCTTTGATTTTTAATGGGAATGACAACAAAGCTGTGAGGGATAGACTTACCATCTCTTCAATGGACGGTATAAAGCTATATAAAGCTACTAGATCACATCTGAGTTTCCACAACTCATGTTGTCTGGAGTTCTTTGTATACTGACTGTTCTGGACAGATATTTAAACAATGTTTTGTTATCAATGAATGATCTTAAAACACATTGAACTGCAGTACAGCCCATTGAAGGGACTGCAAGTCTATCCCTCACAGCCTTGTTGTCATTCCCATTAAAAATCAAAGATGGTGCTAGCGTGAATAAGGTCTATAGTGTGCCAGAATGCCCACCACACACCAGCTATTGGTGGAGAGTACAGTGATGTTGCCGATTCATATACTGTACAAGGGGAATGATGTTTAGAGGCCAATGGGCAAATTTGGACAGGTTACCATACTCCAGTTTTTTGCCTGCATTGAAAATTCCTGCATGCAAAATTTTGTGCCACAAAGCAAATTTTATAATTCTCATTTCGTGGCATTATAGGCATTAAATATGTTTCTCATGTAGAACACGAATGCTCGCGGGGTGACTGAAGACTAGTTTCATGTGAGCATTGCGTGATCCACCGAGAATCCCTCATGCAAGTGATGCACTCTGCTCTATCCTCCTGTATTTCTGGAGCATGCAGGTACTATGCACACGTCAACCTGGTTTCACTCGATATGTGAGCTAAGGTGACAGAATAGCGCGGAGCGGATCACACACACAATGAAACTGAGCTTCCCTAAATATTGTTGCACAGACAACAAAACATATGTGACCCATTTGAATTTTACATGAGAATTCAATATTTTAAGCGCTATGGAGCAATTTAAACTCCATAGCGCTCAATAGCTCTGAAAGTCTAAACAGCACTTACGAGGGAAAAAGAAAACACCCGCCCTGCACCAGCATCAAATTACACATCAACACTAAAATGTATTACATTAAACTGTAACCGAACTTGTAATTACAAATGTGGCAGTTGTCTTAGAAATATTGTTAGGCTATTATTTTTTCATAAAAAATAAACAGTTTAATTTTCAAAAATACTAACTATCTTAATACCTCCTAAAGTAATGAGAAGCCAGTCATTGTCTTTCTTGTGATTATGGCATTACAAATCCAATTGTTAAACAATGAAAGAACAATGGTAAACATAAGTGCAAGTACAATGTAGAATAACAGTCTGAACCTTTATACATTTTGAACAGTCATGTGTACTATTTGAATAAATTTCCTGATGATGTTTGAGATTAGCAAACAAACTGGCCTGGTTTGGGTTAAGATGTTCCTAGAATCAAAATGATTCCCAAATCATTAAGAGTCTGGTAAAAGGTAAACAATATATGTTATGGAGTAGGAAACAAACATTTCCTATATAGAAGAACAGTCCCAAATCATTAAAGTGGTTTAATCATGAATATTAAATTAAGTCTGTAGAAATAAGGTGTTAAGTTAGATTTATTACAGCACCTTGAAGTACGCCGACTGTAGTTTCTAGATGCTCCTAAAAAAATGATGTTCATTACAAACATGAAATGCATCTAAATATCTTAAATATGAATTAGACTTCTCATTGGCCTAATAATGTAAAAAAAAACAAAAAACAACAACAACAACAAAACTGCATCACATAATGACCATGTACATTAGCAACCACGAACACTATTTATGACCCAAGAAAAATACTCTTTGTGAGAAGTGCACACTGTTTGCAATGTATATCGACACATCTCCAGTGTTGTAGAGTAGTGGTCTATTAGATGGCAGGATTCCTAGGTCTCTTCAAAGGGTGAATCTTATCATGCTGTGGTGAAACAGTGTGTGCCAGATGGCTTAGTACAGCACCAAGACACACAAAAATCTCTCTCTGATGTTCCACCAAGGAGAATTCTGCCACAAAAGATAGCATTGGACCTCACTACATTTCACTACATATGAAAAACACACTAAACACACAACTGGACATTTTAGTCTGATTGTAAATAATCACAATAAATTAATGCAGAGTGAAAACATTCCTTCCATTTACTCAATGGACAACATCAAAGAACCTAATACAACCTTCAAAGACGTTAGTGTATTTATCTTACCTGTCATATACCTCCTCAAAAACATAAACCAGTACACTCATTACCTCCCCAAAAAGACTTGCGTGGTCTCTCTGAGGAATGGCTAATTGGAGGAATTATGGAGCGTATTAAGAAATTTGGATTTGCTTCACACCCAGTCAGCTAATCTGTCCACTCTGTTCCTTATGTTGTTTGTTGCCTTGGTTACAGTCATCCATAAGCGCTTACTTTAGAATTCAGGCAGTAGTAGTTGGGTTGGGGGTTCAAGAGGAGAGGAACAATTTATTGCGCAGCACAACATTAACAACATCATACACAAATCTAAAATTAGGGACTCTTTAAAAGCTTTACTTTAAAATTGATAGTTCACCCAAAATTAAAACTCGCCCTTTGTTCCAAACATATATTACTTTTAAAAGGAGATTTTAGGCAAATTGTTAAATGACAATCACCATTCACTTTCATTGCATCTTTTTTTTGCAGTTTCCTGTTGAAATGAACACTAGAGGTGCAACAACAACAGTGCATTTTATTCATTGTCACACAAATCACGAGTGCAATTGCGGATTATGTCTTTATAAACACGTATTTTTCACTCTATTAATCACTCCCCACGATGTTATGATATCAAAACACATTAACTTTAAAGCATGATTTGAAAAACGATACATTTTAACACCTGTATTACAGACCCACCTACATATACTGTACACACTCAGGGCTCCAGACTAAAAATAATGACTTAGATGCCATTGGCTTCTAAAACGAAACATTAAGTTTTAGTCACTAAATCACAGAATTGCTTAATTTAGATTGCTCTTCAGAAACAAGATAGAAACCGAAGAAAAGGAAGACAGCTGATAACCCTGATGCACATGGGTTAATGCTCATGGGTTGATCAGGGGGTGCTTCAGCAAGGTTGGAATCGGACAGATTCGTCTTTGTGAAGGATGCTTGTATCAAGCCATGTACAAGGTTATCCTGGAATAAAATTGTATTCCTTCTGCTCTCACAATGTTCCCCAACTCTGTGGATTGTTTTTTTTCCAGCAGGACAATGGTCCATGCCACACAACCAGGTCAATATAGTTGTGGATGGAGGACCACCGGATCAAGAGACGTTGTGTCCTCCTGGCCACATCGCTGAGCCGAGCCAGTGTTGTAGCCGGACCATTTCCAGCCGCTCAGAAAACTCCTGAATGAAACAGACTTATTTCCCCACCTTTATACCCGTATGTAAATTATGTCTGCCAACTTCTCATTGACCTTTTTTCATAGATCAGAGGTATATTCGGCGCTCAAGAGAGACCCCTAGTGTCGCTTCTTCGACACAATGTCTCGTTCCCTCCATCAGGGAACAGAGGTTACATCCGTAACCTAGAAAAATTTAAGTCTTTTAAGACCTTTTTCAAGACCTGAACAAATACAATTATTGTTATTAAAAATATTGTATCCCCATACCAAAATAAACCAAAAAAAATCTAAAAATAAATAATTTATCACAGACTCTTACTGATTTGATTCATAGCCCAGAACTTTTATCTTTAAAAGGCACTTTAACTTTGAAATACTTTTATTTTGAAATGCTTGCATTTCACTGTTTTCAGCTGCTCATTCAAACAAATAAGGGATAAAAATGTGCACTCCTACTGCAATCTACAACGTATTACAAAATAAACAATTAAAAGTAAACTGTCATATTTCATCAACACTACATCATCATCAATATCTGATCATTAGTGATAGCTTGTCATATATATCCGATATGGCCTAATTATTGCGAACTGCTCTGCAACAGCTGAAAACACTCACAAGCCCCTGCGTGCTTGGAGATAATACAGTGCCACGTTTTCACTTTGAAGGATGCAGTGCGTTTAAGACCTCTTTCAATAAAAAGACTTTCGTTGTATTATTTAAGATATTTAAGAATATTTATGACCTTAAATTTTGGAAAACTACATTTAAGACATTTTAAGGATCCACAGGAACCCTGACATACCTATAAATAGTAAATCCAGAGAAACTGCTAATTTTGCAGTGGTCTCTTAATTTTTTCCAGAGATGTATATACGGAGTGGTGGTGGCGTAGTGGGCTAAAGCACATAACTGGTAATCAGAAGTTTGCTGGTTTGATCCCCACAGCCACCACCATTGTGTCCTTGAGTAAGGCATGTAACTCTAGGTTGCTCTGGGGGGATTGTCCCTGTAATAACTGCACTGTAAGTCGCTTTGTATAAAAGTATCTGCCAAATGTAAGTGTAAATATATATATATATATAAATTGTTTTACAATATTTCCTTAGTTTTTCTTTACTGTTACTAATGGCCCAGACACAGAGACTACAATAGTGCAAATTGAATTAAAATCCCAGATGCCGTTTATTGTGCTACTCCAATCCCAATCAATAATTACCAGAAGAAGAAAAAAAGTGGTGCACAATACAGGACTTTTCATTATAAAGAAGCCCGAAATACACATGGGAATCTTATTATGAAATGTCTGCACTCCCAGTTGTGAGCTCACTGACAATCTGATTCAAAATTCTAACCTGAGCTCCTGAGTTTAAACCCTGTTCTTTTCGGGTGATTCATGGAAAAGACCCGGTTCAAAAGAGTAATTTGTTTATGACTCTCTCGCGCTGGGTTTGTTGTTGCATGCAACAAGCTTGTCAGAAACAGAACGAGCGAAAAGAAGCATGAGACACGTTGGTGCGTGCTCTAAAGATGTATTCAATAACTTTGATGTCAACAAGATGATATCTGATGAAACCGCATATGCATGCACACAACCTGACTGTCGCCAATGGCAACTAGATTTTAAATTATTGTCACAATCAATAATTTCACATTTGCAACTATTTTAGTCACAGTCTGGAGCCCTGACACTTATTTGATTATGAATAGCTTGGTTGTCAGCTCACCTGATAAAGTTTTTGACTTTGGACTTGCTAACCGCTGTTCGAGTCCAGCCAAAGACACTTGAAATTTAAAGTGCCACAGAAGCAACACAAAATGACGTGGTTGCTTCAGAAAATGTGCTTTTCATTGTTAGGGTTAGATGTTGATTAAGGGTAAGGATATCCTTTTTGTTAAACTCTTATTTAGCTTTAAGGACACTATTGGTTAGATTTGGGGTAAAGTTTTATGTTAGGGAGGTACATTTTACTCATTAAAACTTCCATCTCATTTCGCTCTATTTTGGCTCCCCCACTGGGCATTTCACTTGGAAACTGCACCCAAACGTGTAATAAAGCACACAATTTCAGTTTGGCAAAAACTTTGCAATGTTCACGTAAATTTCATGAGATCAGGCTGAAAAGAAAATAATTTGGGTTTAGAAAGACATGAGGGTGATTACAAGATTTTTCATTTATGGTTGAACTATACCTTAAATACTTAAATTAATACTAAACTTTTCTGTTATGTTTTAGTAAGTTTTGTACAGCCTATGATTTTCAAAAACAAGTCCTTTAAAACTAACTGCAAAGAAATTAGATATGCCACTGCACTGAACATAGAGTGCCGCTCAGTTAACTTAATTTCCTGGCTGTTCTGGGCATTCTTCCACAGAAAAACATTGAAGGTGGATCACTTAACAACAGGCACCCGCCTCACGATAACACCGTTTCCCAGGCAACAAAAAAAGGAGGGAAAAGCAATAGCTTCTGGATTCCAACAGACTTTAAAAGCAAAGATGTTGCTCTATTTTATTCCATGGCCTCTTTTCAAGTATTAGCTTTCACTGCTTACACAGAGAGAACCAAAACAACCCTTCTCAAGAGAAGTCTCAAATTCTAAAGATTTAACTTGGAACTCTTACATCAGACTACCCTGTTGCCGAGTTAGTGCTGATTTTGATAATAAGTAATGGGAATGTTGGCAGCAATAAATATCACCTGAATGCTGTGGTAATATGAGAAAAACAAAGATCTTTATATTATGGTTTCTGTTTCTAACCACTGTGCATTAGACGTGGATGGACTAATGCATCAAACAGATAGTGATGGAAATGTTGGCTATGTAGCTGCATTAATCTAGTGGGTGGGTGAAATATTAATTTACATCTCTATTTTACATTCCCCTTTATATCTGACATTGGACAGCCAGTCACATCTGGGATTTCACAGTCAGTCTCTGAAGCTATGCCACCTCTACGAGGTTGTGCTATTCACTAGAATCACTCTGGACCGTAAAAATGTCTTGTCAGGTAGCTTAAAAATATACTTAATGTAGTAATATCTATAATAACTGTTTTTATTCAAACCACAAAAAGTCATGACAGAATCAACCTGAATATATTGGATTACACCAATGCAATTAATTTTAAGGGTCAACAAGTAGGTCCTTAAGGTAACAAGTTCTTATATTCAACTTTTATAGTGTCTTCCTTAAAACCAGGGAAGTGTTTTAATGCACTTTTGAAATAGTATATTTTATTTCATTTTGCATCTTTTAATTTTTGCTTTTTGTTTAATTTACTGCAAAAACTATTGAGAAAATCTAGGATCAAAGACTGCAAGGCATTTACAACTACAGTACTTACAGATAATCAATAAAAAATGTAATTTCTATCATAATTTACTGTCCCTCCATCCAAGTTTGTATGACTTTTTCATCCGTGGTATTCAAAAAGACAGAATTTTAGGGACTCGACCATTCATTTTCAATGCATCTTGTTTGAAAGGTGATTGGGAAACATTCTGCCTAATATCGCTCAACATGAGGGTGCGTACATGATGACAGCATTTTCATTTTTTGGGTGAACTAGCCCTTTAGGCTTTTTAAATGTTTGCAATAGCAGCTCAAATTCAAAATAATGATGATAAAGTTATTACATTTAATGGTAATGTATTATGCATTCCCCGTCTGTCGCTCACTTCGACATCGTGTCGAAGAAGCGACACTAGGGGTCTCTCTTGAGCGCCGAAAGATACCTCTGATCTATGAAAAAAGGGCAATGAGAGTTGGCGAACAGTATTTGCATACTCCGCCTCCGGATATAAAGGCGAGAGAAATACGCTCGTTCATTCAGTAATTTTCTTCGGAGCCGAAGGTCGTGTTTATGCTGACTGCTGCGTATTACACTGCTGATCCTGCTTCTGATCCTCTGACGCTCTGCTGCTGTTGGATTTACGGCGCACTACAGCGGCTGTTTTTCTCTTCTCTGCCGGCGTGCAGTTTGCCCCTGGGTGCTTCGACAGCGCAGAGTTTGAAAGAGTTTCACAATATAAAGAGTTATATTTCTCATAAAGAGTTTATTTCTCTAAAAGAGCAATACATAGCGGTGTTGAACGCCCTTTTCAGGGCGCGTCTTTTTAAAGATGCCATTCAACCCCTGTGTAGTTCCTGGATGCGGTAGAGTGCTCTCCGCTTCTGACGGCCACAGGCGCTGTCTCGTGTGTCTGGGCGCCGATCACACCGAGGCTGCGTTTGTGGATGGCTCATGTTCTCACTGCGAGAACATGACCATGGTAACGTTGCGGTCGCGGCTTGCTTTCAATAGAAAGCACGCCACTCCAGCCGCCCCCCGTATCGCTCCTTCTTCCCACGGGATTGAGGACGATGCGGTTGGCGCTGGAGGCGATTTGGGGAGGGCAGCGGGTGCGCTTCCGCCGGGCACGTCCCCTCGGACCACCCGCCCCCCCGACACGCTCGTTTACCTCCGTCCAGTCTCGAGGTAACGGCGACTCGCCTCCGGGCCGGTCTGCCTATCCTCTTGAGCCTGAAGCCGATGAGCTCGCCGCTCCATCGGAGAGCGCAGCGTCTGACGCTGACTCCTCCCCTGGACTGCCGCCTTCGGGCCAGCAGGCCCAGGTTGAGGCGGATGCGCAGATGTCCGACATGCTTGCCCGGGCCGCCGTCGGGGTGGGGTTGGACTGGAAACCTCCACCCTCCCCACACCCGTCACGGTTGGATGACTGGTTCCTGGGGTTTGGGCGCCACTCACAGCCACGCCCCCCCCCCGGTCCCGTTTTTCCCGGAAGTGCATGACGAGCTGACGTCGTCATGGAGAGCCCCGCTCTCCGTCCGTCAAAAGCCCTGCTCGTCCGCTCTCGCTACCCTCGACGGCGGAGAGGCCCACGGGTACACGGCGATTCCCCAGGTGGATAGGGCAGTTGCGCTCCATCTTTGTCCCGGTGACCCTACCACCTGGCGCGGGCGCCCTGTACCCCCTTCCAAGGCCTGTAGGACTTCATCCTCCCTCAACAACAAAGCCTACAGCGCCGCGGGACAGGCCGCCTCCGCCCTGCACGCCATGGCTCTCCTGCAAGTCCACCAGGCCAAGGCGCTCAGAGATCTGCACGAGGGTAGCCCTGATCCCGACGTGTTGCAGGAACTGCGCTCAGCGACCGACCTCGCCCTCAGGGCCACGAAGGTCACCGCGCAGGCACTCGGGCAGGCGATGGCCACCCTAGTGGTCCAGGAACGTCATCTGTGGCTCAACCTGGTCGAGATGCGTGAGGCCGACAAAGTTCGCTTCCTCGACGCCCCTGTCTCCCAGCTTGGCCTCTTCGGCGACACCGTCGAGGACTTTGCCCAGCAGTTCTCCGCGGTGAAAAGACAGACGGAGGCCATCTCACACATCCTGCCTCGCCGCAAACCTGCCGCCAGGGCCACTGCCCCGTCTGCTCGCCGAGGGCGTCCTCCTGCGGCTAAGAAATCTGCTCCGCCTCAACCCGGGCCCAGCTCTCAGCCCCTGCGTCGAGCACACCGCAAGAAGCAGACGCCCCCCGTCTCCCGGACTCCCTCGAGGACCCGGAAGGCTCCCAGGCGGTCCTGAGACGGACGACCCAGCGACGCAGACGTTAGCTCCGGAGGTGGTAAGACCACTCCGTCCCCCGGTGGAGGGCCGGGAGGAGAATCTTTTGTTTCTAAACAATTTAATTTGCCGCCCCCCCTTAGATGGGGTTGCGGTACCCACATTCTCAGTAAAAGAGCTATTTCCTGTGTCTCTGGGTCACCTGGCCCGCAAATGCCGTTCTCACGGCACTTTGCCCTTAGATCCCGACAGTCCTGGCCTCCTGGACACGGACCACCCGTCTTCAGCCCCACGACTGTCCCCCGGCCGGCCGGTTCCGACGAGTCTAGAGGACGCCTACCCAGGACCTCCTCCTCAGTCGCTAACCCGCCCCCTGCCGGGTGTGCGGAGCAAGGTAAGTGCTTTGAGTCTTTTCTCAGCACCTCAGCCGCGGGTCGCCCCGTCGCCGCCCAACGCTGCCCTACCTGCTCCGCCCCGCTGCGAAGCCCCGCCGGGTACGTCAAAATTAATCGTCCCTTTAGTGCCCCTAGCGCAGAGGTTGGACACGTGGCTTTCACTTCCCAACCCGTCTCGCTGGCTGGCACGGACCATCCGACTCGGTTACGCAATTCAGTTTGCCAGGCCCCCGCCCCCCTTCATGGGCGTCCGCTTCTCCGCAGTACACGGCGAACACGCCCACTCCCTGCGCGCGGAAATCGCGACTCTTCTGGCCAAAGACGCGATAGAGCCTGTCCCTCTAACCGAGATGAAGAAGGGTTTCTACAGCCCCTACTTCATCGTACCCAAGAAAAGCGGCGGCTTACGACCAATCTTGGACCTGCGAGTTCTCAACCGAGCGTTGCACAAACTCCCGTTCAAAATGCTCACGCAGAAGCATATTTTAACCTGCGTCCAGCATCTAGATTGGTTCGCAGCGGTAGACCTGAAGGACGCGTACTTCCACGTCTCTATCCTGCCCCGACACCGCCCCTACCTGCGGTTTGCGTTCGAGGGCCAGGCGTATCAGTACAAAGTCCTCCCCTTCGGCCTGTCTCTGTCCCCTCGCGTCTTCACAAAAGTCGTAGAGGCAGCTCTTGCCCCGCTCCGAGAAGCCGGCATCCGCATACTCAACTACCTCGACGACTGGCTCATCCTAGCCCACTCGCGAGAGTTACTATGCGCTCACAGAGACCAGGTGCTCAGGCACCTCAGCCGTCTAGGGCTTCAGGTCAACTGGGAAAAGAGCAAGCTCACTCCAGTTCAGAGCGTCTCTTTTCTCGGGATGGAGTTAGACTCGGTCTCAATGTCCGCACGTCTCACAAAGGAGCGTGCTCAGTCAGTGTTGAACTGCCTCGCCGCCCTCAGGCCGGGCACAGCGGTCCCCTTAAAACTTTTCCAGAGGCTCCTGGGGCATATGGCATCCGCCGCGGCGGTCGCGCCGCTGGGCTTGATGCATATGAGACCGCTCCAACACTGGCTTCGGGCCCGAGTCCCGAGACGAGCATGGCGCCGCAGCACGCACCGGGTAACAATCACCCCCGCCTGCCGACAAACATTCAACCCCTGGACAGACCTCTGTTTTTTACGGGCTGGAGTACCCCTACAGCAGGTGTCCAGACGCGTCTTGGTCACAACCGACGCCTCCAGATTGGGTTGGGGCGCCGTTTGCAACGGGCACGCAGCCTCAGGCCGTTGGAAAGGGGCCCAGCTGCGTTGGCACATCAACTGCCTCGAGTTGTTGACCGTCCTCTTTTCCCTGCGGAGGTTTCTCCCGTTAATTCGGGACGAACATGTCCTAGTCAGGTCGGACAGCACCACTGCGGTCGCGTACATAAATCGCCAAGGCGGCGTACGCTCCCGTCACATGTCACAACTCGCCCGTCGTCTCCTCCTTTGGAGCCAGCACCGACTCAAGTCGCTGCGTGCCACTCACATCCCCGGCAACCTCAATGTGGTAGCGGACGCGCTGTCACGACAACGCTTGCCTGGCGGAGAGTGGAGGCTTCACCCCCACTCGGTTCAGCTGATTTGGGAACGGTTCGGCAAGGCCCAGGTAGACCTGTTTGCCTCCCGAGAGACCTCCCACTGCCCGCTCTGGTACGGCCGTTCAGAGGCTCCCCTCGGGGCAGATGCACTGGCACACAGCTGGCCGGTGGGGCTGCGCAAGTACGCATTCCCCCCAGTGAGCCTTCTTGCACAGGTGCTGTGCAAGGTCAGGGAGGACGAGGAGCGAGTCACTCTCGTGGCTCCCTACTGGCCCACCCGGGCCTGGTTCTCGGACCTCGTACTCCTCGCGACAGCCCCTCCCTGGCGAATTCCTCTGAGGAAGGACCTTCTTTCTCAGGGACGGGGCACGCTCTGGCATCCGTACCCAGACCTCTGGAATCTCCATGTCTGGTCCCTGGACGGGACGCGGAAGATCTAGCTGGCCTACCACCCACGGTCGTAGCCACGATCAACCAAGCCAGAGCCCCTTCTACCAGGCAACTCTACGCCCTAAAGTGGCGTCTGTTCGTCAATTGGTGTTCTTCTCGGGCAGAAGACCCACAGAGGTGCGCAGTTAGATCAGTGCTCCTGTTTCTACAGGAGAGGTTGGAGGGGAGGCTGTCCCCGTCCACCTTAAAGGTGTATGTTGCTGCTATCGCAGCTCACCATGACCCAGTAGACGGCAAGTCTCTGGGCAAGCACGACTTAATCGTCAGGTTCCTAAAAGGTGCCAGGAGGTTAAATCCCTCCCGGCCAAACCTGTTCCCCTCCTGGGATCTCTCGGTGGTCCTCGCCGGTCTTCAGAGATCCCCTTTCGAGCCGCTAGAATCAGCCGGACTCAGGGCCCTCTCTCTAAAGACGGCCCTGCTGATCGCGCTCGCCTCCATCAAGAGGGTCGGGGACCTGCAAGCGTTCTCTACTAACGACACTTGCCTGGAGTTCGGTCCGGCAGACACTCATGTGATCCTAAGACCTCGACCGGGCTATGTGCCCAAGGTTCCTACCACGCCCTTTAGAGATCAGGTAGTGAACCTACAAGCGCTGCCCCGGGAGGAGGCAGACCCAGCCCTCTCACTATTGTGTCCAGTACGTGCTTTGCGTGCCTACCTGGAACGCACCCAGAGCTTCAGGCGCTCTGAGCAGCTCTTTGTCTGCTTTGGAGGACAGCAGAAAGGGAACGCTGTCTCCAAACAGAGGTTGTCTCACTGGGTGGTAGAGGCCATTCAGTTGGCCTACCACACCCAGGCCGTGCCGCCCCCCTTACGGGTGCGGGCCCACTCCACTAGGAGCGTGGCATCCTCATGGGCACTGGCAAGGGGCACCTCCCTAGCAGACATTTGCAGAGCTGCGGGCTGGGCAGCACCTAACACCTTCACGAGATTCTACAATCTCAGGGTTGAGTCAGTTTCGTCCTGTGTTCTCTCAGGTCCGAGCCCGTAGAACTCGGTACACGTCGACGATCTGACCGGGTGATCCGCTTGTTCCAGCGCCGTTTCCCTCTACCGAGGCAAAACAGTGCGCTTTTTGTCCCAGAGGACCCAGGTCCCTGGTTGATTCCTCCCTAGCACTTCGGACCCTCAGCAGTTCATCGGAGGAACGTGCTGGTCCAGTCCACTACGGGTACCTCCGGCTACCCCTACTGGAATAAGTGCTCCACAGATCAGGCCTCCTACGGGACTCCTCCTGTGTGTATTTCCGCGGTACGGTCACCTTACGAGCTGACCCGCGTCTCCCTTAGGCAGCCCTTCGCTGCCCTCCGGTCGCCGTGTTGTAGCAACTCCCCCCTCCTCGAGGCTGGATCTACCACCGCGCCATTTCCTCCCACATGCCCAAAGTGGCCATGTGATGTATTTTGCCACCTTACCTCCCCTGTTGGGTGGGTGTGGCCTCCGCAGGGTCTTTTCCCCCTAAAAAGAATAGGAATTCGGAATAAGACCCCCTTCCCTCGATGCGGTAAGGGCCCCGGCTGCTCTTGCTCTATGCCGAGAAAACATAGAGAGAAAAGAGGCCCAGCCAGGCTTGGCCCGTTCCCTAGTTGGGAGCGTCACCTTGTTCCCCCCTAGGGTAACCAAAAGGATGCTGACGCTTTTTCGGGGCGTTGGGGAAGAGTACGTGCAGCCTGAACACAGTTGGTCGCTTGTGCACGTGCAAAATACCTGCCCGCTTCTGTGTCAGCAGTACACGTACACGGCTCAGCGCATGGCGAGTTTTGAAGTGGACCCCTAGTGTCGCTTCTTCGACACGACGTCGAAGTGAGCGACAGACGGGGAACGTCTCGGTTACGTATGTAACCTCCGTTCCCTGATGGAGGGAACGAGACGTCGTGTCTTCCCGGCCACGTCGCTGAGCCGAGCCGCTGAGATGCCCGGAACACTCCCGGCTCCTCAGAAAAATCCTGAATGAACGAGCGTATTTCTCTCGCCTTTATATCCGTATCCGGAGGCGGAGTATGCAAATACTGTTCGCCAACTCTCATTGGCCTTTTTTCATAGATCAGAGGTATCTTTCGGCGCTCAAGAGAGACCCCTAGTGTCGCTTCTTCGACACGACGTCTCGTTCCCTCCATCAGGGAACGGAGGTTACATACGTAACCGAGACGTTTTAATGTATTTTGACCTTGTTAATGAATCTGAAAGAAAACAAATTGCTTGAATCTACTGAGGATGTGTGGTCATCCATACACCATCATTTATGTGCTTTGAAATCTTTTAATACTTTCATTAGATGCATTCACTGTAAATAAAACAATTATGAAATCTAGAAAGACTGTAGGGAGAATAAAGTGCAAGTTCTTCACATTCACATTTAAAGCTTATTTACAAAAGCTTCATGAATCCCATAATCATGAATTGATAAAGTTATCGTTTCAAAATAAACGAAGGAGACAGGAAAGATTGAGACAATCCTGGGGGCATGAATCTAGGTCATGAGAGCAAGTGTGTGATTCTTGTTAAGAACTTTTTAAGCCTCCCAAAAACTCAGAAAAAGTATATATTCAACACTTAGAGATATGATAATGAGAACTGCCGGTCTTGTTCTTTTGTTTATCTTCTGTTATTTTGGCTTGTTATGTTATTGTTATATTATAATACTCCATTTGCTCTCTCTGTCTCAATATTTCTCTCTCTCCTTCACATACAGACACACACTCATACACTTACTCTTATTTTATATGCTTTGAAGCAGCTCCAGGGAATTTAGTGTCAACTGGAGGTTTCTATTTAGACAGAAATAAAACATACAATATCTGTTTTATCTGCATTGCAGTGACATGGCACCTATGTGAGAGGTGACTCTGACGTTGTATTAAGCACTGACCTGATTTTATAGATATACTAATGATGGTTTTGATGTGTTTAGATTACGGTGGGTTATTAATAAGATTATCAAGTGAAATCAGTAATGCTGGAACTGTCTTTACCGGTCCTTCATTCACAAATGAAAACAAAGCATTAATTTAATTGCATAAGCCACACAATTATGAATTCCAAAGGGAGCAAAGCTAGTCTAATAGATATTAAATTATTTCATTAAAAGTTATAAAGATTGACTGCAGATGCTGCTTTAATGTGCAGTATAGAACTATTTCTAAAGACTAAGCACTATTCATTTAACTGATTTTAAGTACCAAAGATCCAAAATGAATTCTTAGATATTGCCTCATTTTCACTTCTTCTCTTTTTATTATGTTTGTTCAGAAGGTGTCTTCAAATAAATGTGTCTATATATTCTGTAAAATTATAATATATTCTATATAAAAGGTCCTATAGATTCTTTTGGTGAGCTAAAAAGATGTAAACTGCTTATGCATATGCAATACAGTAGAAACGTAATATATCTGCAACAGTCACTTGAATGAAATTGCCTCTCCAATTTGCATTTGTTTTCCAAATACTGTGCTAAAGAGCTCATTAAAAGAACTTTGTAGCAACTAAACACTTCTGGGTAGGTTGTATTTTTGGTATCTGAAACAAGCTTGATCAACAGCTTGTAGAGTACATTTACATTTATTGTGCATTGTTGAAGAGCATAGTTAGAAATGTTGCTAAAACATTAACCCTCTGGGGTCTGAGGGTATTTTGGGCCCTGGAGAAGTTTTGACATGCCTTGACATTTGTGCTTTTTTCAGTTGCTTAAAAACATATTAATGGCTAAAGTGTGATAACATTGTATTCAGCACAAACAGGGCTACAATAATATGTGAGCAACATGTGTGTACATGTTTGTATTTTTGAGAAAATAACGTTTATGCATGGTTTTTGAAAAAACTAAAATTTTAAGTCACTGAAATAAAGTCATATAACACATATTAAACATTTGTCCACAAGACTTTTGAGAACTGGATCTTGTAGCCTAGAGTTTTTGCTACAAAATGATGTGAAAACCATCCTGCTCACTCATTCATACAAAACAATAACTTTTGTAAGACAATTTTAGTGTTGAAAGGTAATATGCGAGGAGGCGTGAACGATCGTGAATATTTAGGTAATTCACACCTGAGAGACCCTATCAACTCCACCCCTGGGCCTATCAATGAGGAATGTGACAGAAAGAGAATTAATGTGAGGAGACTTAATGATCAAAATCTAGTTTTAAGTTAAAAGAAGTAACCTGACTATATATTTTCTTTACATAAAGACTTTACTTAATTTTAGACATACACTACCGTTAAAAGAAGTCTCTTCTTCTGATTATTTGGATTATAGCTAAGAAATTTATGGATTAATTTTATTATTGTTTTATTATTGTGATTTATTTTGTTTTTTTTTCCATATCCTGAAAACTCCCTTTGTGTCCCATTGCAAACAATGTAATGTATTTAAATGCTTAATAAATTATTATTTTATTCATTTTAAAGTTTAGTCATGGTAAAAGTGATGAAATCCTTTAAAACATTGTATAGGGCAGCTCAAATCACACAGAACTGAATGAAACCATTAAAATGTCATATTATGATGTCAACTGCATTAAATAAATGTGATGGAATTTAAATTAAATGTATTTAACGGATTAATTCTATGAATTATTCAATATTATTAAATTCAAACAGTACACTTAAACATTTGTACGTTTCTATAGGTGTTAATAATGATGTTTACATGCTATCAATACGTCAATAGTGTACGTTACGTGTCTATGCAAGAGTATGTACGTTTGCTAAAACCAAACTTTTTTGAATGCATACAAATTCTCATGAGAACATTTAGGCTAGATGTATATTTGTTTTGGTTTAGGTTTGGAAGAACCAAACTGGGGAGGGTGGTGCTCTTAATTATCACCTTTTGTATAGTGGAGGTGGGGCAGGTGTTATGTTATATAAAAGGATGACAGGCCCTGCTAAGAGCTCTGGAGAATGGGATAGTGTTTTTGAACAGAGGTGGTGGGTGGTGTTTAGCCTGTGGGTTGCGTTCACACACTCATACCGATCTAAACACAGTGTCCGGGGTTTTTTGTGCTCATTTTCAATGGGAGCAACTGTATATTGAGGCTTTAAACATCAACTTTTTCATGGCATAAAGTACATTGACTCCTTTAAATACCATGGGGTTAATGCAGAGAAAATAACAAATGGAAAACATGTTAGACCAAAAAAGGGACCCATACATAAGTGTGCATGAATTAAAAGTGTACAATTTTGACAAGCTTCATATTATTCTCCCCTTCTGTCTTGATTAATAATGTTAAAGCTATAAGCAAAACAATTTTTTATGGTAAGCTATAACTCTATAGCAAACCGTTATTATTTGTAATGTAAGAAATAATGGCCTCTCCAACAATCCTGTAACCACTAAATTACAGGCTGAGAGCCTTTAAGTGCAATTTGAATTCAAATGCAAAACTCACAAAACCCTTGCCTTCAATAAACAAACTATTTGATTGTCTTTATACCATTTTGATGTTATCTTGACCATTTCTTTTCAATTAATAGTAATAAAGGCAGAACGATGAGTTTATGATGAAAACGTGTCTATATTCATTAAAACAAAAAGTACATTAATTATAAGCTTTTTTTCTATGTCTTGAAAGTTTATTTTTGAGAAAATAGTCATCAAGCTTTTTTTCTCTCTTCTGTTGCTCTGTTTAAATGCACATATTGTCATTTAAATCAATTAGTAGGGAGTCATGGCCAGCTTGTTAATGGGTTGCTAATAAAGTAAACACCATTATGTGCCAGCATTGGACTACATTATGTCATAAGCATCTCTACACTGCAAAAGTGGCACAGAAGTGGCATGCATGTATACAGATGTTTTAATGCTGCTCAGAGCATGCATAAATGCATTTACACAGCAATAACAAGAGCATAAATCGACCGATTGTGGATTATGCCGACAGGATAACTAAGGTAGTGGAAAAGACAGATAACCCATTAATTAGCCGTTAGTTTTTAAAATTGATTTATAGAATGTGAAAAAAATATAGATTAGTCTTTCCTTACTTATTAACACAATATATATAGGCATAAAAGAAAGAAAGAAAGAAAATAAATTTCCTATGTACACTTCATGACGTGGGGTTTACTCTTTGCAGCAAACCTGTACAAGCAAAATGGCAACATCGAAATTGACTTATTTTTTAAGTCAAAATCTACTATATAATATAACTGAATCAATCTGACCTATTATGTTACAGCTCAGTTTAACTTTATACCGTGTAATACGCCAAATGTACACTTATAAACAGCAAATCGGACATAAAACACCAGCTTCAAAGCTACTGTTGTGATGAAGAATCACTGAAAGTTGTGGAGGGAGTTTGCACTACCCGCTAGTTTTTGTTAACCGTCGAGTCACAGGTGAATTCTCCATTATGCAAAAAATGGCAGTATTTTAAACAGAACTAAAATGTTTCCCTATCAAAGAGTTCTGTGACATCGTTATGGATGCGACAAATGGATAACAGTTGTGATAAATTAATGTAACCACGAAGACTTACCAGATAATTTGAGCGCTTCAGGGAAACTGATGTTACAACTGCGGTGTTCTCGACCGTTGAAGCCTCTTTTGATGGTCTCGTGACGTCTCTTTATTTGAGTTCGTTGGTAATTTCGGCCAATATTCCGCGTGACGCTCTGTGCGCAGTCTGCTGCCCAACCCCGAAACGCTCTCTCTCTCTCTCTCTCTCTCTCTCTCTCTCCCTCAGGTGGAGTCTTCAGCTGGAACTGCGCTGTACTATGCGTATTCAGGTATCTAATGCATGACTATTACAGACTGTTCCCAAAATATGAAAGTCTGGAATCTTGTGATTGAAAATTAATATTGCTACTGTGTGTGTGTGTGTGTGTGTGTGTGTGTGTGTGTGTGTGTGTGTGTGTGTGTGTGTGTGTGTTAAAATAATGTTCTGTTTAGAAACGTTCTCATTGACATGTATTAATTATGAGAAAGCAGGCTCTATATGAAAGTGAATGCTGTAAAATTTGTGAGTATGAGTAAATGGCACCCATTAAGTAAGTGCAAAAGGCAGCAGCTGCAAAATACTTATCTTTATCTGCAATTACAGCTGGACTGTATAAAGGCATGTTGCATCTTTTGTAACTTTACTGCATGGGTGTAATTGTTATATATGTGACATCTGTTTCCATTGGAGCTCTTTCTGCAGTCTAACTATTCTCATGCATATTCTTAGACATTTACCAGTGTGGTAATCTTGATCAATGTCCTCTTTGATGTCTTGTCAGAGATTTTTTGATTGTATATTATTGTGAAGAGGTATTTGAGCTTAGTGAATGAACTTGTTTGGAATATTTGTAAAAAATCTATGGGCGGACTGGCCATTGGGAGAACCAAAACTTTTTCTGGTGGGCCGATGGGCTTATGGACGAACGGGCATCCATAAGCTGAAACGGACTGCCGCGTGCCATTACATTTTTTAAAAAACATGTATTATTTGAATGAAAACAAAATGGATGTTATTTTATTTGGACCTAAAGTGTGTAATAAGGGTGCCTGTGTAGCTCAGCGAGCATTGAAGCTGACTACCACCCCTGGAGATGCGAGTTCAACTCCAGCCAGGTCTCCTAAGCAACCAAATTGGCCCGGTTGCTAGGGAGGGTAGAGTCACTGGGGTAACCTCCTCATGGTCATTATAATTTATGGTTATCGCTCTTTGTGGGGCACGTGGCGAGTTGTGCATGGATGCCGCGGAGAATAGCGTGAAGCCTCCACACACGCTAAGTCTCTGCGATAACGCACTCAACAAGCCACGTGATAAGATGCACAGATTGACGGCCTCAGACACTGAGGCAACTGAAGTTTGTCCCCCGCCACCCAGATTGAGGCAAGTCACTACACCACCATGAGGACTTAGAGCACATTGGGAATTGGATATTCCAAATTGGTGAGAGAAAAAACCTGCTATAATGTGTTTAATTTCGAATCAGGCAATCTCGATTCTTATACTACATCAAGTGTGAAGAATGTAGGCTTCTTTTTTGACAGCTGTGGTAAAATTGAGTTTCTTTCATTTACGACTTTTAACGAAAGTAAAACCTTTTCTTTCCTTGAGGAACTTTGAAAAAGTGATTCAAGCTTTTGTAACCGGTCTTGCTCGACCTGCTCTGGACAAGATTCCAACCGGTATCTCCGGTGTGGGTGGCGGGCATGCTAACAAGGAGGCTAAAGGCTACAGACTCTAGTGACAGTCATTAGTGTGCCACTTCAGGCCAGGGGAGTGAGGTTTACACACACTGCATAGCACGTACCAGCTGGCTACATTACACTCACCCCCCTAAAGTTCACTCCCATAAAGGTCATGGCACCACTGTAATCAGTCCTGCTTGACCCGCTCTGAACAGGATTCAAACCGGCATCTCTAGTGTGGGAGGCGGGCGTACTACCAAGGAGGCTAAAGCCTCTAGCGTCAGTCGCTAGTGCGCCACTTGAGACCAGGGGAGTGAGGTTTACATACACTGCACAACACGTACCAGTTGGCTTTCGTTACGCCTTTATTTCGTCATACTTAGATTACTGTAACTCCCTCTATCTTGGAGTAAATCAATCATCTCTCTCTCTCTCATCTTCAAATGGTCCAAAATGCTGCAGACTTCTGAAGCGCAGATGCAAATATGAACACATCACTCCAATTTTAGCTTCACTGCATTGGTTGCTGGTTAGGTAAATAAATTATTTTAAAATCCTTTTATTTGTTTTTGAAATCATAAAATAACCAGGTGCCACAATATCTCTCTGATTTATTGCACCCACACAATTCGTCTAGATCTCTTAGATCTGGGGATCTCGGATTGCTCTCTGTTCCCAGATCCAGATTGAAGCAAAGAAGGGATTGTGCCTTTGCCATAGCTGGCACTAAGGTCTGGAACAGTCTGCCAGAACATATCAGAACTGCTCCATCTCTGTTTTTAAAATATATACTTAAAACCTATCTATATTTTTATTGGCTTTTAATCAACCTTGAATCCTTTGTTTTGGTGCGTTGATTTTTTTTTTCTCTTTTCTTTTTCTTAGTTGTTTTTTTATTGTCTATTGTATCTGCTTTTCTCATGCCTGATATTGTACAGCATTTAGGTCAACTTTGGTTGATTTAAAAGGTGCTTTATAAATAAACATGACCTTGACATAAAATCTGCCCTTTTGGCACCTGTGTCTGTTCAAAGGAAGATTATATCTGATTATAATATTGATAAATTATTTAAACAGCTTGTTATTTTAGAGTGTAATCTTATTTTATCATGCCTAGATGAGTTATCCCATAAAATTTAGTTAAGAAAGAAGTTAACAGAAGTAAAAGAGCCTGTATGGAAAATAAGACATATTACAAACACATTTGTTGTTGTTTAATTTATTTTAGGCTTTATTGCCTTAACTCAAATAGGAAAGTGTAGAAGTGACAGGAAATGATGAGACTAAGAAGGTTGTAGGATGGGGAAATGACCCAAGCCAGATTTACACTTGAATTTCCAAACATGTGCATGTTGAAGCATGCACTTGTGCACTCACATTAATATATAAAATGGCACACAGTCATAGTTAATCAGAATGATCTGAATTGTGGTGCTGGTTGTAAAACAGGGTGGAGCTGCAGTATTTGAAGAAATCAACTGAGAAAGATATTACTGTAAATAATTTTTTTAAAGACATTTCAACATTCTGCTTGGGCTGTAAAGATAATAAAGACTGTAAGCAAAACATTCCTGAAAATGTTACTATAGTATCTTATATACAGTAGATTAAATTTGTGATATATTGTTGACTTTTATTATGTAAAATATTGTTAACTTAAATGTAAATGTAAAAAATTGTGGGAAGAATGTAACAGGGGAATGGACAAATTTTGTAGCCACAAAGACTGTGGTTAACTAAATATTTTTAACTCTTTACCTCTGGGAATAATTGATTATGCTAGATACAGAGTCAGTGAGAAAGTGTGTGTGTGAGTCAGCTGGTTGGTAAAATCTGTTGGGGGCTGGCCACCTGTACCATATACGAACATCGTGGGTGGACTCTGATGTGGCACACCAAAGTTGTTTAATTGATGACGCCATCCTCACAGACGGTCTTGTGTTGGTGCATTGGAGTGTGTGTGTGTGTGTGTGTGTGTACATAAGGGAGACAGAGAGAAATTCAGCAGTAGAGCTTTGCACAGACAACAAAATAATCTTCAAATCACAACATGGCTTGAAAAAATTAGGACTTTTAAGTGTCTGTCCTGTATTTTGACCTGAACCTCCCTCTCTCTCTCTCTCTCTCTCTCTCTCTCTCTCTCTCTCACACACACACACACACACACACACACACACACTCGCTCTCTTTCACAATTAAAATTTTTAATTTCAGACTACTGGCATTATCGTGTTTGCATACAACATTGCCAAAGCATTATTACACACAGAGACAAATGAAAAGAAGGAATACAATCTCTCTTTCCCTCTCTCTATTATATTTCCCTATACCCCATTTGCTCATTATGACATTTGTTTCATATAATCAGCTAGACTGCTTGGCAACAGATTAAAAAGTTGATGTTAGTCTAGGGAAAAGACAATATTATGTGTCATGCCTTGTCCTTATTTTTATTCCACACTCATACCCCCAAATTTTTCACAACCCAGAATGTTTAGGTGGCAAAATATACAGATTGTAATCTACACACACATAATTTCTTTCTGCAGAATGCAGAAATTTCTTTATTAAGGTTCAAATTAGATTGTATATATGGTCGTATTTTCGAAATCTGTACATATAATCCTTTTAACCAAATTTTTTTTTTTAAATTCATGAGCAGAGCTAATTTTTTCCCCCAAAATATTTTTATATGAAGGGTCTAAACCACCATAGACATCACTGACCCTAGTTCTCAAATGCTATTTGAATTACGAGTTCTTTAAAGATGATTGGTTTCCTTGACAACGATTGTCTAGACTCATTTTCTGCAAGCATTATGACGGAGTGCAGAAGGAGCAAAACGTAACAGTTAACAAGCCCAGCTTGCTGGGAACAAACTGTCTCAATCACAGTTTTGTGAATAAATAACAAAAAATCGGATGGAGAAGCACTTTCAAAACAAGTGGGAGAGAGTTTAGAGGCCTAATAGAAAATCCTGTCTTATGTGTCTTTAGCATCCCGGTTTGTGAAAAAGTACCTGTTTGATGAATCAATACAATTGGAAAAAATCAGCTGATGATATATACATGTTGTCAGTCTTAACATTCTTCATATATATCAGACAAAAATTAGCATTCGGTAGACACTTTTATCCAAACCAACTACTGTACACTTATTGGAGTTTCCTCCTAGGAATTGAACCTATGACTTCAGTGTTTCTAATGCCATGCTCTTGCAACAGGAACTCAAAAAAACACTATGAGTAGCTTATAAACATCCTTCTTCCAAAAGAACAAATGAAATATGTCATTTGATGTGCTTTTTAACATGTATTGCAGCTCAAACCAGAAACATACAATGTTGCATGTGCACATATGTGTGTTTGTGTGGGTGGGTGTGTGTATGGTACAGACTCCGCATCATCAGCTCAGCCCCTCAGAGCTTTGCCACTATCGATGACAAACTCACACGTTGTCATGGTTACCACAACACAGATGCCCCAGTTACGTCCAGTGCCATGAAGAGTGGCACAGCATCTCCATCACAGTAATAGTCACATCTCTCACAGACACTAGACTGAATGTAAAATTTTGGGAGCCTGTGAAAACATTTTCATACATATCTGGTAGGTCTATAAGGGTGATTGGGGCTAGTTGCCACACGGGGAAGTTGTCACAAGGGCTATATCTCAGTAACTATACCATTTTGAGACAAAACAGTGGTTAGTGCACTATTACTGTAACTAACATGAACTAACAATAAACAGTTGTATTTTTATTAAGTAACATAAACAAAGATTGATAAATGCTGTAAAAAAATACATTGCTCGTTGTTTGTTCATGATAGCTAATGCACTCCTTAATGTTAAAGTATGGAATATTATTGTAAAGTGTTACAGATTTCTTTGTACATTTAAACTTTTTTTTTGTACATTTTTAATAAATTGTTTTGCCGTTTAAAATTTTCTATAAAATACTGTTTAATTGCAGGTTCCTTTGTGGCAACTCACCCCATATAGTTTGACAAGTCACAAAAGGTCAACATGTTATTAATTAACTGAATCTTTTTCTTTTTCATGGGCAATAACGGTGGAAATTGTGTAGCCAAGTCTTTAAAGTATTTGTCTATACAGAATTTGACTTTCAAAAATCAACCTCCCAAGAGAAATATTCAGTGTATAAAGTGTAACAAATTTCCCTGGTCTCCCCTATGCTTTTGTTCCTGTGCTGGGGTCAACTACATTATGTGTGAAATTAATAAATTACAGACTTGTGATGCAAAATTAAAAATGTGAATAATATGTAATTTTTTTTATTCAAACAAAAGACAACAAAACACATGCCTCTTTGATGCTTGGTTGCTATGCCATAACTGTGGAGGGCCAATCAAAAAGGCTCGCTGAATGAAGATGAACTACATCAGGGGAGAAAGCAATGAATGGAAGACTCGCTCAGTGTAAGTTTTGAGCGTATATATAGGTTGAGTGTATATATATATATATGTGTGTGTGTGTTGACAACTCATTGAATTTTCCATTTCAACGGTGTCTGCCTTGTCTGTGAAATATAGCTTGTCTCTCTGCAGTCTGTAAATGTTTAATAATGTTATTTCCTACAGTGCCACCTTAGTGCAATGCACTCACATCACACTCTCAAATCTAGTATCTCCACAAGGCCATTGAAAAGCCCTATAATTTTTTATCTACCTGATGCCAACACATTTTAAGCTTTAGAGATGCAGTCATGCAAGCAATATAAATAAACTACATTTTCAGAAACATCCTCTTTCAACTGCTTTTATTTTCAGCAATCTTAACATGTGTAAATATTTGTATAAACATAAAAAGATTCAACGACTAAGACATAAACTGAACAAGTTTCACAGATATGTGATTAACAGAAATTGAATAATGTGTCCCTGAACAAAGGGGGGGTCAAAAGTAACAGTCAGTATCTGGTGTGGCCACCAGCTGCATTAAGTACTGCAGTGCATCTCCTCCTCATGGACTGCACCAGATTTGCCAGTCCATGAGAACATCTGTGAGATGTTACCCCACTCTTCCACTAAGGCACTTTGCAAGTTCCCGGACAATTCTGGGGGGAATGGCCCTAGCCCTCACCCTCCTATCCAACAGGTCCCTGACATGCTCAATGGGATTGAGATCCAGGCTCTTCGCTGGCCATGGTAGAACACTTACATTCCTGTCTTGCAGGAAATCATGCACAGAATGAGCAGTATGGCTGGTTGCATTGTCATGTTGGAGGGTCAATTCAGGATGAGCCTGCAGGAAGGGTACCACATGAGAGAGGAGGTTGTCTTCCCTGTAACGCACAGCATTGAGATTGCCAGCAATGACAACAAGCTCAGTCCGATGATGCTGTGACACACCGCCCCAGACCATGTCAGACCCTCCACCTCCAAATCGATCCCGCTCAAGAGTACAGGACTCGGTGTAACACTCATTCCTTCGATGATAAATGTGAGTCCGACCATCACCCCTAGTGAGACAAAACCCCAACTCGTCAGTGAAGTGCACTTTTCCTTAGTCATGTCTGGTCCAGCGAATATGGGTTTGTGCCCATAGGCGATGTTGTTGCCGATGATGTCTGGTAAGGATCTTCCTTACAACAGGCCTACAAGCCCTCAGTCCAGCCTATCTCAAGCTATTGCGGACAGGCTGAACACTGATGGAGGGATTGTGCATTCCTGGTGTAACTCGGGCAGTTGTTGTTGCCATCCTGTACCTGTCCCGCAGGTGTGATATTCAGATGTACCGATCCTGTGCAGGTGTTGTTACACATGGTCTGCCATTGTGAGGACGATCAGCTGTCCTTCCTGTCTCTCTGTAGCGCTGTATTAGGCGTCTCACAGTACGGACATTGCAATTTATTGCCTTGGCCACATCTGCAGTCCTCATGCCTCCATGAAGCATGCCTAAGGCACGTTCATGCAGGGCATCTTTATTTTGTTGTTTTTCAGAGTCAGTAGAAAGGTTTCTTTAGAGTCTAAAGAGTTTTTATAACTGTGATCTTAATTCCCTACTGCCTGTAAGCTGTTAGTGTCTTATCGTCTGTTCCACAGGTGCATGTTCATTAATTGTTTATGGTTGGAAAGCATGGAAAACAATAAACCCTTTACAATAAAGACCTGTAAAGTTATTTGGATTTTTACAAAATTATCTTTAAAATACAGTGTCCTGTAAAAGGGACGTTTCTTTTTTTGCTGAGTTATATATATATATATATATATATATATATATATATATATATATATATATATACATGAGATGGTTATAGGCTTGTCATATGTCAGTTTTGGCTTTTTGTTTCCTGGTGAAGACAGTTCACTGCTTCCTTAACACAAACTCATAATACAGGAACTGTATGTTTTCTGTACAACTTTGAAATCAATTGATACAGCTATGTGATTTTCTAAGGAATTCTGTTGGCCATCCAACATATTCAGCGTCAAAGATAGGTTGCCATGGTGATAAGCTCAGAAACCAAATCAGGGTCCTTGGAAGATGAGTGTGTTCTGTGTACGTGTCTCTGGAAGAACAGACTATGAGTGTAAGTAATGAAATTAACCATTTGCTCTGCCCCAGTCATCCACCAGTGGTCTTTTGGGTTAAACTATGACTCAGGCTCTAAACTTTACATGTAAATGTCCTTAAGTGTAAAATAAAAATGGTGCAAACAGCCAACTGGCTAAGTTTAAACTTCTACTTTTTCAATAAATTATATAAACCAATTAAGAGTGATTAGTTTGGGGAGTTTATGAAATTCTGAGGATATGAAATTTGTTTAATGAACCATAAAAACTATTAACATAGAAAAATAGGTTTTAATGAATGAATTTAATTTTAGGTTGAAAATATTTAACAGACATATACTAAATGTGTGGTATTTAAGAGAAGGGGAAAGTATAATATAATTCCAAAAAAAAAAAATTACATTTTATTTCTCCATAAAGTGACTTGCCAGCTAGCTCTGTTAACTAAGTTAAAGGACACACAAAATTTCCAGTCCATTTGTGATATTTCTCCATATATGAACATACAAATTTCAATAGTAATAGGGGAATATAAACACCTGTACACCTACATATTCATCTAATCAGTTACTCATGTTACAGCAGTGCAATGCATAAAATCATGTAGATATGGGTCTGGAGCTTCAGTTAATGTCCACATCAACCATCAGAATGGGGAAAAATGTGATCTCAGTGATTTGGACCGTGGCATGATTTTTGGAGCCAGAAGGGCTGGTTTGAGTATTTCTGTAACTGCTGATCTCCTGGGATTTTCATGCGCAACAGTTCCTAAAGTTTACTCCAAATGGTGCCAAAAAAAAAAAAAATCCTCTTGCTGATGAGAGAGGTCTACAGAGAATAGCCTGACCAGCACCTCAGAAAGCACAACACATTGAACCTTGAGGAGGGTGGGCTGCAAGAGTAGAAGATCATGTTGGTTTACACTTCTGTCAGCCAAGAACACAAAGATGAGGCTGCAGTGGGCCTACCATCTGCATGTTGCAGCAGAAATTGACCAGGCTATGTTTTCCAGTCATCTATCATCCAGTTTTGGTCTGAACTGCAGCCACATTTTCCTGTTCTAAGCTGAAAGTAGTGGTACCCAGAGAGGTCTTCTGCTGCTGTCACAGGCGTAACTATCGGTAAGCAGGGTACGCGGTTGCTTACGGGCCCGGACCAATCAGGGGCCCGCGTGACTGGAAGATATTGATTGACAGCCGGGGTCCCCTATCGCATTTTACTACTTTTAGTCTGATCGCATTTTAATTTGTGAATTTATTTGAATAAAGAATGACAACAACATATTTTACTAATCATTAAATACATGTTTGAAACGAACAATGATGGATTTTGGTGTCATTTGTTTTGAATTGGGACTGGGGAATCCCCGGGTGAACATACACGAAAATTTTGAAGATGCCAAACAAACAGCGAAGAGCCTTTCAGAGAAGTGGGGAGTGAGCAAGGCATTTGAGAACACCTGGTTGAGAAAGGTGAAAGCGCATTTTGATGAGCTGTGTCAAGATGAACGTTTAGCAGATGCTGAGTCTTACTTTCACGTCCATGTGTTTAATGCCTGCCTTGATATTGTCATCTCTCAGTTGACCCAGAGATTCACCGGTTTACGATCAACGGTTGACAATTTCAACGTTTTACTGCCCGAGACCCTTTGCACTGCAACAGATGATGAACTGTTTTTGCAAGCAAACAGGCTGGTGGAGATTTACAGAGATGACATTACTACTGATTTCCCAATGCAATTGTTATCATTCCGTTCATGCTTGAAAGACCGTATCTCACAAATGAAAACAGTGCAACAGCTGACGAAGATGCTGATCGTCGAGAACAGCTGCATCACTGCGAGTTTCGGTGAGGTTTGCACTGCTTTCATGCTTTTTCTGACCATCCCAGTGACAGTGGCCTCTGCAGAGCGTTCTTTTTCAAAACTGAAACTGATAAAAAGCTATCTCAGGAGCTCAATGGGACAGAGTCGTCTCTCTGGACTTGCCATACTGTCAATTGAGAATGCCCGTGCGCGCCATCTGGATCTTAAGGATTTAATCGACAACTTCGCACAGAGGAAAGCCCGGAAAATGCCGCTATAATGTAAGTGAGCATCTTTTTTTTTTATGTATTTGGACCTAGGCCTATGTGTGTGTAGTCATAGCAGTGAGTAACAATGTGTTATGGTGCGCCATCACCAGTCAAAATTTTTTTTTTTTATGTTGCACGTCACCAGTTCTTTTTTTTTTTTTTCTTTTTTTTTTTTTGTGCGTGTAGGCTACTCCTGATTTTGTCAGTCATCTCATCTCTTATATGCTGCCTGTGTCTCTATGATCCTATCCTGTCCTATTCATGTTAGCCTACTCGTTGCATCATCACGTGCTGTAGTAGGGGGCCCGCCTTGATAATCCTGCATAAGGGCCCGGTGTTGGCTCGTTACGCCACTGGCTGCTGTAGACCATCAGCCTCATGTTCAGCATGTTGTATGTTTAGAAATGCTTTTCTGTATAGCACTGTTGTAACCTGTCAGCTTGGAGTCTGGCCAATCATGCCATGGTCGAAATTACTAAGGTCACATTTTCCCCGCGAATCGCCCGTCCCCCGGCACGCTCGTTGACTTCGTCCGGGCACGAGGCAACAGCGGCTCACCTCACAGCCAGCCTGCCTATCCTCTGGAGCCCCTCGTGCTGGATGAGCTTGCCACTGCATCAGAGAGCGGTCCGGCTTTTGACACGGATGACTCGTCTGGGCTGCCACCTTCGGGCCACCACACCCAGGCTGAGGCTGATGCCCAGATGTCCTACATGATTTCCCGGGCCGCCGCCGGCGTGGGCTTGGACTGGAACCCTCCGTCCTCCCCACAGCTGTCGCGGCTGGATGATTGGTTCCTTGGGCCTGTACGACGGCGGAGCGGCCCACGGGTAGACGGCGATTCCCCAGGTGGATAGGGCGGTTGCGATCCGATCTTGGACTTGCGAGTTTTCAACCAGGCTTTGCCCAAACTGCTCAAAATACTCACGCAAAAACACATTTTAACTTGCGTCCGACATCTGGATTGGTTTGTAGCGGTAGACCTGAAGGACGCGTACTTCCACGTCTCAATATTGCCTCGACATCGACCCTTTCTACGGTTCACATTCGACGGCCAGGCGTATCAGTACAAGGTCCTCCCCTTCGGCATGTCCCTGTCCCCTCGCATCTTTATGAAGGTCGCAGAGGCAGCCTTTGCCCCACTCCAAGAAGCCGGCATCCGCATACTCAACTACCTCGACTACTGGCTCATCCTGGCCCATACACGAGTGTTACTATGCGCCCACAGGGACCAGGTGCTCAGGCACCTCAGCCGTCTAGGGTTTCAGGTCTACTGGGAAAAGAGCAAGCTCGCCCCGGTTCAGAGCATCTCTTTTCTCGGCATGGAGTTGGAGTGCTGGAGTGCCTCACCACCTTCAGGCCAGGCACTGCGGTCCCCTTAAAACTTTTCCAGAGGCTCCTGGGGCATACGGTGTCCTTTGCGGCAGTCACGCACCGTGTGACGATCACCCCCGCCAGCCACCAAACATTCAAACCCTGGACAGCCTCTGCTTTTTGCAGGCAGCAGGTGTCCTGACTCATCTTGGTCATGACTGACGCCTCCAAATTGGGCTGGGGCGGCGTGTGCAACGGGCACCTGGCTGCGGGCCAGTGGAAGGGGGCCCCGCTGTGCTGCCACATCAACTGCCTAGAGTTGTTGGCTATAGTCTTTGCCCTGCGGAGGTTTCTCCCGTCAGTTCAGGGCAAACACGTCTTGATCAGATCAGACAGCACCACGACGGTGGCGTACATAAATTGCCAAGGCTGCGTATGCTCCCGTCATGTCACAACTCGCCCGTCATCTCCTCCTTTGGAGCCAGCAGCAACAGAGAGCTCTCCCACTGGGTGGTGGACACCATTTCATTGGCCTATCGTACCCAGGCTGTGCCCCCCCCCCCTCCCCCCTTTACGGGTCCGAGCACACTCAACAAGAATTGTTGCGTCCTCACGGGCACTGGCCAGAGGCTCCTCCCTGGTAGATATATGCAGAGCAGCGGTTTGGGCAACACCTAATACCTTTGTGAAATTCTACAATCTCAGGGTAGAGTCAGTCTCGTCCCGTGTTATCTCAGGTCCGAGCCAGTAGAACTCGGTAACACGCTGATGAACTGACCAGGTAAATTGCATGCAGCGCCTTTTCCCTCTGTTGAGGTAATACCATGTGCTTTGTTTCCCAGGAGATCCCACTCACTCGGCTCCCTGGTTGATTCCTCCCTTGCCCTCGGGTTCCGCAATTTGGCAGAGGAATTTGCTGACCCAATCCACTGCGGGTACTCAAATCTACCCTGTACTGGAATAGGTGCTCCGCAGGTCAGGGCTCCTACGTGGACTTCCACCGGTGTGTATTTTCCATGGTACAGTCCCCTTACGAATGGATTTGCGTCTCCCTTGGGCAGTTCCCGCTGCCCCCCAGTCGCCGTGTCTGTAGTAACTCCTCCCTCCAAAGAGGCGGGATCTACCACCACATCCATTTCCCACATGTGACCTAAAAGCCCATGAGGGGTATTCACCACTCTTACCTCCCCCTCTCTGGGCAGGTGTGGTCTCCGCAGGGTCTTTTCCCTGAAACTGGGTAAGATCCCCTTCCCCGGTGCGTGTAAGGGCCCCAGCCATTGACACTATGCGAGAAATATAGAGAGAAAAGAGGCCCAGCTGGTCGTTTTGACACGTCAAGTACCTGCCCGCTCCTGTGTCAGCAGTACACGTACACGACTCAGCGCATGCCGTTATTTAAATTGGACCCCTAGTGTCACTTCTTCGTCACAACGTCGAAGTGAGCAACGGACGGGGAACGTCTAGGTTACGGATGTAATCTCCGTTCTCTGATGGAGGGAACGAGACGTTGTGTCCTCCCAGCCACGTCGCTGAGCTGAGCCACTGTCGTGGCCGGACCATTTCCGGCTCCTCAGAAAAATTCTGAATGAACAGACGTATTTCCCCGCTTTTATACCCATATGTCCGGGGGTGGGACATGCAAATTCTCTCTACCAACTTCTCATTGGCCTTTTTTCATAGATCAGAGGTATATTCGGCGCTCAAGACAGACCCCTATTGTTGCTTCTTCAACACAGCGTCTCGTTCCCTCCATCAGGGAACGGAGGTTACATCCGTAACCTAGACGTTATTCATATTGTTGAGGCTTCTATACAAAGCCTAGTTCAGGCTGCTCTGTGCCTTCTCAAAATTCTGTGTAAAGAGTGAAGATGCAATGCCACATACTGTAAAAGCCAGACCTAATTATGCCTGCTCTGGCCCACCTCCTAGTATCAAATGCAGTTCTGATGCTGCTTTGGTTCTGTGTAAATGAAATGCAGCATCATAACAGCCTGAATTTTAAAAATTTGTTGTCATCATGACAGCGCATATTTCATAATCTATAGTTTTGTATTTCAAAGTATTCCATATTTTTATTTATTTCATATTTCTATATTCATTATCTTTATATTTAAAACATACTCTCATAACATACTTTATGCAATAGTAATTGCTATGTAAATGCATTTATGCCACCTCTGAGCAGCATTAAACAGTCTGTGTAAATACACTTGTCACTTCAGAGACAGCTTCTGTGCCATCTTTGAGTGTAAAGATGCTTTGGATGTGTATAGACGTAAGTAATACAAACGAAATACAACATGTTGAGTCTTGTTTTTTCAATCAGTCTTGAAAATCCCTATTTCAGGAAGTGATGGTGGAGATGTCATTTGCTTCTCAGTTCTTTTTTTTTTCATGATGTCAGTTTATGACTCAAAATCTAACAGAGGCATAGTGTTAAAGATTTTGTCAAGCACATAAAATGTTTCCAAATGTTTTGTCAAATTTGTCACAAAATAAGAGCAATTATCATTGTCAACCTCACAATTTGACATCAGTGATGCACTTTTAATAATACAAAACTTTATTTATAAAAAAAACTATCATACACTTAAAATGCTTGCAGAGTGTTATTTAAAGGCATAGTTCTCTCATCATTTATTCACCCTCATGTCATTGACATTCATCACATAAAGAATAAATCCATATGACTTCTGTGTTTAAATCCTTATTTTCAGAAGTGATATAGTGGGTGTGGGTGTGGGTGTGGGTGTGGGTGTGGGTGGCCCCCCCCCCCCCAGGGGATGTACGTCAGGCCGGGGGTCCCCAGCCTGAAAGAACGGGGGAGGAATGTGGCACGGTGGACGGCGGGACCGGCTCGTGATTACGCACGCCCGGTCCCGTATTAGGCTAATTAAGCCATCAAGAGGGATAAAGGCCACTCGCAGACGGCGATCGAGAGAGAGAGAGAGCTCAATTACGGACATGTCCGTTATCTGTGTTTGTCTTTTGAGTTTTACATTAAACCTTTACGTTATATGTCAAGCCGGTTTCTCGCCTCTTCCTTGCCCATGAATTTGATCTGTTTTACATATACCTTTAAAGTAATGCCGTACCTTATTTAAATTATTTTGAGACAGATTGACATTCATGAGATGGCAGCTAAAAAAAAACAAAAAACATTTTGCATAATCGTATTATCAGGCTTTACGGTTGACCTTTGCCTTAATCTATTCTTAAGGCTTGGATAGATCATATATCATCCTTTGCTCATTTACTTTCCCTCTCTTTCACACAAATGTTCTTTATTTTACTAAAAAAATAGTACTGTATGCCTAATGCTGAATATTAAAAGGTTTTATGTAGAAAAAAAAAGCTCTTCATAATCTGACAAACCATATGAAATGATTAATAGATATTTTTATATATATTATGGTGCACAAACTTCCAGTTCTGCTTACTAGTTCTATGCTTTAGCCCATTGCACCATCACACCACTACTGTGCTCTTATTCCAGAAAAAGAGCACCGTAAAGTGGTGCAGAATGTGTTCAGCACAATTTTACAGCATGCTGAGAAAGATTTCAACTCAGTTTATTAAATTCCCCAGTAAATAAACAATAGCACATAGCATCTTCAAAAATGGCCTAGAGGTAGTTTTTGAATGCCTAGTAGCACCGTCAAATCATCACACCCGCCCTATGTAAATGAATTAATTCATTTAAAAGACTGATTTGTGTAGAAAGATTCTGAATCTGGTAGTTTGTTTGAAGTACTTTGCTGTTGTGGTAAATCAAGTCAAATTAAATTTGAAGATGTATGTAGAATCTTCACAGCTGCAAGCAGCCTTCCAAAGTAAGAGTATAGACTTTTTATGACTACCTCTGAAATTTCTTTCAAGAAGAAATAGAAAACTGCAGCTGTCTCCTATGCTTATCTCAGGTGTATTGCATAGAACTCTGCAATATACCAGCTTTGAGCAAAAAACATAAGAGCTTGGGGCAAAAAACTCTACTGAAAAAAAAAGAAGGCAGAAGAGAAACTGTCAAATTCACTTTTGTCTTAATATTTAATTCTTTTGCAATAGCTGCAGCTCAATATACCAGGGCAAACCTTTTTTTTTTTTTTTTTTCTTTTTTTTTAATTTTCATTATTCTTTTGAGTAGGGGTGGACTTAGCACTAGGCAAAGGTAAGCAACTGTCTAGGGCCCCCACAAGCCAAGGGCCCACTAAAATTTCAAATAATATGCTTTTTTAATTATTATTAATGCTAATATCTTGTGCTGAAATTTTAAATATCACCATTACAATGCCGGTATGATTGATATCACTGTTATTTTCAGCACCATCAATGCAAGCAACCCCCTCCCCCCTCAAATCAGGCTGTAATGGAATATTTTAAGGTTTCATAAATAGGTGAAAGTGAGCCAAACAGCTCTGACAGTTTCGTTTGATACAAGCTAAGCTACAGTGTTGCTAATTCAGTTTGAATTGAATTTGTGGAAAGAAAAAAATTAAACGGAATCGACTTCCTAAGGTAACTGTCTTTCCAAACAGATAAGATTGCTGCACTGCCACCCGCCACTGGTTTCACGAGCACAGCACTCACTATAGTCACTAATACACAGTGTTGATGATGACCATGATCTGGGTGTTGACACTCATAAATAAAAAAAAAAAATTAAAAATCGTAAATCTAGCTAACTTTATATGTTTTCAAATGTAAAAGTTGATCAAACCCTTCTGGAAGAATGCAGTCAACTTTTAGTCTAATAATTGGGATATAATTAATTCAAGGTCAAGTTAATGCAGGAAAAGTATAGAATGAGGGAGAGTGAGAAATAAAAAGGTATTGAATTGGTATACATTGTAGTTCATAGGAGCCTGATTGTGTTTTATATAATGTGTTGTCAGACATTATTATTCACGCCTTTTTAGAAATTTGGCACAAGGGAGAAAAACATAACCACAGACACACATTCCTGTTTGCACAGTCTAATGCTGTGACACTTATTGTATTTCAGTGATATCTTTCAGGGCATATGAATATTTTCTCCATACCATTCCATAAATAATAATAATAATAATAATATTTATCTTACAGCAATTTAAGAGAAAACATAAATGTGTCATTCAAGAGGGCCCCATCCCTGTACTTTGCCCGAGGCCCCCCAATCACTAAACCGCCCCTTCTTTTGTGCAAACTAAAGCACTTTTTCTTTGAGATTCAATTATCTGTTTTTAAAAATGTCAAAGTCATATACGTAATGCCATAAAAAAGACTAAAATCATTTTTTATCTGAAATTAGAGAGTCTATCTATAGAAGATAATTGTGAGATATTGGATATAATGTCTTATAAGATATCTTTAGTGCCAAAAATCTCCTGAATATTGATGCAGTTCGTTGAGGATGAGATTATGGTGAGTTACCGGAAATTGTAAATTAAATGAATAATGAATAAGAGGAAGTAGATCTGTTGAGTGCCTGGCTAGAAAATTCATTTATAAATAATTTTATATGTACCCCAGCATATGAGAAATGTGACATATGAGCTATAATAATATTGCAACTCAACTGCATTAAAAAAGATTTTATTAGGTCAATATTGTAACTTGATAAATTTGTAATTATGTACCTTTATTGACAAAATGCCCTGGGCCCAGTTGTTCAAAAGTAATCCACTTGGATTTTGGATAACGGATTGGATCAAATCTTGAAAATGGGTTTTTCAAAAGAAAAAATGGATTACATAATCGGATTAGATCACGTAATCCAATCTTGGTTTTGATCCGGATCAAACCTTTAGTTTGGGTTTTCCAGAACTGTTTTGTAGGATTTGGATCACTTTGATCCAAAACATCTGGATTAAACTGATCCCATTAGAAGGGTGGATTCAGCGTGGATTTCATGCCCAAAATGTAATGAAAACTTTAAAAATGTATCAAATAATACTATATTTGGATCATGCAGTATCTTACAAGATATCCTATTTATTCATAAGGTTTTAATTTTATTTGTTCATCCGTCAGGCTACAGTGATTAGGTAGGCTTTAACGTATTCAGCCTTTCAGTATAGGCCTACAGCAAAGTAGAAAGAGTTTGGCCTCATAAAATAATCCCCCAAACAGCTGTCAAAATTGACCAAAAACAATAAATTTTATTCTGTCACTAATTATATATATTCATCACAATCGAAAATATTTTTGTTTTTAGAATATTTATTAGTGATGCATGCAATGATTACAGAATAACCAAAAAAAATGCAAAGAATGGCAATCACTGATTTTTGAAATCCAAAACAAATCCAAATCAGAAATAGTGTCTAACTATTGCGTCCCTTGTTGCACGTCCTGTTTGCTCGTTCTGGCAGAATGCAGGAGGTTGGTTAGGGTCTCCAAGGGGCTCAGGTGCATCATTGTCAGCACAGAGAGGGACATTGCGCTTAGTTGCGATGTTGTGCAGGACAATACAGGCAAGGGTTATGTTGCATGCTTTCTGTGGTTCCGCTCTCAGGTATTTAAGGCATGCAAAGCACCTCTTAAGAACTCCATTTAAATGCTCAATTGCACATCTTGCTCTGCAATGAGCAGTGTTGAAGCGTGCCTGCGCTGGTGTATTTGCTGTTAGAAAAGGAGTCATCAGCCACGGTAGGAGTGGGTAGGCACTGTCTCCTAATATTATGCCATCCGGTCGGTTGGTTTGGAGGTCTCTATATAGAGCGCTCTCCCTCAGGATGCGTGCATCATGGACAGACCCAGGCCACTTGACAACGCAGTTGGTGATGAGGTCAGCATCACACACAAGTTGGACATTGATGCTGTGCCTCCCCTTTCTGTTTATAAACTCCCATTCATTCTCACGAGGTGCTTGTATATGCACATGTGTGCAGTCGATTGCTCCAATAGTATTGGGCATATTCCCCAAAAGAAAAAAGCTGCGCTTCGCCTGTGCAATCTGGTTGTCCTTTGGAAAAGAAACAAATTCATTGACCAGGCTGGCCAGTGCGATTGACACATCTCTCACCACATCACACACAGCTGATTTTACCACTCCCATATAGTCACCAACAACTTGATAGAAAGTCCCACATGCATAAAATCAGAGAGCAATGAGGATCTGGTCTTCCACAGACAGACCGTGACTCCTTTGGGTTCTGTGTTGAAGTTTTGGCCTGAGAAGGTTCACAAGGTACTCTATATCAGCCTTCCCAAAGCGAAACCGGACATACAGCTCCTCAGTGGTGTATTGCTCCAGTGGCTTGGTACGTTCAACATACACCCTTTGACGGTATCCTCTCCTGGCAAAGTGGTGGTGGACAACACCTGCCATTTCACTGTCTCTCTGTGAATCCTCTGAGAAAGGCTGATTTATATGGCTGTGTAGTTGGTCTTTTCAAACACACCTATTACAACTGATTTGTTTTGGCTTGTGTTCAATTGAGGCAATTGGACCCAAGGCCTATAACTGATGAACAATGTTCACTATAGTAAAGCAACGGAACCATGGACTTAAGAAGCTGTAACTTCACTGCTGCTGAAACCAATACACTACTAGAGGGTGTTCGGTGCCATTATGGAACAATAGTGGGAAGTTTTAATTCTGCCAAGGATACCAACAAAAAGAAAAGTGATGTTTGGATTTTAATCACAGAAAATGTGAATGCCATAGGGTCTGGCCAGAGGAGGACCACAGACCAAATCAAATTGCGGTGGAAGAATCTTAAGGCCAGGGCAACAAAGGACCATGCTGAAGCCAAAAACCCACAAACAGGCAACAAGCCATTTAAGAGGGGAGATTACACAGATGTGGTCCTCGACATCATTGGAGGTGAGAAGTCGCAAGCTCTCCATGGTATTCAAGGTGTTGTAGGGGATGGCGAGCCTTGGATTGAGGAGGAGAATCTGCCAGTTCCTCCTGAGGCTGATCCAGAGAGCGTATTTATATTGAATCTCAGCTCTGTTCCTGAGGAAGAAGCTGGATCCTCATTGGTTGAGCCAGTGGTAGTTGCCACAGGATCTCAGAGGAAAGGCTTGAAGCGCCCTTCATCAAACAAAGATGATGATTACAAGGCACTTCTGCAAAAAGAGACTGAAAGGGCAGAAGCACAGCTTCGTCTGGCAGAGGAACAACTGACTCTGACCAAACTGCAGCAAACCAAGGCCAGACTTGAGATCCGCCTCCTAAAGGCTACGCTCAGACAAGCTGGTCTCTCCACATCAGATGAGGAAGTCTGAAATTATTGTGGAGTATTTGACATTAAGTCTTTTTTTTAATTCAATACATCTATATTTGAAACTTGTTATAAATATCCTCAATGTACAGTGTTTGTTACTTGTTTTGTCTACTTGTTGCTCTTTACATATCTATAGTTCTACATTGTGATTTCCTATCCTGTTTGAGCACTGGTTATCCAGATTTGGTGATCCTGAAATGTTCCTATCCGGATCAGATTGATCCAATCCGATGTTGCTTTGAAAAACTGGCTCAAAAGTAAGCTGGATTACGTGATCACGGATCGCAAAAATAAGGATTACTAAATCCGGATCAATTTTATCCGGATTAAACCTTTTGAACAACCGGGCCCTGGTTTTCATTCTGGTTTATTTTTTATTCTAGTTTTCTATTGAAATAGGAAGATGGGGTGGGATATACAAAGGGGTTCAACAGTCTTCAGTTTACATTGATGCTACTTGTTAGAAGCTACCTTCTGGGGCACCTCAAATCAAGTTAAGGAAGAGTCGAATATTCCCGTATTCCCAAACAGGTTTTATGCCATAAGTGCAATAACAAGCTAATTGTTATTGGTAATCAGAGACAGGTTGCATTGGGGGAGGGGATTCTCATTTGAGCATTTTATTGGACAACATTTATTTAGTGAAGTAAAGAGTATTGTTGTGCTCAAACTTATATAGTCACACTAGTAATACTTCAGTGAGTGGAGCAACAAAACATGTCAAAAATCCTCACAACTGATTGGAAAACAGACTTCAGAAAGTTTTTTTGTCAGTCTTTTGGTCCATTTTCTTTGAAGAGAAACACTCCATGTTTTATATTTGTTTCTGCTAAAAGTTTATTTGATCAAAACTAAGGAGCATGCTAGCATATAAATGACGTCAAGCTAACAGACATGGACTAAATGCTACAAAACACCAAATTTGATTTCATGAGGTCTTCTTTAAAATACATTTATTTTTTTGTCTTACTGAAATCAATAATACCAGAATGCATCTAAAACTGTTGGCTCAGATGTCGTAATCAATTTCAGCATTCATTGATGAGAACAAACTATTTTCATGGTGTTTTGAACTACTATCACAGACCCTTGTAGATTGTGAGTTAGAGTTTTGCAATGAGATTAAATTGTAAAAAGAGCATTCAGACCAACATGATCACACAGGAGGTCAGCATGTTGTTTCCAATAGTTCTGGTACACTAGGATCGGCGACATTATGCCGACACATGGACAGCCAGTCTCCAATCAGATATGAGGGAGCACAATTGAATAAGCAGTTTGTCTTTCGAATTCAGCCTTTGTTACATATTCAAGTCAGATGTATCTGCTAATTGCCAGCAGACCAATTGTATACACATTTTGTCAGAAGCAACATCACAGTAGGCAACTTGCATTGAAAGAACACACTGACTAGTGCATGTGACTATGAGCTGTTATATTTTATAGATGAAGAGTGATGCACATGTGTGATCCTACTTGTTAATGTGTAGATGCTGAAAGGCTAACTGAAAACTGCATAGCACAGCAAGATAAAAAAAAAAAATTTTAGATGCATATTTCATGCCCATATTAATTGAGCTGCACAAGCAATACAGGGAAAGAGAAGTGCTGCTTGTGTCACAAGTCATCAAACTCAGGCTTCAGCAGATGTTTCCATCAGTATGATAACAGAATGAACTTTAAAGTAAAGTTTAAAAAAAAAACTTAATTCTGGCTTCAAAATGGCTGAAAAATCATAAAATTAAAGCTGATGTGTGTTAGTGGTTAAAGCACATGGCTTGGTGGATAAAAAGTGGCAGCCAAATGCATAAAGGGTAAAATATAAGTTATGCAGTATGGGGTATCAAGATCAATGGGAAAAGCAGGACAATGATTGTTGCATTTAAAATTAACATGAGTGTGTAGACATGAGGAAATCAGAAAGAGTTGCATTTTTTTTTTTTTTTTTTTTTTTCCGCCCTTTAAACAAGTGAGAAATTATATACATATTCAATATACATTTAACAACATACTTAAGCAGTGTTGCTTACCACATGCATTTTTCTTGTTTTAAGTGTGTTTACAAATTCTAATGAAAAACAAAACATCTAGGTTACTGAAACGTAACGTCTAGAAGAAGTGACACTAGGGGGTCTCTCTTGAGCACCAAATATACCTCTGATCTATGAAAAAAGGCCAATGAGAAGTTGGCAGACAGAATTTGCATGTCCCGCCCCCAGACATACGGGTATAAAAGGTGGGGAAATACGTCGGTTTCATTCAGAATTTTTCTGAGGAGCCGGAAATGGCCTGGCCAAAACAGTGGCTCGGCTCAGCGACGTGGCCGGGAGCACACAACGTCTCGTTCCCTCCAACAGAGAACGGAGGTTACATCCGTAACCTAGACGTTCCCCGTCCGTCGCTCACTTCGACGTTGTGTCAAAGAAGCGACACTAGGGGTCCAATTTAAATAACACCATGCGCTGAGTCATGTACGTGTACTGCTGACACAGGAGCGGGCAGGTACTTGACGTGTCAAAACGACCAGGTGTATCAGACTGCACGTACCCTTCCCCAATGCCCCACAAAAGTCGGCGGAATCCTTATAGTTACCCTAGACAGGGGAACAAGACGATGCTTGCCAACCTGGGAACGGGGCGAGCCTAGCCGGGCCTCTTTTCTCTCTATTTTTCCTCGCATAGAGTCAACGGCTGGGGCCCTTACACACACACCGGGGAAGGGGGGGGTCTTACCCAGTTTCCGATTCTTTCAGGGGGAAAAGACCCTGCGGAGACCACACCTGCCCAGAGAGGGGGAGGTAAGAGTGGTGAATGCACAACATGGACTTTTAGGTCACATGTGGGAAGTGGTGCGGTGGTAGATCCCGCCCCTTCAGAGGACACTGCCATGCAGAGCAGGAGAAAGCCACTGAAGTGCGCTGTAGATCAAACAGCAGATCACTCAGAGGAAGAGGAACAGGTGTGTGACTCGCAGCTCGCTGCATACATGACCATCGGTTACGAAGAAAATTTCTGAATGAAACAGACATATTTCCTCGCCTTTATACCCGTATGTCCAGGGGCGGGACATACAAATTCTGTCTGCCAACTTCTTATTGGCCTGTTTTCATAGATCAGAGGTATATTCGGCGCTCAAGAGACCCCTAGTGTTGATTCTTCGACACAACGTCGAAGTGAGCGACAGTCGGGGAACACGGGTTCCCTGAAATGAGGAATCGAAACATTACTTACATCAAAGGATGACTAGGGGTTACTCCTGAGTCTCCAATCTCTCTGAATAGTTTTCTATCATGGCAACTGTAATTGTCAGATGTTTTTCGAGGTCCCACCTCCATGCATATAAAAGACCAGGAAAAATATGGGCTTGTCAGGACCTTCTTCGACTGAAGCAGCAAGAGGATCTCAAGCAACTTTTCAGCGGTAAATGGTATCGTGGCAGGAACAGGTAACATCTCGTTCCCTCCTTTCAGGGAACCGAGGTTACATTTCAGCAATCTAGACATTCCATTTCAAGTCAGTGACTCAATGTTAATTATGTCGAATGACGTCTAGAGGGCCCTATATAATAACACCATGTGACATGGGTACGTGGTCATGTGTCGGTCTGCGGGAGAGAGAGAGAGAGAGAGAGCGGTAAGGCTTGTCACCTGGTTCGTAATTAACCCTAACACCTGTGTCTTGGTTATAGTGATGCGGAGCGAGACATAAAATTGGACGCCGAGTGCCCAGAGGTAGAGAGAAGCCTGAAGCCTGACAGTGTTTCAGTTATTGACGGTTACCGTCGTTTGTGAAAAAATATAGATTAAAACTGACCTCAAACCTGCTTCACTGTCTCCTGACTCCTCCATTGCCTGAACGAAGTGTGTTACACACCATAAAACTGATATGGTTGCTCTTGCTCCCCATAATGTGGTAGCAAGCTCACAGACAGCCCATAAAATCTAGTAACACTGCCATAGATGAAGTTTAGCCAATCTTTTCCATAGAACTCACATCAGGTGAGGTGATGAACTGTTGGGGGGGGGGGGGGGGGAGGACTGAATCACAGTCTTTCAATCCTGGTTATGAAAGGGGCCACCTTCTGGGGCACCTCAAATCAAGTTAAGGAAGAGTTGAATATTCCCATATGAAATCTGGGAAAAACTTGCTAGATAAATGCCCTAACTGCCTAACTTTCTGTGATGCAGATAAAACATACTTGTGGGCCCACTGTCCCATATATATCAAACAGGTTTTATGCCATAAGTGCAGTAATTATACTGCATAACCAGTGAGAAGTGTTTTACAAAATGTATTCTATTTGGGTAAGAATGAAATGTAATACATAAAAGTTGTAACCAATAAGCGTCAATTGCTTCAGTGCAACTCACTGTGATGAGAGCTCAAATTTCCTTCACTGAGAGCAACTGTGAGGAAAGACAGGGAGGAAACATCTAGATTGTAAAATCTAGTAATGTGTTCAGGGAAGCTCAGCCTGCTGCTTGGCAGATGTCAGACAATGACAGACCTTCCCCAAAAGGAAGACATACCTCTTGTGGCGTGGGCTTTAATCCCTATGGGGCATTCCAAGCCCTGTGATTCATACGCTATCTTAATAACATCTATGACCCACCCACTTTACTGGAGCGAGAGCCAGTAATAAATGATTTTAAACGAGAGAACAGTATAATGCTTATCAGCACCAAGGACAGCTCTCGCACTAGGACTGTAACTGGCTGAGTAAATACACTTCACTCCTGTAGGAATATCACAAAAAGATTATGTTTGATTATTGTAATGCCTTTAACCGAGGCACGATCACCTCAATAGCCACAACATACACCTTCAGCGTTGATGAGGTTAAACCCGCATCATTCTCTCTTGAAGAAAGTGGAGCATCATGTTCACCTAGCAGTCTGCTGGGTTTTCATTCCGTGTTGCACACCAATCTGAGAAGACTCGCTACTTTAGCATATACAGGCACCTGGTAGAGGGGTCTCTGGCTTCTGCGATGGTGTCAAGCATTGGGCGACAATCCATCTTTCACCCATGTTCCATTCAAAAAAAAAAAACGTATAGCTTCCACATTGGTAGCTGTGAATGCCAGATTGTGTCCTGTTCCTAACAGAGTAAATCTCCCTTATGTGGGATTTGCCATGGAGCTTTCAGTAGCTTGACCCGCTATGGAAACCAGGGTTAGTTGAGCCATTTTGGTGCAACTAGTAGCACTTCATCCCGATCCACACTGATCTTGCACAACACTTGGTGCATCAGGCCGACTGGGGGAAACGCATATTTGCAGCGGAGCCTGGCTCAGTGAGTACCACAATTGGCAGTATATGTCTCCTGGGAAGTGAACAGATCCACTTCCCCAAATGTTTCCCAAATTCTCAGGACCACCGGAGGATGGAGTCTCCACTCTCCGAGGCAATTGTTCTGAAGCGAGAGCAGATTGGCCCTGTTTTTTCTTACAAATGGAGAGCAGGAAGCCCGCAAAGCTCAGGAACCTCTCTGAATTCTCCACGCACCATATCTGAGCCTCGCGCCACACCTTTCTGCATTCCCCAGAGGAGGAGTTGCGGGAAACTGTAGACGTGGCAGCGTTCTTCGAAAAGAAAGCCTACAGTGAGTGTAGCATGTCAATGCTCATGCATTCGCTGAGAATATATTGTGCATCATTGAACGTTGCTTCATCGTGGGCACTGCCCAGGCCTGAAACACAGTAAATGTTAATTAAATACACTTAATATTATCCCGTCCTAAAATTGACTTTTACATCACAGTGTAGCATTATGTTTGTATGCAAAAAAATATTTTATCAAGAGGAATACCACTCCTCTTTTGATAATAATTAGAACATACTTTCTGGGTATGGGAACATTCATTGCAAGGAACAAAGATCCTCTGTTTTCCCTATGTAGGCAAACTTAGTATTGCTAATAGTACTGAAGAGAATTTTGTCTGCTGAAACTGTGCTTACTAACAATGAAGGGCTTGAGGAGAGAGATACGTTCTTGACTGCTGAATGAGGAAATTCTGACGAGCCGTCTTTCTCCCGGCCTTTTGTATGCTTGATAAGGATGGAGACGGGACCTCGAAAGACATCTACTTATCAGAATTGGTGTGATTGAAAACTATGAAGAGAGATCGGGGACTCAGGAGTGACCCTCTAGTCATCCTTTTGTGTAATTAACATCAAGTGACCGACTTGAAAGGGAACTGCTCATTAAGAGAGTTATCCATGGCCAGATGGCTTTGATGTAACTATCAGTGTGTTTTGTTACACTGCTGACATGTTTGAGTCTTTTGAATGTGCATTTGATGCAGGCTCTTGTGGTCATAATGAGTTTGGTGTGAAGTTTTGTTGTGAATTAACTGAAGCTTGGAATTAGCTGCATAAATAAAGGTATGTGTAGAGATGGTGGTAAAGTTTTAAAATATCCTATCGTAAACGATCTCTCTCGTCGCACCACCGTCTGACATCAGCCTTTATCCCTCTCGGAGGCTTAATTAGCCTGATAAAGGACCTGGTGTGTATAATCATATACTTTCTTTTATAACTGAACATTCTGTCACTCATTTGATCTGCAGTGAAATGGCTTTAAAACTGTGAAAAAATGCTTTCATGGCATGGTAACCATTTTTCAATGAATTCTCTTCTGCAGACATATTCAACCCAATAGCATTCATGTGAATACTCAATCTCTACTCTTGTGACCTCTGAGAGTTTAAGCTTTCTAGATGTTTTGCGATAGTGCAGAGGAGCAGTGAAGGAGGATGGAAGAACATGGCAGTTCTGTAGACAACACGCAGACTCGAGGCTAAACTTCACACTGAAAACTGAACATAACACAGTGTTAGAAAGAACCGTAAATGCAAACCATGATGTTGTTCAAAATCGTGACTCTTGGATTAATATACCTACCAAAAAACATTTGTAGTTGGTGCATAATGTGTCCATGGATTTTACTTTTCTCATAATGAGGATAAAAATTAATATACATAACATATGTTCACATAATGTACAGTATCTAAGGCTAAGGCAGTATCTAAGGCTGCCAACAAGTCTTTTTTTCACAATTTTTAAACACATTTTACCTTCACCAGTTCAATTTAAAAAGTCCTATGGCATGACAAATGGACTTTAAAAGTACAAGTAGTTTCTTACTTAATCTTATAAAAGCTGTATGCATAATAATTATGAAGTAACTATCAAAGTGCTGTTTGAAATAATTTTATGAAAGAGACCAGCAAATCACACCGCAGAACTTGTCAAATTCCAAAAGTATTTCATGTGAACAAAATAAAATAAAATGTTGTACGTCTACACAAATGTTATTGAAAGCAGTAAGGTACATTTAACAATTATAGTCCTAATAATTATAAGTTAAACTAGTAAGTTAAAATTCAGCAAACATTGTGAAGGTAAAATAAAAGTATACTTCTGAACTGACTACAGTACACAAATTTTATATTATTTATAGGAAAATACCAAGTTAGAATTGTAACAATTATGGTCATACAATTATAATTAACCTCTTAACGACGGGTGGGTAAAAAATGACCACTTGCGTATTTATTTATGTTTAATGCATGTTTAAACTGTGGAATTGTAAACTAATATTGACATCCAATATATAATTTGAAAGATCTGAGTCTCAAGATTTGATATTTTAAAGAGATTTTGATCGCAAAGTTACAACAATATGATTTTATTAAACATGACAAGAGTGAAAAATCGAAAATGAAACCGGAAGTTCTGACATTTATTGTTTTCCAGCCAAAAACAGATGATCACAATCCTCAATTTCTGTATGTTTTTCATTGCAAGAGTCCAATAAATAAAATCCATTAGAGATTTTAGTCCAAAATTGTACAAATATGAAGAAATATTGATCAATCTGTCTTTGCTCATGTTTTATTTATGCAACACAAGTTATCATTCATGTCTGTTCTCTGCAAAATCTTGCACTCTATGTAGTGTTACAGTAGCAAAACAACCAATCATGAAATTTGGAAGGGTCATACAAACAAAATGAGCACTCCCGCAAAATTGTCTGTGCAGTTGTGATTGGGTAGTCATTCAAAATAGCGAAACAGGACAGTCAACATGAGTGATGTAAAGATAACCGGCCCTGGTTACCCCGCTCCGAACGGGACTCTAACAGGCATCTCCGGTGTGGGAGGCGGGTGCGCTAACAAGGAGGCTAAAGCCTACAGCCTCTAGTGTCAGTCGCTAGTGCACCTCTTGAGGTTAGGAGAGTGAGGTTTACATATTGCACAGCTAACTACCAGCTGGCTCCTGTTACACTCACCCCCCCAAATCTCACTCCCATCTGGGTTACAGCACCATTGTAACCAGCCCTTCTCTCCCCGTTCCGAACGGGACTCAAATCGGCATCTATGGTGTGGGAGGTTGGTGCTCTAACAAGAAGGCTAAAGCCTCTAGTGTCAGTTGCTACTGCACCTCTTGAGGTCAGGAGAGTGAGGTTTACACACTGCACAGCTATCTACCAGCTGGCTCCCATTACACATGTTTGTCTCTGGATAAAGCCGGCCAAAGAAAAGCTAGATAACTTTTGACTGATGGGTCGTTGAGCTAATGAGAAGATGAAAACAATGATATGAGGGTTGTATATATCCCTCATGCCGATTCACGATGGTTCGGAGTGGAAAGCCGTGGTCTGTGTTTGTTTGTGTTTGCGCATTTATGCACAGTGTGCAGTTCTAGCATGTTACTGTCATACTGTCGACAACGAACTTGGCTTTTGGACCTGCGATCTGATCCACCCTCCCCGGCTTCGCTCACCACAAGTTACATTTATGCATTTGGCAGACACTTTTATTCAAAGTGAATTACAGTGCACTTATTACAGGAGCAAACTGGAGTTAAGTGCCTTGCTCAAGGACACAATGGTGGTGGCTGTGGGGATCAAACCAGCGACCTTCTGACTAACAGTTATGCGCTTTAACCCACTATGCCGCCACCACCACCACCACCACCACTCAGACCCCGGAGCACACGCGCTCCCAACGCATTGACTTAAATCATCTTTTCCCTACTGCTTTTCATTCAATTTGCATTGGGAGCAAGTGTGCTCCAGGCTTCACTGATGGTGATCAAAGACACGGAGAAACAGGCTCTCCGCCTTGAGGCTTCACCCTGGGTGAAAAGAAAAAGCAAGTTAATTTACATTTGTATGGGGTCAAAATTAACAGGAACATCTTTATTGGATGTAAAAGTTTATTTCCATTGCAACTTCTCAAATTGCAAATGTTCTTTTCACATGGTTTATTAAAGGCATAAATATATGGAATGCATTATAATATATCCCCCAAATAATAATAAAAAACTATATGTCTTCATGCATATTTTGGTTTGTGTGGTATTTTTTACATTGAAATATAAACAAATTGTGTGTTTTGAACCACTTTGATAATTGAGTTACACAAGTGGCCTTTTTTGGAAGTAAACTTACGTAAATCATTATGAAACAAAGAATTTGTCATCGATTTCAAATTTATGTCAGACATGTAGCTTTGTATCATGTGTTTTGGGGCACTGCACATAGTCTTGCATATTAAATATACATATTATAAATAACATTACTTGGGTATGTCATTTTCAAGCACATGCACAAAGAGAAGCCGGATGTTGAGGTTAATATGTTAGTACTTACAAGCTGTCTACACACATTTTTATAGGGAGTCTATGAAAATAACAGTGTAAAGTTTTAACAATAATATTCCTAATAATTACAAAAGGTGTTAGCAACAGGAAAGAACAGATATAGTAAATTTTCAATCAAGGGATCAGAGGATTGCATCATAGTCCTATAAACAGTATCATTTAACATACTGTATACCACAATTGCTTACAGTGGCTCAATGCAAAATTGCAAAACACTTGTCATTTCATGCGAGTTCACACATACTCATACAGAAAAGTTTCAAAGCTTGAGGAACACGGTGTCCACTTGATGACAAATGCCTGCTGTGGCTCTGATGCCTAAAAAATCCTTACTCTCCTGAGCTTCCTAAAAGCACTCTGAAGAAAAATATATACTCTCGTCTGGATAATGAAGCAGAAAAAGTTAAGCAATTAGTTTAGACAAGATAGTGACTGATAACTCAAACCAAGTGTTCTGATGAAACTCAACATCATATTGTATTCTACATATTTATGAGGCACCATGGTTTTCATGTGCCATTCACGATGACTGGCTATTAAACCTGTAAAAGTGTCTAAGAACGGCTAAAGATTGTAGTTGTTCCAGTAGCTTTTCTGGTGGATCTGTATACATTTTCCCTATAGGATTAAATGAGATCAATACAAGCAGTTAAATTAACTGACAGAAGTAACTCAGCACTTCAAGATACTGGCATTTAAACGTGTCGTATTCCATCGACATGTCATGGTTAGGACTCAATTAGAAGATAAATCTTTATACAACTACTGATCCTATGAGGTTGAAAATGACTAACAGCTGGTGTATACCGACCTCTGGTGACGAGGTGAAATTGACAGTGAATCACTTGAAGTATGCAGCATTAAAATAAGGACTGCCTGCAGTCTGATGGAGGAAATATCCATTACATATTGACATTTCCAAAACGCAAGCAGATGTTAAGCCCTCTGTTACGACCTCTTATTTTGGTCTAGGGTTAGAGGTAACATTGAGATCGAAAATTGGAGTGATGGAGGTGACGAGACAATGTCACCACCGTTGACAAGATAATGATAAAGATGAACAAGCAAATAGAGATGTAGATATAAATAAATGGAATATATTTATTCCAATTGTACAAGTAATTAGCCCAAGAGAAACGGGACCCAATTACCAAAGAAAAGGAACAAAAAAAAAAAACAGATCTAACCGAATGATTAATCCTCTAACCTAACATAAAAATAAACCGAGAAAACAAGTCTTCAGCGTCAAACGCCGTAACTTACCTACTCCATCTATAAATAGATACAAAACTTAAGAGGATGGCGTTCACTTTCTTACCTGGGGTGTCGAACATCGTTACCTAATGTTGTACGGTGTATGTCACGTGACATCTTCCCGGTCCACATTTCTCTTGGGAAGAGTACATGCCACTGTTATCAAAAAGGCTAACATACAGGGAGTAGTCATACAACGTCCCCCCCACACGAAAATGGAAAAACAAAAGTGGTAGGGATTTAAGAACGTCAAAGAACAAACAATAGTGATAAGCGCAACCCAACAGAGAAACAAGACAGAGAAGCCAAGAGAGATCTGCTTGCGTTCAATTTGAGAGGCCTTTAAACGCTGACTGGAAAACTTGATTGGCAGCGGAGGAGTTGACGGCATACCGCTTAATGAAGATTGACATCTTCTGGAACCAATAGGAATTCAGAGAGGTAATGAACCCAAGAAACTGACAGGGATTGAGAGAGAGAAAAAAACAGAGTCACACCCACAGGAATGTAACAACATCATAGGAATTCCTTTTGTATAGAGTTAGATATAGAGTTATTTACAACTGAAATGGACATGAACTTTCAACATTAAGATTTTATGTAAAAATTGATCTATACTGTATTTTTTATTAGAGAAGGTGTTAGATTTTAGGTGCTGTGACTGGTCACTATTTGCATTGCCGTTTAGATTTTTTTGGGCCGTTTTTATAGTAAATATTCATCCAGGGAAACAAATGAATTGACAAAAGTCCATGTAGTCTCTCAATTTATGTTCATAAATACGGCATATATAATAATACAAGAATTAGAAAAGTGTTGTTTAAAGTTATGCCATTATTAATTAGTTTAAGTAGGTTAGGTAACAGGTAATTGTTTTACATACAGTATGGCATGGGCTGCTTGAATGTCAACTATCCACATATTGCTGTTTGAGCTCTTTATTTACATAAGAGAAATTTATTTACAGACAAAATATCACAAAAAAAAGTACAACTTATCCAAACCATATTTCAAGTAATCGCACGGCTCTTTGTCAAACATCATTATAGAATGCAAAAAAAAAATACAAAATGTTTTGTGTAATGTGGTGTCGAATACCATAAAAATTAAACTAAAAATCATATCAAACAGTATAAAAAAAATATACAATAACAGATGCTTTGTTGTTATCCAGTTTAAGACACAACGCTATCTATTTAAAAAAAAAAAAAAAAAAGTATAAAATAAGACATATGCATCCAACACAACACAAGCCTTGCATTCATTGGAAAAGTGCGCTTGCCCAAAAATATTTTAAATCCCAGAGAGTAAGATACCAATTTTCCTGTGAGACGCCTGGCACCCAAAGTTCACAAAAGCATGCATTTAAAAAACGCACAAATAATTGACATTTTCTTCTGTTTAATACACAGTGGGTTCGTCCGGATACAACAGATCAACTTCAGTGCATAGCATTGGTTTTCACTGTTCACAAAACCATATAAGCCTTTTGAATTAATGCAATGAAGGCAGCTAAGACTTTGTTCACTCTGTGGTGGTAAACTAAAGATCCCAGTGTCAGGTGGCAGAGGAGTGTTCTGACATATCTGAGGCTGTGGGTGGTGCCGGAGAGAGACAGGGGTAAGGCCGGGGCTGGTCCAGATTCACATATGTGATCTGGAGATTGATATAATGCTCCCCTTCAAGGCTGGAGTGGATCTGTTGAATGGCTTGCACAAGTATGGAGAACCCTGGTCTCCTCTCAGGCTCTGGATGCCAGCACTGCACCAGGATGGACCACCTACAAAGCAAAATGTGTGTTATTATCATTAATGAAACCTAAAACGAAAACTAAATGAAGACATTTTCATTATCTGAAATAAATCCTAACATGTCCACAACTTGTTTTTAGATAACACAGTATTTTATAAAATGTGAAATAACCCGCCTTCATAAACATTAAATTGCCACTAGATGGCGATAACATTTCATGACCTTGAGAAATGGAAACATATTGGAATGATACATCATATATAAAATATAACTTTGGCAACCCAATAATACTAAAATTAAAACTAAAATAAAATGTAAATATACTGAAAAACTAAACTGTAACACGTTACAATAAGGTTCTATTCATGAACATTAGTTAAAGCTTTAGGTATTATGAACAAACAATTAACAATATATATTTTACAGCATTTATAAAAATATTGTAATATTAGTTAATACAAATACAACTGTTTATTGTTAGTTCATAGTGTATTAACTGTTAACAAATTCAACTTTAGATTTTATGTATTGTATTATTATCTGTTCTAATTAACATCAACTATGATAAAAAAAAGAAGCTTAATAAGTATTGTTCATTATTAGTTCATGTTAACCAATATTGTTAATTAATGTTAACAAATGAAACCATATTGTAAAGTGCTACCAACTAAACTGAAACAAAAAAAAAATCAACAAAATTGAAAGGACAAATTGAAAATAACATATTTTAGATTTTTGTATTTCTATAAAAAATAAACTATATTAAATTAAATTAAACAAATTTCATAATCCATAATGCTATATTATTCTTCTACAGAGTTTTCGCATTTGTTGCCAAGTTATCACAAATAGTAAATTCAAAATTTATACAATGATGATGTAACTAGAGCAGATATGAAAAGAATCATACAGGGAATCTAAACAGAATTGTGGCTGGCGCAGTCTACGGCCTTGTATCAGATATGGAGTAATGTCATAAGGGTCCACATCAGGATATGGACTGGCCCCTCTAGTCATCATCTCCCACATCAGTACTCCAAACGACCACTAGAGGGAACAAAATACACAGTGTACAATATAGTCTGCATTTTGTTTACATGTATGTATATGGCATTATACCTCATTTTTATAATATATTCATAAATATTTATTCTCATTTTCTGCTTATGATATGCAAGTGTGGCAATTATAACCAAAACTATTATATTATATTATCCTGACAAATTCAAGTGATTTCATAAGCATGATGTTTTTTACTTACCACATCTGATTTGGTAGAGAATTTTTGAGTCTGCAGGCTTTCTAATGCCATCCATTTGATTGGCAGCTTTGCTTTCTTACTATCTTGGATGCTATAGTATTCCTTATCATAAACATCACGTGCCATGCCAAAATCAGCCACCTTCACTGTAAATGATTCATCCAACCTAGGAACAGGTTTTATTATATTTGTTAGATCCTTATTTGTGTATATTCATTGCACTTCTATTCGAATACAAAAAGACTATTGATATATGGTAAATATCAATAGACTTTATAATATATATGGTATATGATATAACTATAAGAAAAGTCTGTTGATATATTGTTTCATATTTTTTTTAATAAATTATGATAATGAAGGTTATAACACATCTATCCATATTGATAAATTAACAACAGATGGATTTGCTACTTACATGCAGTTACGTGCAGCAAGGTCTCGGTGTACAAACTTTTTGTTTGCAAGATATTCCATTCCTTTGGCAACTTGAAGACCAAAGCCAATCAGGTCTTTCATTGTGGGATTCTGAACATAAAGGACAGCTGTTACGTTACAGTATAGTTAATGACTGAATAGCAGGGGGCCTGAGTAGCTCAGCGAGTATTGACACTGACTACCACCTCAGGAGTCGCAAGTTCGAATCCAGTGCGTGCTGAGTGACTCTAGCCAGGTCTCCTAACCAACCAAATTGGCCCAGTTGCTAGGGAGGGTAGAGTCACATGGGGTAACCTCCTCGTGGTCGCTATAATGTGGTTCTCGCTCTCTGTGGGGCGCGTGGTGAGTTTTGCGTGAATGCTGCGGAGAATAGCGTGAAGCCTCCACATGCGCTATGTCTCTGCGGTAACGCACTCAACAAGCCACAAGATAAGATGAGTGGATTGACAGTCTCAGATGCGGAGGCAACTGAAATTCGTCCTCCGCCACACATTGAGTCGAGTCACTATGCCACCACAAGGACTTAGAGCGCATTGGGAATTGGGCATTCCAAATTGGGGAGAAAATGGGAGGAAAAAAATTTGACTGCATAGCACACAATACCAATTAACTGAGATGTGCTTATGAAAAGAAATGAAGTGAGGTTATCAGAGGATTGGCAGAAGCGTATTTATGAAAATAAATAAGCAGAAAACAAATTTTTCGAAGTAACATTTTAGACTGTATGAAAGATGTTCTGACAGGTGGTCAAAAACATTGTCCACTTCAATTTATTCCACTGATTAAAACTGCAGTATAATTAAATGGTCTGAAAAAGGCATGAAATGCCTTGTTACCCTCTGCTCAGAGCGGATGAAATGTCTGAGGTCTCCATGCTTCATGTAAGGCAGAACCACCAGAGGAAGCCCATCACTTGGAAGAAGAATGCCCAGAAGAGATAAAACATGAGGGTGGTGGAAGGCCTTCATAAGGATCCCTTCCCTCAAAAACTGCTCCACCTCTTCCAGATCAGTGATCCCTTTTAAGAAAAATAAATAAATAATAAAGGCATTTTTTTCTGTTATCTTTAATTGTCTATTGGTGAAAAAATCTATGAAAGAAACAATCCACCCCAAAACACTGTAATGTCAACATGTTATCATGAGTATCTTCAGCTCACTAAAAACAGTGTGAGATCACTCACTGTTCAATGACTTGACTGCACAGTGGATCGCTTTGTCTTCATTATTGGTAAGATAGCCGTGACACACTGTGCCAAAATGACCTGAGAAATATTTGAGATTAGATTGTAAAATAGAACTACACAACAATTGGATGTATATCTAAAAAGAGAGCAATTTAGACAAGAATGCAACAAATCTAGATGAATGGGGGGGATCGTCTTAAGAAGTCAACCTTTGCCAATGATCTGATCCTGCTGAATTTTGAGCTTCGTAGGTGGGATCAAAACATCCTTCACCTCCTCCAACAAGCTGGGCCGGAGGGTGGACATAGAGAACGTCTGAGTGGGCATCAGAGGAACTGCTGCAGAGTCCATAGACCCAGCACACAGCACACTAGAGAATGTCGTGCTTGCGCCTTGGATTGGAGAAACTGATAGACCTACAGGATGCATCATTTTTGTTTAATGAAGACTGAATGCTGTTTGACTGCAAATCTGCAAAAGCACAAAATGCTCTGTGTACTCTTTTTATGCCACTAGCGTCACCAAACGGAATTGCAAAAACAATTATTGTTTTCAGAATAAGACATTGTTGCAGCGCTTGGCTGGTTGGGATGTTCAAACCAACTTTTTTGGTGAAAGCAACTTAAATTAATTTAAAGGTCAATTTCACTGACTGTATCATTGCTTTCACAAAAACAGATGTCAGGTTGTCTTACCTCTTCTGTAGTCACCATCAGGTGATCTGTCATAATGCTCCCCCACAGTGTGAGTTGAACGCATGGATAGCCGAGCCTCAGCAGTGGAAGCTGTCAACCAAATAAAGCCCTTTAACAATGCAATGCAACCAACACTGTGCAAAATTTGAGAAGGCTTTCAAACAAATCTATAATATAACAATTAAACAGCATGGATTTGATAGAGATACATGCTGAATTAAAAACAGAAATACCAGCAATCACAGCCATTAATTTGTCTAGACATCCACACTTTAAAATAGATATTAATTACTGGTCAAATTAATTTAGGATAACAATGCATTCTATATGTTTTTCGAGGGCAGAATACTGGTTTACCTTTCTTCCTCTTATGCTTTTGTGCCATGGCTACATAGGCCAGAACTGCCCCCAAACCAACTGCAGATACGATTCCCAGCACAATTCCCACATTGGCATTATTGTTTGCAATTACCACCAAGCCAATGTCATAAACTTCCCCATTCACCAACACCTGAGGAAAACAGAGTCAAAGTGATGCAGCGTGTTACTTTAACACATTTAATGTTTAAATCTTGCGACTCTAGTTTTGAAACAGTGAGTTTTTTAGCATTTATTCTTCCATTATAAGTGCATACTTTAATTAACAGCATGTCACAAATGCTGTCAATTACTTCTATTGAGTGTGGAATATTGCATTAAATAGATTGGAACAGATAACTTGAGAATATCAAAGACTAATAAAATTAATTACACTTTCCTCACCTTCACTGGTGCCCCCTTTCTGGGGATGGTCAGATTTTTGGGGATCCTGCAGGTGATCTCATTTTCCAAAACTGTAGTTTTGCAATTTACACCATTAACGGTAATGATGATATCCATGCAACCAAACACTAGGCCTAATCTTTTGTGCTGAAATAAAAAAAACAATGTGATTAGGTTATAATATACTGTATTAAATTTAGATGTCTAATGATTTGAAAGCTATTGTAATTACAAATGATTACTTTGGACTTAGATATATGTAGTTTGAGGAAATTACATTAAATAGGCCCGGTAACAGATTTAAGAAATAATGTACAAGAGGCTGTGCTATATTGTGAATATAGTCAATGTTAAAGGGTGCTGTTATAGGCACACTGCACCACCAAAATTATATTTACCAAACAGCCTGGTCTTAAGGAGATTCTTGTTTTTTTTTAATGCTACACTTAATGCTACACACTGTAATAATGATAGGGATACTAATAGTCATTAAAGCATTATTTTATTAACCAAATTCCATACTTTTGCTCAAGGATATAGTCCCTGACATGTAAACTAATGTTAATAGTTGGCCTCTAAGGGTGCTTTACAGTGGTATAAATAAAAGGTTGGTGAACAGGTGTTTCATGTTACAGCTATTACTATATATTTTGTATTTTAAAAATGACTGGAATACTGTATTGACCAATCAGCATCCAGGATGAGAACTGTCAGTTTTATAAGAAGAAATAATATGCAACCAAAGACACGCACATGTACTGAGATTTTGTCCTGTCCTGAGCTGAGTTCAAGCACATGGCCTTCCATTTCAAATGGGATGGGCTCGGCATTAGCATGACAGGTGAAAGTTTGAGGCAGGAGTTCTTTTGCGCCATCCAGATCTACAGAGAGGATTCCATGCGACTCCTCACATATTGGGCTTGTACACTCCATCTGTGTGGGATTCCCTTGACCACTACACACCTAAGATGTAAGACAATATCCAAGTGACAGCACATCACTAAACATGGCTGTTCAAATTACAAACATTTATTGAAAAGAAGAAAGAGTCTTACGATTTGCACAGGTCTTGTGTTGTTGCCTCTGAAATTAATTATGGCTTGGGAAACAGAGTCTAAATTCTGACCGATGATGGTAATTTTTGATCCTCTTCATTGTAGCAGGTCCCCAAAAAATGCAAAGAACAATTTAATCAGCATTCACATCATATTGCATTAATGTTTAAATGTATTATTCTGAATTCAGAAGTTAAATCTGCCATGAAATGGTTTGATGAATGCAAATTTCTAAGCTTTAATCTTTATGCCACAGCTTAGCAAGCTATTACTTGGTATTGCTAGTCAGTCCCAGGTTGTATTTCTGGACCGGGACAGTCTCTTTCTAGAGAGCATTTTAATTAAACAAAAAATCATATGCAGCCCTAAGTGAGTGATAAATACTTACAAATTACTTTCAAATTACTTTAAATTTACAATCAGATTTTCATTTTAAAATGCACACATCTGATAAAAGTTTATTTTGTAAACTTAGGAGTACACTCACATATAGTATATGGCTTAAAAACTAAAAGACATGGACTAAAAAAAACATTGATTTTGATTTCATGGGGTCTGTAGTCTGTCATGATTTTATGTGTCTCACAAGATAATCAAAAATGTTCAATTTGATGATAAAAATGTCAACCAATAGTCTTTTCAATTATCACTTCAATTAACACCATTTGTTACAAAGTGCAGTTGGGCAATGGAATGCAAACCAGTTTGAATTTATGCAGTCTTATTTCCACTTGTAGAGGATCATATTATACTATAGCACTGTGAAAGATCAATATCAATTGTGGAAAGAGCAAAACGCAAAGTTTTGACTCACCTTCTGAAACCACAACTGGGTTTCACCCCCGTCACCTCAGGATTCACCATGTATCTAAACATTTTTGCAGCTGAAATAGTTGATTCATCAATTTCAACCTTCACATCTACTTCTGTAATATTCCCCACACCTTCAGACCTGCAAACTATAAAACTCCCATTGCTGGAGATGCTATGGAGAAATTACAGGAAGGAAAAAAGTCAGAACACAATAGTTAATGAAGCACTTCATTGGCATTTCTAATATATTTCTAGGCCATGACTAAGCTGTTAAACACAGAATTTCGTAACCTGGCACAATAACCTTTCAACAGGGCAGATTCTGTCTCCAAGCTTGACCGTTCTGCTTCCACCAGCATCCAGGTGTTTTCCAGACAGCGTGATCAGGGTTCCTCCAATCTTAGGGCCATAGTCTGGACTGATATCTGTGATTTCTGGGGTCTGATTGGAGATATGAAGCATGAAAGTGCTATATCAGTTCAAAGCTGCATAATCGTCTCACCCTGCAGTTCTCGCCTGGTTACTGAAGCTAAGCAGGCTTCAGTACCTGGATGGGAGACCTCCTGAGGAAAACTAAGGTTGCTACTGGAAAAGGTGTTAATAAGGCCAGCAAGGAGAGCTCATCCTGCGGTCTACGTTGGTCCTAAAGCCTCAGTGTATTGATGGGGACACTATACTGTAAAAAGGCTTCGGATGAGATGTTAAACCAAGGTCCTGACTCTCTGTGGTCATTAAAAATCCCAGGGCACTTCTCATATTAGGCCTCCTAATAATCCCCATTTATAAATTGACTCTATCACTCTACTCTTTCCTCTCCACTGCTAGCTGGTGTGTGGTGAGTGTACTGGCTACTACACATTGTTGGTGTTTGAGGAGAATCCCCTGTTCACTATGTAAAGCATTTTGAGTGTAGTATCAGGAAAGCGCTATGTAAATGTAACATTAATCCAATAGTTCATTCATTTATGCAATGGTATTTACATTTTTTACTCCCATTTTATTTAATTTCTCTAAAAGTATTTATCAAGAGTTTTTACATGGCTCTCCAGAATACTTTATTTTGATTAGACAATCACCGAATTCTGTGGCCAAATATACATGCCTGCTAAACTGTATACTTAACCATAAATATGCCAAGCAACTGTTACATAACACAGCAGTGTTAGTTTCATGTCTTTTGTAAAATATCCCTCACCAAAACCCAACATTTATTTATAATCACACTACAAGTCAAATTACATAATTTGACCATAATTTAAAAAAAAACATCACAGTGATGAATAACCTCTGAGGTTAACAAGACTTCAAGTTAATGAGAAGGTAGAGAATGTTTCAATCAATACCACAAAGCTGAATCCATGTATGCTGGTATTTCCAGAGATGGAGTATCCATTGTCCACTCTATTTTCATCTACTTGCACTGTTATATCCACACTGTGGTTCAGTTCTGACCCATCACCTTCAATCGAACACACAACCCTTACAGAAAGATGAAAAATTATATTCATCAGTGCATGTGCCGGTATACTGTATGTGTTTATGTTAGGATAGAATTCCATATGACATCTAAACTGAACAGTATCTGAAAACATAAAAATATTTAAAACATGTGTTTGAGTGTGTTACTCACTGGGAGCTACTGCTCTTCTCTGGTATAACAATACAGGTTTTGTTTCCCACTTCAACCTGGTGGGATGTCTGGGTGATAGCAGTTCTTGAGGCTGATTGAAAGTCAAAGCCACACAATGTGAGTTCACTCTTGCCATTTGAGGGCACCGTACTGGGGAAAAACTAAAAGAAAACACAATTCTAACTATGAGAATTACAGTATATAACAACTCAGTTATTTCTTTCAGACAGCAATGAGATTACTTTGGGTAATCGGTCCTGCTTCCAAAACCCCTGTAACCTCACATCTATCTCCTCTATAGAGTTTCATAAGAGATCTAAATGATGTCCCAAACTGTGTTCAGATTTGCAATGATACCAAAGCATGCCAAAAAAAAAAGTCAAAATTTCAATATGAACTCTAATATTTCTCATAAATTCTTCCAAGACAAAATAATGCTTATCAGTCATTTTTCTACACATTTATTTCTATTTTTATTTTGCTTAAGGAATTTATTACAAACATCTGAGACGATATTGTGTATTGACACTGTCCAAATTATGCCAAACACTCTCTTTTTTGCAATTCTATATGGTGATGCTGGTGGTGCATAAAAAATACACTTCACCTTTATGTCTCCAGATATATGAAAGAGCACTCTTTGAGCATTTCATTGCTGTGCCTACATATTTCTCATAAGATCTTTGTTATGAATATGTTTTCCCTTGAGCTACAAATTTCAAGTATGCAACACTAAATAGAGGTGACAATTCCCCGAAAGACTAGTTTCACTAGGTCAATGAAGCATTAAATTACTGCCTAATAATCATTATATTCCAAAGGCTATGTGTTACCTGGGTGATAACAGGAGGGCAGGAGTTGCTACTCCACTGTTTCTCACACTTAAGCTCTTGGGAACAGACTCCACCACACCAACCACATCCCATAAACTTGGGGGCCGCAAGGCACACAGAACAGTTGAGGAAATGGGCACAACCTGGACCTCTGGGAGACACATTCACGAGCTGTATATATGAGCATAGAGAGAGATGGTTGTAAAGACACTTCAGTAAACACTGAAAAATGTATAAGCATTAAAAAAAGTTTTTAAGTATGAAACCTTAAGCTCACTGTTGATGGTGAATAACGCTTTAAACTATATAAAATGAATGTGCATACACTGGTGTAATGTAAATTTTGCCGATGTACATGCCTTATTTCCAACGACAAAGAGCAGAGACTCTGAAGAACGAACAGCAGCTATGCGTGACACTTTCTGCTTGTCTTCCACAAGAGAGAAGTTGGCAAACACTACAGGGATTGACTTGCTTAAAATAACCTGAATAAGGAAGAAAATTTATCTTTTGTTATGCCACAATTCTTGAGCAATGAGTCAATACCACACATTTGCCAACAGGACACTTAGTCACAACTACCAGAAAACTAATATTATACTATTGACTAATATTATCCAATATCTTGGGGCGAATGTATACTAATATGCCACTAAAAAGGGCTCAAGAGTGATGCATTCGAAACCTGCAAGAGTCTTCCATTATCTGTGCCGATGTGTGCCACAGTTTTCATCTCAATGGTAGTGACCAGAATAGAAGTGAAAAGCACATCTTTAATCTGTCCATTGAAGAAGTCCACTCTGTAGTAAGGCTTGGATACCATCGTAGGGTGAGCCAGGCATGCCAAATTCTCTGGATTCTAAACAAAACAGAACAATAATTTGCAGATTACATACATGTTTGCTCAAATGTTATTTATTGTATTTTTAATGCATGGATTTAATTTTTTTCTGCTCAGCAAAACTCATAATAATGAAATCACAGCAAGGCCCTTGATAGAAAATGTTTGACCAAATTAAAATGAAATGCCACAAATGCTAAAATGCAAACATCACACTCAGCACTTACATACTAAGAGTACTTATTTCCTAAATATACACTGCAAGTGTACTGCCCATATGCAAAGGTCAGTGGACTCTTATCTTAAAATCCCACCATTTCATTTTCACTTGATTGGTAAAGACTTCACAAAAAGATGACATTTTTCCATTTGTTAACATTCAATTTAACAAAAATTCTCTCATCATTTACTCACTCTCATGCCATTCCAGATGCATATGACTTTATTACTAGTGCAGAACACAAAAAAATATTTTTAAAAGAATATCTCAACTCAGTGGTTCCATACAATGCAAGTGAATGGTGACCAAAAACTTTGAAGCTCCAAAAAAACTGGTATCATAAAAGTAATATATATGTAATACATATGATTCCAGTGGTTTAATCCATCATGTCTTCTAAATATAAATGCTTTTTGGATCTTCAAAGTTTTGGTCATCATTCACGTGCATTGTGCACAGAGCTGAGATATTCTTCCAAAAATATTTGTTTATGTCATGCAGAAGAAAATTATGCACAACTGGGATGCTTTTCATTTATTGTCCATTGTTGTTTTAACTATTGCGTTAACTGATGTTAACAAATACAAACATATTGTAAAGTGTTACCACTTTATCAAAAACAAATTTTACCTATTGCCCATTCCCTGTGCCAGTTTAGTTATGAAATTAAATAAATGCAATGTTTACATAACATTTTCCCACTTAAAATCCTGTAGATCACTGGGGGATTTGTTTCCACCACAGTGACAAACAAAATCGCATCCAACTCAACAGCAACCCGGAGAAAAGGAAGCAACTTGTAAAAAGAAGGCTGTAGACACCATCTGGCAGTAATAAATGATTTCCTGCCCCTAGAGCCAATAGACCCAGCTTGAACCCTTGCACCAAATTAGGGTTTGTGCAAAGTACATTCTGCCATTGGTTGCAAACTCTCAATAAGTAGAAGTCAAATTTAATCTATCAAGCTAGGATTTCAACCGTGGCACCTGGAAGCTCGTCTACAGTGATCAGCTTTGGGCAAACAGTATGTTAAGCCTTTCACTGCTGTAAGAACTAATCTCTTCATCCTTGTTAAGACTTTAAGAATTTTCCATCCCAAGTTCTGCAAGACCATTAAAATGTCCAAGTTATGGATGATCACTTGTCACATACACTAAAACAACAAATAATTTAAAGAAAATATTTTGCACATCTGATATAATTGCTAGAAGGCATGAACTAAATGAAATATTCAAGAAGTATTGTATAGCATGGAATGATTATGTACAATCAACATGTAAATAATATAAAGTACATGCACTTTTTTTTATAACCCTACATATTTACAGAACACTGGCTTCACACATCACCTCCTTTTATATTAGACATCCCTTTCCTGTATCTCTGTTTTAAAAACACACCGTTGACGTCATATTCCACCATGGAATGATTGATTTATCATCTCTGGCTGCACATTGCCTTTTAAAATCTGTGAGATAAAGCAGAAAACTCTAATAGCAGATAGGTATTTTATGACGTATGTTATTCATGTTTGAGCGTGTGGCTACTGGTATCTGCGTAACAGAAAGTGACTACATTAATTCAAAAATGCAACCGAGACTTCCAAACTGCAAGCAATAACAGTGCATGACAAGACCTGGCTCTCACAGCTCACAAAACTCTCCCAGCTCCACTTGTGTGTTTAAACAAATATCAGAAATATGTGAGTCATTTCCATGAACTGGCTAAAATTTCAAGCACTATTATTCTGTTATGGTCCACTCCTTTTAAGGTACAGTTTGTGTAATATTAAATACACTGATTAAACCCTTTCACTAAAAGGAGATGGGGGGAAAAGTATTTTATAAGACATATGAAGTGAGAAACATGCAAACAATTAGCATTTTCAGGAGGGACAAAATTAATTCATATTGTCTCTACTAAATATACAAAATACAATGTAAAAACAGTCAAAACGTGCCCAAAACCCATCTATAAATGTAAAGAGATGGATGGAATCACTGTGATAGATTGGAATAATATGCTTTTCAAATGACTACTTTCTTGGAGAGGAATATGAACTCACCTCATGAGGGCACATTTCATAGGGTTGGAAATGGCATAGTCCCCGTGAGAGCTGCTCTGTCCCATCTGAACAGCAGGACTCTACCCCCTTTTCAATGGCAATGTTCACATAGTCCATTGGAAACGCACACAAGGCAGACTGGCTGGTAGGTGTGCCATCTTTATCTGTTTTAGCAAACACCCCATACAAGATCGGGCTATCCATCTTCTCCCCTAGTTCATCTGCCAGCTCCTTGCCTGCTGTGCTAAAGTGGGCAGCTTGAACTGAGTTGTACACAACATCCCTAAAGCTCCTTCTCCTTCGTTTGGGCTCAAAGCGGCACTCTAGAACTATCTCCCTGTACATCCAAGGCTCACTATCCTTGATCGGCATTCGCCCCAAATGGGTCTGCAACATGGAGTTCGGTTTCAGTGGGTTCTCCCACTGTACAGATAAAAAATACACATAATCTGCTGTGGAGAATGTATAGATGTAGTCAATGATAAATGTATCCTGGAATTTGGGAAGAACTGTCAAACCCTTCACTTGGCTGTCAAAACCGTTCTCTGTGGCAAGTAAGCGGCGAATTGAGAGGGATTTCTTGCCATAAGAATCAGCAATTGTGCTATTGATGGTAGCTGCGGTAAAAAAGTATGTTGAAAAACCATCTTTGACCACGCTGACCTTTGTACCCAGTGGACTAGCAACACAATCAGGACAATCCAAAGGTGAATTGGCCCTTTTATTGAAAAAACACTCTGGGTTAGAGAGTCTTTCACCTTTGTTAAGTTCAAGAGCAGTGCAGACTCCATATTGTGTGCTCCCACAGATGTAGAGGAAGTCCAGATGTTCCTGAGGCTCTAGAACAAGAACCTGGTTATCTGTATCAAGTGGTGTCCCTGGTACACTCTCAACATCACAGAGACAGGTCTGACAATCTGGACTGCCAACAGGGCCAGTTCGTAATTCCCATAGTTTTGTGAGCTGACTGTCCAAAGCTTCAATCACATTTTGAGAGGCCACGTAGACCTCGCCAAAATATTCACTCACTACTATGTTCTGTATGGCTTTTGTAGTAGAGAAAAAAGGAACTGAATAGGTAACAGAAAAATTCAAAGGTATTTGTGGCACTGTTGGACATGTGTTTAGGGCACATGTCAGATGTATCTGTAACCAGACACAACTTAACAAGGTCCTGGGGCTGAGGAACATCTCCACTCTTCTATGTGGCTTAAAGGAGTAGTCTCTGCTCCTTAACACATGCTGAACATAACCAGGGCCTCTGAAAGAAACCAGAAATTTATGTCATCATAAAGTAATTTTTGTTGCCATTCATTTACAGTAACCAGTCAGAGTACTTTCTGTAATGTCTACTCAATTTTATGGGTTTTCAGAGTTTCAACTCATCAACTCATTCAAATTTTAACAGTAAGTAAATTCAAACCTAACACTGCCACTTTGATTTTACATAAAACTTTAGGGCAGCAATTAAGCTTTAATTTATTTTTCAGTGGGTTGAAACTTTGAACAATGTGCATAAGTCACTTGTAAGAAAAGAAAAAATCTTTAAAAAAAAAAAAAAAACATTTTAAATGAATAATGTCCACCAAAATAGACTAGGTAGTTAACCTATTAAAGTAAACCTAATGGTTTAAGCCTCCACAGTGCTTGAAAAATAAATTAAACATAACTGTTTGAAGGCGGTCATAATTTCATATTTTGGCAGATATATGTTACCATGGTAAATGAGTAGATAGAATAAAAAGATGGAATGCCTGCGCAACGTCTGCACTTGAAAGAAAATGTAACACTTTCCAATATTGTTGCATATGTTAGCATTATTAATATAATGTATATATAACAACATATAGTAATACATGTTTAAAATAAAAAGTTGTACTTGTTAACATTAGTTAATGCACTATGAACTAACAAGAACTACGAACAATAGTATTTTTTATTAACTAACAAATTTATTTATTTATTTAACAAAGATTGCAACGAACAATTATGTAAAAAATATATTGTTAATTGTTCGTTCATGATAACTAAAACATTAACCAATGTTAAATGAATATTCCGGGTTCAATACAAGTTAAGCTCAATCGACAGCATTTGCGGCATAATATTGATTACCATGAAAATCTATCAAAATCAGCCCTCCTTTTCTTTAAAGGCACTTACAATGGAAGTGAATGGGTGCCAATTTTTATGTTAAAATCCTCAATGTTTCAAAAGTAGGCTATAGCAACTAGACATAAAGAATATGTGTGTAAAAACAATTCAGTGTCATAAAATCTCTTACTAACCTTTTCTATGTAAAGTTATAGCCAATTTTACAACTTTGTTGGCATGATGATGATCAATGTCAACAAACCCTAAAACCCCAAAATGACGAAATGTAAAAATTACAATTTAAACAACCTTACAGCTCAAATACACACGATTTAACAGAAGTAATGCAAGTGCTTTTATAAAATTATAAGATACACATTTCTGTGTTTAAACCTTCAAAAAATTGGCCAGTCATATTCATTGTATAAGTACCTCCCTGTAAAACCAATTTTTCCTATTTTTATTTTTTTTTATTTTTTTTAAGAAAAGGAGGAACAAGTCGAAATAATTTTTTGTGGTAATCAACAATATGCTGTCGATCGAGCTTAACTTGTATTGAACCCGGAATATTCCTTTAACAAATGGAACCTTATTGAAAGTGTTGCTGAAAATTCTTTCCACTGTAAATAATACATGTGCGTCAAAGTTCCTCCAGAACGACACTAATCAAACTTTAACCACAATTTACAAGAATCGATAAACTGAGCGCTGCTGTGTCAGTCAAGGTTTATGATAGCTTTGATTTTCCGGTTTGGCGACGTTTAGTGTGCAGCGATTTATCCTGTAAGAAAAGAAATTAAATAAAATGCGTAGTCATATATACGTGTACATGTTTACACCAAAGTCGAAGCATTTAAAGAGAAAGGTGTTAAAAATGTAGGCCCCTACATTTTAAATTGTGAATGCAGAATTTACCTTAAGTTCACCTGAGACGGTGGCCTTTTACCCTTTTATCTGAAGTCATAACTGAACGAGTGAACGTGAGCGCGACGAAATCCACGCGCAGGAGTTCGAATGTCAAACTGCATTTCAAAAACTAGTAGAAATGTAGATACTTGAAAACGAAAACTCACTAGATCCAGGCTTAACCGGTTCCTTCGTACGGGACAGTCTCGACATCTTGTACTTGCAGAGAGAAGGGTAACCAGTCACAGTACACGCCTAAAATACCTCATAAGGAAGTCATGTTGCACAATCCTTACCTGACATAATCTCCCTGTGGGTTGACATCAAAATTAGGGGTTGCACACTCCTTTGCTTGTAAAACAGCCTTTACGCTCATTTAGATGATGCCTACTAGCATCTGGATTTCACTGGCTTACCTGTGGCTTTCATTATGGCTAATAAAATTTTTGTTAAAGAAATGCAGGGACTTTAGTTCATAGGCTAAATTCTGTCCTGGAGGGAGGATAAAATAATGCCCTATGATGCAATTATGTTTTTTTCCCACACAAATGAATTACAAATATTCGTATCTACCAAGGTCTAATAAAACACTATTTTCACAGCTTATTCTATACTGTTTGAATTAGAGATAAAAATAGATTAAAAAAAGAAACATGAATAATAATTGCTTGTACCAAAAAACAATGTATTCATCATTATTGATCCACACTGTAAAAAAATGTGCTGCCAGGTATAGTAGTTAGCCTAAAAATGTACATCTTGTTGTAACATCTATATTAACTGGTTTTATTAAAAAATATGATTTGATATGACTGAATAAACCTGATTTAGATAAAGTAGAAATAGATCCTTAAGGCAACAATTGCACATTTCTACTTTTTGCAGTGTAAATAGCATCTGCTATAATTTGCCCCTGTTCGAAATCATTTTATTTACATTTCTTTTGTATTATTCATAAAGTATTTTTCTTTATATATTTACTCATTTGCTTGTTGAGTGGCAATTGGAGATGGATAAGGTCTCATACAAAGGAAATACAGTGGCACAGATCTCATTGTAAATTTTCGCAGTCATGCCACAATCTTTTAGACAATACATGAATAAGGAATATTTAAGATTTATTGAAATTGTTACATTATTAGTATCCCGAAGAATTATGGTGGCATATCAATCTTGGTATTATTAGTTTTACTGTAAATAATAGGATATGTGTTTACTTAAAAATCCATTTATAAACCGAAAATGACAAGTAAAAATTAAAAAAAAAATTATATTTCACAAATGTTTGCACACAGTACATTTTAATGGTAAAAATGTTTTTAGAAAAACTTACTTAAATTCATGACATAATATAAGTAAATTTAACTTAAACAATTCAGTAACTTTAACTTTTACAATGATACATGGTATTTAAATAAGTTTACATTTTTAATCATCTTTTCTTATGGTAAATGGTAAATTTACCATCATTTTCTTACACAGAACAACCTACTAAACAGTAACCTGCCTGGCTTCAAAAGCGGACACTATAAAGAGACTGCCCTGCTGTCAGTTACTGAAGCTCTCAGACTGACCAAAGCAGCATCTAAATCATCTGTACTCATCCTGCTGGATCTGTCTGCTGCTTTCGACACAGTAAACTACCAGATTCTCCAGTCAACCTTCACAACAAAGGGTATAAAAGGAACCACACTCCACTGGTTCAAGTCTTACCTCAAAGGTAAGGTGTCTTGGAGGGAAGATGTGTCTAAGTCTCACCAACTAGCTACCGGGGTGACTCAGGGTTCAGTGCTTGGACCACTCCTCTTCTCCATATACATGTCATCACAAGGATCGGTCATTCAGGCACATGGTTTTCCTATCACTGCTATGCTGATGACACACAACTCTAGCTCTCAGCCTGATGATCCAATGGTAGTGGCCCGGATCTCAGCCTGCCTAGCCATTTCATGTTGGATGAAAGATCATCACCTCCAACCCAACCTTGCTAAGACAGAACTGCTCGTGCTTCCAGCGAGCTCAGCAATTCATCACAACTTCACAATTCAGTTAGACTCGTCAACGATTACACAATCCAGGACAGCTATCTTGGAGTTGTGTCTGACAATCAGTTGAACTTCACAGACCACATCGCAAGGACTGCCTGATCGTGCAGATTTTCCTTGTACAACATTAGGAAGATCAGGCCCTTCCTATCGAAACATGCTACACAACTCCTCGTCCAAGCTCTTGTTCTTTCCAGGCTGGATTATTGCAATGCTCTTCTGACAGGCCTTCCATCATGTACTGTCAAATATTTGCAATTGATCCAGAATGCATCAGCGAGAGTGGTCTTCAACAACTCCAAGAGAGCACATGTCACGCCTCTCTTCATCAAATTGCACTGGCTTCCAATGGTTGCTTGCGTTAAGTTCAAGGCATTGATGCTTGCTTTACAAAACAACCACTAGCGCCGTACCCCACTATCTAAACCCACTACTTCAGACTTATGTGCCCTCCAGAAACCTGCCTTCTGCAGATGAATGGCGCCTCATGCTGCCATCTCATAAAGGCACAAAATCACTTCCGGACCTTTACCTTGACTGTTTCCCGCTGGTTGAATGACCTGCCTAATTCTACACGAGCGGCTGTGTCTTTAGCCTCTTTCAAAAAAAAGCTAAAGACATATCTTTTTCTTGAACAAACCTTCCCCATTCATACTAACGCACTACATTCATTTTCTTTAAAAAACAAAAACAAAACCTTTCCTTGCTACGCGTACTGCTCTAAGCTATGTGAGACTTGTATTACAGCACTTATTATATTGTTGCCCTTTTGTTGGATGGATCAATTTTAGTGTTTTCCTCATTTGTAAATCGCTTTGGATAAAAATGCCTGCTACATGAATAAATGTAAATAGAGACATTTTACTATGACATTTCACTTTTAGAAGGACATTTATTAACTGCATGTTAAAAAATTTACCACATGATATATGGAAGCTTCCCACATTAAATAACTGGCAATTACATCACAATTTAGACCTCAACACTTGGTGCACAAAACACAATGATGGTAAAAATTAACAGATTATTTTTTATTTAGTTATTTGATCATGAAAAGTTCATTTTTTGAAGAAAATTAACTTCAGATTTCACAAAAGAAGTTACTAAACGTATCAACAATAAAAATTGTGTTATTGTATTTGCCATTAAATTTACTCAAATTAGCTAATAGGATTTGATACATGGTGATGCAATGAAAAAATAACGAATAATTATAAATAATCTTTACGATAAACAATACATTTCATTACTTAATCTTTTGTGCTATATTTACTATACATCAAAATATTTTTTTAATGTACTTTCCATGCAATTATACTCCCTTCAACAACATTAAAAGTCTCACTCAACCTTGAAACACTCATGATGAATTTAAAGAATAAACAGTGTAAATAAATTGTGTTTCTGACTCAGATTTTGAATTGTCATTAATGCCAAATCAACAGCCTTTGCAGCACAATGTTGATAACCACAAAAAATTATTTTGACTCGTATTTTCTTTTCTTTAAAAAAGTGAAAATTAAGGTTGCAGTGAGGCTTATGCAATAGAAGTGAATGGGGCGAATTTTTGGAGGGTTTAATGGCAGAAATGTGAAACTTATAATTTATGAAAGTACTTATTCATTCTAATGTTAAAACTTGTGAATTATTTAAGCTGCAAAGTTGTTTAAATCATAATTTTCGCAGGATAACATATTTTACGGTGTTACATCGACATGGCAATGAAGTTGTAACATTTTATATCACTTTAAGCAGAAAAGGTAATATGCAATTTTATCAAACTAAAATCATGTTAACAAGCATATTGTTTATGTCCTTGGCTATAGTTTTGAACTAGTTAATTTAATGTTTACAGATCTGCCCCATTCACTTGTATGTGCCTCACTGTAACCCAGATAAAAAAGAAAAAAAGAAAATAATAATAATGTTTGCAGTAATCTTTCCACAAATATTGTACTTGAACATTCCCATAACATTTTGTGGAAAGACATGCTGTCCAAATTTGTTGGAACATGAACAAAACACTACAGTAGTTACTTTTTTGAAAGTTAGCCAAGACATTGAGACATTAAGTTTTCAATTTACGGTGTAGCACTTTAACGCACATGCAAATAATTTGTGGCACAGAATTATCTTTTCACATTGTTAATATTGCTGCTATTTGTATTATGTTTCACACAGTAGTGTTACAAGAAAAATTAGAAAAAGTTCAAGGAGGAGGAAATATGTCAAAATATTAGAGCAACAGATTTGTCTTTTTTATCTTCTTTTTCTTTTCTTTTTTGGTACATCATTTGGTACAGCTCAGCCTGTTATTAAACAGCCTATCTTGGACAGCCAGTGTAGAGTGACAAATGCCATCCCAATTTACTTTTGTCCGCTCAAGTTCTGTTTGGGGTCTGTACAGACCTCTTTAGTGTGCCAGAACGGTGGAAATAGAGTTGTTGTTGAACTCAAGTCCCTGTAAACCGAAACAGTCATGAATTTACGTCATAGCCATTCACACTGCAGTGAATAATGTTCTCTCCCTGTCTGTCTCTGCTCAGTGTTTAGAGGTGCAGCCTAGGCCTGTGGTGTGGAAGAGGACGGTACATTAAGTCCAAAAAGAGAGAGGGGGGTAGTGAAAGAAAGAAAGAAAGAAAGAAAGAAAGAAACAAAGAAACAAAGAAACAAAGAAAGGGGGAGGGAAAAAGAGAAAGTATATATGGCTGTAGCCTAAATTGGTTAAAATAAACAAGTTATGTATTCTTTTCACCTTTAAAATATGCTGTCCCTTTTTAAAACACATTCATAATTTTGTATACATTTTTAATGAATTCATAATTTCCATCCATCCATCGTCAACCGCTTATCCTGTGTACAGGGTCGCATCTCTAATTTAACAATTAGAGATGCATGATTGTAAGCTGGTTTGGTGTGTCCTTTTCATATGCACGTTAACAATAAAATCTGTAATCTTTCTCTACTTTTGTTTGTGGATCACCTATGTAAGTGGCCTCCTGATTTCATGTTGTTTAAATGTAATAAAGGGCAGATTTTTGTAGAACTGTCACATGTTAAACGGCACTTAGTCAATACATACAGCAGGGGGCAACATTTCTCTGCTCTAACATGCATTATCTTTTCTCTCTCATTTCTTCCTTTTTCTTTCTTTCTCAACTTGAAGTCAGCAACATAACAAACCTTTATGTCTCATGAAGTTTTTACACATACTACTGGTAATTCAATTTGCTAACTCAGTGATCCAGGTAAGTGAAGCATGGCACTTTATTCCCATTTGGTCAGTTCACTTTGATCCAGTCATGTATTTCACTGTGCTCACACTGGTGTGCTGGACAAGTTTGACATTGAACTTCTGGCTTACATAACTGCAGACCCCCTCACAATACACACTATGTTCCTCTCTCTCCATTCTCACTCTCAATCAGTTTTTGTGTGCTTTCTTTGCATGATGAATTACTCTGTGTTTGTTTTGCCAAAGCAGTTTCTAGTTTCAAATAGTGGTAATGGTGCAAAATAAAGTAACAAAAAAGCAGTTCCTAGAGTGTTCTTTTTTCTAAGATGTTCTGGGTGGTTTCTTGGGCGTTACTTGGTGGATTTCAAGGGTGTTCTGTGATCTGCATACTATGGAGACCTACTTCAGTTTGGGTCTATGCAACACTAACCTTAAAGGGACTGTTCACCCAAAAATGAAAATTCTCTCATTTACTCACCCTCATGCCATCCCAGATGTGTATGACTTTCTTTCTTCATCAGAACACAAACAAAGATTTTTAGAAGAATATTTCATCTCTGTAGGTCCTCACAATGCAAATGAATGGTGATCAGACATTTGTAGCTCCACAAATCACATAAAGGAAACAGAAATATTCCATAAGACTCCAGTGGTTAAATCCATATCTTGAGAAGCAATATGATAGGTGGAGGTGAGAAACAAATAAAAATTTGTTCTTTTTTTACTCTAAACCTCCACTTTCACTTTTACATCTGAAAGTCACATGAGGTGCCTTTTTAATTTTACTTCCACATCTGAAAGTAAAAGTTTAACCAGGGATTTAGAGTCAAGAAGGACTTAAATATTGTTCTGTTCTGAAGATATAAATTTAAACACTGGAGTTTGTGGATTACTTTTATGTTTCCTTTATTTGATTTGTGGAGCTACAAAGGACTGATCACCATTCACTTGCATTGTATGGACCTACAGAGCGGAGATATTTTTCAAAACATCTTCGTTTGTATTCCGCTGAAGAAAGTCATACACATCTGGGACAGCATGAGGGTGAGTAAATGATGAGAGAATTAATAATTAATAAAATCATTGTAATGGCTTAGCAAGCAAGCATTATGTATATTAAAAAGACAAAGAATTAATAAAGACAAAAATGAAAGTCAAAATAAAATATTTATGCACAATAATAATAATAATAGTTATTATTCTCTCTCTCTCTCTCTCTCTACTTGGCTGGGTGCATGTTCCTGGCATAATAAGCAAAACAGATGGAGGGAAGGAAGGAAGTGTAGAGCGATAATGAACAGCAGAAACAGCTGAAAATTGATGATATTTAAATAGAGGAATTCATCGTGTCAGATTAATGTCTTGATGATGTTACACTGTAAAACATGGCAAAAGGAGAGTGAATCTATCAGGATGGCCATGTTTACAGTAAAAAACTAATTTACTCAAGTTTTGACGTTTGTACCGTCCAGGCTCTTTTCCATTTTAAAGGCAAGCCATAACTGTGATAAACAATTATTCACAAACATATTATACATATTCTGGTCTTGCAGTTGCATTTAGTTTTATTATTACTTGTTGCCTCTTCAAACTAATCTAAAATTGTATTGCTTGGTAGTTTACATGTAATGCAGGAACAGTTCTCACACATTTCTGGTGTCACCAAATATTGAAAGACAGAACTTTATTTTGTGTGGCAGAACAAACATTATGATTTCAAACCTACAATTAGAACACACACATTAAAAGGCCTTTCATGTCACTCACATTCGCTGCAGGTATGTGTATGCCGTGACACCATGTGGAGAAAGTAGTTAGTAGCAACATGAGGTAAATCACCAGCCCAACATCACTATTTCCCTTTTTCACTTCCCTGAATTACTGCTGTGAAGCACAAAGTTAGGCACACATTTGAATAAAAGGTTTTATGTGGAGTTTTTCACATATGTGAAGAAAAAAAAACTTTGAACTTTGCCCTGGAAATAAGATTTGGTTCTTCGTGCATATAATGTGTTTTTACCAAAACTAAATGTGGTAAATAAAACATTTAAAAGGTAACAAATACAGTAAATAGATAGATAGATAGATAGATAGATAGATAGATAGATAGATAGATAGATAGATAGATAGATAGATAGATAGATAGATAGATAGATAGATAGATAGATAGATAGACCAAAGACAATTAAGTAATTAACTGTATAAAGGTGCCTTGACCTGCTATTTTATGACAATTCCTTCAGCCTGAGAACACAGCTAAACCTTTCAGATAAAATCTATCTTCACGATACAGTTGAACCCTTTTGTCACTTTTTGCTATTAGAAAGGAAATGATAGGAATGATTGCACTAATTGGGTTTTTTGGCTTAAGATTAATGGGACTTTGGGCATTTTGTCATACTAACCGCATTCAAATTGCAAACATTGTCATAATCATCATATAGGAAGAAACAGATAACAAGAAACAAAAGTCATATGTCCTGTATGAACTTCTCTGTGATGGCCCAGTATTAGATTTCATTCTGTCACATTCTATTCTATCCTCCATCTCAATCCAAATGAGTAGGAGGACAAGTCAAGAGTTTGAGAACAGAATGTGAATGATTCTCCATTGTAAGATGAGCAAAAGGCTCATTGTCTTTGGAGAGAGACAGAGTGAAAAATAAACTACCCACACATGCTCTCTCTCAGACTCTCTGAGGACTGATCACTTCATAATTATTTGATATTCTTGTGAGATACGTTTGGCTCATGCCTAGTTGCTTGACCTTTGCATCACCATACGTCATTGCTCTTCAAAAAACAAAAAAAAACAACTTGTTTGTGGGAGCACAAAATGAACAATAAACAGTTTAGAACAAGTTTGATGCACTGACGATCATGTTTTTCACTTGTCCATCTGTTGGGGGGGGGCAGTAGGCCGCTGTTACGTAACTCATTACCACACTGGTTGAACCAGTTAACCCATAGATATAGATAGGATATAGGTCAGATGTTTGTCTTCAGCAGGCAATTTAATTCCCATCAAAGGATTGTGTTTACTTTAGCTTGACCCTACTGACGCTGTTTCACTAAATATATTTAACATCAGGCCCATTCAACCATTGGCTTTTTTATCTAGAATGAAAGGGTTGGTTTGGTCACCTTCCACATTGACTCAGAACTTGTCCTGGACATTCAATAATAACTGGCCCTTTAATCATACAATTTTTAGATGGAGTGAGTTGACGCAAAATTTCTATAAAGGACTGGTTGCTGTGATTTTCAGTGGGATGTTGATGATTCATTCTTTCTTGGGCGTACAGTATGTATACCCAATTTCTTACTTGGGTGTCCACTAAGATCATTGTGAGAAACGTGACAAAAGAGTGGGTTAGCTGGTACACTCTTAAGTGTACTCAAAGTGTGCAATCACTGCACAACAGAATTGGGAAATTATTTATTATACCAATTACCAATTATTTAAATTTGAACTTTAGTGGAATACAATTCCTTGTCATTTGTATTTTAAATACGTAATCCAGATACATGTATTCCCTTACTCCCCAACCCTATCCATAAAAATCCATATCTTCAGAAGCAAAATGATAAGTGTGGGTATGAAAGTCCTTTTTTTACAATCAATCTCCACTTTCACATTCTTCTTCTATTCTTTTGGTGATTCGAATTATTTGTGCATATCACCACTTACTGGTCAGGGAGGAGAATTTATAGTTAAAAATGACTTAAATATTGATCTGTTTTTTCACCCACATCTATCATGTTGCTTCTGAATATAGATATTTAACCACTGGAGTTTTATGGATTACTTTTATGCTACCTTTATGTGCATTTTGGAGCTTCAAAATATTGGTAACTATTCACTTGCATTGTGAGAACCAACAGAGCTCAAATATTCTTCTAAAAATCATTGTTTGTGTTCAGCAGAAACAGAAAGTCATATACTTCTGGGATGGCATGATGTTGAATAAATGGTAAGAGAAGTTACATTTTGGGGGGAACCATCCCTTTAAATTTATGCAAAAATGTCTGATGAAGGATAACCTTGACAGTTATCTGGCAGTATGGGGTTGATACCAGGATATATGAAGCAACATGCCTATTTCCTGTGTGATCATGTTGTTGGAGAATGTGAGTTAACATTGAAAAAAAAAATACACACTTCAGTTTTAAGAAGCTTAATTTGACCAAATTTGACTTTTAAAAATGATTTTTGTTGGTGTAAAGTACCCAAGTTAATTCAGTTGTAATATATTGACTTGAACAAAACTGTTTAGATGTTATCACACATTTTTAGGTTACCTAGAGACAATGTGGGTGGTGTATATTAAAGTGTTAATGCATTAAAAGTGTGTGTATATTGAACAGTTAGAGCCCTGTGTGGGTCATGGTCAGCTATAGACCCCATGCTGAATGCCATTCCTGGAATCAGCAACACTTAATAGCCATCACCTCAAACCACTACACATTTACAGACTCTCTACCATCTCACACACTAATCTATGCATAAACAAAAGTTGCCTAAATGTGCAGTCACATATGTCTTCTTTAGACTGAGGTAGTAGTGAGGATGCGAGTTGTTGATGGAACGTGACCGAAGACCCATGTTTTGCACCGGTACGTAATTCAGATATTAAAGTAAAATACTCTGAGCCCCTAAGAGGCCATTTATGTATCTTTGTCTGCCTCAGCTCCTTTCCTCTCTAAAGAAATAAAGGCCTTCAAGCCTTTCAGCATTTTATTTAACAAATCTACAATACAATACACTCTTACGTACTTCCATTACCCATACACGTCTGCCAGAACATCTGGTTTTGTCTTTTCGTTTGGTCTGTGCCTCACCCGGTACATTGTGAACACGTGCTGCAGCATGAATGTGTATTTCATTTGCAGCGTTATGTAAGTCTACTCCTTCTCCTATACTAAGTCTGAAATATCTTAAGTGGCTTCTTCTGAGATCTTCATGTGATAAATACTGAATCATAGATTTTTACAGGTGAGATAACAGGAACAATGCCGTTGTCTCAAGTTATCTGCCTCCAGATTTGGCAAATCATCAAACCTGCAATTAATTCAATGCAGTAATTATTATGCTAATTATAGAGTCGCCCCATATGAAACAGTACAACGTGGATTCAAATGTGACAGATTTGATGTGAACATTGTTCTTCTATGAATAAGTAGTTCTGCGCAATTAACAGCTGGATAATTACAGCAGTTTTGCTCAAGTTCAATTTTTAGAGAAGAAATTTTGTTGTGACAATGAATAAGTCAAAATAATTGCTTAAAACTTGTTTTCTCAGATTTTGAACTGCTTGTCCCTGCATGGCAACAAAGCTTATTTCAGAGGTCTGAGCTTCTCCAAAAACCGAATCATATCAATTCTCTCCCACGTGTTTTTGTGGTGAGTGACTAACACTGTTTCCTAATTAGGAATGGTTTGTAGGCTTTAAATATTACTCCAGAAATTATACAAAACAAGGGATTCTGGTTCTCTGCAGTTAGCAGCCAAATGATTACCAGTAATAGGATTTGAATCATCTTGTAATATTTACACAATGAAAAGTCTGAGGCCCACTGTCAACCCACAAGTAGATGCTAAAATAAACACAGACAGCTGTTGTGTATTTGTTGCCTGCCTACCGTTTACAATTACATGAAGTGGTGTGGTGCTGTTTAAAATTTTTAGTCTAGAGAAATTCCATATACACTGAAAACTGCCAACAAATGAATTTTTTTATTGTAAGTGAATTACAGTAGTCTGCATTATGCAACGATAAACTTTTTTTAGCAGTAGTTGCAGTGTTGGCTAGATCACTTCTGAAATTTAATCTGAAACTTATGACAAATGACACAGCTAAAATTGTAATCAGTAATGAAATCTTTTAGGTTAAACTTTTTAGGTAATTTAATCTGATTACTTTTGGATTACTCATTGCATGTTTTGATTAATCTAATCATTAATTTTTGAATGTATTTAGTACCAAAGTATGTTAGTACTCACAGTTTTCAGTACTCCTTTCACTGGCAGCCAGTTTTGGGGCATTTACTGTGTTTCTAGAAAAAAATATACAGTACATATATAGCCGGTGGGCTACAAATAACCACACTGGAAACAAAACCATTTTTGGGGGGGTCTTAGCGGATGGCTGTTTTCGATTGGGCTGTACTACATACCTAAAAAAAAAAAAAAAGAACTGCAAAAAAAAAAAAATGAAATTAGGTATAACAAAATACAGAAATACAACAAATTAATTACAGGTCTAATGTCAAAAGAAAATACAAACAAGGCCTTAGCATTGCATGGTTGAAAGGCTGAACACAGGAACAGACAAAGTAGCTAGGGGACACGGAGAGCTAGACTCTAGGGGACTCGGAGAGCAAGGCACTAGGGGACGTGGAGAGCAAGGCACTAGGGGACGTGGAGAGCAAGGCACTAGGGGACGCAGAGAGCAAAGCACTAGGGGACGCAGAGAGCAAGGCACTAGGGGACGCAGAGGGCAAGGCACTAGGGGAAGCAGAGAGCAAAGCACTAGGGGATGCAGAGAGCAAGGCACTAGGGGACGCAGAGAGCAAAGCACTAGGGGACGCAGAGAGCAAGGCACTAGGGGACGCAGAGGGCAAGGCACTAGGGGACGCAGAGAGCAAAGCACTAGGGGACGCAGAGAGCAAGGCACTAGGGGACACAGAGGGCAAGGCACTAGGGGACGTAGAGAGCATAGCACTAGGGGACGCAGAGAGCAAGGCACTAGGGGACGCAGAGAGCAAGTCACTAGGGGACGCAGAGAGCAAGGCACTAGGGGACGCGGAGAGCAAAGCACTAGGGGACGCGGAGAGCAAAGCACTGGGGACTCGGAGAGCAAAGCACTGGGGATTCGGAGAGAAAAGCACTAGGGGACTCAGAGAATTCAGAGGCCAGGGAAGCTGAGAATTTGAGGGGCAGATCCATGGAAGATTTGAAGGGCAGAGCCATGGAAGACTAGAGAGGCGGAACAATGGAGGACTCTTCAATAGCCTCTGGGAACTGGACAGACTTAAAGATCTGGACAGACACGGGGAACTGGTTGAACTCGTCGACATCCTCAGGGAACTTGACTGGCTCGTCAACAGACTGGGGAACTGGACAGGCTCGTCAACAGCCACTGTGTTTAGAAGTGCTGTCAGCGACTGGGTAATGGCCTCTATGGCTGGGAGTGCTGGCAGTGATTGAGTAACAGCCTCCAGGGCCGTGAGATCAGGCAGTGACAGGGAAACAACCTCCGTGGCCATGGGCACTGGCAGTGACAGGAGAATGACCTCTGTGGCCATGGGAACTGGCAGTGACAGGGGAACAACCTCCATGGCTATGGGCACTGGCAGTGTGGGGAACGACCTCCGTGGCCATGGGCACTGGCAGTGACAGGGGAACGACCTCCGTGGCCATGTCTTCCATGCCACAGTCACCTTCAGCTTGCTCACAGGGGTTCTAAATTCAATTATAATTACATTTTTATACACAATTTTCAATCATATTTAATCAAACTACACAACTGTAGGAGGAATGCTGATTTCCCACAGTGAAGGCCAAACCACTCAGGAGCAGGGCAAAGTCAATATATTTCCAATCTATTCCCCCTGGTGGCATTAAAATAAAAAATCAGCTTCAGGGAGACCTCTTCAAAACTCACCCGGTGGCAGAGTCCACAGAATTCCACCACAAATTCCTTTATGTGACGATCCCCTCGCCGTAGGCGAATAAGCGCCCCTGCTGGGTTCATATTTTGCAGAGTATTCTGTAACATCCTGGCAGGCTGAAGACAGGAACAGATGGAGACGAAGTAGCTGAAGTGTGAACCCGAGTGCAGTTTATTTACAGTGTTGGTAACGGAACATGAAACATACAGACTTGACTTGGAAACAGAGTTACAACCAACAATACTTGATGAGGGACTATAGCAAATGAGGGATTAAATACACTGACATGGGAAACACAAGACAGCCAATGAAAAGACTAAACTAATAACAAGATAACAAGACTAATAAAACATGAACCAATGAAAAGACAAGGTAGATACCAAGTTAACAAGATAATAAACCAATGAGAACAAGACACATGAACATGAGGGAAACAGGATAACGCGTGATTAGACAAAGAAAACACTGAAAAGTCTAAAATCCACCAAGCGACCTCTAGTGGCCGCTAGGGCAAATGTCCCAAGTGTAACAATACTGGTGGTGCCATACTATTGTTTAAATGGTAGAAGTGTAAGTTATGTTGTATGTGTGGAAGTAAATATAATTTTAGCTAAATCCTTCATTTGTATAAGACCTAAGTCTGCAATAACATAAAAAAATTTTAACATTAAAAAAAGGGGTTTGCCTTATAAACCCGAGAGATAACATGTCAAAGGGGGAAACAGGGCTGCATTTGGAGTGTCCTACTCGTTTTTCTGAAATGAGACAGCCTCGATGATGTATGAGGCTGACAAATATGAGCTCTGGAGTATGCAGCCTTTGAAACGAGACACATTTACTGTCTGTTTTCACATCTCTAACTGGCATGCTTGTGCAACACAAGGAGTTCTTAAGGCACCACGTCCAATTCATGACTTGTTAAATTACATAAAATTTCTACACTTGTATACAAATGTATACACTTACAGTGCATTCAGGGTATTTATTTTAGCAGTTTGTGTGTTTCCTAGGAATCAAACTCATGATCTTGCCGTTATAGCGCCATGCTCTTCCAGTTGAGCACATGTATATTTCGATTTTTTGACTAATGGGTGAAATACGAAACAAATTAGTTTTATTAAATATTACTACGTTATTAGCATGAGCACATTGCATTGTGGATCACAGTATCCCATGCAGAGTGAGGTTGTATACTAGGTCATCTGGATATTCTATATATACAGAATTAATATGCATATTATGTATGCTCATGTATACATACCATATACTGTATACAACAGAAATTTTAAGAGACGTATGGCTATTCCATGCCATAGCCCATGCCTATGGGACTTCAAGAATTTCATTGATGTGCATAGTTTCATCCAAAACAAGAGAGATATTCTCCATACATCGTCTCTATACCTCTCTCTTGTCTCGCTCTCTCTCTCTTTAATGTATAAATGTATGATGAATGAGTGTCTGATCACAGGTGTAGCCTGGCTAAGGGAGCTCTGCCGCGGCACTTGCCACAGTATCAGTTAAATGATCCGATTATATGTGAGTCTTTTGGGTGTGTGTGTGTGTGTGTGTGTGTGTGTGTTTGTGTGAAACTGTTGTGTGGTAGCTGTTAATATATATTCAGCCAATTTGTATAGAGTGCCAACTTGTGCCTCACTACAAATGTTTTTTGTGGGTGTGTATAATTGTTTGACTTACTTTGTGCCACACTGTGAATAAGTGTGTACCTGTCAGTGCAAGTGTGTGTGTGTGTGTGTGTAGGGTTGTTCTCATTTCCCTGCTTGTGTAGAAGGTCTAGTATTACTGGGTTCTTGTTTCAAAGAATGACCTTGTCTCTGGTCCACCCTTACATGTATAATTCAGAACTAATCGGTCCAGTTCAAGTGACATGGGTTTTATGCACTAACTATCTACTAACTACAGCCAAACTGCCATTGATTAGAAATGCTGTGTATTGACAAACCCATTAGTGGTGCTATTTTTGAGTTTGACTAACCTTTCACACAGATAGCGCTAGTCTGTAGGTTTTACTATTAGGCCCTATCTCATATACCCGTTATTAAGACAAGCATTACTTGTATTGCTTATACATATATTTAGGGGTTTGAATTAGGGCTTGGGTTTGTGTTTTTCCATGTGCTGTTCAGTCTCACAAATGGTGAAGCGCTCAGTCTTTCAAATTTTACTGTTTTGACCGTGCATGCATACTTCGACTGCTTTGTGATACTCATTCAGCACAGTCAACTGCAGGCGCATTGTTGCAAAAACGTTCCACGTGTCCAGAGAAATTAGTCCGGGCGTACTGTGCTGATGACAAATTTTGCATCACACACAACTTGCTAAACTACTCAGAACATATTAGCAACCAATTAGCAAAACTGTGGCAACCATCCACAACACTCTAACATTGTGGTGACAAGAAATTAAAAATATATATATATATATATATAATATAACAATCTAACAACTACATTGTGCTAAGTCTATTTGACCTAATTGAAATTTATATTGACATTATGTTTTATATTATGTCATGTTATGTTCTTCGTTAAGTTATGTCTTTTATACATTTAGTACATTTGAAAACAATCTGATATTAATGTTATAACCAGCAGGGTGACACATTAAAACAGAGTTCTTAGAGCACTGCATAGGGGAAGAGGTTTTCTTTCTGATGGGGAAACCCAAACACTGGTGGTATCTCACTTTGTATGGCCTCACCTCTGGTATTTAAACCCTGGCCTTGATTCTGCTTGTGACTTCCCTAGACTTCACCCTAGAGCATTATGTTCAATTTAGAAATGGCCTAGGAGCAGAAGCAATTCAATATATCACAGAGTAATGCATACATTTGCTGTAAAATGAGCACATGGATTTGTCAAATAGTTCCATTTTCAGCATCGTTCATAATGTGCAACCCATTAATAAACCAAATACTCCATAGACGCATCAACATGGAAACACACACTAAATTAACCCTTTAAATTAGTGACCTGAAAAGGCTCATGATCTCAGATCTAGAACCCCCATAGAGCACACTGTCATCAATACAGATTCCTGAAGATGGCATGGAACATGCAATGGAGTTTTATATTCTCGCACATGGGATGAGAGACCTACAGTAGCCATCATGGAGAAGGTGTTGAAAGCTGACGTTGTGTGCACAGTTCATGCAAAGTGAATGAGATGTAAAATTAGCTGCCTCCTCCAAATAGCAAGAATAGCAGTGATATTACAGTTGGTATTCTGTTTAAGGGAAAGTCATTTTTCAATCATTATAGCTTTTATCATTGCTGAACACAAGGTTACCTTTGTTTAATTGAAACATGATGATTGTCTCTACCCAGGGTGTTGGAAGGATTTGCTGTTTGGATGGGCCACCAGAGTAATTGGTTTGCATTTTTCATATTACACATCATTGTGAACTGTGATTGGTTTGGTGTGAGTACCTGTTTGGTGGTTCTGAGCTTAAAACATTTGTTAGATTTAAAAATGAATCTATCTGCCTTAACCTATAAGCATGTCCATAAACTGTATATGTATAAACTGTATATATATATATATATATATATATATATATATATATATATATATATATATATATATATACTGGCAGCCAAAAGTTTGGAATAATGATATGACAGCTTTGCAGATCCTTGGCATTCTAGCTGTCAGTTCAGACATTTCACCGCACACTTCCTGTAGCACTTGCCATAGATATGGCTGTCTTGTCGGGCACTTCTCACACACCTTATAGTCTAGCTGATCCCACAAAAGCTCAATGGGGTTAAGATCTATAACACTCTTTTCCAATTATCTGCTGTCTAATGTCTGTTACTTTTGCCCAATCTTTCTTGTTGTTTTCTGTTTCAAAAGAGGCATTTTCTTTGCAATTCTTCCCATAAGGCTTGCACCCATGAGTCTTCTCTGTAATGTGTGTGTTAGTGTGAAAGAACATGAGTGAAAGAAAGTCAAAGGAATATATGAGGACACCCAAATTAAACTTTGCCAGAACAAGCCAAATTCAGTGCAGCATTACACTTTAATTTTCTGTAACACCTTGTAAAATGAACATTAGTTGTCCACATCAGCATTGTACAAAGCCTTTGAAAGCTGTTTATCTAAGCAGAATTATTCATGATAATCATAATTATTCATAACAATAAGTTTGATAATTTCTATATACATACTATATACACACACACACACTAATGAACTTATATGGTTGTAAAGGGGGTTAAGGGAAAGGAGGAGGTGAGAACTGGCTTGACAGTATAAATAATATTTTAATTAAGAACTTATACAAAAGACATAAACACACACATGACGGACATGTCCGTAAACGATCCACCATCTTCCGCACCATCTTCCGCAGTTGGCCTTTATCCCTCTCGGAGGCTTGATTAGCCTGACATGGGACTGGGTGTGTATCATCACGACCCAGCCCCACCCTCCGCCCTGCCACAATGGTGTATCAGGGAGACCACTTTGTTGTTTACCCCTCATAACCCCTAACACATCCTCATACACACACCCACACACACAGAGATCTATTTTTTTAACAGATATTTACACACTGTATGAGACGGGTGAAAGGAGAGACAGAAAGATTGTTGAATAAAAGGGGTAAGGGACTTCGGGGGGGATCCCACTCCTGAAAAGGTGGGGTTTACTTTGTCTCTTTCTATTTGTGCTTCTCTCTAATCCATCTGCTTTGTTTACTCACTCTCTCTTCAACCCCCTCTACCCTTTTATATTCTCTTTGTAATATAAACAAATCTAAATAGTCAACAGTGTATGAAATTACATCTCTGCCACCGTTTTACTTTTGTAACCATTGCAAAATGCAATCAATGTCCTTCTGTTACATGGAACGTTTTAAATATGCAGCGGTCCGAAAAAGTATTAGGAAACACTTAAACACTTAAAAAAATGTATGAATGACATTGCAGTCGATAACGAAATGTCTTATCATCAAAAAGTGTCACCTGCTTGACCATTTTTGCTAATATTTTTAAACTGCTGGTCCCAAGGTAATTTATATATTGGGTGAAAAAATGAAATCACCCTCAAGTTTACACATCAGGTGCCTTTGCAGAGTAACCACATTAACTATGTTCCACTAAGTTTGACCATCAGAAAGTGTCCAAACACAATTTTCTTTATTTTAAAGTGTGTGTCTGTTGTTTTGATATTTAACGACTAACAAGCTTCCTTTCGTGAAATGTTTTGATGAGTGTGCTTATGCTGTTTTTTTTAGACAAATGCTACATAGTTTGATATTTTGTCTTGTTCTATATCTAATGCAATGCCACTCATGTTACATACTTCTGTACCATTTTGAAGTGTGACTTAAGTGTTCAAATATTTTTGGGGCCATCATAATGCCTGAGCTTTAATGGCCATGAGAGTTAAAAGGAAAGAACAGGCAGGTGTGTATGAAGGGGGAGGGGTGGCATTTGATGTATTATGTATGGGTGGTTATGGGTGTGTGATTTTTTAGATATGGAGTCTAAAAGTCTGACTGTTTGATAGATCATGGGAGTAATTCCTTGTGTGTGTGTGTGTGTGTCTGCAGGGCTTCGAAATCATTCTGTATTATTATGTGCCCTTCGATTGGAGTTCACTGCGTTTATATTTAAACAGTGCACTGACTGGCACAGTCCATGGAACAGAGCATAGACAATCCTCTCTTCTGTGCACTAGTATTACATCTCTTTGCCTAAATCTTTTCCATTGGTCATCAATCTCAAATAACCAGTTCCTTGTCCATTTTGAAATCTAAGATTCAATTGTGATGTTTTCTCTGGTTTTGTCATCTGGTTTGAAATGAGGTGTGTGCAGTGTTGATTTCTCACAAGATGGGCCTCACTTGTCAGGTACAGTGTGTTTCAACTTATAATGGATTGAGAACATACCTTGAAGGGGGGAGATAGAGTCAAAGAGTAAGTTATCTAGAACGTGGAACCTTTTACTTGTACTTTTTTACATTTCCAGTGTTTTTTCAAAATGCTAAATTACTATTCAGTTTATTTAGTATATCATTTATAGACACTATAGCTCATAATTTTCTCAATAATGAAACAGACAACAAGAATGCTCCAAATGAAGGTGTCGGTTCCCACAGACAATAATGCCGATGTGTCCCTCAGTTTGTAGAAAAAAAAAAAAACTTTTGCAATTTACGGTGGAAGTCAATGGGGCAAGACATTGCACCAGGAAAAATGTTAAAACACAAAAGTTTCGAAAGTATAGCCACAAGACTTTATACGTGCTCACATGAAACTACGGTGATTTCCAATATTTCAACTCATGACCATGTAAAGTCAGTAAAAACTATAACTTTTGCATAATACGTGCAATGGTATCAAAAAAGGGATTGTTTCCATGGAGAAAAATCCCCCCACAGACGTTACGTTTATGTCTAAACAGAAGTACATGGGCCTAGAACAGTTTTCCCACAAATAAAAAAGCCATTTAGACATCTTCTCAGTTTAAATAGCATGTATTTTTGTTCAGAATATTTAGCATAAGTGTTTCAACAAAATACAAGCAGCACATTTCAGATTGCAAACCCTATGGAACACCCATGTTTTAAGAAGTGCAGAACTAGAACCATTATTTTTGTAAAAAATGTAGAAACTGAAGGCCGAGTCAAAATAATTGTCTGTGGTAATCAAAAGCATGCCATAGATGTCATAGATAAAGCTGTTTTGAGCCTGAAACATTCCTTAAATGCTGAAAATTATTTAAAAAGATAGCAATTACTGTATTCTACATATACAGTCTCAGGCAGCCATATTAGTCACCATTCATTGCATTTTTTCCACTCTTCCATGGTAACTGAGGCTGTCATTCTCCTTAGCATAACATTTTTTGTATCACCTCAAAGAATGCAGGATTGAAATAACATGAGTGTGAGAAAATTATGAAATAATTTTCATTAATAGATGAACAACTTTAACGTTTAGATTTTGTTTTCTTAAGAACAAAAATGTAATGCTACCTTAAAAAAAGTGGCCAGTATGTTCTAAAAAACTATTTTTATTATTAATTTTTTTTTTTTTAAAGGAAGTGTGTGTATAAGATTGTGTTGCAGTATATTAATCTACGTTTTGCTTGATACAGCATTCTAAAAACACAGCGTTTATGATGAGAGATGCTGAAAACTGACGTGATGCAGACGTGATACAACCAAATATGCTCCAAAAGGGTCCGTCTAACGTAGACCAACATTTAAAAATAGCACTAAGTAGGGCAATAATATGGTTGTGTTCAAAGATATTGTGTCTTTTAAGCCACTTTTTGTATTGACTAAATGCTTTACTTGTTTGCTGCCACAATAACAAGTATGTATATGATGTAATGTATTTGAATGATCTGAATTATAATATTTATTACATTTTATATATATAGTTATTTTAATTATTATATTCTAAATTATCCTTACAGTATTTTAGGGCCTTTCACAGTAAATATTTACATATTTAATTACATAATTAGATTAGATCAGTAGATTTGAAACAAAGCTAATATTTATTGCCTCCTCATTATAAAAATGCCTATTCATCTTCTATACCTTTGAATATTTTTCATTTACTTCATCCTTCCCACTGGTTTGGCTCCCTTTTATGTCTTTTCTTATTGGCGCAGCCAGGACTCTTGTATAACTCCACAGATGGACAGATGAACAGGTCAGGTATTATTAGGATCAGACACAGTCGTAAAGTGGGTTTAAATTGGCTCCTCTTGCTAGATCCAAAGTAATTTGATATTGGGTATAGGACACATCGTTGAGAGACATATTATGTGTGGTGCTTGATGAATAGAAAAGGATTTGGATGAAAAAAGCAGACATAGTGATTGCAGTATGTGGTTCACCAATCTTAGTAGATTGTGGGCTGCCATAATTCTAAAAATGTCTGATGTCAAAGTTGTCAAAAAACTATGTTGCACCATCCAACATTGTGTGTTCAAGCACATTTGTTCCTAACCTTTGGTCCCTACTAAAATTACTAAAACCTAAAATTCCTATTCCTGAAGATGTTTTTATAAGTGGTGCTTGCTAAGCCATTGTTCTAAATCCCTAAACCTAGTATAAAACTTTGGCAAGTTACATGTCCCGCAGTGTTTGTGCAATGAAAATGAATGATAGGTTACCTCAAAGCATGAAGCTTATTGAGGGAGAGGTGTGTCATTACTCTTCTGAAGACCAAAGTAAAGTTTGATTTTTTTGTGTTCCACTTCATCTTGCGTACAATAAACATTATGCAAATTTCATCATTGGCTGTACTAAAAGAGTACCACAAAGTAGTCACAATGTGCATGCGTCAGATACATCCATATGGCCTCACAGTTAGTATACTTTGAAAGGCTGAAGGCTTGATCATGCGTAAGGCACATGGGGAAACAAAAAATGCCCTAGTCAGGGACTCAAGACATAGCTAAAGAGCAAAATATCATTTAAATTTGGCAGTGGGCTCTTTTGACTTGGGACAGTTAGAAACCACCCAAATCACCCTAGCAACCATGTAGCAACTCCCTAGCAACTACACACAGAAAACCATAGCATGATTTTGGGAAGATTTACTTTAGAACATTTTTAGCAAAAATTTCAGCATTAGTGAATTCACTTCACCAAATGTGCTCAACATATTAAACTGTGGGCAGATTAGTATTCTACAGGTGAACATTTTTCATTGTTGCAATGCATAGTAATCAATTTTTCCATTATTTTTCATTGTTGCAGTTAGTGGAACATTTGCTTTATTTACATCCTTGAAAATTGCCAGACAGGGATTTTATAAAGTTGTTTTATGTGTTTTGTTCTGGTAGTGAAACTGCTGTCCTTCCTACCTTACCAAGCCTATGCTTCATTTTCTGTATTTAACTTGCTAATAACCATGATAATTCCTTTCTAGACACATAGACAATGTGGGCCATGGTGTGATTATAATAACCTATGATGCTCGCATAGGCGTGATTGCTCTCAAGTGCACATATTCTCAAAGGTGTTGAATGTATAATGAATGCATATGTGTGTTCAATTTTCTGTGCAAATGTGCTGTGTTTGTGTGTCTGTGTTTGTGCACCTCTTCACTGTTGCCAGAGACGTGATGCTGTATTTTTCCACTGTGCCCGCTGTCTGGCCTGCACACACTCAGCATTCGATCTCTGGTGCCATGCCTGTAACCTAAGCAATCAAAACATCAGCACCCTTCTTCAAAACCATCAACAGTCAATCGGAGCATCAGCACCCTCAAGCAGATACTTGGCTGTAGTATAACCATGCCTCCTATCACCTAAAAACCTTCTCTGTATCCATCGCCATCACTGATACTTCTCTCACACATCAACACTTTCATAGGGGAGAGAGAAGGAATATAGGACCATGAAAAACATAAATAGAATTGGTGCTAGTATCAAATTTAACATAATACTAAAATTATTGATTGAGTTAAATTAATGGCAAAGAAATTGATGGCGTTAATGGCAAAAACTGGAAGTGGATATTAACATAATTATAAAAAAAGAACAACATAAAGCAACATAAATTTAAAAAGAAGATAGATAGATAGATAGATAGATAGATAGATAGATAGATAGATAGACAGACAGACAGACAGACAGACAGACAGACAGACAGACAGACAGACCAGGGTGAAACTAGCATGGCTCCTTGCTAGCTTGAGTCAAATGTGCCCAACCCTGAAGTGTCTACGATGTTCTGGTGCTAAGATAAGTTATTTGCTACTTGGTTGCTAGGGTGAGCTAGTTTCAGTAGTCCGGGACTACCGTACAGTTTTGGTACGACAAGTCGACATTCCTTAGCTGACCGCGGGCTTCTGGTGGGAACGTAGCTTTGCATAAATGTTTTTAGGTATGCTGGAGCAGACCCAGTGACTGTTTTGTATGCCAGCATCAGGGCCTTGCATTTGATACGTGCATGAACCGGCAGCCAGTGAAGAGAGACAAAGAGTGGTGTAACAAGTGCTCTCTTTGGTTCATTAAAGACCAGACGTACTGCTGCATTCTGGATCATTTGCAGAGGTCTAATAGCACATGCAGGAAGGCCTGCAATGAGACCGTTACAGTAGTCCAGTCTAGTTATGACAAGTGACTGGACAAGCAGTTGTGTGGCATGTTCAGAGAGGAAAGGTCTTATCTTCCTGATATTGTAGAGTGTAAATCTACATGATCTTGCAGTCTTTGAGATGTGGTCTGTGAAATTTAGCTCATCATCAATGATTACCCTTAGATTTCTGACCATTTTGTGTTCAACAGCAGGGTTGGCTGGAAAGACCAGGAGTTCGGTCTTGGCTGAGTTGAGTTGCAGGTGGTGGTCCTTCATCCAGGCTGAAATTTCTGCCAGACAGGCAGCGATTCGAGCGGTCACTGTGGTGTCGCTGGGCTGGAAAGACAAGTAGAGTTGCGTGTCATCAGCGTAGCAGTGGTAAGAGAAACCATGTTACTGGATGATGGGTCCTAATGACATTGTGTATATGAAGAAGAGAAGTGGTCCAAGCACTGATCCCTGAGGTACCCCAGTAAGTAACTGATGTGGCTTGGATACCTTCCCTCTCCAGGCTACCTCGAAGGACCTATCTGAGAGATAGGAGTTGAACCAGCCAAGCACAGTTCTGGTGATGCCCAGTTTAGAGAGGGCAGAGAGAAGGATCTGATGGTTGACTGTGTCAAAGGCTGCAGAAAGGTCCAGCAGAATCAGAACGGATGATCTGGATTCAGCTTTCGCCTGTCTCAGTGACTCCATGAGCGACAGCAGGGCAGTCTCAGTGGAGTGTCCACTTTTGAAGCCTGACTGATTGTCATCCATCAGCTTGTTCTGTGAGAGACAGGCAGAGATCTGATTGAAAACTGCCCTTTCAAGTGTTTTCACCATGAATGGGATGAGAGAGACTGGTCTGTAGTATTCTATCTGTGTGGGGTTAAGTGCAGGTTTTTTCAGAAGCGGGGTTACTTTAGCCTGCTTAAATGTAGTAGGAAAAGTGCCTGCAAGAAGAGATGTGTTAATTATGTGTGTAAGTGCAGGTAGGATGGATGGAGAGATGGCCTGGAGAAGTTGTGATGGAATGGGGTCAAGGGAACAGGTGGTGGGGTGGTTGGAGAGGAGGAGTTTAGAGACCTCAGTGTCAGTTAAAGGAGAGAACATAGAGAAATAAGAGTTGCGTACAGGAGGTGGGTGTTTGACAGGGTCTGGTGCTGTGGAGGGGGAGGGCAGAGAAGTGTGTTGAATGTTCTAAACAAGCTACGAGTGTCTGTGGTGCTGTTGATCTTGGTCTGGTAATATGAAGTTTTTGCAGCTTTAACGTTATCTGAAAAAATTGCAAGCAGAAGCTGATATTTACCTAGATCTTTAGATTTCCGCCATCTCCTCTCAGCTGCCCTAAGATCAGTTTGATGTTCACGAAGGATGTCAGACAGACAAGGGCTGGGTGGTGTAGTACATGCTGGTCTAGAGGAGAGAGGACAGATGTTGTCTAGATAGGTTGTTAAAGTAGTGCTAAGTGTGTATGTGGCAGTGTTTACATCGAATGTGGAAAATACATTTATTGTGGGAAGAGAGGCAGAGACATCTGTGGAAAGGCGAGAGGGTGAGAGGGAACGGAGGTTACGGCGAAAGGAAACCAAAGGTGGAGTCGGTTTTACTATGGATGGGAGAATCATTTTGAACTGAACATAGTAGTGATCAGAGACATGTAAAGGTGTAACATGAATATTTGAAGTGGTACAGTTATGTGTAAAAATTAGGTCCAGCTGGTTGCCCGATCTGTGAGTTGCTGTGGTATGTAGTCTTTCCAGGTCAAATGAGGCCAGAAGAGTATTCAGTTCAATGGCCTGGGGCTTGTCTTGGTGTATGTTGAAATTGCCAAGAACCACAAGTGGCCTGCCATCCTCTGGCAAGGTGGACAGCAGGACATCCAACTCCTCAAGAAAGCTTGTCAGCTGACCTGGAGTGTGATAGATGACAACAACATGTATTTTTGTGGGTTGCATAGTAGTAATGGCATGGAATTCAAAGGATGTATTGCTACATAGTGAAGCCTGTGGTGAAAAAGTCCAGTTATTATGAATGAGCAAACCTGTTCCCCCACCCCTACCGGTATGTCGTGGGGTGTGAGAGAAGGAGAAGTTGTTAACAGGGTGGTACTCAAAAGGCTCATTGCTAGCTTGAGTCAAATGAGCCAACCTGGAAGTCTCTACATTGATCTGGTTCTGAGATATGTGTTTTGCTACTTGGCTGCTAGGGTGAGCTAATTTGGTTGCTTGGCAGTTAACACCCAACAATGATGTCCCTATGACATTCAGATCCAGAGATATCCCTTTAAATCATTTTGAATAGAAGTCAATAGGGTTGGTTGCTAGGTGTAACGAAGTGGGCAGACAAGGAGTGAGGATCCAGTTGCAGCTTTTATTGAAGGTAACTCAAAGTAAAATGAAGTACGAAAACAGGAACAAATAAAAAGTCCACAATGGGAAAACAAAGGTATAAACACAAGATATTAACACTGGGAAACTTCCAAGGTGGGCTAAGGCTGAAACACGGACAAGGGCAGGAAACACATGTAACATTTACCATGAAACATCAAACAACAACCAACAAAGGACAAGGTGAACATGAGGGCCTAAATACAAAACCAAAGGGGAAACAAAAGCCAATGGGAGAACAGAACTCAAAACAAGATAATAAGGCAATTAACTAAAACCAATGACAAAACTAGAACTGATAATAAAGTAATCAAACAATAAACCAATGAAAACCAGACACATAGACAAGGAGGGAAAACAGGACATGACAAGACTTTCAAAATAAGAGTGCATAAACAAAGAACAATATGGAACATAAACGGTGCCAAAAACTTAAATAAAAAGGTACACAAACCAAAGACGGTGTGGATCTTTACACTAGGGTGCTATAAATGGTTGCTAGGGCATGGCTAAGTTGTTTCCAAGGGGATATTCAAAGGGGATATTCTCTGCTTAGTAACCCAAGTAAAACAAGCCATCTCTCATGTCTCTATGACTTTCTGATCCAGAGATAATTTCAGACAATTTTCTTGCCAATGTTAAGTCAATGGCATTTTTTGGTGCAATTTTTTGCCCCCCAGGGGTACATTGTACAGCACACCTCTCCTCTATAAGGGTGTGCACCAAACGGTGTGGGACGAGTTAGGTGCCACATTTTTTGCCGAAGTAAAAAGTATGTGAGATAATAGTTTTGCTAAAGCAAGCACCACTAAAAATGAAGTTTAATTAGTAGATCAGTTGGTTGGCTTGAAAAACGTATTATTACTGGTGCTTCCTTTAGCATCTGTTTTAATATCTGTTTCTCTCCCACACATATTATATCACTTCTGAAGAGATGGATTTAACCTGGCAAGGCTTGCATCATATGAATGAGTCTATCCTCTTTTTGTGCCAATCCAAACATCCTTCCTTTATCTGCCTGTAAGCTCTGTATCTGTGTACCTGTTTATCCAATTAAGAAAAATGCAGTTGAGAAATATTAGCATACCTTCACTTCTCAGAGAGCAAAAATATCAAGGGATGCAGTGCAAATCGATAGAGAAGTAAGGAGGGGTGTAGTCGAGTAGATAAGAAGAGAGAGAGAGAGAGAGAGAGAGAGAGAGAGAGAGAGAGAGAGAGAGAGATATGGGGAGAGTGAAAGAGAGAAATAGAGCAGTAGCTCAATCCACAGATGAGATGAGAGAAATGAAAGAAGGACTGTTCTGTATTTGAGCCTGGAGATACATATGCTATTCTCTGAAATACCAGGGTATCTTTGGCACACAGGCACATTGAACTATACGGAATGTACTAGAACAACCTCCCTTAAGATACAAATGTACACAGATCTGGTCTGTAAAGTTTGTATCTGCCTTAATTAAATCTGCATGCACAATTAAATGGTACGATACAAAGCATTATTTCACAACCAGTAAAACACATATACAAACTGCTCCTCCAGATATTTGGCAGGCAACTTACACATTTTTCTAATTTATAAAAGTTATGTTTATTTCATACAGTTAGATGATGTTCCTGCTTGGCTCTAGGCCTGCTGCACCTCCTCAAGTGCCAAATGGGTTTGCTGCAGGGTCATATGAGTTATGATTAATTGAACCTGGCAAATTAGCTTACACCAACGAAATAAAAGTTTAATGGGTTAGATAAAACAGAACTAGATTCTTGAAGTAAAAATTGCAAGTTACCATGTTTTTCAGTGGGTTTTTTTGATTCTTATCAATACACACACACACACTCCCACACACTTTCAGAGCTTTTATGCGAGTCATTTTACACCCTGCTTGTTGTCAGGCAAGCCATTGTTCCATTTTTGGGTTGTGCCCGAAACTTGAAAAATGCTGCCTTGACACTACACACAAAAAATAAATAAAAATAAATCTCAATCTGAATTCATTAAAATTGTTATTTATTTTTTCTTGTGGTGGTAATTTTGTTTTGTTTTTTAAGGCAGCATATTTGTAGTCTTCATTCCCTGTGATGTCCCATAGTTGAAAGAAGTCAATTAATTCAGAAATGTTTTTTTTTTCCTAATTTATTCAAAATAATGATTCCAATTCCAAAGATATCAAGCAGGCATTAAATATTAAAAGCACTGTCGAATGCTGCTAAGTAATAAGTCTAAGTATTTTTGTCTTTTATTATTTACAGTAAAATACCTAAACATTCTTAAAGCAAGTTACATTTACTTTAGAAGCAAAATTACATCAGATATTAACCTGTTGATATGCAATTCCCCCGCACACAGTGGTGACGTCACTCTACTTACACTTATAGAAGGTAAATTAAATTTTAAATGTAAGCAATGTTAACAAATTCTACATCTTTTCAATGGTCTAAGTGTTCAACATTGATATCCAATCTTTATTTCACGATATAAATGCTCCAGAAACAGCAATTTAGTTATTTGTGACAGGAGTACAAATGAAAACATGCAATATCAAAACGGGACTTCATACCTTCTTTAAGAAAACGTGGTCGCCAGATGAATCCAGTTTGCCACATTTGGGTCAATTGTCCATGACAAGCGTTCATTGAAAAACATCCATTAGCACTTTTTGTCTATTAAAAAGGGATTAAATCTGATAAATATTGATATAATCTCCATTGTTTACATGAGATCTCGCCTGAAAGTATTATCCTTCATCATCGTTCTTCAACAAACTATGCAATCTGAGCAGCATTCATGTTGTGAAACTGTATATTATCTTATATATTAGAGTCTCGGAAACAAAATGAGCCTGTCTCCAAAGTCTATTTTTAAAAATGTGGCATAGTTTTATTCATAATATCCAAGCAGTGCAGTCAGATTTTGTGTCGTCTTGAAAGGCAGAGCCTTAATTTTACTCTGTACACTACCAGCAATTTTACAGAGAGAGCTTGCAGGAACTTCATTTTTGTTAGATCATCTTCAAATTTGAAACATAACGTCTTTGAGAACATTGTATTTCTGGGTTGTCTTGTCACTTTTATTATGTTCTGCACAAAATATTTCCATTACTATAAACTTCAGCTTCTCTAACTTTACAAAATAACAACATATATTAATTCTGAAACTTGGGAAATAAAGACCAAAGTTTATTCTTTCAAAAGATACTACAACTGTGTCCATACTCCAAAGGGTCCAGTAAATACAACCATTTAAGTTCAGGTATGTCATTTTCATGGTTTGTGCTCAAAAAGGGTGTGCGTATCAACAGGTTAAGTTTAGGCTAAGTTTTGCTTTTAGATAAATCTAAAAACTTTAGTAAGGCTTATGCTTAAAAAAAGAAACTATTTGGCAAAAGGGTAAGAAAACTTCAAAAGGGGGAATGTTAATTTTCTTCCCAATGACCATTTTTTTTCTTGGTTTAAACCACAAAATATTTTTTTTTTCTCTGAAATCAAGACTTATATTGTCAAATACTTTATCTGATACAAATGTCAATATATTACTGTAATCATGTTGGTTCTCAAGTAAATTTATCCTGTTTTAGGATGTGTAGACATTTTACCTGAAAACAAGACAAAGAAATGAATTTTGTAACACTTTACAATAAGGTTGTGTTCATTAAAATATACCACATTAGTTTTTATGAACTATGCATAATGCACTCTAAACTAACATGAACAAAAAATTAACAATTGTATTTTTATTAATTAAAATTAACCAAGATGTATAATGTCAGTAAATATTTGTTCACTGTTAGTTAAGCAGGGTTTTTCCTGGGTCTTTTTTGGTGGCTGACGTATGCGTCCATCCACATGCTGGAAGTTGGATTATAACATAATTACAATTATTTAATAGAATAGAATAGAATATCTTTATTGTCATTGTATTAGTACAATTATTATTGCACAGGTACAATGAAATTAGGTTTGCGACTCTCCTTACGGCACTATGTAAAATAAAACAATCAATAAGATCAAATAAACCAAGAAAAATAAAATTAATATACCAAACATGATAAGGAAAGTCCAGCAAATGTAAAAAGTGCAATAGCTCAGGTATGTAGTGCAGCAACGGAATCAGTAATGTGGAAGGGCATGAAACAGGGGCGTTGCTAGACCCCTTTTACTGGGGCACGTGTCCCAGTATAAATCTGCTGTGCCCCAGTAAAATCACAAATCTGATGCGTGCACACAGAAATCTATGTCCGTGTAGCGCGTGCCTGTGTGCTTGCTATAATAGCCAGTTTGCCACTGCAGGGTGCACACAGAAGTACAGGTGTCTGCACACAAGTCAGAATTGAGGTAGGCTTTGAAAACATGATGAAACTAAAGTAAGTTTCTAAATAATACCGATGATCTTATTTTAACTCAAACATTATTGGCTCCTGTAGATTGACATCAGAAAATTCTTTGGACGAAGCAGGGACAGGAGAGCAGGCAAGGGATCTCTTTGACCTGTAACAGAGTGTGTAGACATTTTTCAGTGTTTCACTTGTAAATCATCACAAATTCAAAGATGTTCAAAATCAGCTGGGGTTACAGCCATCCGAACTTGTGCAGCTTTCAAAGACCCGCTGGTCAAGCCAGTAGCAGTCTGTAAATGCCATCTTAGAGAATCTCCATGCTGTTATTCAGTGTCTCTCCAGTATAAACAACTCCATGGCAGTAGGACTCCATGCCAAACTTAGCAGATTCTCCACAGTATACCTACTGATGATGTTTAAGACTTTTCTGTCTGTAACTTAGAACCTGCACAAATATCTGCAAAGTGAAACAGTAGACATTGCTAAGGCTTCTGAGTACAAATGAGCTGTGTGTGACACTCTACAACAGATGTGCACAGATGAGAAGGCTACTATGCTGTATGATACTGCCAGGACCATTTGTGCAGAAAATCAGATCCCAGAGCCATGTGCTGCTACTAGACAAAGGCAGAAGCAGAAACGCATGGAGTTTTATGTAGTGGACTCTAGTTGTGGAGCAGTGAGTGACCTCAGTGATGCAGAGAAGCTGAAAAGTAATCTGTTTCTACCTTGCCTTGACAGAAATGTGGCTGGGATGGTTCAATGTTTTTCATCTCGTAATGGCCAAATTTTGAGAGGTGTTCAGGCATGTAATCCTGGATCAGATAGCTTTCTTTTTGAGGAGCACCTCCGAAGTCTTTCAGATCATTTCAATGTTGATCTAAAATTGGAGGTCTGGCTCACAAAAAGGAAATCGTTCCAATTAAGGATATACTATGTATTTTCAACTTGCTGGATTAAGTCATGTTCCCAACCTTGACACAGGTTATGCAGATCTCTCTGACAATATCAGTCAATAGCTGTAGTTGTGAGCGGTCATTCGGTGTGCTGAGACGGCTCCACACTTGGCTGAGGTGCACAATGGGACAAGACAGGCTTCACCATCTTGCTGTCTTATTGGTTGAGAGGGAAGAACTTTGTAAATTGAGTCAGATACAAGTGATTGACCGTTTTGCCAAAATGAAGAATAGGCGGTACAGTTTAATGCTCAAAAAATGAACCAACTCAGTTTGAACATGGCAATGGGCAAGACTTTTAAACTACTGGGGAATACTTTATTTACATTTAGAATATATATGCTCTTTATTTTAGTGGTTGAAGTCATAAAATGACTGGTTTATTAAACTGTTGTAATTGTAAATTCTTGAAAAGCTGTAATTATTCATTATTATCATTGTGTAATTTAAAAGAATGCAAATGTTCAAGAAAGTTTTCTCTACGTTTTTGTTATTTTGTTTTGTTATCACACTCACCTTGCAAGTATATGATGAGAAGCATACTTAGCATGTTTAAAGTACCGAACACAAGATTAATATCATCACATTTGCTTCGGCAGCCTGAAATTTTGCCCGGGCAGCTGCCAAAAATTCCTTTATATTAACAAATAGAACATAAATTCAAATGTTGCCAATTATTATTTTGCAGTCTGCTGGGTAATTTGACATGACATTACAGTGCCTTGAAAGCCTGTCTGAAACCAGTTTCCTTTGAAAGTAACTTTTTTTTAAATCTGTCAGTCAAGTTATTGACTGACTGGGCAGCAAGGCAGCTGTCTTTGGTTTCAAATGCAGCCTTGGTCTGCTTGCATGTGTAAAAAAACATTCCAGGTTCTCCTAGAGAGAGAGGTGTGTGTGCAAGCACCTGTAATGAGGGCTAGAATGTGTATTAATGGTGAGATTAAAAAGCAGTTCTATGAAGCATAAATAATTAATTTAGCCATCCTAATATGATGAGATTTCCATGTTATCTTAGGCTACAGTCTGTCTGGTGTTAAACTCATGCTTAGATACAGTATCTATATCTAGCTGTACGTGAGACAATACTTTATTGACTCTAGACTTTGTTTCACATTTTCCCCTCGTTTTCTTTTTCCCAGCAGGAGCATGTCTGTCTGTTAGCTTTGTCTTATGGCTGCTGGTGGTTGATGGTGGTCAATTAGCTGCACTTAATTTATTAATTTTACTCCATCAGGTAACATAATATCATACCAAGTATTTTCAACAAATTATGTTTTATTTATGCATTTTTGGAATGCATTTTTGGAATTATTTTTAACCATCTGGTCCCAAGGTAATTTTAAGTGAATGTGTTAACTACAAATAAATTAAACACACACTATATAGTTTATGTGTTATACTGCGTGTTTTTTTTAAGCATTGTCAGCTGTGGTCTGATATTTTTCTAAAAGATTTGGGTTAACCATTCCATCATGTGAAATAGGGCCACAGTAAAATTTAGTATGTATGCAGGTTATGGTGAGCGGGTGAGTTTTCAGTCAATAGTGATAGTAAGTGTGGTATGTTTACTCATCTTATGGCTCACGTGTATTTAGGGTACCATCACTCTGGAATGCCCCCACAACATACATTTATTCATACCCAGACAAGTGTGACACAACAATGGGTTACCATGGAGACCAGATAAATTACTCTCAGTGGAATCTACTTTCCAGCTTTGTACAATGTCTGTACAGTGCCAGTTGTGTAGTGAGCTCTCTTCACCAAATAAACAAAAGAAAGTTAAATTAATAAGGTCCTTCAGAGTGGCATTCGCTATTTTATGTAACACACTTTTAAACATGACCTGTCTTTCATATTCCACATTTTTTAAACTCCAGAATGAACCTGCTCGACTCTAAAAGGACAAAGCAACCTTTCATTGGTATTTTCACAGTAATTGCACTCACGTCTGTGAAGCAGCTTCCACAGATACCACTGGATCTTTTTGAATAATGGTTCTTGTACAGTACATTGAGGGCAGTTGCTGCACAGTGACTTTCCCTTGACCTACAGCTGTACAGTGATCCAAAAACGTATTTGCACACCAAGCTTAATATATTTGAATGCCATTGCATTAGATAACAAGATATCAGACAAAGTTACATTTATTAGAGGGAGACAGAGGGAGAGGGAGATCTTGAACGCAACAAATTTTATACATACAATTCTCAAAATACATTTTTGGGGCCACTCATGATAGCCTATTCATGAGATAACGATTTATATGCTTTGCAATTAAATGTATTTAATTTTATTGTCATTTATGTTTTTTGTTTTTTGTTTGTATTGATTGGACATTTTGTGTTAACAACAATTGCCCTCCTTCACACCCTCTATTCAGAGACACACTCCCTTTGTAGATGGTGGATGGCACCATTTAAAGTCCAAGACCAGAGGTCAAACACAAATACTAACATGAATACATATATAAATGAGAATGTAACAATACATTTTTGACCAAAACACATGCAGTATATTCCTTTGGATTTTCCTGCTGAACACACACACACACACACACACACACACACAAACACTAAAGCACACACACATAGGACTGACAGCATGTGCACTCACTTTAGCCTATTTTTAAGATTTAAGCATTTCAATTACATTACGAAATAAAATTACATTCAATTACGTAATCTTTAACAAAAATAAATATATACAGTATATATACACATGTATTTTGAAATGTTATTTAAACTTCCTGCTTACTCAACCATCAATATGTAAGAATTGTATAATAGAATTAGCCATGTACGACCACCCTTATAAGAAGGATAAATGACAAATGATCAGATTAGAAATCTGAATAAAATTCTCCACCATTATAATTGTAATACAACAATGAAGGAGTGGACATTGTAGGCTCGTTGTATCCGCTCACAATTTATATGTAAGGAAATAGCTTAATAAGGGAATTTTGATTAATTAAATTATTGGAGTAATACTATTATCATGGCTTATTGAAAATAATATCACAATATGTTTAGATATGGTTTGAGCTTCGGAGTGCAGATCTTTTAAAAATCAAGTGACAAGATTATTTATCAAAATATACCACAGTCAGATTAACTTTGAATAAACAAGACATTATTACTAATCTAAAACCTCAAACTAACTAAAACATATAAACAAACATAAACAACAGGTGAGTGAGCTGTAACAGAAGGTGAATGGAAATTATCAGTATAGAGAAAATTGTCTATAGACAATGCCTTGAGAACCATCAATACTTCATTTAGTCTAACTCAATTTGCAATCGGGTTCCTCAAATTATATTAAAGAGACACCAGCACTTTCAGTGAATGTTTGGAGATGTATACTGGTGGCCAAACATTTGGAATACAGATTTTGCTCTTATAGAAGGAATTGGTATTTTCATTCACCAAAGTGGCATTCAACTGAAGCTGGAGGATATGGAGAATCGTAGATGGCGAAATAATGTCTATATTGTTTGAATTCCTCAGGGAGCAGAGGGTCAGAATATGAAGGAATTCCTAGATGCGCTCTTTATGTGCCTGCTCAACAATACAGGCTATAAGCTGGAACTCGAGCGAGCTAACAGGTTTCCAGCTCGCCGATCCGCTGAGGAAGAAAAGCCCCAATCAATTCTGGCCAAATTTCGGAGATCATTCGATAAATATCTCATGGCATGCGAGGCGAGGAATAAAGGTAGGCTTTCTTGGAAAAACCACAGCATTTTCTTGTTCCCAGACTTTGCGAGTTCAACAAGAATTAGATTCAAGGAAAGCAAGAAACTCTTACATCAACGGAAAGTCACTTTTGCACTGATGTTCCCAGCCAAATTGAGAATAAATGCTAAGGATGGCCGTAAAACATTCACATGCAAACAGTAAGCATTGTCCTTCATAAAGTTAATGGAATGGGTAAGTTATTATGTGGTACTGACTTTGCAGCCAAGTGGGCCTGACTCATTGAACATTCACTTGACTGTTCGAGGAACTGAGCACCTTTTTTGTTTCTTTTTGTGCTGGTTCCACCAAGCGGCTGGAGTTTGTTTTGTGGAATAACACTCCTTCAAGTCAGTGATGTGGATGACTCTGGAGTTTGTTTTGTGGAATAACACTCCTTCAAGTCAGTGATGTGGATGACTCTGGAGTTTGTTTTGTGGAGTATTTCTTGCAGGAGTGATTAGGTCATTTGCTGCACTCATGTAGCAGTCGAATGGGCCGGCTCACTGAACATTCATTAGAATATCCGAGGAAAATGAGCAGCTTTTATTATTTTGTAATTTTTTTAGTGCTGGTTCTGCCTAGCGACCGGTTTTGTGGAGAAACAAGCCTTCACAACAGTTATGTGGATGAATCTACATGTTCTTTGAGTTTATTCCAACTGTTGGTTGTAGTTTTTCATAGATTATCTTTTGTTGTGTAATTCTGTCTCACAAAATGTTTATAGATTATGGGGCACCCCATAAAAAGAAGGAAGGTTATTTCTTCTTAAGCGTAAGAAATATGATATAGTGTTTCTTCATGAAATGCATCTTTCCCTGCAGGAAGCTGAAAAATTTGGTAGGATATGGGGTGGGCATGTTTTCTTTAGTGCTGGCTCAAGTAAGAGCAGGGGAGTCATTACATTGATAAGTAAACATCTACAATTCAAATGTCTCAAACAGATTAAATATACATTAAGAAGAGTCATTATTGTTATAGCAGAAATTCAGGGGCAAAGTCTTATTTTGGCTAATATTTACACACCTAACGTTATTGATCAGGGTTTTTTATAGATCTTGAAGGGATGTTCCAAGCCGCTGGCACCCCTTATGATATAATATTGGGAGGAGACTTTTGATGGACTCAGTCCTTGATCACAGTGAATCAAAAGTGTGCAAGCCCCCTAGAGCAACATTGACGTAAATATTAGTCCCAAATATATTTGGAGACTTTTGAACCCATCTGGTAGGGAATATACATTTTTTTCATCAGTCTATAGATTTATTCAAGAATAGATTTTTTTATATATATATCTAAGTCCCTCATTTCATATGTTGTTGATTGTTCAATTGGAAACATCTTATTCTCAGATCATGCCCTGGTGAGTTTAGAGGTGTTGCCATATACAGAGAAAAATAAATAATATAGTTGGTGCTTTAATGTATCCCTTTTGCAAAATCCTGAATTTCAACAAATGTTAAAGGCTGAAATCAATGTTTATATGGAGACCAACTGGTCCTCAGTATCCTCTGTGGGCATGGCTTAGGGGGCACTTAAGGGGCTCTTAGGGGTTGGATCATACAGTATGCCTCTTTCATCAAAAAATCCAAAGCACGAGAACTCGTGAAGTTGGAAGTGAATATTAAAAGTGTCAAAGCAGCGCTGAATCATTGAATGTTGTCTAACAGCCTCAGAGAATTGACTCGATTGAAATACAGATATAATACTTTTTTGTCACGGAAGGTGGAGTTTTGGCTTTTCAGGGCAAGAAAGTCATACTTTGAGTCAGGGGACAAAGCAGGGAAGCTTTTGGCTAGATATATAAAGCAGAGAGTCTTTTTTACCATTCTCTCAGTGAAATCTGCTGGTGGTGAAGTATTTACCTTGGCTGTTGACATTAATAATGCTTTTAAAGAATTCTATTTTGGTCTCTATAGTTCCACGTCTTTGTCTACTAATGAAGATCTCTTATACATATAGATCAGATGGGTTTATTCGGGGCTGCAGCTCTTATAACATTAGGCATTTCATCAATATCATGTGGTTAGTGGCGCATGATCAGACTCTGGTCACTGCCATCTCAATTGACACCGAAAAGTTTCTTGATATGGTACAATGGGATTATCTTTTTAAGATTTTTGAAATAATACGGGTTTGGGAATGCTTTTATTGGATGGATTAAGTTACTTTATAGACAAATTAATGGATTGATTTCAGATTATTGTACTCTGGATAGGCTTTTTTAGGGAACCTAATAGCTTTAAACTGTGTTTGATATAATGCAAAGTGATTTTCTAGTACCAAATTAACAATTTTGCATGATTACTCAAGGATAAGGTGTTGAAGTGGTGGCTGCCTGGAAATGGGGCGTGTCTAGATTTGATCAAAAATTCCTTTTTTCAAATAGTGATGGTGCTGTTTTTTACATCCGTAATGTCCTGACTATACTTTGTGATCAGTTGAATGCCGCTTTGGTGAATTAAAGTACCAATTTCCTTCCGAAACAGCAAAATCTGTACATTATTCCAAACTTTTGGGCGCTAGTGTACGATCATCTTATAATAATTTGTTTTAGTGTTGGAAGTGTAGCAAATATGAAACTAACTTAGAATATACAGTATAATATAACATACAGTATAATTTCACATAGGCTGTCATATACTGTACATATATACAGTATATATTTAAGGTAATATGTGCCCCTCAAATCAGTTTCAGAGAGCAAATATTGCTCTGTAATAAAAAGGTTCATTTCTGACACTGTTCTTCACTATATTACTGGCAACAGTAAACAAATGGTTTAAATTAGATATTATATAACAATGGTTCCAAAACAAATGAATCCCAAGGCAAATGTAGTCAGTGGTGGAAAGAGTACTGATTTTCTTAAGTAAAAGTACTGCTAATGAAGAAATAATTCACCTGAGTACAAGTAGATGTACTGAGAAATACTTTGATTCAAGTAAGAGTAAATAAGCAGCTTGCCAAAAAACTACAAGTAATTACGTTACACGTTACTTTATGAAAATTATAATATATAAAGTATATACAGGTACGCTGCCATTTTTAATAGTTGGGCTACCATGTGGAAATCAAAATACAGTGTTTTATTCTCAGTTATTCTCAAAATACTCAGTTTATGCAAGCTGCTGTGCTCATGACGCTGTGCCTCCGAGCTTCCATCATGCTGTGCACAGCGCGTTTTAGTTTATAAACATATTTAGCACTTATAACTTGCCAATTCAGAAATATTACGTATTTTTATATATTGAGGTGAAAAATAACTGTAGTGAATTTGAATACTTAATTTTTAATCAACTCAAGTACTATATTTATATATACATAACGTTTAAAAATTTACTCAAGTACTGTAACAAGAGTAGTTGTAATTTGTTACTTTGCACTCTCTTTCTCTCTCTCCCACTGCCACTCTGCATTGGCCTTTTTTTAAATTAAATTTTTTTTTTTACTGTTACAGGAAGTAACACATATTGAAATTATTTTTGTTTTCCTCCCTCTGTCCCCTCCCAGATTCAGGAATGCGGGGATGACCTGCCGGCAGATGGGGCTTCGGGCACGCCCTCCCCCAGGGAAAGAGGGGGTGTCCGTCATGCTGGGGGCTCCCCAGCCTGAGAGAACGAGGGAGGAATGTAACAGGGCAGATGGCGGGGCCGGGTCATGATTTTAGACACCCATTCCCTTATCAGGCTAATTAAGCCTCTGAGAGGGATAAAGGCTGACGGGAAAATAGAGATAATATTTTAATTAAAATATTATTTATATTGTCAAGCTGGTTCTCGCCTCCTTTCTTTTGAACTCCTTTACACTATGCCATTTATTTATTGTAACTTTATTGTTTAAAACTTTAATTTAATTTGGTAAGTTTTCAAAGTTCATATTTTTCATTAGTTGTAATTCAATATTTCAAATTTCTTTTGAATTCATAATATGTTCAATATTTAAAGATTACTCAGTTCAATTTGATGGAAATTGGTCTAACAATTAAAATGCGTAAATCTTAAAAATAGACTGCAGTATTTATTGGTGTACAAGAATATGTGGAAACAACAGTGCTATTTTAAGGCATTGTGTCTGAACGTGCTGCGGTGCAGGTATTATTCAGTGACCTGTGAGGATTTGCTCTGAGCTGTCTGGTAAATAGACTTACCTTGAGCCAAGCTATTTTCCACCCTGTGCAGGACGTGGCAGTACCGAGATCTCTGGCCATGGGCCTGTATTATCCATTTTGGCTTGTCAGTTAGATTTGTTCTTAGAGTATGATCTCACTTCTCAATATTTGTGTATAGGTCAAATTACACATGGAGATACTGTAGACCAACCTGTGTTCCTTTGGTGACCTACAGATTTATTTCTGCATTTAAGAGATATTTATAGTGTTTATATGGAGTGATTGGATTGATCTATTGCTTTTGCATTTCCACTAACTTTGTCAGCTGTTGCTCTTCAGGTAACTCAGTCACCGCCTTCTTATTTACTCCCTATTAATCTATCCCTTCCGCTCATGCAACTGTCATCACATGGGCAAAATCAGCTGACTCTGGCTCCTTGGTTCCTCAAGGTCATTCAGTCCTCTTTCAATTGTTCTCACTCAAACAATGTTGCAGCATGGAGACATTCAGAGCAAGTCATTATTTTGTCCATTTCTAACCAGTTATAAAGGTGATTCAAAACACACAATGTATAAAGATGCACACTCATTCTTAAAGTTATAATATCTTTGCCCAAACTGGAATGCACCAAATATGACTTCAGACTTTGGGTGGGTCCCATAAAGATGGGACCCACCTTAAACTCATGCCCTTAGTTGAGCCAGTGTTGCTGTGTCTGACCAGTTGGGATGCTCAACATGCAACACAGCCACACATTTTTGGGTAAATCAGCATACAAATGGCTTACTTATAGTTGGAATATTGGAGATTATTTAAGTGTTTTAACCTCGAAAAACCTTTTCAAGTTTACATGAAACACCTTCCCCACCTGTTTTACTTTCCTAATGTGACATATAGTATTTCCAAGTGAAACAGGATATTCAAGAAGAAAATTAAAAAAGAAAATAGTAGGCAAGGACTTGATTTTATCCATCCAATTTGATTGAATTTTGAAAAGCAATCTCTTTTTGCAGGTGGTTGAAGTAGAGGAGTTGAGAAATAAGAAATATGGGGGGGCCTCACTTCTTTCCGATTCTGAGCCGGTCCGTTTTGTTTGCCGATCTTGAAGCAGCAATCCGTTTTACAACTGATATTAGGACATCTAACGTAAACTTAATGTCAATGTTGAGTGTATTGGACACTTCAGTTTTGTTCATAGGCTTGTAATCTTTGGAATTGTTTTGTTAGATGAGTAAAAAAGAGAAAAAGATCCATTTATAAAAACAGTGGAAAATGACATCTGTTAACTGTTTGCAGTTAATTGTTATTTATACCTCTTTCTAGTCACAGAGCACTTTATTTTGAGAGTTGTTTAAGTGAGAGAAGATCCTGTAACTTAATGCAGTTTGGGGGAAAATGTAATGTTTAATAATTTATTTTATTATGAAAATAAATGTTTGCATTGAAGAAAGGAAGATTTTGTTTGTGTATGCAGTCCATAATAGTTCTTAGAAAGAAAATCGGAATCAGAAAAAAACGGTATTGACAGGTCACACTTGCAAAAAAAAATCGCAATCGGTGCATCTCTAATTATTATACACATCCCACCTGCTCTAACAGTCAGCACCAACTGCCAACTATTGGCATCCAGAATTTGCAAAAGCAAAAACATGGTTGAAGTTGCACCATGCTACCTCGTATACTTTGTCCTGGTTTGAGGATGCCAGTGTGTGCATCAACCCCAGTGTCTTCAACCTATTGAGAGGCACATTGAGGGATCAGCATTACCCTAATCGCATTACTGTCTCACATTCTCCATTCATGAACTCCAGTCTTAGCCTTGGCCTTGGCCTTTACCTCTTATTGGGTTACGGAGCAGGTCATGCTCCTATGGCTGCAGACTCGGTCTGTAGCTGAAACACCAGTACCAGGACTGGGATTGAATTAAGTGGAGTTGAGCACTGCCTTGGCTTTGGCTGAGATCACTCACTTACATTCCCTTGTTAAAACTCTGACAAAAGCACCACAGCTATTGCAAATTTCAGGACTAGTAGTGCAGTACTCTCATCCTTGTGCAGGGGTCAAATACACAGTACCAAAGCTCAGAATTTTTCATTTCCAAATGATGATGATAAACCCTACATCATCAATTGCAAATGCTGAGACTCTCTGTTCCTTCTCAGACCAGGTTGATGTTTCACACTGTTAGCAGTTTGAATTGGATCCACTTGGGGGAAATGTGCTTAATAACTAATGCATAAATGTTGGTTCTAATTAAATGCTTTTTATGTGTAAACACATTTTATTATATGTACAATATAAACATTTTCAATACATAATATGTAGTTACAAACTATCATCATTTACTCACACTTATATTATTATTGTCATGAAATGTTGCATGTTTTTGTCCATTTTTGTGAGATTTCCCTGAACATCTATTTAACTGGCTTGCTTTGTGATTAGTTACTTGACATTAAGCAGATGATGTTTATACTGAGTAACATTCTGTATAACAGAGCAATAATAGCAGGGACGGTCCCCCTCCAAGAGCCACCTGGGGTTATGTATTCTATTTAAAGTTACAATGGTGATAGGGTTATCTCAGGATCTCTCAAGTTCACAGGTTGGTGTACCTGAGATCAAAATGTCAAGCTCATGTGTCACTGGCCTATACCACCACTCAAATTTGCATTTGTTCCATTAATGAATACATGAATTCTTTGCCCCTGAGGCATTACCATGGTGTAACGAGGAGGTGGTGTGGCTGGGCCATCACGATGGACACCCAACACTGAATCGGCCCAGTCAGCGAGAGAGGGATAAAGAGGAGCCGGGGATGCCAGGTCGAGAGAGAGAAATGCACGAGGCCATGCTGTCTGTGTGTTTTATGTTATGTTTTAGTTTGTTTATGTCATTAAAGTGATGTTGAATGTTCTCCCAGATCCTGCCTCCACCTTGCCCATCCTTTACTTGTTACATGGTGCCGAAACCTGGGAAGGGATGCACTGTCATGGAGTCCTCACCACAGCAAGCAAGTTTTTGTCTCTCTCTTTTCTCTCCCTCCTCTTGTATCTCCCAGGGCTCCAGAGATTCGGGGAAGACCTGGCAGTAGAAGGACGGCTGGAAGGGCAACACCTCCAGGAAGGGAGGGGAGTACATTTTGCCAGAGGTTTCCCTATCCTGAATTGAGCGGCGGAGGAGTGTGATGAGGAGGAGGGTGTGGCCAGACCATAACAATGGATGCCCGGTGCTGAATCAGCCCAATCAGTGGGAGAGGAATAAAGAAGAGATTGGGACACCAATTCGAGAGAGAGAGAGAGAGAGAGAGAGAGAGAGAGAGAGAGAGAGAGAGAGAGAGAGAGAGAGAGAGAATGCACTCAAAGAAAAAGCTCGAAGAGCCCTAAACGCAATTAAGAGAAAATTTTATAATCTCCAAATTCCAATTAAAATCTGGCTGAAAATATTTGATAGTGTCATCCAGCCTATTGCGCTGTATGGTAGTGACGTATGGGGTCCACTCAGTCATCACAGCTATACACGCAGGGACAAACACCCAACCGAATCTTTACATGCAGAATTCTGCAGATACATCTTACATGTACACAGAAACACACCAACAAATGCATGTAGAGCAGAATTAGGCAGATACCCACTGATAATTAGCATTCAAAAGAGAGCACTTAAATTCTTCATTCACCTTAAATCCAGCCCCCGAGACACCCTTCAAATCAAAGCCCTCCAAATCCAAGAGCTGAGCCCAGAAAAGAGTCCCCTACATCAGTTGGTGCTGAGACTGATCGTCCCCCCTCAAACACACATTGACCAGTCTCACATCAACACTGTTCTCCAAACACCAATCAGAGTAAACCAAATTATAACACAATGTAAAGAAACCAATCTGGAACATTGGGAAGAAGAAACTAAAAGCCAAAGTCGATTAGAGTGTTATCTGGGCCTAAACAGAGAGTATGAGTTGGCAAAATATCTCTTTACTGTCAGAGATCGAAAACAGAGACAGACCCTCACCACATACAGGCTCAGTGACCACACATTGGCAATTGAAACAGGAAGACACAAAAAATCATGGCAACCAAAAGAAAACCGAATATGTGCTCACTGTTGGACAGGTGAGGTCGAGACAGAGATGCACTTCCTCCTAAAATGTGAAACATTCAGAGAAATAAGGAATGTTTACTTAAACAAGTTTAACTCTGAAACTTCAGACTTTAAAGACCTAAATGACCTCTCAAAATTACAAATACTCATGGGGAAGGAGACAGGGCACATCTTGTGTCAATTGAGAGCCCAATATGTGTCAACATGCCACAACCTGAGGGACAGTGAAAGATCTGGACAAACACACACACACACACACACACACACACACACACACAATATGATGAGGTCAAATAAATAATAATAATAATGTATATATTTCTGTTATTTATATATTACTAATAATTATATTATATACTGTCTAACTAAAATACTAAAATGTATTTTGCTTTTATTTTATTTACTATATATGATACTTTGGCAACATTGTTATTGAAACTTTCATGCCAGTAAAGCTCACTGAATTGAATTGAATTGAATTGAGAGAGAGAGAGAGAGAGAGAGAGAGAGAGAGAGAGAGAGAGACGCACATGGCTATGCTGTCTGTGTGTTTTATGTTATGTTTAAGTTAGTTTATGTCATTAAAAGTTATGTTGACTGTTCTGCCAGTTCTCGCCTCCTCCTTGCCCATCCTTTACTCATTACACCTAGTCTCAATCTGAAACAAGTTAAGGGATAATGTACAGTCCGTAATGTCAGGAATAATGACCGGGCTGATTGTACATGATCCCCCTTACTATACAACTACTCACCAAATATATATATATATATATATATATATATATATATATATATATATATATATATATATATTATCATTTATATATATATATATATATATATATATATATATATATATATATATATATATATATATATATATATATATATATATATATATATATATATTTAAATGAGCAAGAAATATTGATTTACATTTAAATGATCTTATGTAGGAAGAAAGAGACTGCATAGTGATAGAAGAGACATAAAAATAACACAGCTATGTATGATATTGTTTGACTGGGACAATGGTTAGTTGTCATTATACAAACATACAGTATTTGATCACATAGTGTCATGATCGGCCAATCAGACTCATGTATTCCTTAGAGGTGTGTAATAAACTTAATAAAGTTTTAATAAAAATCTCTATATTGTGAAGAGTTCTGTTAATGGCAATCTAAATAAGAGTGTTCTCTACTCTGTAGTGGTTATTCATGTTTTTCTTTCTATCCTTGAATATTTTTCCACTGGTGAGTTTCCAGCACGCGGGAGATTAAAAGAGATTAAAGTCAAACGCTCTGTCTGTGGTCCACCACTACTGCCAATGTCCTACTGTTCATGATACATGCATCCACCCTACATCCAAGTATCTTTTCAATAAACATTACTCATGAAAAAACAATGTGGTTCCAGATTTTAAACAGTCTTTCTATTGGGCCCAGGGAGAAGGGGGTCCACTCTTATAACATTTGTCTTGGGCCCTGTACACAGTTTCCAAACTTTTTTGACCAGTGAATATCCATGACTTTTCAATGACCTTTAAAATTATTTTTGATTACTGAATAACGACTTTTAAGATTATAGAACCATTCAGACCTATTTGTTGACTATAGAATGACTCAAAACACAAAGCAAAAATGTATCCCTTATTCTATACCAAATATACATAATTACACCCAGCTTTCCTATGCATGTTAATGAGAGAAGCTTAATCATGTGTCCTTGCGCTTGAAGCATGCTTGCCAGGGGCATATTAATGCACAGGTTTATGCAGGCTGAAGCCCAGGGACTCAGAACTCCCATAAGGGCCCCATTCATGGCATCCGCCACCCTCTTTTCCCCTGTCGTAATTCGCAGGAGAAGTGCATTTAAAAGTGTTCAGCAGGAGATGCTGATATAAACACAGAAAAAGTGTGCAACATTGAAAGCAGGACTCTGCAGTGAGACCATTTCGCATTTACAACTGAAACTTACTGTGTGTGTAACGATCCACACCGTCTTTGGTTGTGTACCTTTTATTTTAAGTTTTGGCACCTTTTATGTTCCATATTGTTCTTTGTTTATGCACTCTTATTTTGAAATCACTCATTGTTCCTGTTTCCCTGACTGGTCATGTCCTGTTTCCCTCCATGTTCATATGTCTGCCTTTCATTGGTTCATTGTTTGATCACTTTATTATCAGTTCTAGTTTTGTTATTGGTTTTAGTTAATTGCCTCATTATCTTGTTTTGAGTTCTGTTTGCCCATTGGCTTTAGTTTCCCTTTGGTTTTGTATTTAGGCCCTCATGTTCACCTTGTCCTTTGTTGGTCGTTGTTTGATGTTTGAAGAATGTTTCATGTCAATCCTGCCCTCGTCCGTGTTTCTGCCTGAGCCCTCCTTGGAAGATTCCCAGCGTTTATCTTGTGTTTACACCTTTGTTTTCCCCTTGTGGATGTTTCATTTGTTCCTGTGTTTGTACTTCCCTTTACTTTATGGTATTTCAATAAAGCTGTACCTGGATCCTCACTCCCTCGTCTGCCCACTTCTTTACAGAACGACCAACCACTATGGATCCAACGGCTTTCCTCGTGGAACTTGCTGAGGCTAACCTAACCATCCGTGAGTTCTCCTACTACTTTTCCTGTGTGGCCAGCTACTCCAGTTGGAATGACCAGGTGCTGAAGGATGTGTATAGGCACACTGTACCCATCCGCCCGTGGAGGATCTTACCGGAGACCGGGGATTGCACCTGGCAGGAGTATGTGGGCCTAATACTGGAGACTTACGCTGCAGGGGAGCCGCCTCTCTCGATTCCGGGCAGGGCTCCTGGGTCGCCCACGCCTGCCACGGCCAACGAGCCAACGCCCACGCCTGCCACGGCCAACGAGCCAACGCCCACGCCTGCCACGGCCAACGAGCCAACGCCCACGCCTGCCACGGCCAACGAGCCAACACCCACGCCTGCCACGGCCAACGAGCCCACGCCTGCCACAGCCAACGCGTTGCCAGCCTCGTCCGTCCCGGCGCCAGCGTTGCCAGCCTCGTCCGTCCCGGCGCCAGCGTTGCCAGCCTCGTCCGTCCCAGCGCCAGCGTTGCCAGCCTCGTCCGTCCCAGCGCCAGCGTTGCCAGCCTCGTCCGTCCCAGCGCCAGCGTTGCCAGCCTCGTCTGCCAGGAAGAGGAGGAGAAGAGGAAGGGCTTCCGCTCACCAGTCTCCGCCCTCCATGGCCCCGTCCCAAGAGCCAGAGCCAGCGCCTGTAGCCTCGACCGTCCAAGAGCCAGAGCCAGCGCCTGTACCCTCGACCGTCCAAGAGCCAGAGCCAGCGCCTGTAGCCTCGACCGTCCAAGAGCCAGAGCCTGTAGCATGGACCGACCAAGAGCCATCCCCCTTTGAGCCTCCCGAGCCTCCCAGCGCTCCGCCTCCAGAGCCTCCCAGCGCTCCGCCTCCAGAGCCTCCCACGCCTCTGTCACCAGAGCCTCCCAGCGCTCCGCCTCCAGAGCCTCCCACGCCTCTGTCACCAGAGCCTCCCACGCCTCTGTCACCAGAGCCTTCCACTCCTCTGTCACCAGAGCCTCCCAGGTCTCCGCCTCTGAAGACTGCCTCGGCTCTGCCTGCGCCTGCTCCGCCACCAGACCCTTCCATGGCTCCGCCTCCAAACCCTTCCACAGTTCTGCCTTCCACGGCTCTGCCTGCTAAGCCTTCTACGGCTCTGCCACAGAGGGCCTACATGGTTCCGCCTTCCACGGCTCTGCCTGCACCGCCTCCTACGGCTCTGCCCCAGAGGGCCTTCATGGTTCCGCCTTCCATGGCTCTGCCTTCTCCGCCTTCTACGGCTCTGCCCCAGAGGGCCTTCATGGTTCCGCCTTTCACGGCACTGCCTGCTCCGCCTTTCACGGCACTGCCTGCTCCGCCTACAGAGCCTACCGTGGCTCTGCCCGCTTCCCATGAGACTCCTCCCAGGCCTTCTGATCCTGTCTTGTGGCCTCCTCCCAGGCCTTCTGATCCTGTCTTGTGGCCTCCTCCCAGGCCTTCTGATCCTGTCTTGTGGCCTCCTCCCAGGCCTTCTGACCCTGTCCCGTGGCCTCCTCCCAGGCCCTCTGACCCTGTCCCGTGGCCTCCTCCCAGGCCCTCTGACCCTGTCCCGTGGCCTCCTCCCAGGCCCTCTGACCCTGTCCCGTGGCCTCCTCCCAGGCCCTCTGACCCTGTCCCGTGGGCTCCTCTCAGGCCCTCTGACCCTGTCCCGTGGCCTTCCTCTAGGCCTCCTGACCCTGTCCCTGTCCCGTGGCCTTCCTCTAGGCCTCCTGACCCTGTCCCAGTCCTGTGGCCCTCTCCTTGGCCTCCTGACCCTGTCCCAGTCCTGAGGCCATCTCCTAAGCCTCCTGACCCTGTCCTAGCCCGGCGGCCATCCCCTAGACCTCCTGACCCTGTCCTAGCCCTGTGGCCATCCCCTAGACCCCCTGACCCGGTCCCTGCCCTATGGCCGCCTCCCTGGCCACCTGACCCGGTCCCTGCCCTATGGCCATCTCCCTGGCCTCCTGACCCAGTCCCTGCCCTATGGATGCCTCCCTGGCCCCCTGACCTAGTCTCGACCCCGAGCTGCCTCCCAGACTTCCCGACCCGGTCCCCTCCTTCAAGTCGTCCCCTCGGTCCCCTGGGCATCTGCCTGGCCTCCTTGGTCTCCTGGCTGCCCACCTGTTTTGTCATGGTCTCTCTGTCCTAGTCTTGTCCCTCTGTGCCCCTCGTGTCCCCTTGATCTGCCTGTTCGTCCCTGTTTTCCGTTGTTGTTGTTTTGCCCTTCCTTTGGTTAGGAGCGTCTGGAATCCGCTCCTTAAAGGGGGGGCTCTGTAACGATCCACACCGTCTTTGGTTGTGTACCTTTTATTTTAAGTTTTGGCACCTTTTGTTCCATATTGTTCTTTTGTTTATGCACTCTTATTTTGAAATCACTCATTGTTCCTGTTTCCCTGACTGGTCATGTCCTGTTCCCCTCCATGTTCATATGTCTGCCTTTCATTGGTTCATTGTTTGATCACTTTATTATCAGTTCTAGTTTTGTTATTGGTTTTAGTTAATTGCCTCCATTATCTTGTTTTGAGTTCTGTTTGCCCATTGGCTTTAGTTTCCCTTTGGTTTTGTATTTAGGCCCTCATGTTCACCTTGTCCTTTGTTGATCGTTGTTTGATGTTTGAAGAATGTTTCATGTCAATCCTGCCCTCGTCCGTGTTTCTGCCTGAGCCCTCCTTGGAAGATTCCCAGTGTTTATCTTGTGTTTACACCTTTGTTTTCCCCTTGTGGATGTTTCATTTGTTCCTGTGTTTGTACTTCCCTTTACTTTATGGTATTTCAATAAAGCTGTACCTGGATCCTCACTCCCTCGTCTGCCCACTTCTTTACAGTGTGCAACTGTGAAAAAATATTTAATCGCACCGATGTGAGTGACCCGACATAAGTAGCAGTGGGAGAAAAGATTGATTCTCCAATTAATTGATTCTGAGAATTTGGCAGAGCAGTGGCACTTATGCACGCAGACAGATGTTAGAAACCGGCACATATCCTAAAGCCAAGTGCATCCTACAAAACTGATGGCAGACTGGATTTATCAACCACACACCATTCGACTACTAATGAATCTACGATCCCAAAATTAATTCACAAACTTGCACACATGGAAACGGGAGAGTTAATTTTGTCATTACATGTCAACAAAGAGCATTAAATATGATCGTGCACCTGTTATAGCACTAATATGTACAACAAGGGGGAAACAACACCTGAAAATAATGAGACAGCGGTTCGGGAGAGGTGGGTGATGTTTTTATTTATAATTATTTTTATCTGCTTCTTCCCAATGTCTTGTACTCCTCTTGCGCTCTTTATTTGCTGTTGCACATTGCCATTCTCTTGCTGGTCAGAAAGATTGCACACACCTGATGGCTCGTTAGACAAATTTTAAGTGTTAGGGGGGAAGGGTTTTATTTTATTTCATTTGATTCTGCATTTTCTGTTGAATGGAACCAATAAAAATTGTTAATAATAATAAAGTTTACAAAGCCTGGCAAACTGAAATATGCAGCCTCTGACTTTTGTAAATTGTGTGACAGGAACGTTAAATGTGTTCAACAGTGTAGGTGTCAATTTAGAGTTCTTAAATACATCTAAGAGGACCACACTTCAAAGACTGAATATTGTGTATTTGTATATTTATGTTCACAAGGTGAAACAGGTTAACATGAACTGTTGTTTTTTTTTGTTGTTTTTTTTTTTTGCAGACATCCTGTCATATTAACTGAAGATATTACATTTGATTTATAAGAATTTAAACTCCTTTGTCAATACTCACACTATGTTCCTGAATTTGTCATAACTGGTGAGCTCAGTTTTCTCATGCCTTTTTGTGCATGTTATATTGCACATTAACGTTACCATCTCATAAAAAAACTGTGCTCTTAATTTTTTTTTTTTTTTAGTTAAATTAAGTGTAGAGCTCTGGAAATCCATCTGTGTAGTGCATGTTCATAAAAAAATAGCCATCACCCAAAACCCCCAACCCCACCCAGCGGAACTCCAAGGTACCTTAATGTGGCACTGATGCTCGCTTGAATGTTCACGCAAGAACTGACACATGCACGATACAACTGGATGTGTTTCTGGAACATGCAAGTGTGTTTGTGTAAAGCCAGAGGACGAATGTATGAGCTTCTCTCATGAATGTGCACAGGAGAACTAGTCGAAAGTAAACCTTTTGGTGAATAAGGAACTTAATTTTTGCTTTGTTTCTCACGTAAAGCAATTGTAGCACTTCAGAAGACGTGTTTTTAACCATTCAAGTGAAATTGATTATTTTATTGCTGTCTTTATGAACTTTTTGGAGCTTGAAATTTTGGACCCCAGTGACTTACATTGTATGGACAAAAAATAAATAAATTCATCTTTCAAAATATCCTCATTTGTGTTCCACAGAATAAAAAAGTCATAAGAGACAAACACGTCATGAGGGTGAACAAAGGATACAAGAATTAACCCTGATGAACTAACCCTTTAAGATTTCATTATTGACTCAATGTTTCAAATTCCTTTTTCATTCAGCCTCCTTCGTTTCCCTACCTCAGATTTTGGAACCTGTCCGGAGTTGCATTTTCGGTCATTGTATCCTCTTATGTGTCTGCACATTATCAGCTTCTCTGAAACATTCATGTCACAGTGAGAAAAACAGCTGAGTCTCTCACAGCTTCTTCACCCCTCTACCCCAGACTATTTTCCTCCGACTTCCTCCCCTCCCCCACCGTCTGTCACTCTTTGTTCGCTTTCTGTCTTCTCATCTGGTCGCCGCCTAACACCGTTCCTGGCGCTCTGATTGGCCTGTTTGTTGTAAGAGGCGGGGCCAATGATGCACCAGTGACATTTTCTCAGTTCGGTGAGAGATTACGGTGTCAGTTAGTACAGACCGTGCCTGGAAACGGTTGAACATCATGCGGTTTATACAACTTTAATCTTTTACATTTCAACCTTAGAAAAAACATTGAGCTCCTTATTAAATAAGGAGAATACGAGTTTGCCGGTTTACGTCAAAGAGGAGAGGATTTGAAACAAAACAAAACACTGAGCCTTCTCTCTGTCTTATGTCGTGTCTCGCGCTTCCTCCTTCCTGTTTCTCTTTGTTTACGTCCTCCAGTGCTCGACAGCATGAGAAGGTGATTCGTGGAAAAACACAAGTTTGAGGGATAGCAAGCGTTCTCACCTCCTTTTCGGTCTACACATCTGTTGTGTCCAGCTGGACCAGGAGTGAGAGTCTAATGCCCCCGGAGGATGAGCCCGGCCGTCGAAGGGATGCAGACAGAGCAGCAGAGGTATTTGGGGAAAGGGGTGATGCTTGAGCCATTTGTACATCAGGTGGGAGGACACTCGTGTGTGCTCCGTTTCGGCGAGCAGACGATATGCAAGCCCCTCATCCCCCGGGAGCACCAGTTTTACAAGAGCCTTCCAGCAGCTATGCGGAAGTTTACACCGCAGTATAGAGGTAAATATCAGTCTGACGTCTGTTCTGTTTTTCTGCTTGTTGTAATTGCTGTTTCTTGTCCTTTTATTGCTTTCTTTCGCGTACGGTGTGATATTTGTCTCTGTGTGTATGCGTTTTCAGTGTGTTTGACTGATAAAAACATCCTTCTTGAAAAAAGTGTCCACACGGGTGCGCTAATGTGCGCGGGTGTCGTGCTTTGCTTGAATGGTTTTATTTTAAAGGTGCAATATGTAAAAATGTTCATGTAATATTCAAATTTTTTGCCAATGTGTGAACGACTTGTAACTAGGGTTGCAACGGTATGAGATTTTAACGGTATGATAACCGTCTCAGAAAATATCACGGTTTCACGGTATACGGTATTATAATTAGTATTATCAGTGAAAACAGAAGGGTTATTTTATGTATTTATTTATTTTTTAGCAAACACTACTATACTTGAAACCATTTTAGTATGTGTAAAAATTCTCCTTTTTGAAAATAAATATAATAAATATAATAAGATAACAGAATTATAATCCATCCATCTTCAACCGCTTATCCGAAGTCGGGTCGCGGGCAGAATTATAATAATAAACCGAATTATAAACATGATAAAAATAGCATGTAACTATAACATGTTATATAACTAAAGCATGTTAGTTTACATGTTAGCATAGCATGTTAAATTAACTACTAAATGAAAAATAACATCAGCTGTGTGAGCTTTTGAAGTTATGTCCTATGATTATTAACAGTTAACATATACTGCACCTGTCTGTACCTTTAACTCAGTGCTTCTCAACTGGTTTTGCTTCAGGACAGATTTTACATAAGAAATCAAGTGTCGACCTGCTATAGATTAAACATAACCTGTATTTAATGTATCTTGGGTTGCATTTCCTTTTTATGTTGCATAGTTTTGTTCATGGTTTTCTAGATTTTTGTTGTTGATGTCAAAATGTACAGCAAGTTGTCTCTCCACCTTTTAAAAATTGAAGAACATAATTACATATATGAGCCCATTATTATCCCGTTTGTTACCTAATATTACATATTTATACGCATATTACACAGGAGGAAAGGCTCCTCAAATTTGTTCAAAGGGGAAAGCCAGATAGAAATAGCGCACTCGCGTGCATTGTTGCCAGATTGCACAAAATAAGTATTAATTTAGGCGGAATATTTCCAATTTGCGCAAGTATAAATCTCAAACTGGGGGTGGTTCGTCTCTTATCTGGCAACCCTGAGCAAGTTAAATGCGTGTGGAGGCGCGTTATGTCCCAATGTAAGTTAACTGAAATATCCAATGAAAAATAAAAACGCTTTTACGATAAATGAGGTGCGGGCCGTATGTTGCCCATGTCTGCTTTAGCTGTTTGCGAGATTATCGTTAAATCTACGTCGGCAGTTTTAAATAGTCGATCACTTGGGCGGCCGCCGAAATATCTTCAATGGGAGAACCATGGCATTGTTCTTTCCCTGCTGTCCGCGACCCAGTCCGAATAGACCAGTTGAGAAACACTGCTTTAACTCACACACAAACTCATGTCAGATCCCCTCGCCTCACTTCTCTCTGACATGTTCTCCGCTGCGCGCGCGCGTGCATGTCGCAAGTTGACGAGTCTGACAGGCAGACAAGGATGAAAGGAGATGTGCATGTGAGATTCTCCGTCCAGTTGCATTTTTTTCTCAATACCGTATATAAGCAAATGTACATGGTATGATAACCGTCAAATTTCAAACCGTGGAACCGGTAGGCTGATTTTCATGCGAATGGAGCGGGTCGATTTTCCCGGGAAAATCCAAAGGATGTGAAGTTTATGCGCGCTCCCGAGAGCCTTGCCTCAGACAGTAGCCTCTCTTCCGCTATTCAACAGAGTCTGCAACATAGGTAACATTATTTTAGAGATGGAATCCAGCAAATGTCCGGCTCCCAGCACAACACTGACTACTACACAAACTCAGAGTCAGCAAAAAAAATAAAAATAAAAAAATGATCTACTGAATCCCATCTGGATAAGGTTAAGCGAAAACTAGAGTGAACATCGGCAGGGAATTTGATTCCTGGAGAGACCTTCGTTTGGTTTTGGGGATCATAACCGTCCCTGAATTGGCGTTCTTTTTATCGGACAGGTAAGCTTACATAACTGCAAATCATGTGAAATATAGTGCCATAAAGATTGACCTGTGTAATTTTAGCTAACTTTATGTTTGCCTGCTAACGCTGACGAATTGCATGCTACCTTGCTTCATAACTTTCAAATAATTTCAACGATCTTCTCTTTATAGTAAATGTCATGTTAATGTCAATGTTTATCTGTAATTATTCAGCAAGGTAAACTACAATAATACATTAAATGAATGCTAGACAATGTTCAAGATAATGTAAAAACCTCGATTCATTAGTGTAATGTAACTTGGTTATACAGAAAATACAATCTATTATTATAAAACAATACAAAACAGCTGTGATGGGATCACATCAATACTGAATTGTGTCAACCTATTTATAATGTACAGTCTATTTTATAAACAGCTACTGTCATCATCCACCATATTTAGCTAACAGCTATTGAAAAATGCTGGCTAGCTAGCTAACGCCGACATAGGCTTTCGTATAAATGCAGTCAATGTATCATTCAAAGAAAAGTGATTACTTCAAACTACAGTCTCACATGGTCCACACATTGTTATAGCCCTGTTCCAGCACTGGAGAGTCAAATATAACATGCTGTCTCAAAGTTTGTAGTTAAACAATCATAACTGTGTAATGGAGTGTGTGCGTGAGCACGAGCAGCAGGTAGCTGGCTGCAGTTCACTTAATGGCCACAGGCAACATTAATAACAAGGGTTTCTGAATCTTACATACTGCACCTTTAATTTTATTTAAAGGGACCCTGTCAGGGAAGTCATTGTATACTTTTTAACGAATACACCTGTGTGCAAGAGTTTTGTTTGAGAAACAATATCTGGATGTGGACTTTTGTCTGGACTAGAAAACTTGGACAAGGAGAGACTGCTGACAAACAGACTTGCTCTCTTTTTGGTTTCAAGATTACCTGTCAGTTCTGAGGATGCACATGGTAAAACAAGCTCAATCAGATTACATTGACAGAAACGTGCATCTGCCTCTTTCTCTGCCTCGGAACCCTCAACTCAGAGTTGCCTGATGACTGATGAATGTATATTTATGCATTTGGCATACACTTTAATCCAAAGTGAATCACAGAGCCCTTATGACAGGGACAATTCCCCCCCCCCGGAGCAACATGCCTTGCTCAAGGACACAATGGTGGTGGCTGTGGGGATCGAACCAGCGACCTTCTGATTAACAGCTATGTGCTTTAGCCCACTACGCCGCCACCACTCTACATGTGAATGTAGACTTACTCTGTATCCCATGTGATAAGTGCACAGAGCATCTGTACTGTATTGGGAGAGGTGAAGGATGGGCATCAAAACAAAATAATACTTGGACTTCACCTTAGTGATTTCATATGGTCTTATAAACTACAATATTTTCTGAACACTAAAATTGCTGTGTAATATCATATTGCATGCATTTGTTACTTTGTTAAACCTGTTTTAAACCGTTAATATCTCAACTGTGAATTCTTACTACTGACTGATGCCAAAAATATCTATCTATCTATCTATCTATCTATCTATCTACTGTGTATAAATCTACAGTACAGTATCAGCTTCTCTGGATTTACTATTTATATGTATGTGTTTGAGTAAATTGAACATTTTTGTTTTATTCTATGAAGTACTGACAACATTTCTCCCAAATTCCAAATAACAATATTGTCATTTAGTCACGTAGATATTGCACACAATTTATTATATTACAGTATTCTAAATCTAACATGAATCACCATAGAGAATAACAGGAGATCTAAAAAAAAAAAAAAAAAAAAAGAAGAAATTATAATAATAATAATAAGAAGAAGAAGAAAGTGCAACGGTAATGTAAAATGTTAGGGGGGAATGTGTTTAAATGTAATGAAAATAATGTTAGAATGAAAATTATCTGAATCGTCTTAAAGATATGCTTTGTTTTATGTTAAAAATATAATTTCTTGATATTTGTTCTTTTGATTTTGGGGTGAAATATGATGTGTAATTTCTGTAATCCCCGAAGATGGCATAAATTTGTTATTGTATCGCATGCAAAAACATCCTTTCTGGGGGTCTCTTGTGTACGTCATCATTATAAGGTTTTGGACTGTTTTTCTGGTCTGTGCTTCATAACACTTCCTTTGATGTTATATTTTTCCTTTTCCAATATTTTGGTGTATATTGTGTTTTATCAGATGCTCTTGATATAATTCTTGAATTTTAGTCATAACTGTTGAGTTTTGATATTTGTCAATAAAAAGTGTTGGTTTCATGATATCTTTAGCCTCATGTCATTTTTTTGTGGGATGAATTAATCTTTCATTTATAGTTGATTGGAAGAAAGTGTGTGTGTGTGCGCGTGTGCGTGTGTGCGCAGATTCATAAAAAAACTATGCAGTAAAGCGACTGCTACACCACTACATTGGCTGTTGTTGTTTCCTAGCCTTCTCTTTCTCCCCAACTCCCAGCTCTATTTGTTTCTTGCTTTTCCCTCTTTCTCTCTCTCTCTCTCTCTCTCTCTCTCTCTCTCTTGCATATATATTTGTCCTATTTGTTTGTTGTGGATTGTGTGATTTCAATCAGGTTAGGAGCAGCCTGTGCTGTCGACTCAGTAGTTTTTGTTAAAGACTGGCGAGCTTTTAAGCGCTAAAAAAGAGAAGTGGGTAAGAGATGTTAAAGATTTCTCAGACAGTTTACTTTAAGCTTAGACCTTTGACTGCTTCCTGTTTGATGATGTAAAGTGAATACGATTTCAGCTTTGACCTTATTTCTTTTTTGTCTCTTTCTCCCACACAATCTTTATCCTTTCTATCTCTGCAGGTGTGGTGTCAGTAAGTTTTGAGGAGGATGAGGAAGGGAATTTGAGTCTTATTGCATACCCTCTGCACAGTGAGCTTGGGGACCTGGAAAACATGGATCCCTCAGCTGACCTGGAGCCCAAAAACAAGATGAAGTGGGTCAGCAAGATGCTGCTGGACAATGAGGGCTACAGCAAGGACAGATCCAGACACTCTCGCAAGGATAAGGACAAGAGGTATGGGGACATAACAATGCTATTGATCTGTCAGTGTGTGTAACATGCAAAAATGTTTTAAAAATAGTACATGTATACCCAAGGAGAGGCTAATGGGTTGTGCATCAACAGAAAATTATATTACTAGTTCTACTAATTAGAGGTGCTTTCAAAGACAAGCATCACTATTACTATTATTGTCTGAATATTTAGGGATAGGGATTTGAACAAACCCTTAACTCTGAGTATTAAACTTTGTTGTGTAATTGTCCCGTACCTCAAATATTTGAGGAGAGGTGTGCTTTTACTTTAAGAAATCAAACTGGCAAATTTTGCCTGATGGACAATAAAACGGGCGAAAAAAATCTTATGAGCCATTTCTAGGGACCAGGGGCCAGTTGCACCACCTATAGGTAAGTTACAACTTCGCCTAATTGTGGCGTAAATGGGCACTGAGTCACAGTTTACGCACTACTAAGTATTTGAGCGCTTCACCATTAAACTTGGGTAGGACGAAACCCTACGTATAACTAAATATTTACAGAAGCCTCCGACCAGGATTACCGGATGGAATAAAAAAAGCAAACTGATATTTTATGACATCAGTGAGCACATGTTTTGCGTGTGAGGCTTCAATCCTTTCAACATACAGTATGATGTTGATATTTACACTCATTAACATTTACGAGAGAGGGAATAAAAATACTTTTAATACTTTCACTCTTTAGCTTGAAACTATTCTAACAGTGCAGCTTTTAGTTTCAACACATTCAAAATATATATATATGATATTATAATGAATAAATGTCTATTTTTCCAGCCTGTTGTATTATTATTTATTTATCACTCCCTATTTATTTTAGATAAAGTTCCTATATATAGTTATTTACACAGGGCAAATATACTATTTATCAAATCTAATTTTATTACGTATCATATTTTAATGGGGTTATAATTTATTATAGCTGACCGTTACGTGAGCAAACAAGGATAGGACATCAATCGTAACAAGATCAAATTGAAATGCAAAGCTTTTTAACACTTCTGTGTACAAATTTGAAGGATGTTTATTGGACCAATTAAGGTAAATGTCATATTATGTCACCTACGCATTACTTTACGTAGAGTTTACGACCTGCTAGTTAAGTCTTGCCTTAGAACAGGTGGTGCAACCAAGTTAAGCTCTGATTTACTATCTTGTAGTTACTAAGCCCTTAGTGTGAACTTTACATCCCAACTTACGTGAGACCTTACGTGAGACCTTGCTGGTGCAACCCTACCCAGACTATCATAAAGACTAGAAGGTGGGATCGGTACAGTCAATCAACAGTATATGTGGAATAATGTTAATAACCAATCAAATTAATTTGTCCCTCCTTTAAAAATAAGTAATAAATCTGTGTTATAGTGAGGCACTTCCAATCAAAGTGAATGGGGGCTAATCAGTACATGTTAAAATACTTGCTATTTGAAAAGTATAGCCACAAGACATGAATATTATGCATGAAAACATGATATTTGTGAGATAATTACTTTATAACCTTTTCTGTGTAAAGTTCTATCCAAATTTTACAAATTTGTTACCACGACAATGTTACTTTGAAAGCCTTACAGCTCAAGTTTTAACAAAAGAATTCAAGTGCTTTTTAAAAATGAATATCTTCACATTTCTGCCTTTTTAAAAATTTAAAACCTCCAAAAATTAACCCTATTTACTTCCATTGTGTGTGCCTCAGTGTAGCTTTGATTTTTTATTTAAAAAAAAAAAGATTCAAAATATTTTTTTTGTGGTAATCAACATTAAGCTACATATGCTGTCCAGCTTAACTGGTTAACTTGTATTGAACCAAGAATATACTTTTAAGGAAGTTTTATATTTTTGCCTCACACTGTTGAACTCACACAACAACTCACATTTTACTTCTACTCCTGAAACAAACGGTTTGTTAAACCCTTGCAAAAGTACATTTTGTAATGAAGTAATCATTTGCCATTGCTTTTATCCAAAGCAACTTACAAGTACACTTGATACAAAAGCTCTGGAGCAAACACTAAAGGCCTTGATCAAGTTCAAAATTGTGATCGCTCACGGCTTGTTCCTTGAGGGGATCAAACTAGCAACCTTTCAGTTACCTATTCTAAGCTTTTACCCTATGTCACATCACTCAACCAATGACCTTAGTGTAAGACATCTCTTGAATAATACCAGCCTTTGTTATTTTGTAATAATGACCCTGCTCAGCACATTGCTGACTCAGTGGGAATGTGACCCATCACAGCATCCTTGTCCTCATGTTAAGGCACTGAGCAGCACACTGACCCACAGCATGCCCAGCTGGGCTGAACAGATGCACTCTCAGCTCCTGGCAGCCCGACAAGTGCAAATGTGCAGTTTGAGCAAGAGGTTTATGTAACTACAGTGTAGCTTTGTGACTTACCTCAGTGTGACTGTTATAGGTTAGGAGTGCATTTTGTTAATTCTCAATTTGGGATTATAGGAGTTGTGGATAATACCCACTGTGTACCACCCTCCTTTAAAGCATGAGGAAATTCAATTATTTAAGATGTAGCATATGCAAAACTCACATACTGCATGTCTTTGAAGGATTAAATCTTACAAGCCCACGCATGAATCACAGCATGTGATTCATAATCTTGTTGTACTTCAAGAATGTTCAAAAATGTCTGATACAGGGAGTGTCTTGCTGTGAACCCAATCTGTCTGTCTGGCTGACCCACCTGTAACCTTGCCCCCCCAGTATGAAACGCGAGGAGGAGCTGGAGTGGCTCCAGCAGGCTGAGGTTCTCTACTACAGCTTAGAAAGCAGCAATTCTACCGGCCCTCAGCTCAAGCACAACCCCTGGAGCCTCAAGTGCCACCAGCAACACCTGCAGAGGATGAAGGAGAATGCGAAACATCGCAACCAATATAGTATCCTTCAACTGCTGACACATACAATGGAGAGACTGGCGTAGTGTGGTTTGATCGCTCTATAGCAGCTGTAGCCTCTATGTCTGTTTTATTAGTTTATTTGTTAAGTAGCCATGTAATAACTGGCATAATCACAAAATAAACCACTTCGGTGTGTTAGACTGTACTATAGTGTCAATGTCAGTTTTTTTTTCCATGTTTATGTAGTTAATGTGGCGTAGCCAGGATTTTACCTTGCTTTTTAGACAGTAAGGAGTCACTTAAGGAGAGTTACAGTGATTGACAGCAGAGTTATACGTACTTTGATGGGTAGTTATCAACACGATTGAAGATTATTGCATCTGCTTATAATCATTGTCACTTGTGTCAGCTCTATATTCTGTCGACAGCCTTGTCAATAAATAATGCATTTTTTGGATGAAATAATTCTTTTGAACACCTCTTATTTGCCACTATTGAATTGTATTATGTATATTAGCATTAGCACAACATTGGCACTGAACAGATGTGTAAAGACAATAGATATCATATTGTAGATGTTGGATTGAGTAGTTCCCCCACTGATACATATTCATACTACATGTGATGCAAAACAAAAGGTCTCTTTACTTTTCATAGAATTACCTGAATTTCTCTTGAAGGGCATTTTGTAAAACACCAAATGGTAAAGCATCTATTCGATTGCAAATTGGCAACTAGAACAATACCACAGGAGAGTTCAATCAGCATCTGTCATACAATACCACAAAGGTTAATTGTATAGTACAATATTAATAAGAAATTAAAGTTTGGATTTGCCTTAACCCAGCACCTCCCTGTAGAATTTATCCTGTTAGAGAACCTGACGTGGTGCCACACAGTTCCGTGCGTGCTTGATCTGAAGATGGGCACGAGGCAGCATGGGGATGACGCCTCAGAGGAAAAGAAGGCACTTCAGATCCAAAAGTGTCAGCAGAGCACATCAGCCAGCATTGGAGTCCGCCTCTGTGGCATGCAGGTCAGCTTATCTTGATGCAATGAGTAATAGACTGATATATTAGTAATAATATATATACACTTGTCAGTTCCAAAGTTAATTTTCAAGTCAATTTTATTTGTATTGTGCCGTTTTAAGTTAAGCTCAATCAATAGCATTTGTGGCATAATATTGATTACCACAACAAAATATTTTCTTCACTGGACATGTCGACTTGAACCATTTAATCTAATCCATTTATTTGTGTTGTTGGCAGTAGTAAAAGCGCCAGCGCATATAGCAAAAAATGGAACGGGACACCGTTTAATGTTGGCACAACATGACGTGCTGCAACAGAAGCTTCAATTGTAGACAGCATCATTGTTTATAATGGGTTCTGTTGCTTTTGGTGTAGACAGGGTGTTACATTGAGGCACTTACAATGGAAGTAAATGGGGCATATTTTTTGAAGGATTAATGGCATAATTGTGAAACTCATAATTTTATAAAAGCACTTGCATTAATTCTTCTGTTAAACTGGTGTATTTATTTGAGCTGTTAAGTTGTTTAAAAAGTCATTTTTACAGCTGTTTTAGGGTTTAAGGTTTTTCATCATCATGACAACAAATTTGTAAAATTGGATATTACTTTACACAGGGTTAGTAAGTGATTTTATCACACTTAAATCATATTAAATGCATTTTGTTTACATATTGTGCCTATACTTTAAAACAGTGAGTATTTTATAGTTTACGGATTGGCCTCATTTAGTTCCATTGTAAGTGATTCACAGTAACCGCAGTTTTGCTTTTTTTTTAAGAAAAAAAGTCCCTGACTAGTCTAAATTATTTTTGTGGCAATCAACATTATGCCACAAATGCTGTCAGTGTAGCTTACAAGAATATTTTGGGTTCAATACAAGTTATTATTTCAGTAAGTTTTAAGGAAATATTAATTAAAAAATGTTCAATTCAGAAAAAACCCTTAATGATTATGGAAGCCTAGATACAATAAGGAAAGTGTTAGCTACTTAAAAACACTTTAAAGCAATGTTTTATTCATCTCCTGCCACCTCTTCACTTTCACTACAGGTGTACCATTCAGACACGGGGCAGCTCATGTTCATGAACAAGTATCATGGCCGAAAGCTAACCCTGTCTGGCTTCAAAGAGGCCATTTTTCAGTTCTTCCACGATGGGAGATGCTTAAGACGGGAGCTCCTGTCACCAGTGCTGCGGAGACTGCGAGAAATGCAAGCAGCCCTGGAGGACTGCGAAAGCTACCGATTTTACTCTAGCTCACTGCTCATAATCTACGATGGAGACCCTCCGCGATCCCGCCACTCCCCAGAGGACGGGCTTTCAGAAGAAGAGGAGGAGGAGGAGGAGGAAGAAGAAGAAGAGGAGGAAGAGGAGGAAGAAGAAGAGGGGGGTGCTTTTGGTTTCCCTCATGGTGCAGGAGCAGCTAGTAACAGCAACAGTGGTGCTTGCAGCAGTAGCAACAGCTCAGCTGTGGTGCGACGCATGGCCAGGTCAGAAAGCGACCCGTTGGTGGACGTCCGCATGATTGACTTTGCCCATACCACATGTAGGCATTATGGGGAGGACAGTGTAGTCCATGAAGGTCAAGATAGAGGTTACATCTTCGGTTTGGAGAACCTCATCACCATCATTTCCCAACTTGAGAACCACAGCTCATATTAAACCATTGCTCAGCTTGCAGTCCCTGTCCGAACACCTTAAAAACCAGCATGGCAACAAAATAGGGAAAAGCAGTCCATCACTTCATTCTCTTTTTCTCTTTCTCATTCTTTCCATCCATTGAGATAAGGACTCAGTAAAAGGACTCTCAAAGCTCAGACTGTTTATTTGTTTTTGTTGGTGTCTTTATGTCAATTTTGTTTTTGTGTGCATTTAGGGTTAAAAAGGGTCGAGAAGCTAACATTGAGAAGTCACATGATCTGTTTGGTAGTTTTACTCAGTACCCTACTGAGCTGTTACAATGTTTATGCTGTTCCTCTATTTGTTTTATTTATTTAAAAGATAAAACACAGTGCAAAAGTTATTTACAGAAAAAAGAACTGACTCCAATCCACTCATTCCTTGAAGGTTCCGGAACGTGGATTTGCTCTTGTTCCTGAGCAATATCTATTTGATGGGAAACAGTAGGCGGAGATAAGGAAGACTGTTAACTTTTGCTCTACCAGAACGCCCCCTGCACCTTTCCCCATTGTGAAGAGATGACTATATTCGAATAGTTAGTTGACATACAGAGACTATAATAAAGCTTTATTTATTTGTCATGTTTCCTAAATAAACTAGAAAAAAGCATTGAAAAAGTGAATGGAGACAAAGACTACATTCCATGTTATCAATGTTACAATAATGGTATTAATAAATATTATTATTTGACATGTTCAAATACCTCTATTTCGTATATCTGTTGTACACGGTATGTTGGAGGCAAAATAAAACTTGTTTGTGTTACATTCTTATTTCTTACTTTTTATTTTCAAGCAAGATATGCTCAGTCCTCTCAAATAAAGTTACAGTTAGTCGCTAAGACTCACTAAAGGCCAGCTACTGTCTGAAAAGATCCTGAACATAAAAATAGAAAGAATTAAGTTGGTTAAAATAATTAGCAAAAAAAAGTGGACATAATGAATCTTTATTAGGGATATAGACATTATGAATCCATAATGTGGATCTTTACTAGGGATATAAACTATAATTATTTTTCTATATTTTAATGAAATACTGCATCTAGCAGTAGTATCCTGTAGTAATCCATTAACTGAGGCTGCTAGAATCAACATCCAGTCAAACGTAATAAAATAATGCAATAGAAAGGCGGAAATTCCACACTGTGAAATAGAAAACTGAGATCTGCTCCAATGCACCTTAACTTTTATTTAACATTGCAATTAGCTTTCATACTCATTATCTACCAAGCAAAGCATCATGTTTAGTCACGTCATTCACCAAATGTTTGTAATTTTGCAGGTCAATCCAATTCTCATCTTCTACAATTAGAGAGACAATGTCTAACCCTAGGTGAAGATTTAACACAATGTGGCCTGACCAAGCGGCAGATGATCGGTTGACCTTTTCCTTTTTGCTGGCTGTTTGAATATACTGCTGCTGGTCTAAGCAGGCACACATTCTCAACTATACTATTTCATATTTTGAAAATATGTAAAATAAAAATAAAATGCACACAGACATATATTTAATCTCTGTTGACCTGATCTCATCAACCAGGCATTTCCGTCCACAGAAACACCACTCACTGAATGTTTTTTGTTTTGGCTCCATTTGGACTAATTCTAGAGTCTGTTGTGCGTGAAAACCCAGGTGATCAGATGAGCCTAACAGCCAGCCTGCCTATCCTCTGGAGCACTCCGAGCTGGATGAGCTCGCCGCTGCATCTGACGCGGATTACTCGTCTGGGCTGCTGCCTTCGGGCCAGCATGCCCAGACTGAGGCTGACACCCAGTTGTCCAACATACTTGCCCGGGCTGCCGCCAGCGTGGGGTTGGACTGAAACCCTCCGTCCTCCCCACAGCCGTCGTGGCTGGATGATTGGTTCCTTGGGTCTGCGCGCCGCTCACAGACACCCCCCCCCGGCCCCTTTCTTCCCGGAGGTGCATGATGAGCTGACGTCTGCATGGAGAACACCCCTCTCCACTCGTCACAAAGCCCCTCGCTCATCTGCTCTCTTTACCCTTGACGGCGGAGTGGCCCAAGTGTACACGGCGATTCCCCAGGTGGATAGGGCTATTGCGATCCACCTATGCCCCGAGAACGCCGCCACCTGGTGGGGTCGCCCTGTGCTCCCCTCCAAGGCCTGTAGTACGACATTGTCTTTGGCTGCCAAAGCCTACAGCGTCACTGGACAGGCCGCTTCCGCCCTGCATGCCATGGCCCTCCTGCAAGTTCACCAGGCCATGGGACTCAAAATTCTGCACGTGGGTAGTCCTGATCCTGACGTGCTGCAGGAACTGCGCTCAGCGACCGACCTCGCACACATGTAGTTCAGGATCGCCATCTGCGGCTGAACTTGGTCGAGATGCGCGAGACGGACCATCTCACACATTCTACCCCGCAGCAAATCTGCCGCCACGGGCCATGCCCCATCTGCTCGCCGAGTGCGTCCTCCTACGGCTAAGAAATGCACAGCTCCGCATCGAGCGCCCCACAGGAAGCGCACGGCCCCGTCTCACGGACCCCCTCGAGGACCCGGAAGGCTTCCAGGCACTCCTGAGACGATCGACCCAGAGACCAAGACGTTTGCGCCGGAGCTGGTAAGCAGACCACTCCATCCCCTGGTGGAATCCTTCTTTGAATTTATTTAATTTGCCACCCACATTCTCAATAAAAGAGCTATTTCCATTGTCACCTGTCCCGAAAATGCAGAGTGGAGGCTTCACCCCCAGTCGATCCAGCTGATAAGATCCAGCAGGTAGACCTGTTCACCTCCCAAGAGACCTCCCACTGTCCGCTCTGGTATGCCCGAACAGAGGCTCCCCACAGGGCAGACACAGCTGGCCCACGGGCTGCGCAAGTACGCATTTCCCCCAGTGATCCTTCTTGCACAGGTGTTGTGCAAGGTCAGGGAGGACGAGGAACAAGTCACTCTATTGGCTCCCTATTGGCCCACCCGGGCTTGGTTCTCGACCTCGTACTCCTCGCGACAGCCCCTCCCTGGCGAATTCCCCTGAGGAAAGACCTTCTTTCTCAGGGACGAGGCACGCTCTGGCATCTGCACCCAGACCTCTGGAACCTCCACGTCAGGCCCCTGGATGGGATGCAGAAGATCTAGCTGATCTACCACCTGCCGTCATAGACACGATCAACCAAGCCAGAGCCCCTCCTACCAGGCAACGTTACACCCTAAAGTGGCGCTTGTTCACAAATTGGTGTTCTTCTCGGGCCGAAGAACCACAAAGGTGCACAGTCAGGTCATTGCTCTCATTTCTGCAGGAGAGGTTGGAGGGGAGGCTGTCCCTGTCCACCTTGAATGTTGCTACTAGAGTCCTCTTCCACACATCCATGAAGACATCACGAAGCTGGTGGATGTTAGAGACCTTGTGCTCCTCCACCTTCCATTTGAGGATTCCCCACAGATGCTCAATAGGGTTTAGGTCTGGAGATATGCTTGGCCAGTCCATCACCTTCACCCTCAGCTTATATAGCAAGGCAGAGGTCGTCTTGGAGGTGTGTTTGGGGTCGTTAACATGCTGGAACACTGCACTGCGGCCCAGTCTCTGAAGGGAGGGGATCATGCTCTGAGGGAACCATGAATGCCAACATGTACTGTGACATAATGAAGCAGTGAACTGTAGCTCCCCAGTGCCGGCTGCACTCATGCAGCCCCAGACCATGACACTCCCACCACCATGCTTGACTGTAGGCAAGACACACTTGTCTTTGTAGTCCTCACCTGGTTGCCTCCACACACGCTTGACATCATCTGAACCAAATAAGTTTATCTTGGTCTCATCAGACCACATCATCTTGTGCATCATCTTTAGAAGAGGCTTCCTTCTGGGACGACAGCCATGCAGACCAATTTGATGCAGTGTGCGGCGTATGGTCTGAGCACTGACAGGCTGACCGCCCAACCCTTCAACCTCTGCAGCAATGCTGGCAGCACTCATACATCTATTTCCCAAAGACAACCTCTGGATATGACGCTGAGCACGTGCACTCAACTTCTTTGGTCGACCATGGCGAGGCCTGTTCTGAGTGGAACCTGTCCTGTTAAACCGCTGTATGGTCTTGGCCACCGTGCTGCAGCTCAGTGTCTGTGTCTTGGCAATCTTCTTATAGCCTAGGCCATCTTTATGTAGAGCAACAATTCTTTTTTTCAGATCCTCAGAGAGTTTTTGCCATGAGGTGCCATGTTGAACTTCCAGTGACCAGTATGAGGGAGTGTGAGAGTCACAAATTTAACACACCTGCTCCCTTTTCACACATGAGACCTTGTAACACTAATGAGTCACATGACACCGGGGAGGGAAAATGGCTAATTGGGCCCAATTTGGACATTTTCACTTAGGGGTATACTCACTTTTGTTGCCAGAGGACAACATTAGACATTAATGGCTGTGTGTTGAGTTATTTTGAGGGGACAGCAAATTTACACTTTTATACAAGCTGTACACTCACTACTTTACATTGTAGCAAAGTGTAATTTCTTCAGTGTTGTCACATGAAAAGATATAATCAAATATTTACAAAAATGTGAGGGGTGTACTCACTTTTGTGAGATAGTGTATGCACAAATGGAGATAATTTCAAAGGACCCAATGTTTTACCCTCTCTCTTATGTAGTGTGCCATATTTGATGAAGAGGGCAACCAATGTCAAAAGATAGGCTCTAGAATGTGCTTTGAGGACAGTGAGTGTTTAATAATTGTTCTGTTTGGCTGTTTTATCTGCTTTATTTTTTTGTCTCTGTGGACTGCATTGCTCCAGCTGATTGCACATAGCAAGAGTGGATCTGTGCATCTTATGCAAACAGATATTGTTCAGAAGTATGTGTGTTTATATGCAATTCCAAGTGTGTTAATTCACATTAACAGTTTTTGTATGTTTGATGTGTATGTCAGTGTAGTCAAGCATCTCCCCTTATCCAGTGCACTGCTTGCCATGGCAATGGACCTTTTTGGTAATACTGAAATCTCTATGCAACAGAAGAGTGCCATATTTGTAGTCTTCTCTAAAGCTAGGGATCGTATATGGCCTAAATACTGTAAACTAATTAGACTATACCTTCCATACAATGTCAAGCAAGAATCTAAATAATTCTACCTTTTTCCAACCTTCAACATTTGGGGATACGTTCCTTATCTTACATAATAATAGGTTTCTAGTATAAAGCTGGCTTATTTAGAGTTAACATTTCAATGCTCATTATAGGTACTCAGCTGTGCTCTATTTACATTAATTTAATTCTGTTGTCCCTTTTTATCTGTGTTCCCAAGAATAAACCATTGTGGGGGGGCCTGGGTAGCTCAGTGAGTAATGTTGCTGACTACCACCCCTGGAGTTGCAAGTTCAAATCCAGGGTGTGCTGAGTGACTCCAGCAACCAAATTGTCCCGGTTGCTAGGGAGGGTAGAGTCACTTGGGGTAGCATCCTCGTGGTCACGATTAGGGGATTCTTGCTCTCAGTGGGGTGTGGAGAGTAGCATGAGCCTCCACATGCTGTGACTCTTCACGGTGTCATGCACAATGAGCCACGTGATAAGATGCGCGGATTGACTATCTCAGAAGCGGAGGCAAATGAGACTTGTCCTCTGCCATTCGGATTGAGGTGACAAACCGCACCACCACGAGAACCTACTAAGTAGTGTTAATTGGGCATTCTAAATTGAGAGAAAAGGGGATAAATATATATATATATATATAGAATTTAAAAAAAAAAAATTTTAAAGAATAAACCATTGTGAGGGCAAAGCATTGCTCAATCTCTTTTGTCCTTTTCTGTGAACTCGGTATATCTTTTGCAGTCACATTCACATACAGAAACACATATGCACATTTGTAAATATTTCATTTTAATTTAATTTAAACTCCCCATATAAGTGCCAATGAGAGATGCTTCTGATACAGACTAAACTGGGGCATTCTTTCTTGTATATGTGTTCATGCTTTTGTTAGTGTGTTTCTCTGTATAATCTTGCCTTTAGAATTGAAAAAGGTTAATTAATTTCTAATTCTAATTCTAATTCTAATTTCAGCTTAGCTTTGTGTTTTCAATGGTGCTTAGTTTTGGTCACAATTCTTATAATTTTTGTAATGATGTTTTTCCCCCTTGAGTTCCTTTGATGTATAAACAACAGATGCAGTCTGTTCCATTATGATTAAATGTAGAACAGTGTAAATCTAGGCAAGAGCTAGTAATGAGTGCTTGGGCAAGTTATAATCACCATCTTCCCTCGTCTTTTGTTACATAAGTGGTCAAAGTCGCACCTCTAATAGTGAGCCTCAAAACCCTTACTCGTGCTACCATACCACAATTATTATCTGTGTAAGTTTCTCTGATGCTGCAGTTTCAGTTATTTCTTTCTTTCTTTCTTTCTTTCTTACTGTATGTCTATCTAACTGTCTGTCGGTCTGTCTGTCTCTCTATCTATGTAGGCAGTAGGATATCCATCTTCCTTTCTTTATCTCTGTCTCTCTATCTATAAAGGCAGTAGCATATCCATATTTCTGTCAATCTATCTATCTATCTATCTATCTATCTATGTAATCATATGTCATATGTATCATATTTAATCATATTTATGTTCTGTGATACTCTATGCAGTAGCAGTGTGAGTTATAGAGATTACTCAATTCATCCACTCTATTTCATCCCAAAGCGTGTTTTTGTTTCCATAGTTCTTCATATTGGATTACCACAATTTCTATAATTTTCATCACACCTTACATATCAGCACTGTTGCTTTATAATAGGGGGTATTGGGAGAATCCAGCCAGTCTAAAGACAGACCCTGACAGTGCCAACCTTATATATGCCCTTTAGTGTTGTTGACCACAATCAGATAGAGATAGAGAATACCAGGCAAAGAAATAATTACAATCTTACATAATCACCACTATGACATAATGTAAATGCCTCTCCCATATAGCATAAATCAGGATTTAGCTGCAGTCTTCTGTGTTGACTTCATTCGCTGACTACATGTGTCACCATGTGTTTAATCAAGCTTACCAATTACAATAACAAGATAAACAAAGTCTGTCCACAGAAATACTCTAGATCTGCTATGTTGACATGGCTCATTATTTCATTAAAGACGAAATAGTTGCAAAATGCTGAGGTGAGGGTTCTGTTTGTGCAAAATACCATGCACTTTAAGGTAAAGACAAGACTGTATTAATAACTAAATTTTTCAAACAAACTCTGGAAGTACTCTATTACTGTTATATAAGAAAGGACTTCTTTATATATATATATATATATATATATATATATATATATATATAGATAGATAGATAGATAGATAGATAGATAGATAGATCGATAGATCCTTTTATTGTCATTGTCACTAGTACAACGAAATTTAAAGTGCTCACCAGCCAGTACATCATTCATAAATTTATAAAAAAACTACCCAAGTATACCCACATACCCACATAAAAGTACATTTTATCATTGCACATCCCTTTTTACAATCAATTGTAACCGTATTACTTCATGATTCATTAACAGTATTGAGTGTGGTAATTACTGTAGGATAAAAGCTGTGTTTAAATCTATTCGTCCTTGTTTTAACTGATCTGAATCGTCTGCCTGATGGCAACAGCTCAAACAAAGAATGCCCAGGATGTGAAGAATCCTTTATAATGTTCTGTGCTTTTTTGATGCAACTAGAGCTGTGTAGTTCTTCCAATGTAGGGAGGGGGAATCCAGCGATTGGGCTGTGTTTGGGCCGTGTTTGGGCCGTGTTGATAACCCTCTGCAGCGCTTTCCTCTGAGCCACTGTGCAGCTGGTGTACCATACACAGATACAGTATGTAAGAATGCTCTTGATGGAGACTCGATAGAAGGACACCAGGAGTTTCTGTGTGATGTTATTCTTCCTGAGTATTCTCAGGAAGTAAAGTCTCTGCTGGGCCTTTTTCAGTAGCTCAGAGGTATTGGCGCTCCAGGTCAGGCCCTCCCCAATGCGGACTCCAAAGAAGCGGAAATCTGCCACCCTCTCCACACAGTCCCTGTTGATGATTAGTGGTGGAGTGTCCATTTTCTTTCTCCTATAGTCTATTATAAGCTCCTTGGTCTTTGTGGTGTTAAGGAGCAAGTTGTTGCCCCTACACCATACTGTCAGCCGCTCCACCTCGTCCCTGTAGGCAGACTCATCCCCCCCAGAGATGAGCCCCACCACCGTGGTGTCATCAGCAAACTTCACAATGGTGTTGCTATGGTAGACGGGGGCACAGTCATATGTGTAGAGGGAGTAGAGCAGGGGGTTCAATACACATCCCTGGGGTGACCCAGTACTGAGGCTCAGGGCTGTGGATGTATGACGACCCACTCTAACCCTCTGTCTGCGACCCGAGAGGAAGCTATGTATCCACATACAGGTGGAATGTGGAAGCCCCAGCTCGCCCAGTTTTACCACCAGTTTGTGTGGAAGGATGGTGTTAAACGCAGAACTGTAATCCACGAAGAGCATCCGCACATAGCTCCCCTGCTGCTCCAGATGTGACAGTGCAGCATGTAGTGCTGTAGCCACGGCATCCTCCGTGGATTGCTTCACTCTGTAAGCAAACTGGTGGGGGTCAAGGCTTCGTGGCAATGTTGCAATGATGTGACTCCGGACTAGTTTTTCAAAGCAATTCATCGCCACTGGCGTCAGTGCTACTGGCCGATAGTCATTGAGGCTGGAAATATGTGATTTTTTTGGCAGGGGGACTATGATGGAGGACTTTAGGCAGGGTGGTACCATGGACTGCTCCAAAGATAGGTTGAAAATCCTTGTAAAGACTCCAGCCAACTCATCAGCACAGTCCCTCAGCACCCATCCTGGGACACCATCAGGTCCCGTAGCCTTCCTCGGGTTGACGCCCCGCAGCGTGCGCCTCACTTCATGCTCCTCTACTATGAAGTTTAGGCTGCTGTGGTCTGCTCTTACCGGAGTCTACTGTTCTATCATGGCGCTGTGCTGTGTAGCCTGCTAGCTCAATGGCAGAGCCCGGGATGGATGAATGAAGCCAGGTCTCTGTGAAAAGCAGAACATAGCTGTCCTTCACTATGTTGTTCGCCATAGTCCATAGCCTCAGTTCATCTATCTTGTTCATGAGGGATCTGGCATTCGTGAGAAATAGGCTGGGTAGCGGTGGTTTAAGTGGCTGCCTCCGTAGCCTGGCTAGCGCACCGGCCCTGCAGCCTCGCCTCCGCCTTCTCTCTCTACGCCACCCTCGCCTCCTCCCCGCCGGGATGATAATCCACGGAGAGCCTTGGCTCTTCGCCAACTCCACCGGAATCTTGTGAAGACGGAGAAACTCGCTTGTAACACTCCGTTCGTAACATAATCCGATTTTAAGGAGATCGTGCCGGCTAAAGATGGTACTGGCCCGACAAAATGTACACAAAACAAGACATAATGCGTACATAAACAAACAAACAAGCCACCGACCGGGTAGGCACTGAGCTGCTGCAACTGTGTGCGCCGCTGCCATACCACCATCCAACCATATATATATATATATGGTTGGATGGTGGTATGGCAGCTTTATTGTAAATACTGTGAGGCTGAGAGAGGCTGGACTGAGGGCTTGTAGGCCTGTTATAAGGCAGATCATTATCATCAATGGCAACAATGAGCACAAACCCACCTTCGCTGGACCAGACAGGACTGGCAAAAAGTGCTCTCACTAGTGTCACACAAATTACATAATTCACAATTAATCTCCCTGCTCAGCAAAAAATAGCCAAAGAATAGCCAAAAAAAATAAATAAATAAAAAAATGTGAACGTGAACGCAGAGATTTATAAGTAAAAATAATAATACAATAACGTAAATATTGATGTTTCTCATCCACACCTATAATATCGCTTCAAAAGACATGGCTTTAACCACTGGAGTCGTATGGATTGCTTTTATGCTGCCTTAATGTGCTTTTCGGACCTTTAAATATCTGGCCACCATTCACTTGCATTATGTGAACAGAGCTGAGTTATTCTTCCAAAAATCTTCATTTGTGTTCAGCAGAAGAAATAAAATCAAACATATCTGGAATGGCATGAGGGTGAGAAAATGTTTATTATTGGGTTACCTATTCCTTTAACCCCCAATCGACATCTTTTGTGGTATAAAATGTTGATTACCACAGAAATACATTGTGTCTTGTTCCTCCTTTCTGGATTACAGTCAGGACCTTACATTGGAAGTTTTTAAAGAATTTATTTTAATTAAAGATTACTTAATTCATTTTGATTGAAGTGAGTTCAAAATAGGCTAAATATCCACAAATACTCATACATTTTTTTTATAAAAGTGTATTACTGCAGTATAAAGCATGACACAGATATTTGTTTTTCTCAAATTGTTAACCAAACCCAAGTGGATCAGGTGAGCCAAATGAAAGTGAGAAATACACTGCACATTTTGTTCATTCCCGGGTTGGTGTGAATGTAAGTATATTGCTCAATGATGAGTATGTGTGTCATTGCCCTGCATTAGTTAGGTAAAGATACCAGATTGGTAATCTGCTGTCATAAACTCATAATCACGTTATACACATTCAATAAACATCTGTTTTGATGGATTGGAGTATATTTTATTTGATATACAATGTAATTTAAATAATTTATCATTAAGTTAGGTGCGCCTGTGCTGTAAATTATATCTTCACTTTGGTTCTATGGCCTACACAAAATTTTAAATATAAACTTTCATATAATTTCAAATCATATTTTATAAAATTGTTAAACTGTACTTGACTCCATTACGAATACTGTGGTGCCATGGTGAAGTAGTGTTATCAAATGTTCATTATCTTAGCATGATGTGAATATGAAAGTATTAGTTGAGATGATTTAGCTGGAAATGTAGCCGCTAGCCAGTAGCCTAACCATTTTATATGGGGCGCATGGCATATCAAAAAGCCGAATCCTCAATAGAGACGCTTTCGTAAACAAAAAAGGTAAAATTGTTAAGAAATATTACTTCCATGCACATAATAAATGAATCCGCCCCATTAAATTATATATATTAAAAAATCTTAATTCCGCAATCACAGACGACTGTGATTGGTCAATCCTAGACCAGCGCTGAGAAGAGTCAAGGGTAGCAGTTAAGTACAACACAATATACAGGCTGCTTTTTTATGGAATGGAAAAATGCCAAATTTTGAACAATTTAAAATTTGTGTTAAATTATATTTAGAAACAATATCCAAAAGTAAAAATTTAAAAGCAAGGAAAACTTTACAGCTATTTAATAGGTATAAATGTTTTCTGTAAAATGCCTTTCTTTATTTTGTATTGTTTTATATTTATTTATTTTTTTTTTACCCTTGACATGTATGGTTATATGTACTCTTATATATATATATGTACTATATATATATTGTTCTTGTTAAAATACAATAAAATAAATTTAAAAAAAAATACACAGGCAGCAAAAGTAAAGGTGAGGACAATACGTTTCCATAGGAAAACATTACACATGTAAAACGCCAAATTAATAGTAAAAATAAGATAAATAGATTTTTTGACCTTTGTACTGAAAAAATGACCGACAGCTTCCGGACCACCAACCCCTCCTATTTTATGACCGTTCAAGCTTTTTTTTCCTTTCTTGCCATTCTACCCGTTTCTACAGTAAAGACTGGGCTGTGTCTACAGGGTAACCCTTGAGAAACCTAAGTCTCGCGAGAGTATAATTCGTGGTTACAAAGTTTAGGATTAGGGTTATATTTAGTGGTAGGTTTAAGGTTAGGGGTAGGGGTAGATATATGTATATGGTTTCTGTAGGACTCAAACTAAACATTAAACAATGTGTGAACGTCGTATTCTAATCTCGCGAGACTTTAGGTAACTGGGTGGTTACCTTCCAGACACGACCAACTGACGTGTATTTGTGCTCTGGGTGATGACGCGTCTCAAACATGCTCCTCATAGAGCCGCTGAATGGTGTCCACTAAACGCTAGACTTTGAACAAGATCAGAAAGGACACGATGGGCAGTAAGTCTTCATAATTTTAACTATACTTTAACTTCACCTAAGCCTTAGCCCACTAATAATTACTTCAGTTCATCCTTTAGTTATAAACAGCTGCTATTTCAACAGATTTAATAGCTTGTTAGCTTCAACGCTTCATTTTTCTGTGGCTTGGCCTGCATTGTTTTAAACCAGAAAGATTACCACGTATGTTTTGCATTCGATAATACTGGGTTTTCTTTGTTGTGTTGTAAAAAAGTAAAGCTCTAACTTTGATACTTAAATCGCTTAAATCTGAAGTTGCACTGATTGTAAAGGGGGCTAACTCGGCCAGCTAGCACTGTAACAGTAAACCAACCTAAAACAAATGCATTTGCATTAGCAGTCTTTAGTTTCTGTGTATTTAAAAATTTCTCTTATTTCCATTATTGTGATTGTGTATTGAAAGTCATCTATTTAGTCATCAATGTGTACCATGAAAATATAACGATGACTATCCCCGTCTCTACTGACTTGAACTTGTTAGCCATGTAAAACATTGTCTTAAACTGAAAAGTTATTTATTTATTTTTCATTTGCATGCTGTTAAAAGATGAGGATTTGTCAGTGTTGTTTGGGGTCGAGTTATTTTTCATGAACTGATTGAATGATGACGTTGCACGGGAGATTCATGCAGTTGCCTGAATTCCACGTTGCATTTTAGCATAGTGGCATTCCCATAATGTTCTTTTGAAAAGCATAAGCTTTGTTAATCTTACTGTAGTTGTTCTGTTCTTTTTCAGTTAAATTCCTGGAGGTGATAAAGCCATTCTGTGTGGTTTTACCTGAGATCCAGAAACCAGAGAGGAAGGTATGCAGCTCTGTCACCTTAAAAATTAGATTTATTTGTCTCTGTAGCATTTCGATGGCGCTAACTCCTTGAGCCTTTTCCCAATAGATTCAGTTTAGAGAGAAAGTGCTATGGACTGCGATCACCCTGTTCATCTTTCTGGTGTGCTGCCAGGTATGTTTATGTCGATCAAAAACTAATGTAAACCAATCAGCGGAAGTCCTATGTCAGTGCTAATAATGAACTAATTAAGTTCAACAAAATCCCTCTTTCCTTCAGATTCCTCTCTTTGGAATCATGTCTTCAGACTCAGCAGATCCATTTTACTGGATGAGAGTTATCCTGGCCTCCAACAGAGGTGTGTACAATTTGCAGTGTCTGATACTGTTTGAATCAATACATGATGATTGATAAATGTATGCATCAGTGACTGATTAATGCTCATGTGATTGAATTTAATGTAAGAAATGCACCAGGTTCAATACAAGTTAAGCTCATTTGACTTTTTTTTTTTTTTTTTTGCCTTGATGTTGATTCATGCTACAAAATAATTTGTACTCGTCCCTTGTTTATTTCATTATAGTAAGGCACTTTTGATGGAAGTGAATGGGACCGGTGCATAATTTTTAATATATATATATATATATATATATATATATATATATGTTTATAATATGTTAGACGGTCCCTTGTATAAGTAATTAGCTAAGAGAGAATTTCTTTTGCATGCAAGCAAAATGGACATAATAATGGAAATATACCCAAATGAATCGTAATACCTCGGAAATCCACATCAATACCTAGCCCACCAATACATAATGCACACTTTCTGCTTTCAAATTTAATCAGAGTATATGTTGTGAAGATCAGTGTTTGATTTCTGCAATTTTGTGTGCATCTCATTAGCTAAATGTTACTACTGTATCATCGGCTTGACTAGCCACTAGTTTCAGGAACTCTGGAGTTTAATGATGTATATATGCGTTTCAGGTACTTTGATGGAGTTGGGTATCTCTCCTATTGTAACGTCTGGTCTGATAATGCAGCTGTTGGCTGGAGCTAAAATCATTGAGGTTGGAGACACTCCTAAAGACAGAGCGCTCTTCAATGGAGCTCAGAAACGTAAGGCAATCCCACCTTGTATTTAATTCTAATACAAGTTAATATCAAAGCTTATTACAAGACTGTTTGGAACACTTGATTCTGATTGGTCAGACGTGGCTTTCTGCAATATAATATTTCATTTTATAACGACTAGCTTAACTTTATTTTCGATGATTACACTAGCCAGCTGGTTTCCTGCCTAGCTGTTTTAGATTCATGTCTTATCACTCTGCAGTCTTTTTTTTTTCTTGCATAACAAAAATATTTAAATTCCAAATTAAATCAATATTTCATGTCCACTTATTTAAATGGTAAATAGCCTGTAATAAGCAGGATAATACCCAGTCAGCCAGTCAGTATTGCAAAATAAACCACTTCGGGCTCATACAACACCCCTCTACATCATGTCAGGGTCCTGATCACATTGTCTTAGTTATATTTTTGTATTTATTTATTTTGAAAGAGCAATATCCCTTACTAATTGCTCCCCTTTTCTGTGTTTTTTAAAAAAAAAATTTTTTTTAAATGTTTTAAACCTCCCCCAATTTAAGTAGAATGTACTGGCTGAAATGAATGGAAATGTCTATTGATGCTCTTAGTGCAGTATTGCTTGTCAAAAACCCATCTGAAAGGGATGGTTCACCCAAAAATTTAAATCCTCATCATTTATGCACCCTCATGCCATCCTAGATGTGTATGACTTTCTTTTTCAACAGAACACAAAGGAAGATTTTTAGAAAAATATCTCCGCTCTGTAGGTCCGTACAATGCAAGTGAATGGTCATTAGACCCCTTTGTAACTCATATCATAGCTCCATGGATTACTACTTTTTTTCTTTTTTGTTATTTTTCGAGCAACAAAAATCTGACTACAATTCACTTGTATTGTATGGACCTACATAGCTGAGATATTCTTCTTAAACTCTGTGTTCTGCTGAAGAAAGAAAGCCATACACATCTGGGAGTCATGAGGGTGAGTAAATGATGAGATCATTTTAATTTTTGGGTGAACTATCCCTTTTAATGTCATCACTACATTTGTTTCTTGGTGGCTCTGTAAGAGATCTAACTATGCTATCTTTCCACCAGTCTTTGGCATGATCATCACCATTGGCCAGGCTATTGTGTATGTGATGACTGGCATGTATGGAGACCCTTCAGAAATGGGTGCTGGAATCTGTCTTGTCATCATCATTCAGGTTAATTCTGTGCTACATTCTAAACTGCTCCTTATTTTTTAACTTCAGAAGCACAACTAGACACGTGTTCAAATATTTTTCAACCTTCACTACAAGCGTGGATTGATGATCAAAGTTCTTTAAAGTGAGGTTTAAACTCTGTGTTTAGTTGATTGGAACATTGTTGATCAGTTAATGTTGATTGTCTGTTCTTTGTAGTTGTTTGTGGCAGGTCTGATCGTGTTGCTGCTGGATGAGTTGCTGCAGAAGGGTTATGGGTTGGGCTCTGGCATCTCACTTTTCATTGCCACCAACATCTGTGAGACAATTGTATGGAAGGCATTCAGCCCAACTACAGTCAACACGGGAAGAGGTATGAGTCCTGGGCAAGATCTCATTTTGAACAGTTTTTCATATCAGGTATTTGTTTTATTGATTTAGTTTGTGTGTATGTGCGTGCATTCAGGTACTGAATTTGAAGGAGCCATCATTGCTCTGTTCCACCTGTTGGCCACTCGTTCTGATAAAGTGCGAGCTCTGAGGGAGGCCTTCTACAGGCAGAACCTGCCCAACCTCATGAACCTCATAGCCACGGTCTTCGTCTTTGCTGTGGTCATATACTTCCAGGTTAGTGGATTGCTGTTCAGACCAAAAGCTAGGCTAGGTATGTGCAAAACTATTATTTATTACAATCGACTAGTCTGAGAGTTGTCTGGATTGTCTGAATGAGTAGTCAACTAGTCTGTGTTATGGAACCCTTGTATAATTGTGCACCGTTATGTTCACGTGACCCCAATCAGACACGTTTCAGAGAGATCTACAAAAGCTAGGCACAAGTACTTGGTAACTAATGGATATTCAACAATTAAAAAGGATAAATATAAATTTCTCCCTTTAAAACCCCCACCCCTAAAATATTAGTGTTAGTTGACCCCTCTAATTGGTTGAAGCCTTTATTTTTTTGTCACACATTTTTGAACATATACACAGAAATTTTTGCATATCTCAACTAAGCTGGGGCATGATATTGTGCCCCTGGAGCAGATAGGGTCACGTGCCCAACAGTGGAATCTTGGCATTGCTGGGGCTTGAACCCCCGACCTTCTGGTCCGTAACTCAGAGCCTTAACCACTGAGCCACCACCGCCCCTAATGAATTATAGTCAATTAGTTGACCAATCTGGCTGGCATGTCCAAGAATGGCACAAGATGACATTCTTTATAACTTGACACAGTGGTTAAAAACTGCTGATGCTGAAAAAAACCCCCAGCACATTAAGACACAAGCGCATCATGTTTACATAGACAATTGAACAATGGAAGATGCAAAAATTACTAAAAATTCCTGATGTATGGTTGTCTCAAATCTTGATTTATGACAGATTTTTGCAACTTGAAAATGTTTGTCATACATTGCTTACAAATTAAAGCTTTATGCATTTGTGGATTTAAACATGTTAGGCATAAGTGCTATGTATAAGTATGTGCTAATTATATTGTTACTTGTACCACAGGGCTTCAGAGTTGACCTGCCCATTAAGTCTGCACGTTACCGTGGCCAGTACAACACGTATCCCATCAAGCTGTTTTACACCTCCAACATTCCCATCATCCTGCAGTCTGCTCTGGTGTCCAACCTGTACGTCATCTCTCAAATGCTCTCCACCCGCTTCAGTGGAAACTTCCTGGTCAACCTGCTGGGGACTTGGTCTGTAAGTGACAATTTTGCATTTCTCTTTTCTTTTTACCCTTCTCATCTTTGAAGTTTTTATTCCAGGTTTATTTTCAGGTTCAAAGGTGCATTTCTCCATTTTTAAATGTTTTCATTGTACATTGTTGAAGAACAGTTTTCATTCCAAGTTTACTTCAGGTGTAAATGTGTATTTTTCCATTTTAAAAAAGGTCTACTCTACACCTGAAGAAATTACTTTTTCAAACAGGCTTGTACACTTGAATGGTGTACTCGTGCATGATATGAAGACTCCAGTCATACCAGAGCTCTAGAAAAAAATTATTTTTATTTTTCATCAGGTGGGCCACCCCTTATGGCACTACTCACTTCATTTTGGTAACCAGCTATTATTGGACACTTTCGGTTATGGAATAAATTAATAATGGGTGATTATATGGGACAGACTGTGAATAGAATGGCATCTTTAATGGACAAATTTGCATTGGCGTAACGCTGTGCCCATGCCAAAACCACTGTCATGACCTTGCACCATTTAAGTGTTTTTTGTTTTGTTTGTTTCTATCAAAAGGACACCTCAAGTGGAGGACCTGCCCGTGCTTACCCAGTTGGTGGTCTGTGCTACTACCTCTCTCCTCCAGAATCATTTGGCACAGTCCTGGAGGATCCAGTCCATGCTGTCATTTACATTATCTTCATGCTAGGGTCCTGTGCCTTCTTCTCTAAGACTTGGATTGAGGTGTCTGGATCCTCTGCCAAAGATGTATGTGCATTAGGTTATCCCTGCCTATTTATTAGGATTTGGTCATTGAGATCACAGAGCTGCGCTGAAAGAGATTTCATTTTGTGAGTGGGTTTTATATATACACTTTTTTTAAAAAATTTTTTATATGCTTAGGTTGCCAAACAGCTGAAAGAACAGCAGATGGTTATGAGGGGACACAGAGAAACTTCTATGGTCCATGAACTCAACAGGTAAAACATTCACTCTATTTCAACTATACTTGAGGCTTAAGTGCTACAGAAATGAAACACTTCTGACATTGAATAACTAAAACTTGGAGTGTTGAGTAATTACAACTTCTATTTGTCAAAATCATTAAGGTACATCCCTACTGCAGCAGCTTTTGGAGGACTGTGTATCGGGGGCCTCTCGGTCATGGCTGACTTTTTGGGAGCCATCGGCTCAGGAACGGGAATCTTGTTGGCTGTCACCATCATCTACCAGTACTTTGAGATCTTTGTCAAAGAACAGAGTGAAATGGGCAGTATGGGTGCTCTCATTTTTTAGTAAGGCCCTCCGTGACCACATCAGATGGACTGAACCTATGTGGTTTAAGTTCTTTTTGTATATGATTTTGTTTTATTAAACGCACAAATTCAGTGCTCTACATCCAGTATGTGCTCCCATTGTGCATCTGACCTTGATCTGGAGAGGTACTGAATTAAATTGTGTTCTCCTGGGGAAAATATGGCAGCTTAATATGTCAGTATTTAGCATGGGAATGTAACATCCTTAATTTCCGCTTTTACCTTGTGACGATCCTCTATTTGTTATTGTTTTCCCTTAGCGGTACCTATCTATGGGTGTTTCTAATTCCATGTAATTCCATTTAAATACAGTACATATTAATCTAGCATTTAACCAATGAGTAGTATGGGCACATGCAACATGTTCATATTTAATCGGCCTTTGATACACCCTGGACTACCTAAATTAGTCTCGGTGTGTGTGAACAGGTAAATACAACAACAGTTGATTCTGTGTACATAAAACCTGATTTTTCTTTTCTTTTTTTTTTTTAAGGTGTGTGTGTGTGTGTGTGTGTGTGTGTGTGTGTGTGTGTGAGAGAGAGAGTGAGAGAGTGTGTGTGTGTGTTAGAGAGAGAGAACGTGAACATGCACATTTGCCAGTTGCTTTTTTTTTTTGTGGGCTGAGTCTATGAAAATGTTTTCTTGTTTGGTTTAAAATTGTCCTAAATTTAATCAGAGAGGCCATTGTTGGGTTGGATTTAGTTTTTCTGATAGAGTTTGCATTGTTTATCTGTTATTGCTGCCCTGTATCTACAAGCCATTTTAGAATTGTTTAGATTATTGTCCCATTTTCATCTAATTAGCTCTGGTTTCTTTTATTGGACCAAATGCTGCAGAAACTGCCTATTAATTAATTTTCCAGTGTTGATATGGGTGGGTTTGTTAAAATTGAGTATGTCATGTGTTATTTTCTTATACAGGCCACGGTAATAAAATTATTGCAAACATTTGTGGTTTGTTTATTGTACAGTGTGTTTGATAAACATGGTCTCATTTGGAGCACCAAAATGTTTCCAGAAGATGTTCCTTTGTTGTTTAAAGACCAAGATTGTTGTCTTGTGCAGGATCCCCAAAGGTATCTAATTTTCTTAAGTGTAATATTCTTTCTTTTGAGTGGCCTTTTTCATGAGAATTTAATGAATCTATAAAACAAAAGTGCAGGATAATTTAAGAAGGCCTATCAAATGCAAAACATCGTTTAAAAACAAAATATTAAATACATTTTTTTTAAACTATTTGGTGAGCAGTAACCTCTTTATTCATGTTCATATTATGAGATGGAGTAGCCAGTCAGATTTGAACTTTAATTCTGAGGGTTGCCAGAAATGACTTTTATTCTGAAATGCCGTTCGCTGCTGCTGTGTGCATGTCACTGCTGCAGCAGCTCGTGCTGTGGAAGCGGGTCGATGGTGTTGCGTCATCGTTTGAGGCGTTACCGGGCTTCACTGAGATAAATAACGAGTTGGATACAAGACCAGGTATAATACATTGATAAAGTCTCAATTGCCGCAGCAGATAGCGGCGAAAATATGGCATGTGATCTAAGCGAGTGTTAATGATATGTCAATAATGATGCATCACCGCCATAAGCCTGAGAGAAGGTTGTTAGCAACAAGCTAACCTCGATGCAGCGTTACAGTGCTAGATCTGAATTATATGAAGCACCTGCTTCTCTGTTTATGTTTTCTGTATAACAAAGCCTGTAGTTTAGTGACGACACAAACTAACGATTTATCAGCAGTGGTTCGCAGTAAAGTGCCAGCTAAGGGAATTTTTACTTAGGTTATTTAATTATTCTTAAAGGATTAGTTCACCCCAAAAGTTAAATTCTGTCATCATTTATTCACCCTTTTGTTCCATATCCTGATCTGAGAAAGATATGTTGGCAGAATTATAGGAACTGTTCACTTTCATTGAATGGACGATCATCTCAGAATATATTTAAGTTATGTTGTGGTTTATCTTAGGGTGGTCCATTACTATCCCTTCTCGGAAATATGGCTGAGCCTGAACTCCTGTTGGACTCCAATATTCGCCTTTGGGTTGTGCTGCCTATTGTGTTCATCACTTTTCTGGTTGGAGTGATCCGCCATTATGTCTCAATTCTGTTACAAAGTGACAAGAAGCTCACTTTAGAGCAGGTTTCAGACAGGTAACATTCTTGACTACTGATTTGTTTTACTACTCAGAATCGTCTATTTTTGTTCTGTGCAGACTTGCCATGTTTATTACACAAACGCATTTGTGCTTCTTATTCTGTGTACAGTCAGGTTCTTATCAGGAGCAGAGTGTTACGAGAAAATGGAAAATACATCCCCAAACAAGTAAGTCAATCCCATCACATTGTTTTTTTTTTAATAAAATTTTTGCTTGGAGAAGTTGCCTTTTTCTGCACTGCTCTGAAACTGAATTATCTCTTTAAAAATTAGTCTTTCTTGATGAGAAAATTCTACTTCAATAATCAAGAGGATGGGTTTTTCAAGAAGACCAAAAGAAAGGTGGTCCCACCCTCTCCGATGACTGGTGAGTAGTTTTTCTGAAAGGCCTTCTTTTCCAGCATAAAATCACTCCCAGGTTTGAGTGACAAAATTAATGTGATGTTGTTCTTTACTTTAGATCCCAGCATGCTGACTGACATGATGAAAGGCAATGTAACAAATGTTCTTCCAATGATTCTTATTGGTGGTTGGATCAACTGGACCTTTTCTGGATTTGTCACAAGTAAGAGATACAATTTTGCCAACCTTTTTAAACCACATGACTGCTTTTAGTAAAATTCAGCTGGATAAATAACTGTGCCATAGTTTAACGTTTACTGTAACTGTTGCATTGTGAGTATTAAAGGAATAGTTCACACAAAAAGGAAAATTCTAATCAGTTTCTCCATCCCATGCCATCCTAGATGTGTATGATTTTTCATAAATAGAAAATTGTAGAAGAATATCTCAGCTCTGTAGGTCCATACAATGCACCTGCAGTGAATGATGACCAGAACTTTGAAGCTCCAAAAAGCACATTAATGCAGCATAAAATTAATCCATAGGACTCCAGTGGTTAAATCTGAATGTCTTCAGAAGTGACATGATAGGTGTGGTTGAGAAACAGATCAATATTTAAGTCCTTTTTTACTATAAATATCCACCTTTGACACTACCAGTAGGTGGCAATGTGCACAAAGAATGCGAATCACCAAGAAAAATGTGGAAGTGAAAGTTTAGGTTTATAGGAAAAAAGGACTGAAATATGGATCTGTTTCTCACCCACACCATCATGTGGATTACTTTTATGCTGCCTTTATGTGCTTTTTGGAGCTTCAAAGTTGTGGCCACCATTTACTTGCATTGTGTGGACATACAGAGCTGAGATATTCTTTTAAAAGTCTAACTTTGTGTTCTACAGAAGAAAGATTGTCAGACACATCTGTAATGACATGAGGGTGAGTAAATGATAAGAGAATTTTCATCTTTGGGTGAACTATTCCTTTTAACTATATAACCATTAATGATTTACAATGTATAGCAGTTTGAATATACTTGTAGTTAATTGTCAACAGAGAACTTGCCTTAACACCTTTTAAAAATGGTTCTCTCCCAAGCAAAGGTACCTTTTCCTCTCACACTCCGGTTCAAGCCGATGCTGCAGCAGGGAATTGAGTTGCTCTCACTGGACGCATCCTGGTTTGTGCTCCCACACGCATATATTTATCATCTTTTTTTTTCCCTCCAAAGCTTTGTCTGTAATGCTTTTTTGCTGTATACATCCACAGGGTGAGTTCGGCATCTTGGTACTTCCTAAATGTCTTTGGTCTCAGAAGCATGTATTCTTTAATCCTGGGACAAGACAATGGTAAATACATCATGGACCTTTTTTTCAGCATATTATGGAAAGTCTTCTGCATGTCTGCTGCATTTGAATCACATCTGGGGTGAAGTATGCATGCAAATTTTATTTTTGCAACAGGTGCAGATCAGTCTCGTATCATGCAGGAGCAGATGAGTGGTGCTGCAATGGCAATGCCTGCAGATACAAACAAAGCTTTCAAGGTATTTTAAGTTGTGATTGCATTTATGATGCCATAATGCTATTATTTTACTACATGTGGTCCTCATTCTCTATGCAAGTTAACTGCATTGTTTTCACTTCTTAGGCTGAATGGGAGGCATTGGAGTTGACTGACCACCAGTGGGCCTTAGAAAATGTTGAGGAGGATCTAATGAGCAAAGACTTAGACCTGTCGGGTATGTTCAGCAAAGACTTGCCAACGGGCATCTTCTAAGTACCTGTCCACTACTGAGAGGTTTTGGATGACCTTACCAAATCTGAATAGTAGTGACTTGATGAAACTATTGGACTAGCATTGGAAGTGATGGAAAACTTCAGATTTTTTCCTAGAAAGTGTCAAACCTCATTGCAGACATCATATTTTATGTCATATGCATGCACCATTCCTTCCATAGTTTTTGGTTTGCTTTTCTTGGACACATTATGTAGTATGAAAAAGGTTATTTTATCTTAAAGTTGTATGGTTTATGTCTTGCAACTGCACTCATAAAATGCAATGTATCATTTGCCGTGCATCCCACAGTGAAGCATGTGGCCAGGTTTTCTTGAAAACATTCCCTAATTATTAATGGTGTGTCAGGGTCATTATTTTTGTTTTAACATTAAGATGTATGCATTTTATTGTTTTAGTAGCCCTGCATTATTAATCTGATATAACCACATGATTGTTTGGACCAAGTAGGCAAATTGGAAGTTTTAGGAAGAAATAAAAAAATGGACCAGTCCATAACTTAGATTCAATTACATAATAGTATATGCTACTGTACATTGTTTTTTTTTTTTTATAGATGCTGTCTTTTGTTAGCAATTATCCAACCAACGAGTGTGTAGTGAAAAATACCTTTGGCAGTGAAACGGTGAATTCAATAGATTTTTCTCAAGTAGAAAAGATTTATTGGCATTTTCAACATTTATTTGACTTTCTTTTTTTCCCTTTACATTTTCATCTTGATTTTTGTAAAATAAAATGTCACTGCATTTTTATATATATATATATATATATATATATATATATATATATATATATATATAAGCATTAATAATACAGTCTGTTTAACAAAACATGCATATTCTTTATCAGAATCAGAATGAGCTTTAATTGCAAAGTGTTTTTTTATTTTGGTGATAGGAGAAACAATTGTACACTGAACATTACATTGAGATGCAGAATGTAAAACAAGGTAATAGTATAAATAGGCATTCAAATAATAGGACATAACAGAATGGCGTATGTACATTTGCAAGTGGTAATGTATGTGCAAGGTAGGGGTATGTACAGTTATTGAATTTATTAATTTACTGAATTTATTAATTGTTGAAACGGGATGGCAATTCCTAGAAAATAAATTCTGTCATCATTTACTTACCCTTGTGTTGTTCCAAACCTGCATGTTTAACTTGTGTCAGTGCAACATAAACATTTTTTTATATGCCTGATCATAGGGACTGGCAGCCTCATTCACTTTAATTTCTTCATTATTATTATTATTATTATTATTATTTTGTTTTTCATAAAATAAAATGAATGGTGTCTGAATCAGTCATTCAGCTACCATATTCTTTGTTCCTAGGAACTGGGTCATTTAGATTTGGAGTAACATGAAAGTAAATGATTACAAAATATATTTTTGGTAAACTATGAGCTTCAATCTACAATTAAAGTCAAAAGAATGGGAAAACATGGTATGATATCCATGCTGAAAAACCAGCTAGATCGCACCGCCTTGTCATTTAGCCAGTTTAGAGGGGTTTTCTGGACTTTTTAACAGGTATGTGACTATGTATGATCAGTGACTGAAAATCCTTCTTTCTAGACAATACAAATTCTCATTAAGGACATATAAAATATGTCATATTTGTATTAATTTATCTTAATAGGCCGCCTCTCATCGCTTAAAAAAAAAAAAAAAAATGAAAACGTTCCCAGTGTATGCAGGTAAACAACTAGGCTGCGTTCCACTTCAATTTTAACATCCACTCGCTAACTAATTAACTCTCCTAAGCACTTTCCCTCTTCCCCCCTTTTTCACAGACGGTGATGACGTGTTTCCGAGTTATTTATCAGCATAATTTTTTTTTTTATATTATACGATTTTAAAATATTGAGTGTAAATTTATATTACCATTGAATTAGTAAAAAAAAATATATAAAAAAAAATATCACAGCTGCGAGGATGTTTCTATTACAGCTACTCCCCATTTTTTATACACCGCTCTCTATTTTTTTCCTCTTCTGTGAAGTAATTCAAATGTAATAGTGGATTTTTCTTTTGGTCTTGGAGCAAATGGGTAAGTGAAAATAACATTTGCTGTGATCTCCCATTCACCAATGTCGAAGTTGATCCTGCAAACGATTACTTCCGCGCTCCCCAAAACAATGGTTTATATAATGAAATCCTGGGTTCTTTTCTAACTTTGCTCTGTGTTTCACTATCTATGGGAGATATAGGCCACTCCATTGCATGACATATTACAACCATATAATAATTAACAACTAAATGGGTTCTGACCTACTGGCTCCTAGCACCGCATGCGCTAAGGATGGCTCAGACACATCCAATCTGTAGAACCACACAAAAGTGTGTGGCCTAGTCTAACTTGCTGCCGCACAGATATCTTGAACTGAAACCCCCTTAAGTAGGGCCAACGATGTAGCCATACCCCTTGTGGAGTGGACACTCAAGTCCACTGGCGGATGAGAACCCCTGCATCTGTATGCTATAGATATCTCATATACAATCCAGTGGGAGAGCCGCTGAAGAGATTGTGGCTTCCCTTTATGAGGAGTGGCCCAGGGCACAAACAGCTGGTCATGATTTCTGAAACCTGCTGTCCTCTCCACATACACATGAAGAGCTCATACTGGACATAATGAATTCAATCTCTGCTCCTCTGGAGAAGACAATTGAGGGGGATGGAAAGCTGCTAGTTCTGTAGTCGAGCACCTATAAGCCGAGTCCACCACTTTAGGTACAAAAGCAGGGTTAGGGCAAGAGGAAACTTTAGTGAGCTCTGGAGCAAATAGTAAACAAGATGGGCTAACAGATAAGGCTTCTAAATCACTCATGCACTTGGCTGTCGCCAGAGCTACAAGCAGCACTGACTTAAGAGAGAGAAACTTCAACCCCACCCCTTCTAAAGGCTCAAAAGGGTGGCGAGTAAGGGCCTCTAAATCCATAGACAAATCCCACAAAAGGACCAACTCCCTGGACGTCGTCCGCTTGTGGTGTGCCCCTTTCATAAAGCTGCTTATTAAAGGGTGTTGGCCTGCAGGTTTGTCACCGAACACTGAAAAGTTACAGTATGGCTCAGCCCACACCGTTCTTCAAAGACTCACTATTTATTACTATAAAATAATGAGTGGAGGAGGCTCTGGTATTCTGTATAGTGTCTATGACTGATGGAGGCAGACCTGCTGCATTCAAATTCCACCTCTCACGCACCAAGCCCAGAGAGCTATTCTGTCCCACTTGCGAAAGGAGGTCCCTCCGGAGAGGAAGGGGCCTCAGTAGCCTGACAGCAGTTGAACTATCTCCGCTAGCCAATGTTTGGATGGCCAACGTGGGGCTATCAGAATTAATGACAAGCCCTGCTTTCTCACAATAGCTGGAGTGGGGGAGATTAAGCTCAGAGGAGGAAATGTGTAAAGAAGGACATGTGGCCACGGATGGGCTAGAGCAGGGGTGTCAAACTCGGTTCCTGGAGAGCTACAGTCAACCCTAATTAAACACGCCTGAAGCAGCTAATCAAGGTCTTTAGGAGTGCTTGAAGGCATTTTGGAGCAGCGCTGGAACTAAACTCTGCAGGGATGCGACCCTTCAGGAACTGAGTTTGACTCCCCTGGGCTAGAGCATCCACACCCAGTGGTGCATTTCCGTCCACTAGAGAGAAATACAGAGGACATTGAGCATTTTCCTGTGAGGCATATAGATCTTAGGCAGCCTGACCGTACCTCTGCCATATCTGATCCACCACCTGTGGATGGACACTCTCTGTACAGATGATTTCCCCTGGACAATGAATCTGCCCCCCCCTGTTCAAAATCCACAGAACATGAGTTGCCCTGAGGGATAAGAGTCTTATGCTGCACCACAAGGTCTTATGGCCTATTGATGCAGTTGAAGGGAGTGTGTGCCTCGCTATCGGTTGATATAAGCAACCACCATAGAATTGTCTGTTTTCACCAAAACATGCTGGCCTCTGATGAAACTCAGAAAGTGTTTCAGTGCTAAAAACACTGCCAACAACTCCAAGTAATTTACAGTATATGCTTGTGAATTAGATGAGAAGATCACACACCGTTCAAAGTCCTGCCCATCAGAGTTTCTCCCCAGCCCTTTAAGGGCGCGTCCGTTGTCACAGTAACCCTTGATGACACTGCCCCCAAGGGAATCCCCATTCTGAGAGTCGCAGGGCTTTTCTAATTTCTGAGCGGACTGAGTTAATTTTACCTGCCGTGGAGAGATGCGCTCTCTTTTTTGGAATTACAAAGTACGGGAGTAAAAATCTTGACGGCTCTCCTCCTCTGGCACTACTCTGATCACCTGTTTTGAACCAGAGTTTTGATTTCGGCCTTCAGGACATGAGACGACTCTCCCTCGGCCACCGAAGCTACCACTGTTGAATCTGGTTGGTTTCATGTCGAATTGTAGCCTGTATCGCCGTGGAACCATAGTTATAACCCACAGATGAACTGCGCATGCGCGCCAATTGTCTATGCGGTCCGAAAGAGGCCCCCTGTACACTTTTGCCCTGCTGCCGTTGCATGGTGATGATATTATCACTGTCGATGAACAGGCTCCTACTGAATTAGCAAGCAATCTCCACAGCGGTGATACTAGGGAAGTGCTCTTCATTTCTTTGGGTTTTTTGGAACATATCGCCCTCGGCTGTTCACCTGGCTGTGATAGTGCATCTTTTATTCTTATATTTTCCGAGGCCTGGATGTGATAATGCATTCTTTATTATCAATTCCCCTGAACTTAGAGGTGCTTGAAAACACTATGTGAGTGCTTGGTGACACTACTGAACATAACTCTTTGAGTTCCCTCATTTCTCTGAACTTGAGAACTAACAGAGAAGACCCTGATAGAATTTAGAACGAGGGGGCTGGATTCCCACCTCCTTCTCTTTGTGGCAGAGAGAGGGGGGCAGGGGAACACTTGCATGTCAGGTTGCACACTTCTTCCATTCCTCAGGGTGGGGCAGGTGGTTCCTAGCTGCTGCGGCCACAAACAAATATTTTCCCCATGGTTCCGAGCCATCCGCTCTTGGTCGTTGACAAGCTTGTTGCCCCCCGTGAGCAGGTCTTTGACTTCTCATCTTGTGTGAGTAGCCCTTCAAACAGTGGAGGCATGTCCGGGGATTCGGCTTCCATAATGTCCGCCCAGCTTGTAGTAGCTCGCATTTGATGGACAGTAGCCTTAGATTTTCCATTTAGATCTCCAGACAGACATGGGTCCTGTTGGTTAGCCTCCACCACTCTCAGCCTTCTTTCCAAAATTTTCCTCGGAATTGACGCACACTGGATGCATGTTTGCGGTTCCGTGAGCGACATTTGAGCATGCTTCAGGCACATACATGATACACATAGGGTGATGGCTCTTCGACTCATTCCCTTTGGCGGGGAAGATGACCATCGACATAATGGCTGAAGAGTGAAGTTATAATCCCAGGACTCGTCACAACACGTTAGCCTGTTAATGTTAAAGGGTCACCTTAACGCGTAAAGCCTGGAGTTATCTTGATGCCAAAATTTTTCCTACTGTTGTAATTTAATACGAAAATAGGCGAAGAGAATAGCTCACCTTAATGCGGACACTATTCTAAATTTTAGTTGAGCGAACAGCTAAAAAAACTCAACTTTAAAAAGACATCACAAAACACAATCGTCCAACCAACCTCACGTTTGTAGACAGATTCCAATGACACTCCACCTGTTGAACAGTTAAGCAAAATCAGCGAAAAATCTGGATGTGCTGTGAGAGCTTGCTGTAGTCCCTCCTGGGAAGAAAGTGCAAATGACTTGTGTAAGTGTCGACCTAGGTGATATAGGTGGGGCTGAGCCTGTTCACACGTCGACCTGTCTGTCAAGGACAGACTTGGTGTCATAGCAGCTTCTGTGGTGGTCAAGCCAAAGCAATTCCCATAGTGAAACACAGAGCGAAGTTAGAAAAAGAACCCGGGGTGTGAAAAAGGTGAATTTTGAAAGTATGTTCCACTTCGTTACGTTAGCTAGGGAAGTTTCTGCAGACAGACCTTAAACCCCTCGATTTGGACAGAGGGAGCGAAACTACTCTGATGTATCCTCCATGCAGCTCCATATCTCACAATGCAACTCGATTTAGCATGACAGCATATTGCACTTCATCAACCCCACCCCCACACAACTCTAATGAATGATGGAAGTGAAGCTAGTTCAATTAAGCAGTTTAGAAAAGTTATATTAAGATTTAACCAGATAATACTTATAGCTAACTTAAACTGTTTATCAGTTATAGCCTGTGTTAATTGTTATGTTAACATTTTCGTTTGTGAAAATCTTAATTAATCCTTAATTACAATTCATTCTAATTAAAAAAACAAAACAAAAAACATACGACATTTATACAAAAGCCTCTGAAATCATTGTTTTCTCACACGCAAAAATCATTAAATAATTCCATAAACTGACATCAGCCTTCAACATGCTCCAAATGATTAAGGATTACTCGCGCATCGTAAGCAGTGACGTACTTCCAATTCCATGAGAAGGAGTGAATTTTGCAATGGAAGAGTATACACATTTCTAATTGAACGCAGCCCCAGTTGAATTCGTTCAGCATGCGCGCTCCCTCCAGCGCTGCGCGTCCCCTGAATATACTTCAGCGCGCCCGCGGTCACTGCGGGTTCACTCGCAGCACGATGGCGGAGGGAGGCGGACCCGAGTCGGGTAACGCTTCGGACCCTGACGAGAAGCCGGCGATCATTCAGACACCTGTACCGTCCACCGAAAGTCAAAAGCAGAGCATCGGAACGCTGTTGAAAACCCCACTTCGAAAGGGAGACGAGTGGTAAGGGGTTTTAAAGGAAGCTGAATTGAACGCACGCGTTGTCGGCATCACCTAAGGCCTACAGATGGAGAAACGCCGGATATCCATTCACTAGCCGGGGATCTGGACAGCCACCTGCTCCGCTAAAACCCAACTAGCTCGCCCCATTGTGATCGAACCAAGCTGTCTACACTTTCAATACGGATTATGTCGGTTAGGGAATGAGGAAGCTGTCTAGTAGCTAGTTAGCACAGATTTACCAATGTTAGCCTTTCCTTTCGCTTCAGTTACCACTGTTATTATGTTTTAATTTTCCCTCAGGAATAAATAACCATGCCAGACTTGTACTCCCACGTCAGTAGCCGAAGGTTTGTTAAATAAACCACCGCGTTGTCGGTTATCAATTATCTGAAAGCTACATGACAAAGTAGCGTCAGGCATGTAAGACACTTTATTAGCCGATGCTAGTTAGCAAGGATAGTTTGAGGTTCACTTTATGACTTGTTTAGTGTTTATTTGTGTCATGCGCCAGTTTCATTAGAGAAGCGTCAAATTGGATTAATAACGAGCAAACTGTGAAGTTGTGGATAAGTCAAAGCCATTAATTCAGTGTTATAGTAAGGCAGTGCTTTGTCATGGCCACTGGATAACACCCAGTTACAATGTTGTTTGGCACCAAAAAAATATTACACCTCTAATAATCAATACACCATGATATATTTGGTGTTAAGTGAAATTAAGGCCTAAAATATTTAAATTATCTTGTTGAAACCTTGAGCATATTCAGTTAGTATATTGTGTGACGTGTCTGACTAGCTAGGTTGTTTTGAAAGTAAGTTGAGGAGCTATAGAAAGTGAATGGGGTAAATGTTACTTTCAGTATAGGCATACAAATCTTTTTTTTTTTTTTTTTTTACTTTTTGTAAATGAATCGTAAAACATGCCTATCAAAAGTGGACATTTAGAGATCTAGAAAATGTTAGAAATATTAGAAAGCTGTGTAGGCTAACTGTTCATGCTAATAGCTATTAATCGCACTATTACGTTCAGATAACATGTAGGGACAAAGCACTTTTCTAGCACTTTTATGGGCAGTGTCTCTGACAGTGTGGAATCCTACTAACAAGCTTATGTGGTGGAATTTGTTCCTACTTTATATGTGATTGACATACTTGTTTACTCTTTTTATATTAGTAGTTGTGCAACAGCACAATAGTTATTTGCTTTGAGGACTGCATTGCAAATAACAGCCCATCGCTTGTATTTTAGGAGAAAAAGCAAGTTAATTGTCCTCTCCCCCCTGACTTATTCACTGATTGCCACCTATTTTTCAACATGTGTAGGTATTTGATTGACAGCCGGTGGTTCAAACAGTGGAAGAAGTATGTGGGCTTTGACAGCTGGGATATGTATAATGTTGGTGAGCACAATCTGTACCCGGGACCCATTGACAACTCAGGGCTCTTTTCAGGTAATTAATGTTGATTCTTTGTTTTGCCACATTCTTGTAGATAGAGGTTGTATTGTAAAAGTGACTATTTTTGCCAGCTATTAATAAGACTTTGTATATAATGTGCTGGACACACTTTTATTAAAGATCTGAAATTTGCGTTTTAAAATATGTATGCTTATGTGAATATTTGGCTAAATTATAGTAAAGAAAATTTAGTGTCTTACCTGTCCCTCTAAACCTAAATCTAAATTTGTTATGGTAGACAAAGTAATATGGGGTTGGAACAACATAAGGATGGGGTAATGACTGAATGTTTTTTTTATTTTTTTTTTATACACGTATTCTTTAACTTTACACATTCAATGGGCCTTTCAGTGTATTTGCTTTGCGTTTAGATTTTTGTGCCTTAAAACTGCCCTTTAGATTAAGCATCAAAACTGAAGTTGTGGTGCACCACAGAAACATTGCCAAATCTGATGGATGATACTGCTGATGGTGTTAAATTTGTGGTTTTCTGATTAATCTTTTCATCTTCACTCTGTTACAGATCATGAAGCCCAGATGCTGAAGGAGCATCTCATAGATGAATTAGACTATGTGTTGGTGCCTACAGAGGCCTGGAATAAGCTGGTCTGCTGGTATGGCTGTTTGGAGGGCCAGAAGCCCATTATCAGAAAGGTTACACCTCTTCATGTTTACCTTTGAAAATTGGTGTGATGCTCGTAATGCAGCATTGATTTTAGATTTTGTGTTAGCAAAAGCTGCTTTAAGAGGATATTTTATGAGCACTTTAATATGCTTTTTGTATTGTCTTTGTGGTAGAGACTTGGATCAGTTTTCATTTCCATTCTTGGAGATGCCTGTAAACCAGTAATCACCCATTTAAATGTGAGCGTGATATTGGTATGTGATAATTGCTAGTGGTTGACTGAAATGGGTTATATATTAGCCTATACTGATATTTTGACCGCAGGGTCCGTGGTCGATGACCATTTATGTAATGCAATTAAAAAAGAGCAAAAAAGATGTACACAAAATTGCTGAATATAAATGAGCAGTTCTTTTTCATTTATTATTAAAGGTGAATTCATTTCTTTTATTTTTTTTCTCATTTAGAAGGGTTTACTCCTAAAGAAATTAATTGTAATTTTGAAACATGTATAAAATAATGAGCACTTGATGAACATGGGATGAAGACTAGTGATGCACCCATACCAGTTTTTCTCTTCCAAAACCGGAAATCTCAGTATCGGCTGATCCCAAGCCGATACCAGTGTTGTTTTTTGCATAATCAGTTTAGAATATCTTTACAGTATTGTGTGGAACTAATTGAGAGTAATCTTTAATTTGTAAAGAAACACAAACCTCTAACTACACATGATTTCAATATAAATGTATCATATATTAATAAATACTTTATTATTAACTAGTATACTGGATAATGTAGCAGCAAAATTAACAGTAAATCCAGTCTTCAAGTCTTAAGTAGAAAGAAACCAGTGGTTTTGTTTTTTCCAAAGATGTTGGACTTTAAATAATTCATATCTCTTTTTTTAGTTGTAAGACATCAGTCCACTTTTTATTCAGTCATTTTTCGGAACTATTTCAACTTAAATATTGTTATAAATTGTAAACAAATATTAATGATAATACTAATAATAAATTGTTAATAATAATAATAATAATATTCTTATTATTATTGATTTAATTTTAAATACAACAGTAATATATTTAAATCGTGCACTTTTTAAACCCTCACGCTTTTATTTTGACATTCAAAACTCTCCAGGAAGTCCTGTATGTACCTGTCTGTAGGCCAGTTCACTGTTGTTTAATTCACTTCTTATTCAAATTCTGGTACAATACACCTCCGGTGCCATTCTAAATGCATATTATAAGTGAACCAAACTATCGAGCATCTACATCTGAGATGCTGTTCTTGAGTAGCGCTCAAACATTTTGCACCTCCTGTGAAGGCTAAAAATAGCCGTGAGTGCATCACCAGCCTGTGCCTGAGTTTGTGTCAACAGAGCAGCACCATTCACTAATGTGCTGGCACTGCGCATACTATTTGTTTACTTATTAAACACAGCCTTTTGGGATTCACAGAGCTATCGCACATCTTCAAGTGGCTTTAAATGAAGTGCACAAGTCATATGAACTGCTTTAGTGGTGTTTTTATGGTTCTTTTATGTCATTTTTGGAGCTTGACAGTAACAAACATGACTAACACACAGTAACTAACGATTTGGATCGGGCTCGTCGGACCAATACCCGATCCGTCTAAAAGCTTCAGTGTCGGAGCCGATAACGATCCAGGTATTGGATCAGTGCATCCCTCCATCAGTGCATGACTCCAGTCATATCAGTGACCTTATAAAAGCTGTTTTATTTTACATGGAGAGTGTCCCCTCATGGGGACTGCCATGTTAGGATGAGCACATGACCAGCTGAATAATACTTGTTTAATCTCAGTAACCATCCTATTATTGGACACTTTCACTCGTGGATAGGGCTGGGTATCGAGTTCCATACATTTTGGGCACCAACCGAATTGCCTCTATACAATCGAGTATCGAAAAATGTCTTGTCGTTCGGTACCAGATTTTGATACCTAAGGGGTTAATCTCGTCAACGTCAGTGATAAGCATGTAGCATGCTAGATGTGCCCAAATCTAAAAATGCTGGTATCAGAAAATGGTTTGAGTTCCAGGACTGAGAAATAATGTTATAAGTAACATTGCTAACACTGCACATTCGGGTTGAGCAAACAGATGATGATGATCACTGGATCAATGATGGTCAGAGTGATCGCCACTAGCTGATGCCCTTGACCATGTCATGATGATATTTGGCGCATTTTCCCATTAATCTATTAAATTATTATTAAACTATTATTATTATCAAATTAATACAACAAATAATTTGCCCGTAGACACAAAGACACGCGTTTGAAGACACACTCTTTATTATATTATTAAGTACAGATGGCAGAAAAGCCGTATATGTGCATATATGACACGCTGATACAGAGGCGTGCTGTCTCGTGGAACACGCACATCTAAGGATCTCACACTTTGTTTCTTCCTTCCGATTTGTATTTTTTTTTTTATGAGTGCTGCAAATGACTTCAGACATCTCAGTTCAGGAGGTGCCTTTAGTTCAGTTCACTTTATTTCCACAGAGCAGTTTATTGTGATCGCAACTCAGCAGTTAATATAATAATACAAACTATATAAAATAATACAAAAGCACATTCACCTCGAACCATGATCATATTCATATTACAGTGGTTATTATCATTCTAATTATTTTTACATTTATAATTTGTTTATGTTTTTATGTCTTCATTTGTATAAGTAAATTTCCGCCTGCATGTTTAGACGGATTCTTGCTATATATATATATATATATATATATATATATATATATATATATATATATATATATATATATATATATATATATATATATATATATATATATATATATATATATATATATATATATATAATCTCTCTCTCTATATCTTGTTTTTATCTATTATTATATATTTTTCATTTGCTTTTTCATTTCGTTTGGAGTGCAATTTGAATTTAGAAATGTATTTAATTTACGTCTTTCAAATAAATTATTTCATGCAATTGGATATCTATCTATCTATCGATCAATCGATCGGAGGGAACTAAATGAATTTATTCACACACATGATATATTTTCCTGGGTAACAAAATACCCGACGGGAAGAGAATGCACAGATGAAGCTTCTTTGCCAGAGAGTTGTTCACAACTGTTGTAAAGCCATATTTCAAAAAGTTGAACAACACATTTTAAATGCACTTATATTTTTCCAGTTTCATTTGAACTTTTAGTTAAAATAAATAAAAACTAAAGTTCAAAGTTTGAAATCAAAGGCGTCTTGCTTTATTGTGTAAGCTTAACCCTAACCCTGCTTAATGAAAATGATCACATAGTACCACCTAGCGTCCAAACAGCCGCAATACCGGTCGTTTTCCTGCGGAGACCAAAATATCGAAATGGGTATCGTTTAGGAACCGGTATCAAGTCAAGGTATTGGTATCGATATCAAACATTTTGTAACGATACCCAGCCCTACTCGTGGATTAAATTGATCATGGCTTGCTGACTGAATAGTGAATTTCTACAATGGCATTTTCAACTGAATACTACTGTTTTAATGATGCTGCTTCCAGGTGACTAGATGTCAGTGTCCAAGAAGACATTAAAAAATTACTGAGAGCACCTTTTAATATTTATAAAAATGTATGCACAAGCTATTGACATGGCTGTTGCTAGCTTTTTGGAAATTACACTAAAGCCCACTTCTGTTAATCAGCCAATGGGACACCGTAAAAGGCTGATGCTGAGAATCTCATATCAGCTGATTAACAGGTCTGGTTGATATATCGGTTTATGCATTGAAAAGTTACACAACTAAAGAGAATGTTTAGAAGTTTTAAGTATATTGTGAGGCTGATTGCTTGGTTTGGAAAGCCTCTTGATTGTCTTTTACATGCAATTGTTATTTCATGGTGAGTGTTTGTTTCAAACATGTTTTGCAGGTTGTTGAGCATGGGATGTTTGTGAAGCACTGTAAAGTGGAAGTATATTTGCTTGAGCTGAACTTGTGTGAAAATGACAACATGGACAAAGTCATCACCCGCCATTTCAGCAAAGCAGACACTATAGGTATGAATTGTATAGTTGTGAAATTTACACTTTTCAGAAAACAAACATGGATTCATATCCAAATTTTACTCGAGTTTTTTTTTGCACTTGTAATAACCATTACCATTTAGGCTACGTTCAGACTGCAGGTAAATCTGATTTTTAAAAAAAATCAAATTAGATCTTTTCAGGCAGACTGTTCACACTATTAATGGCAAGTGATCAAATCAGATTTGCGCATTCAGACATAACCAACCTATCTGCATGGGTTGCTTTGGTAATGTCATAGGCGTACCCATGTGACGATGATTTCAAAACGGATGCTGGAAAAATCGAGGTGCATCATCTCGCTCTCCAAATAAATGCCATGTCCAGTCGCGGTGCGACGACTCTGTCGTACAAGACTTGGTGATGGAGGAGACTGGTACATATTGTGATGTTCCGTGCTGCAGTCACCGATTTTTGACATCATCGTTGTGTGTCGCATTAAGAGTGACAAGACCATTTGAAATCCGAATTGAACAGCCAGAGCGTCCGGACTAATGCGCATCTGAAAAAAAATCTGATTTCAATTGCATTTCAATCCACCTCACGATTTTTTTAAAATCTGATTTCATGTGGTTTTTTGTTGACCAGACTATCAAAAACTCATCTGGATATGCAAAAAAAAAATCTGATTTTTACTGGCAGTCTGAACAAGGCCTTAGACATATGAAGGAGTAGTTTACTCAAAAATGAAAATTTGTGTGTATGATTTTCTTCTGCTGAACACAAGCAAAGATTTTCCGAAAAATATTTCAGCTTTGTTGGTCCATTCAATGCAAGTGAATCGTTGCCAGAAATTTCAAGCCCCAAAAAGTACACACAGGCAGCATAAAAGTAATCCGTACAACTACAGTTATTAAATACATGTCTTCAGTAGCCATTTTGTAGGTGTGGGTGAGAAACAGATACATATCTAAGTCCTTTTATTACTAGAATTTCTCCTCCCTGTATGCATGAAGATTGCAAACCACCAAAAACAAAAGAATGTGAAAGTGAACATTTAAAAAAAAAAAAAAAAAAAACTTAAATATTGATCTTTTTCACACCCAAACCTATCATATTGCTTCTGAAGACATGGATTTAACCCCTGGAGTCGTTTGTATTTATTTTATGCTGCCTTAATTTATTGAGCATTTAAGATCTGGCCACAATTCACTAAAGTTTGAATGTATCAAAAACATTTTTTATTTGTATGGTGCTTTTCACAACACATTATTTCAAAGCAGCTTTACAAAAAATGAAGCCGTTATGTCTTAAAGTCTTCATTGTGCGATTTTATTTATTATTATTTTTTTTTTTAAATGAATAACATTATTATCTTAAAAATATTATTTGTCTTTAGACCTCCAGTGACTGTGGCAAGGAACATAAAAGACACAAGATATAGTTATTTATTATTTTAGTTGTTTATTTATTCAACAGAGCTGAGATAATTTTCTAAAAATATTTGTGTTCAGAAAAAGAAAAAGTCATATACATCTGGGATGGCATGAGGGTGAGTAAATACTGAATTTTCACTTTTGGGTGAATTATTCCTCTAAATTAAAGACCAGTAAATGAAAGCTGCGGATTAATTTTAACTGTGTATTGATGCATAAGTCTTGTGCTGAAACATTTAATTGAAATTTTAAATAGCTTTTTAACATATTTAATTCACCCTCATATCTCGGTGTTTTTTCCCGTAGATACCATTGAGAAGGAGATGAGGTCTTTATTTGACATCCCATCAGAAAAGGAAACTCGACTCTGGAATAAATATATGAGTAACACTTATGAACAGCTTAACAAACTTGACAGCACTGTACAGGATGCAGGGCTTTTTCAGGGCCAGGTAAAACATTGTACTACATTCCATTCCAATTTTAGTTGGATTAAGACTCTGATTGATATTTAAGACATTTGGTTTTGAGTTCACACCATTAATTTAAACTCACTGACTTTTTCCCATAGGTGCTTGTTATAGAGAAGAAGAATGAGGATGGCACATGGCCCAGACAGACTAGCCATTCCAAGTATGTAAATGCAGTGTTGGCCCTTCTCACACTTGAAGGGTCTCTAACACTTATAGATAGCTTGGCTTGAAATGTTTACCTGATTTAACCATTTCAATGGTCTTTTATGAATTGTTGCAACATGACTGTTTTCAAAATAACACAGATATTTTGAAAAGACACTTGCATATAAAGCCCATTTTATAGTAGCTTTGTTCTGTTTTAAAGTTTAAGCATTACAATGCATTCAGCTCCTCCTTAGCTCATTAAGAAAATCACTCTTAGTTTTGCAGTAGCAGGTACCTGAATCTATTTGCTTTTCTTTCTACTTTGAGTTTTCGATTTATTGGGAACATTTTGCACCACTAAAGTGAATCAATCTTGCCAGTACCCCTGTTATTATAATATTACTTGTATTGACACTAATCATCTTGTTAGGTCCAGTACTTCCACCTCTCGGAATTATACAATCTCCCCAAAACTCTCCTCAAACTCTTCTGCCACCATTTCCTCCACAATAACAAATGGGGATAGCAATAGCAACTCTGGCTACATGCTGAACAACAGTTCTTCTGGTAACAGGTCAGATCAAACAAGCCTCCAATAAAACTGATTGATTTTACATGTACTCATCTGTGACTGCACATCAATTGCATTAATTCTATATTAATATAGCAAGGTTGCTATGTTGCTTGTCAACTGTAAACAAACAGATAATATACTATGTTACTTGGTTGATTTTTCTATTGATTATATTTAGTTCTACTTTATTTAATATTGGTGACTTTTAACATATTGCTATCGCTGCTTTATTATGGCAGCAATAAGCTAATCAAGGCAGTATGTGTTTTTGCCACATTCAAGCTGGTTTTAGGACCACTTATCTGTGGTAAATTCACTAATATCTGCCCACTAGTGGGTTATTGCTTTAATTCACAATTGGTTTAGTTGATTTTTCATGAAGTTCATCTTTCAAAAAAGGGGACCAAAACAACTTATTTCCCCTTTTTTTGTGTGTGTGTTCTTCACAAATCAGAAATGTGTATGTATGTGCGTGCGTGCGTATGTATGTATGTATGGTGTTAACTGATCATAAATACTGTATGTCCTAGGGCACCATGCTAACCCTCCATACCTTTACAGATTAGGAAGTTACAACTCCTACAGCTCCTCCTACAGTTACAGAGAATCGGCTGCTCAGCCGGGCCACTGCGGTCTGAGTAACCTGGGAAACACCTGCTTCATGAACTCTGCTCTCCAGGTATGTAAACATAGTCCATTTAACTTTCTTCTGGCTAATATTTGAATCTTATCCCATGTTACTGTTTTGTCAACTTTATTGTTTATAGATGGCATCTTTCTCTAATATTTCAGTGCTTGAGCAACACTTCCCCTCTGACCGAATACTTCCTGGAAGACTGCTATGAAGCCGAGATCAACCGGGAAAATCCATTAGGGATGCGAGGGGAGATCGCAGAGGCCTACGCAGACCTGGTCAAACAGATGTGGCTTAGTCGGAGCAGTTATGTGGCTCCTCGCACTTTTAAAGTGAGTCTGTAAATCTGTCTTAGTATGGAAGTAATTGGCCATTCCTAAGGCGTGCCCTTACAACAAAATCTATATGTTAAAATATATCTCTCTCCTCTGATCTAGACCCAGGTGGGTCGGTTCGCCCCGCAGTTCTCAGGCTACCAGCAACAAGACTCTCAGGAGCTGCTGGCGTTTCTACTGGACGGCTTACATGAAGACCTTAATCGTGTTAAGAAAAAGCCTTACCTGGCCCTGAGAGATGCTGAAGGGCGCCCTGATGAGGTAAACCTCAAACCTGAATGTAATTTTGTGCTAAACCACTGTGCTGTCCAGATCTTCTGCTGACTATAAACTTCCTCCTTAGTTTCGTGAAGTAGTTATCATTTATAATGTTTGCAGTGATTTTTGCTTCGTGTAAGGCTTAAAGAACTGAGTGCTGATCTAGGACCCTCTTAGTTTCCCTGCTTTTAAATTCTAACTCTCATTAGCCTTTACATTTTTTTTTGAAGACTGTAGCCCTGATTTGTATTGTCATTTGTCTGTAGATTGTAGCCAAGGAAGCATGGGCGAACCACCGGTTGCGGAACGATTCCATAATCGTGGACATCTTCCATGGCTTGTTCAAATCTACTCTGGTCTGCCCAGAGTGCTCCAAAGTTTCTGTTACCTTTGACCCTTTCTGCTACCTCACGTTGCCCCTGCCCATGAAGAAAGACCGCACTATGGAGGTGTTCCTGGTTCGCACTGACCCACAGTTCAGACCCATGCAAGTAAGAATCAATTTTCTTAAACTGATACAGGCTTTAGTCCAGGATTAGATCTAAAAAGGTAATTTTATACTTATATTTTCCAGTTTCGTGTAGTGGTTCCCAAAATGGGTGTAGTGGCAGACCTGTGCAGTGCTTTGGCCAAACTATCTGGAGTTCCTTCAGAGAATGTAAGACTTTTACTGCACCCAAATTTTTTCCTAACAATCAATATTTTTCTTATTTATGCTTGCCTTTGAATTTGATTAAAGGGCAAGTTCACCCAAAATTAGACATTTATTCATCCTGAAGTTGTTCCAAACCTCTCAAAACATTTTTTTTTCTGAACACAAGAGGTGTTAAGCTGAATGTTCATGCAGCTTTTTTCATAGAATGAAATTAAATTGGGTCAGATGGACAAAATATGTGTGTGTGTGTGTGTGTGTGTGTATATATATATATATATATATATATATATATATATATATATATATATATATATATATATATATATACACACATATATATAAAATGTGTATATATGTATGTAGATGGACAAAATATGGAGATATTTATTAAATAATACTAAATTAACAGAAATTAAAACGACTCTTGTCCTGCTACTTATACAAAGCTACTGATTGGCTTTAGTAGACATGGAATATAGCGCATGGGTCTATGTACTACTATTATGGTGCTTTTTTGTCATTTTCTTTTCTTTGGACTTTGTCTTTCCACTTTCACTTTTATTTAATGGAAAAAAACCCAGCATGGTCTTTCTGCTTAATTTCTGTTTTTGAAAAACAAAATAATAACATGTAGCTTAAGAACAACGTGCTTTTTTTTACAATTGTGGGTAAAATATCCCTTTTAACTTGGCAACATTAGTTTGAATGTTGGAATCTAATAAAAATCAATTGCTCTTCTCTCTTATAGATGGTTGTGGCAGATGTTTACAATCACAGATTCCATAAAATTTACAAACGGGATGATGGCCTCAATCAGATTATGGAAAAGGACGACATATTTGTGCAAGTCATCTTTACTGTTTATATTCAGTATTTTTTTGCTTCTGCAGGTGAGTGTTGTTTCATTGAGTGGTGTTTTACAGATTGTGTGTCTGTGTTATAGTTATGAGGTGTTAGAGGAAGACAGCGAGAGGATGAATCTGTCAGTGTACTTCAGAGAGAGGCATGCCAAGCACGGCGGAGGCTCTTCTGGCACAATGCTCTTTGGCCAGCCACTCCTCATTACCATCCCATGCCACAACCTCACTGTGGATACCCTCTATGATTGTGTGCTAGAGAGAATTGGGTTGGTGTTGTGATTTGAGAGTTTCTGTCATATCTAGAGAGTGACTGCTCTGTAATTTCAAATGTGATATGAATTTTAATCGTCTTCTGTCATTTTAGGCGTTACGTTAAACGTTCACATAGTACCGTTACGGAAAGCAGAGCTTCTGCCTCAGCCACATCCTCCAGCAGAAGCCAGTCACCAGAATGCATAGCTTCAGTGTCCAGTCAAAGCACAGGCCTGAGTGGCTGCAGCAGCCCTGTTTCAGATGGAGCTTCCTGCAGTGCTGCATCCAACAGCAGCAACCACTCTGGAACTTGTAACGGCCCCAATGGAATATGTGATGGTAGGACACTCAAATACATTGTCACAGTAAAATATAAATAATTATAGGCAGATGGCTATTTGCACACTGGTGCAAATGAAGGTAGATGCTAATTAGACCCCAGGGCAAATACTATTTACACCCCAGCTCCAATACAAAAAAAATGGTAGATGCTATCATAGCAATCATGAAATTAAACGCGATTTCTACACTCAACTCATAGCAACTATTGGAACACTATGGTGCTAATAAAGTGCCCAATGGTGGTCTTCTGCTGTTGAAGCACATCTGCCTCAAGGTTCTAAGTGTTGTGCATTCTGAGATGCTATTCTGCTCATTACAATTTTACAGAGGAGTTATCATAGCTTTTCTGTAAGCTTGAATCAGTCTGGCCATTCTCCGTTGACCTCTCAACAACAAGGCATTTCCATCTGCAGAACTGTTTGTTTTTGGAACCATTCTGAGTAAATTGTAGAGACTGTTGTGCGTGATGATCCCAGGAGATCAGCAGTTACAGAAACACTCAATCCAGCCCGTTTGATTGATGAGATCATTAACTGAAGCTCCTGACCTGCATCTGCGTGATTTTATGCATTGCACTGCTGCCACATGTTTGGCTGATTAGATAATCGCATGAATAAGTAGGTGTACGGGTGTTCCTAACAAAGTGTATATTAAAGGGGACCTTTTATGCAAAATTCACTTTTACATGGTGTTTGTACATAAATGTGAGTCGGTAGTGTGTGTACACAACACCACCCTTCAATGTTAAGTTCACCCACTGCTCTTTCTTATATTTCTATTAATCAAAAACAGTGTGTCAAAAGGAATGGTTTTCGTGGCATTGCACACGACTGGTTATGGGCTCCACCCTATTATCATAGATCCTTCCCTGAGTGATCTACACACAGTCTGCCATTTTTTTTCCACGCTGATGGGAGCAGATGCAGTGAGAAGAATAATGTCTTGGTGTCATAATTGTTCTGTTGTTGGCTGTAAAAGTGAACATAAGAGTCTTCGTGTAATCCCGCCATCAGAGCCACTGAAAACACAGTGGACAAGTTTTGTTTTTGAAGGAAATGTGTCCCAAAACATACAAAAATTTGTGCATGTTTGTGCAAATAATTTTACATGGACTGCTTTGAGTGTCAATATAAAGCAGGTTTGCAAAATATTTTATTCATATATGAATCAGTACCAACTGACAACTACATTGTGTCCTTGAGCAAGGCACTTAACTCCAGGTTGCTCCATGGCGATTGTCCCTGTAATGGATGCACTGTAAGCCGCTTTGGATAAAAGTGTCTGCCAAATGCGTAAATGTAAACTGTTCGTGTTCCAGCTTTATATCCTGAAGATGTAAGTGTCGCACTTTTATATTTTGTGAATGTTTGCAAATCGCCTTACCGAATGTGCTTGTTAGCTGATTCCACGGCTAATGCATATTTTCACGACTGGTGCAAATAGCTGTGCTGTGTGGCAGATGCTATTGACATCTGTGTGCAAATAGACACCATTGTATCATGGGGATCATTATATCATGGAGAACATAGATTGTGACTGTTCCAAAACCTAGTGAGCAGTCTAGGAGACCCTTCTGAAAGAGAAAGCAATTCCACAGCACATTGTGAAGAGCTTAGTGGAAAAATTAAGTCCAAAATGTCTGTTCAAGTGAGAGAAATGTTGATCCAAAATGGTAAAGAGTTCCAATTACAAAGGAACAATTTTACTCCATATTTTCAAGTTAATTGAGTCTATTGTGTGCTTTTGAGTAAGCAGCACTGTTTGTGTGATGCACATATAGAACATTTCAAATCAGTTACATATGAGGTTCCATTTCAGTTAGGTGCTTTGCTGCCTATGTTGACAAGACAACAAGCAAGCTCATTAGGTTTTGGAATGAAGCCTGTGTTTGATCTTCAAACACAAATGCCAATGGTTCTGTGATTGAGCTTAATAATGTTTATGTGTTTCAGGTGAAGAGGAAGCCATGGACCACCAGGAGAGTCCAGAACCTGAGAACAGCCACTCGGACACTGTGGATGGAGAGGAGGACTCAGAATCTGAGAATGGACCCAATAACAGCGGTGGAAAATCTCTGTCTTCCCGACCTAAACTCTTCTCTTTTAGCATGGTCAACTCGTACGGCACAGCCAACATCAGCTCTCTACCTTTTGATGGCAACCTCCTTAAACTCACAAGTAAATGTCAGCTTTATATGTTCAATGCCGAGTATGACATATGAATGTTACTTTCTCCAAAGTGGTTCACATTGATTTGTTCAGGATGACTTTCATTATGTTTACTAAATTAATGCATCTGTTTTCTGTTAATGAAAAATGTCCATTTCTTCAGCACATTCTACAGTAGCCATCGACTGGGACTCTGATGTTAAGAAAATGTGCTATGATGACCAGGAAGCTGAGGTAATGCTCGCCAGTCCACTGACTAGCTTCTCATATCATGTGTCCTCAGACATAAATGTGTGTTCTCTCCTCAGGCCTATGACAAGCACGAGAGCATGCTGCATGCACAGAAGAAGAAGACCACAGTAGCTTTACGAGAATGTATTGAGCTCTTCACCACAATGGAGACGCTAGGAGAACACGACCCTTGGTGAGGGGACACAATGCATTACACGTTGCTTATTGTCTTATACATTTTAGGGTTGTTTAGATTTTCCAGAGGGTTAGGGTTAACACTAATCCTAACCAATAGACAGAACCTGCTGTTTTTTTTACTGCAGTTTAAGAGATGTTGTGTATCTTCTCTGGTGTGCTCATCCGCAGGTACTGCCCCACGTGTAAGAAGCATCAGCAGGCCACTAAGAAGTTTGACCTGTGGTCTCTCCCAGGCATTCTTGTTGTGCATCTGAAGCGGTTTTCTTATAACCGCTGCTGGAGAGACAAGCTTGATACTGTTGTGGACTTTCCCATTAGGTAATTGTTATAGCTGCTCTATTTCTATTCCAATCAGATCTGCTGCTGATGTCTTAGATTTACACTTTGTATAAATTGCAAGTGAGCAACACAAAAAAACTAGAACACTGGCATTATGCTTATTAATTGGTTATGATGAGCAACTATGTTTGGGTATATGGAGAAGGATTTTGTAAATTCCCCACCAGATGCTGCCAAATTTACCAGCATATTTTTTACTCCATGAATCAGACATTCAGTAGTAAACAAATTGTTGACTTTGAGGATGATGTACAAATTTGTACTAAATGTAAGTGTTTTTCAGTGTTGCATACTATGATGTGACTTGCATAGATTAATGGAATCTTTATTGCAACATTGTGAGATTGGGACCAGAGCTATCACAAAAAATTCACACGAGAGAGAAGGAATGGCGTTCCAAAAAGATGTTTATTTGTCCATGAGGTGCAAATGTGCAGATAAATAGTGTTAGGAGCAAATAAAAACAAGGTTATTTAAAAACAGTCTAATAACTAGAACTGTTGTTGGGTGTTAAAGCAGTACCAATTCCCCTCCCTCAACCATGGAGGGAGGAGTCCTAGGCAATCAAACAGTGCAAAAAAACTTGTTTTTCCATGTGTTCCAAACATAATCAATCCACGTGCCATCTTGTCATATATACACGCACACAATTTTCCCGCCTCTGCAAATTGGAATGCACCATTTCTTTTACATAAAAGTAACACTCTCCTCCCCATTCTTGAACACAATCACTCAAATAGTTAAACAGTGAATCAAAAACAGTACATAGAATTGATAAACAATATTTGTGTATTAAATAACAAAAATGAACAAAACCCAAATAAATATTTCAAAATGGAGTTAAACAACAAAAAAGTCCTTTTGAACGCAAGATCCTGTGATGGAGACAGACTCGCAGGCTCCCGTCACAAAGTACATTAAATTCACACTTTACTTGCAAAATGCCACATTTTGGCAACATGGATTTCTGTATGCACACATTTTAAAGGAAAAGTTCACTCAAAAGAAAATTCTCATCATGCCACTCCAAAAAAAGCCTTTTCTTCTGCTGAACACATATTTTTAGAAGAATATCTCCGTTCTGTTAGTCATTCAATGGAAGTCAACAGGGTCCAAAACTAAGCTCAAAAGCATATAAAGGCAGCATAAAAGTAATCCATATTGACTCCAGCGGTTAAATCCATGTCTTCAGAAGTGATATGATGGGTGTGAGTAAGAAACAGATAAATATTTAAGTCCTTTATCACTTTCAATTTCCACTTTTAAACGGTTAACTATCCGCTTTCTCTTCCAAGCTTCCTTTTTCTTTTGTTTTTGGTGATTTGCGTTCTTCGTGCATATTGCTACTGGCCAGGGAGGAGGATTTATAATAAAAAAGCACTTAAATGTTAATCTGTTTCTCACCACACCTATCATATCACTTCTGCAGACATAGATTTAACCACTGGAGTAATTTTGGATTACTTTTATGCTGCATGTATGGGTTTTATTTTTTAGCTTCAATGTTTTGGACCCTGTTGACTTTCATTGTACGGACCCACAGAGCCGAGATATTATCTAAAAATCAAATCACTTTGTCACTACCATGTACACAAGTGCAACAGTAGGTGAAAGTCTTGTGTGCAGTTCCGAGCAACATAGCAGTCATGACAGTGATGAGCACATACCAATTTACAATAAACAACATATTTACACAACACAATTTACTTATCAGATGTACACATACTTGCACGATAATAATATACAATGTACAGTAAACAATACACACAATATAGAATATTTTTGCGTGAACTGTCCCTTTACAATAAAAACATCCAAATTCACACATTTACAGTTAATGTAATTGGACTGAGGTTTTTGGCATTCATGCCCATTTTGAGGTGCTGTGGGTTACCCTACTGAAGATGAAACAGGAAAGTGCAGGAAATTCAGTTCAGAGGTGTCAGTTTCTGAGAGTCATTGACAATCCCATCCATTGTTAATTTGGGTAAATTGAGTACTGATACAGAACTGGTGCTCAGAACTCCACATCTCAACCTAATTTTCCAGATCAATATAAAAATCTGAAGAGAAAATATAATTAGATTAGCTAAGGTTGCACAATAATATTCAAATCAATAATTAAAGGTACAATTAATCTCCCACAATGACCTTATTGTTAAAGCGTCAATTACAGCATTACATTTTTCTTTTATTTATTTTTAAAATTTATTGCAGTGGTTGAGCATTGTTACCAATCATGGACATGTGTGTTATATGTGTGTGTGTGTGTGTGTGTAATGTATTCTTTTATATATTATTATATTAAAACACGATAACGTAATTCTCAAACATAAATTTTATCTTGTTTTGGATGTGTGGCCCGCATGAAGAATGTCGTACGGTGCTCCACACAAATAATTTTTTTTAATTTTATTAAACAAATATTACTTGCAGTTTGAATATCAAGGGAATTGATGGACCGTTATGATTTTTTTTTTTATTATTATTTATAATCTTACAGCCACTATCATCTGCTATACTTTATTTTTTTTAATCACTGGTAGTTTTATTTGTGTGAATGTTTTTCTGGACTTTAATTGTCCTGAAATTAATGATTTAAACTGGATCACAACATACTAATATATCTGGGGATTGTCTCACACAGGGACTTGAACATGTCAGAGTTTGTTTGTGACCCCAAAGCTGACCCATACGTCTATGACCTCATTGCTGTTTCCAACCATTATGGAGGAATGGGTGGAGGCCACTGTAAGTCACTGTTATTGCTTGTCTCTTTCCTAACCCGTAATTTTGTGAAATCATATCCCATTCTTGTGTCCTATATCTTGCTGTTCCAATCTTTTTAGCAGATAGTTTTTCTGCTAACCGCTTGTCAACAGCCTTTTGTTGCCATTTGTTCTGCAACCCAGTTAGATATCATGTTTGATGGGTTTCTACATAAACTGTTAAACAAAATTGTGCGCCTTCCAGGAGTTGTACTTGGGAATGATTACTTGCATGTTTTTGATAATTAAATTTCAGTCGTTAAACAATAAGCTAATTTCTTTTCCAGACACGGCATATGGCAAGAATAAGATGGATGGAAAATGGTATTACTTTGATGACAGCAGTGTGTCTGCTGCCTCTGAGGATCAGATTGTGGTGAGACTCTTATCTCTTAAGTTCACCCAAAAATGAAAATTCTCTCATTTTACTCACCCTCATGCCATCCCAGATGTGTGAAATGTTTGAATGTCTATAGCTCTGGGGGGTAGTCAGTGTCTATAGCTCTGGGGCTTTACAGGGGGTAGTCAGTGTTTTTATTGCCGTCCAAATCCGAAATGTCTTTTTTTTTTTTTTTTTTTCTCTCCCACCTATCGCAAGAATATTCCCGGCCTGTTCCCTCGTGCTTTAAAATTTTTATTTTCACATTAGCTTAATTCCAAACATATATAAACGTAAATATAGAAGATACAGTTTGTGGCTAGATACATAGATATGACAAGCGCAACTGCAATCATGTGATCAACAAATAGTCTCACTCATCCTCCGTGATCTAATTGTCATCTGAACACATGGGTTTTATCACAGAGGAGCCATGAAATTTTACTTTTACAGACGTCACCCTGAGAAACAATTACCATCCAAATAGGGCTTTTGTGTAGAACACAAATGCATATTTAAAATAAATAAAATATTCTGCTCCATAGGTCCATACAATTTAAGTTAATGGTAACAGAAACTTTAAAGCTCCAAAAAGCACACAAAGGCAGTATAAAAGGGGTAAACAAGACTTCAGTGGTTTAATCCATGTCTTCTGAAGCGATCTAATCAATTGTGGGTGAAAGGCCAAAATATAACTCCTTTTTCACCGTATCTTGCCATTGCAGTCTCTAGGTACAATCATTATTTCAAGCTTGATTATACTTCCAAGTGCTTGATGCATGCACAGAGCGCTAGATGGTGCTAGGAAGTGTAATCGAGCTTGAAATCATGATTGCAAAGGAAACTGCTGATGTCGAGATTTAGAGTGAAAAAGGAGTTATATTTTGGACCGTTCTCACCCAAAACCGATTGGATTGCTTCAAATGATGTTGATCAAACAATTTATTTTATACTGCCTCTGTGATTTTTGGAGCTTCAAAGGTATGGTCACCATTCCCTTGCAGTATAAGGACCTACAGAGCTAAGATATTCTTCTAAAAATCTATATTTGTGTTCTGCATATGAAGAAAAATAAGTCATACACATCTGGGATGCATGAGGGTAAATAATGAGAGAATTTTCATTTTTGGATGAACTATTTATTTACATTGTTTGCCTTATTGTTTTTGTTAAACAATAATTCCCAGATGTCTTAAAAGGTTTTCTGAGGTTAATGAATATCTCATACATAATCTCTAAAATGTTATGTCCTGCCCACAACAAATGAATTAGCTAGTGGTCAACCGATATGGGTTATTCAGTGGCCGATATCTTTGAGATCATGATGGCCAATGGCCGATATAATGCTGGTAAATATAATTTTTTGATGTATAAATTGTGCATTATCCATTTGACAAAGCTATTATTAGATTTTCAAACTGACATAAGAGGGAACTGATGGTTCAAATAATCAGCCTATTCCGATAACCTCTATATGGCCAAACATTGGCCAATTAATCAATATTTTTGTATTAGTAATTGTCTATTTTATGAAAAACTGCTTTTTGTTCTTTTTCCTCTTAGACTAAAGCAGCCTACGTGCTCTTTTACCAACGCAGAGGCGCAGATACACCACCCAAATCCACCCCATCTGCATCACTAGGGGGAGCTTCAGTGTCACTGGATGATCACATGGACACCAACTAAATTTCTTTAGTCTTTCAAGGACGGGCACTGAAATAAACTACATAAACATGAAACCACAAATGAATCAACGCACATTCTGGCTACTTCAGTGACTATTAAAGGGTAACAAACAGGCCCTTTGTTTTTAGCTTTAATTTTCTTTCACACATGCATCTTTATCAAGAGACAAAAATATATAAATAAAGAGAATTTTAATTTGAAGCGTGACGTGAAAGACTTTATTCTTAGACCTTGATGCCTGCTGATAATTGAAGCCTATTTCATTTTAGTTTGAAATGAGGGTAAAATGGCAATATAACCTGTCTTTGGACAACATGAATGTTATAAATGGTGCATAGATTGGTTGTCGGGAGAAATGCCTAAAAACAGACTCATGTATGCAACATTACGCTCATCTGAAACATTTGGATTTTGCCTCTTTCCACTTGGACTCTAGCTATCAGCATCTTGTAACGTGCCTCCTGTGAAGAATCGATTCTCTGTGGATATATATATTTACGTGTGTGGTGATAAGCACAGAGATTCTTTTGGAGAAGCTTGCACTCTTATTGTCTCCATAGTTCATTAATCCTTTCACAATCCACCCTGTTAGATATGCCATTCCAGATGGTGTTGGATTGAAATGTTTTACTCTCTGAAGTGGTTTATTCTATGATGTCATAAAATGTCAGTTCAACTGGATATTCAAAAATGTTTGGGATGCTCTCCCAAATACATTCACGCTAACAGCATTTGCACCCCAAAAACTGTGAAAATGGGGCTTGCATGTGTGGATAGTTTTGAAAATAATAGATGGAACAAGAAACCCAAGTTACAGACATATACTGCCCCAAAAAAGACTTGTATGATTTTAATCTACAGTATCGTATTTAATATCCGATGGCTAGTGCTTTGTTCCATTTGGACTGATTTTTGCAAGATTATTTTGTCATCTTTGTGGACATATCACTCCTTAAATGGTTTCAATCCAGACCGAGGAATATCAAGAGTCGTCTTGAAAGTGTCTGCTGAACAGTTGCAGGCGGAGACTAACATACAAACAACATTGAGAATGTCCTTACATGTACAAGAAATGGCAATGCTGTCAATACCTGGAAATGTAGATTGCCGTATTTACTAAAAGACGTCAAAAGTGCTTCATACTGCTAAGAAAATAGAACAATAATCCATTGATCTAAAGCTTTGGTGTGTGGCAAAACAGCATGCAAATATTTTTGAATCTGCAAAATGGTGACTAGTTGGTTGTTCCTGGTGTGCACCTTTCAGTGGTATTTGCAGTCATTGACTGGTAAATCTATGATTGTTGTTGTTCTTTAAGGCAGTGATGAATTCATGATCAAGATGATATATAAGACATAAAGAGAAGATTTACACAAGCTGCCCCTCTACAACTCCCTTTCGATACGTTCATCAGAAAAGAACATTTAAACATTTTGTTTGTTTTGTAATTTCATAGATGGTTTTTTTTTTTTGGCATAGATGTAAGTAATCATGATCTGGGGCACAGTACATCGCTGTTTTGTGTTTTAATATTTATCTTGCCAAGATGTGCAACACCAGATTTTGATTAAGCCTATTTGAATTAAAAATATAATAAAATGTGGAAGCTTGGTTATAGGGAATGGCTTTTTCTTGCATTTTAAAATGTTTTTATATGTTAGAGATCAACTTCACACAGACAACTTCATGTTCCAGATGAATTCTGAATATATTTAAGATAATCTACAGGACCAAATTTAGCCAGTGGTCACGCCTACTTTTTATTATTACTATTTGCCATGTTTTGGAATGATAGCAAAGTTATTGATACTACTGAAATAACACATGAAAATAAAATAATTATATTGTGACCAAAACATGTTGAATCAAAACTCTTATATTTTAGCTCCAAAAAATAGCCACCCGTTGCGTAGATTTCCCTAAAGTTTTGCACACAATGTTTTCTGAACTAACTTTGTGTGTTAACACGGCTACACCAGGGACAATTTTTAAATCTGATTAGTTTTAAAAGTAATATTCTTGGTTCAATACAACTTAAGCTCAATCAATAGCATGTGTAGCAAAAATCAAGGTTACAGTGAGGCACTTAAAATAGATGTGAATGGGGCCAGTTTTTGGAAGGTGCAGAAATGTGAAGCTCAATTTTATAAAAGCACTTGCAGTAATCTGTTCAAATGTATTATTTCAGCTGTAATGTTATTTAAATTGTCATACAGTATTTAAAGTTGTTTTAGGGTTTGTTGACAATACATCAGGGCAAGGAATTTGTAAATTTGGATAACTTTACACAGAAAAAGTTAGTAAGTGATTTCATTATATTAAAATCATGTTAACACACATTGGTTGTCTTTTGGCTATACTTTTGAAACGCTGAGTATTTTTACATTCATCGATTGGCCCCATTGACTCAGAATTGTCACCTTGATTTTTGTTTTTTTAAGAAAAGGAGGGGCAAGTCAAGATTAATTTTTGTGGTTAACAGTATAGATCTTTTCACAGATTGTGATGACACGTTTCCACCTTATTTAGCAGCGTAAATCTAGCAAACTTTTTATATAATTTTTTTAAATATTGTGTAAGTTTATAACATTATGCTTTGTGTTATATTATACTGGTATTAGTTTTAAAAATAAATTACCACAGCTGTGAGGGGGTGACTGTCTTAATCCACCATTCTCTATTTTCTTCTTCTGGAAAGTAAATTATTTTTTATTTTGCTCTTGGAGCAAATGGGTAAGTGAAAATAATATTTGCTGTGATCTCCCATTCACTGCTGTCAAAGTTTACCCTGCAAACCTTTACTTCCGCGTTCCAAAACCTGGAGTATGAAAAAGGTCTATTATGTCACAAATCCTGTCGATTCATTTGAACTTGTGTTTAACCTGGCATATTCCTTTAAGGTCTACATTTTTGACTGGTTCTGTAATTATGAAAGGATGAGGTATCTGACAAAATGTTTGCATAGAGCTGGAATAATTTATATGCGTGAAAGTACATTTTATAATAATGTTATTCTCATTAAATTCAGAATTCCTGTGTGCAAAAGCAGTATTTGTATACATAATTTTCTCAAAATCATGTTTTGTACTCCACCGTAGTAACTTTTTATGGGTAACATTAACAGTCTGTAAATGGCCAGTAACTTCTCTTTGGAGTTCTGCAAGCCACTTTTAAGAACATATATAGCCGTAAGCAGCGAAGACGGGCCCAAACACCATGGGTTCATTTCCACCTGGTGCCTTTCAGAACACAATGGACACATGTATATAGCATTTACATTATTCTATACAATTTTGAAGCAATCTGAGTAAATATAAGAGGATATATATAAAATATTCCTGCTGCCAGGTGGTGGCACTATATATGGATCACAGTCAGTCACATCCATGTGATTAGTCCCCAAGACTAAACATGCTTCTCAATTTTTATCTAAATCACACATTGCACACACAAGATATAAGACGCTTCCTGTTTCCCATTTTTTGCCATTAATGCCTTGCCATGGCAACACTGTTTGATATATTAAAAATCTGTTTGGGCAATAATTTACATATTAATAAAGAGTGTGAGAAAGTTTAATAGTCATTTAAATAAAAACACAGTATAAAGTTAAAGTATTTTCTTTGTGGTAAAATTGACCAAATGTTGGTCTCCCAATTACGATCTTCTGAAAGTAGGTTGGGACCACTGATCTATTTATTCCAGAACCTTTGTCAGGACAGAGATGGGCCTTGTGAGTGTGTGCTGTTGAATAAATCTCTCAGCTCTCTTGCAGATTTTCAGGACGCTGTCTGACGGTCTGATAAGTCCACTTTGGGACTTCTTGTCGATCAGTGTGTTCATCTTGGGAAGTGCTCTCGAAACAGAGTGCTGATAAACCGGTAGTGCACTGAATCATCTTCATAGTTGTTTTAACTACAAAGCCTGTTATGCACCCCACCACAGCCTCTTTGAACATAGACAAGCGAGGAAGACTTACAGTGATGTTTTTCCCTGTGTCTTCTGTTTCAGGCTGAACATCACGTTGTCTGAAATGAGTTCACATTTACTATATACTCTAGTACAAAAAGGGGAATTTTTTTTTATTTTATTAACATTATTAAAATTTTGAACAGCACACTATATAGTAAATGTGAACTCATTTAATCAAAGTAAAGTCAAACACATGGGTGGGGTCAATGAGCATCAACAGGTTAAAACAATGAAGGCAGAGAAACATTGCATCCTGCAACAATCTGCAGATATCGCTATTGTATACTTTTGCTTTTAAGGTGTAATTTATACACTTTGTTGTATTTTTACTGTTTATTATTCAAGATTATGATTGTTATGCCCACTCTAAATGGGGATAAGGACTCATTTGTGCATTGTACTCATTTTAGAATTTGCTGAGCAATCCAGTTTATATATATATATATATATATATATATATATATATATATATATATTAGATAAGTGGTTCAGAGACATTCCCAGGACATTTTAGAATTTGATGAGCAATCCAGTTTTTTTTATATAGATAGATAGATCAGTGGTTCAAAGACATTCCCAGGACAGACATACTTCAGGGACATCAGGATCTCTTAATTTTTAGTTTTCCTGAAAAGTGAAGATAAAACAAAATAAATAAACAGGCATGAGATTCATAATCACGTTATTGCTTATGACCACAAATGGCACTTTCAATGGAAGTAAATGGGGCAAGTCCATAAATGTTAAAATACATGGTGTTTTGAAAGTATTGCCTCAAGACGAAAACATTACACAAGCTGATTATTTTATTGTGATTATAATGGAGTTACCAGCGTTACGTTAATCTATCAGATTACAGGGTTTACTGGATGAATGTCATCATGATTCATGACAACAATTTTTCTATTGGATATAACTTTATAGCTTTGCACAGATCAGGTTATCAAGCAAATTTATCACACTAAATTCATTATAGCACATACTGTGGTAAAGTTGGTTTCAAGTTTGACATTCGTTTACAAATTCAGAATCAAACACATTTTACTCTGCATTGTTTACATCAAGAAGTGAAAACAACAGAGATATACATCAACAGATTTCTATAGCATAGCACAAATCTTAAAGTTCAAAACAGGTATTTTTTCATACCAATTTTATTAGGTCTATAAATCTATTAAATAGTTTAAACAGATAGCCTTTTAAGACACAAGACTCTATTTAGGGAATATACATTTTACATGTTTAGTACAAAAATTAAGAAATCTAAATGTAAATGTATTATAATTCTATTAAACTCTATGACAGTTTGATCAAAAGATGTCAAACTAACTCAAAATAGCATTCCATCCATAGCACAAGGCTAATTTTTTGGGAGTTTACACTTGGTATTTTTTAATCCATTTAAATCTATTAAACACTTTGACTGTTTGTACTAAAGATGTCAAACCAACTAATAGATTTATATGGTTAAAAAAATATATATATAAAAAATACCAAGCGTAAACTCCCAAATAGAAGCCTTAAACCATGTAAGTAATAATATTCTGATTTGTTTTGCAGTTTGACTTAGTTGGATCCGTACTGTAAAAGTTTTTTTTTTTTCTTTTTTCTTTTTTTTTAAAAAAATCAACGTTGTTACACATTAAGCTTAACTTGTATTGAACCCGGAACACAATTAGAAACTAAATATATTAATACAAATTACAAATAATTAAATTTTCTAGCTACATTGATAATCTGTTTTTTTGCATTATATATTTCATGAATATTACATAATTCAAGAATGTTGATTAAATAAGTCACTGATCTATCAGTGATTGTACTCCAATATTAGATGTTTATAAAATGCAGACAGGTGCATGCACAGGTAGGTGCATGACAGCATCAGCAGGGGATCAAAGATCCAAGAGCGTCACAGATACCTGTTTGGCAGTAAAGGGCTTTTGAATGGCATCTCACCTGATTTCCGAATTGATTTCTGGGGAATCCCAGAATCACAAGCCCTTAGTCCGAGAAGCGCTCATAGAGCTTGTTCATCTGGATGTAGTCCCTTGTAGTTGTTCCTCAAAAATAAGCGACATTCTTTGCCCTGTAAGATGAAAACTTGAACTCCTCTCCATTGAACGTTTCAGCCGTGATGTCGTAAAACGATTTTATTCCAACCCCGAAGTCTCAACACATGTATCTAAAGGAAACTGCGATTACAATAGCATAAAACTGTTATCTAAAGGCGGTGTGCTTGAAGTGACCAATCATTGCATTGTTCTCTGACGACATTCCACGCCCACTTTTAAGACAAGCGCCTAGAACGCAAGGGAGCATCATCAAAATGTTCTTTTCAACGTTTTAGAATAGAAACTATTTATCTCATATATATATATATATATATATATATATATATATATATATATATATATATATATATACACACACAATTTTATTTTATACAGACTCATATTGATAAATGAAAAAGACATAAAGCTACTCCCCTAAACTATTCATGTTTCTACGGGACTGCGAATTTCACCACGACCTTTACGTTTTACGAAACACTGGCGCGGGAAGCAGTGTGTGACAGAAATCCTTCAGCTTGTTTACGAAAATATACACGTTATGCTTCAGCCTTAATTTAATCAGCACCGAGTAATAAAACGGTTAAATGATAAACGCTTAAAATCAGCAGCTCGGACACTTACTTTGGGGTGAACATTTTTGAAAGGACTTTACTGAAGTACGGTCTCCGTCGAGAGTGCTTAGCTTTAGCTAAAAAACCCTAAACATTTTATCCGAGTCTGTCAGGCAGCAAAAGGTTTGTTTTATAGTTTTACAGATATAATCTTGGTTTATTTGTTGTATATCAAGAGGGCCATTACTTAACAGTGTAGCATATATAGTACTTTATAATATTACTCGTGTGAAATCACTTTTTTGTTATTTTAATAGGCAACGATTGTCATTCATCGTTTCAATACTCTAATCAGAGTTACAGATGATGCGTAAGAAGAAGCGCTCTTCCACGACAGTGGACGAAGATTCCACACTTGACATACCAAGTAAGTAACAGCTACTGCCTTTATACTGCACTGTATTATACTGCCTAAGCTTTTTAAAGGAATAGTTCCCCAAAAATGAAAATTCTCTTATAATTTACTTACCCTCATGTCATCCGAGATATGTATGACTTTCTTTTCTCTGCAGAACACAAACGAAGATTTTTAGTAGAATGTCTCCGCTCTGTTGGTCCATTCAATGCAAGTAAATGTGACCAGAATTTTGAAGCCCCTAAAGGCCGCATAAAATTTATGAGCATATGAGTCCAGTGGTTAAAGCCATGTCTTCAGAAGAGATGTTATAGGTGCGGGTGAGAAACAGGTCAATATTTAAGTCATTTTTAATTATAAATCTCCACCTTTAACCAGCACTCACAGGCATTCTTCTCTCCTAAGAGTTCTTCTGGTTTTGGTGATTTGCATTGTTCAAGCATATAGCCTTACTAATTACTGGTAAGGGAGGAGAATTTATAGAAAGAAAGGACTTAAATATTGATCTGTTTCTTACCCATGCCTATCATAGCACTTATGCAGACATGAATTTAACAACTAGAGTCTTATGGATTACTTTTATGCTGCCTTTATGTGTTTTTTGGAGCTTTGAATTTTTGAGTCCTGTTGACTTGCATTGAATAGACTAAGAGAGCTGAGATATTTTCTAAAAACCTTTGTTTGTGTTCAGCAGAAGAAAGTCACACACCAGAGATGGTGAGTAAATAATGAAAGAATTTTTATTTTTAGTAATTTGTACTAAGCCATATAGGTATTCTGTCATTGTGTATACAGAACTTTTGTATTGTAATATGATATTCTGAATAAAGTCAGAGACCTTGTACTGTTTAGTGTCGTAAAAAAGTCAACCTTTCTGGTGTTGTTATTCAAAATGTGACCTTATTTATACAGAGTCCAAAAAGACCAAAAGCAGTTGTCGACCCACGAAGTCTTCTGTACAGGACTCTCACCCGGACTCAGTTTTTGTTCAATTCTTGAAGGAATCTGGTGTTACTTTGACTCCTGGCAATACAGCTAATGAAATTGGTAAGATGACTCATTTTGAGGAAGTATCTACTACACTAAAAAAAAAAAAAATAACTCCATGGCTGAACTTGATCAATCATGGATATGTGTTCAAATTGAGTTTTCTTAAATTAAAACTACCTTGAATCTCAACTTCAAGAATATAAAACCAAATTGAATTGAGTTGCCTAAATTAGACATGTTAAATTAACAAAAATGTATCTCTTTCCATGATTAACTACTGTAGCTAGTACAGTGAATGCTAGTATGCCACAGGGTTCCCACGTGTCCTGGAAAACCTGTAAACCTTGAATTTTGTAATGCAGTGTTCCAGGCATGGATAAGTCATGGAAAATAACAAAAATACCTAAATGTCTTGGAAAATTATTAATTGTTCTGGAATACTAAGAACTGTTTGAATCTATTACTAACAAGGTTTTTGTAAAATTTACAAAAACACATTTTAGTACACAAATTCGTATTATGTCGTTGCCAACAGCTTCACATTGTTAAACAATATCAATGGTTAAATGTCATGAACAAATTCTTGTCACATATATTCTCTTCTCATCTTCTGCCATCTCTGCTTTGCTCCATTGAAATGGTACAAAATATGATTTTTTTTTTCATTCAAACATTGCTGTTGTGTTACCAAACAAAAAAATTTGAGTTATAATATTTTTCTCCCAATTTGTAATGCCCAATTCCCAAAACACTCTTTGTCCTCGTGGTGGCATAGTGACTTGCCTCAATCCGGGTGGCAAAAGACGAATCTCAGCTGCCTCTGCGTCTGAGACGTCAATCCATGCATCTTATCACGTGGCTTGTTGAGCGCGTTACCCTGGAAATGTAGCACGCGTGGAGGCTTCACACTATTCTCCAACGAAACCGAGAACCACATTATAGTGACCACGAGGAGGTTACCCCATGTCAGTGTTTCCCAACCACTGTGCACACTAGTGTGCCGTGAAGGATTGTCAGGTGTGCCGTGGAAAATGATCAAATTCCACAAAATAAATAAATGCATGAAAATCTTTTTTATAATTTCAGGGATCCAAACTCCTCACCTTTCAGAGAAATTCGCCGGTTTGAAACCATAAACGGTCACTTTTGTGAAGAGCAATGATTAATGTGCAGAAGTGAGTGATATTTATACGCATTAAAGGTCTTTCACATGACTTGCATCAGCGCTGCAGAATGCAGTGAAGTTTATGTAGTGACTTTACACCAAAGTGTTTTTCACACACGTTTTTGCTTCACCAATAATGTCTTTGAGAGTACTAAGCAACAAGAAATATTTAAAAACTTTCCAAATTTGTGAAGAGACGTTGAATGTCTCATAATTATTACCTTATCATTTACAAATATTAGAGACCCCAGTTATTGAACTAATTTAAATTCACCAAGAAAACGCTTATAGACCTAAACATAAACAAGTCGTTTTATTACTTTCTGCGATCAGAGCAACTGCAAGCTTATTTTCTCTCTTCCAAATACATGTTTTAATGTTTATTGTGCACACCTCCCACTTTTTTATGTGTCAAACTCGTAAAATCGCCCTCTGTGACGCATTCTGCAACTCATGTGGAGGCCAATGCGGCGCTTCACGCGGAGTTCAGCCTCCAAAACCAAATAAAAACTGCCACGAGAATTCGTCTGTCCGAGGCGAAGATGCAAAATCTAATAGCAATTGCCTCAGCATCAGTCTCCCTTGATGCGTTTATTTACGCACAGGTGTGCACCCAGTTTAAGTCGATGCGGACCAGGAATAAGGTTTGAGTTGTCAATTGAATTCTGTTCAGTTCATTTTTTACGTGTTTTGTTCATATTTTAATCTTGTTTTTATTTTTTTACATTTTTTTTATTTTTTATATTGCGGCATTCATATGTCATTTCTTAGTGGCATCCGCTGTCACTGCGGGGGAAAAAACATGAATCTGCTTTGTGTGGTGTCTCTGTTGTTCATCTGTTCTATTAATAATAGATTATGACAGAATTTTTTGACCCTGTCCATCAAAATGACGGACGATGAGAGTAACACAAGCACTGTATGTGACTTGTTATTTTTTTTGCATAGCCGAATTTCAAACATTAAAATTAAACATGCTACTAAGACGGACAGAAAATATTGACAAGTTCTTGAAATGAGAAATATTGATGATGGTTAGCCTATTTGGGATAGTGGTGTGCCGTAGAATTTAGTAGTCGTAATAAGTGTGCTGTTGGAAACACTGCCCAATATGACTCTACCCTCCCTAGCAACTGGGCCAATTTTGGTTGCTTGGAGTCACTCAGCATGCCCTGGATTCAAACTCATGACTCCAGGGGTGGTAGTCAGCATCTTTACTCTCTGAGCTACCAAGGCCCAAAAATATTTGAGTTATATACATTAGACAACCTTGACGGTCGGTCTCGGACCACTGTTCATAGGGTGGTGGTAGTGTGGTGATTTGGCCTTCACACCTCAGGATATGAATTAATTAAAAAAAATTCAATGATCATAGTCTTTTTATACCACGGTTACCACATGTAGTATGCGGAAAACACTGACAGAATCATGGAATCTAGTCAGAAAAATGACATTAGCTATGAAATGCAGAATGTCATGGAATATGACATATTTGGATGAAAATTAATGTTTGAATGCACAATTAATACAATTCAAATTGTGATATGTCCTAGTGTGATATAAAACAGTTTGGTTACATACATTGAGTATTATGAGCAGGGGAAGATTCAGTAAAACTTATAATGGTAAAAGCAATTTTTTTTATTCACGTATACAATTCGAGTAAATCTCAAAATATACATGTTTCATCTAACAGATTATTTTCCATTGTCCAATATCACTTAAACGTTTTTCATCATAACAGCTGTGGACCAAGTTATATTTCAAAAGCGACTCCAGCAGCGTCTACGAAAGAATCCCAGATTCCCCAATGTGAGAATCATCATTATACTACTTTCTTTATATTGGAAGATTATTACACTGAATATTTATTAACAATGTTGCATGGCTTATTTCATTCAGGAGTTCATATCTGGGCTGGAAACATACTTCGAAGAGCCAGAGAGATTCAGAAACTGCCTGCTTCCATGTGTGCCAGCATCTGCCGGACAGGAAAATACCAAGTAATGAGCATGGCTTTGTTTTTTTTAAGCTAAAAAGATTAGAAAATACGTGTTTATTTTATTGCAATAATCTTGAAGTCTTATTTACTCTGTATAAATGTTTTTTTGTTTTCTCTCTAATGATCAGTTCTGGTTCCTATCAGGAGAGTCTTGTGCGCTTGTTGCTTGGAATAGAGATGCTACAGGTAAAAAGAACTGTACACCCCTTTCCACCACACATATGATCATAGAACCCCAAGTGAGAAAAAAATCTAATGTTTTATGTTGTTTCTCTTTTCTTTTGTCCTACATTTAGACCCTGGTTATAAACACATTGTTTGAAAAGCTTCCAGAATTCATGTTTGAGGGGTAAATGTCTGTCAGATTGTAATTTTTTTTGCTTTGTTTTTACATTTACTCTTAGTGTGTCGTATACCATTAGAATAACCCTAATAGAGCCCTGTATCACTGTTATTTGTTATTTTAATGTACTCCGTTTCAGAGTGTGTGAGGATGGCCTCAATGTTCCCCGTCTCATTATTAACCAGTTAAAATGGTTGGACCGAATTGTAGATGGCAAGGTACTACTGCTCTACTCACACTATGGCTCTTATACGGTGTATTTTGTGGCAGTGGAAGTTTCCTGATTGATAGTTACAGGGTTCCCAAAGTCTTGGAAATACTTGAAATATCAGGGTTGTAGCCTGGAAAGTAATGGAAAAAAACAAAACTTTAAATCTACAGCAAGTGTGACATTTTCCATGTCATTGTCAACTCTAAAATATTTTATTGACTAGAAATGGCTTTTTGTGAGTGCAATCTCTACAAAATAAGTAATGGAAATTTATTGGCTGAAAGGTGTGCAACCCCACATTAATGCTCTACGCAGTACAGTTTCTCAATTTGATATAAAATGGTCACCATAATTAGTGTCAAAACTCTTGGACTTGCCAGTCTGATCAAGTGTACATTACTAAGCTGTTGATTATGGATCTATCTTGGTTTGTTTGTTATTGTGTTGGTGTTTCATTTGACATAAAACCTCAGAACCTTAACCACAAGATTACACAAGTGTACAATACATTACCTATGCATTTACACATTGAACAAGACATTTGTATTAATCTAGTGTTTACTTGTCAAAGCCAAATTATGGCACTGTTGTGAATAATGTCTGGCTGATTTAATTGCTCTGTCTCTTTTTGTGTAGGATTTGAGCAGTAAGCTGATGCAGATGGTGTCTGTGGCCCCTGTGGAAATCCAGCGGGACATTATTACCAGCTTACCTGAAATCCTGGAGGACTCCCAGCATGGAGATATGGCCCGAGAACTGAAGTATGTCAGCATCAGACCCTGTAGTGTTCTAGCACTTACTTATTTGATGGCTAGAAGTGTCTGTGAAAGCTGCTTTTTTTTACAACATGCCTCAAACAAAATTCTGGATATCTTTCAATGATTTTGTCACTAAGATTGTGATTATTTCATCCTCAAAAGTGCTCATTGTATCAAAGCGGTATTACGTTATAAACACAACTTTGTTTGGAGATATGCCTTTTTTTTAAAATTATTTTAATTTGTTCCATTAGGTTCAATTATTATAGTAGTATTTTTGATTTTTATTTGCATAAAAACAAATAGTCATAAATACTGTGGCGGAACGTGTCTCGTCATTGACGCCCCGCCTCTGAGGTCTGTCCATCAGCCAGGCTCATGACGGGAGTGGGTAGGAGAGAGAAGTGCATAGTTAGATAAGCCTTGTTTGGGCAATGGGGGAATTTTATGTTTATTATTATTATTATTATTATTATTTTCAATAAATGCCTCTCCAAGACTTGATGCCACACCCACTGTGTCTGTCTCTTGCTCACTCTGCCACAATATGTAAAACATGATCATTTTCCACCCACATTCTGATCCACTGTCAGAAATGCACTGTTTTGGTGCTGATTTCCCTTTAAGACATGCCAGTAAATGCCCACTGTTATGATTGGCTCTCTGCTATTGATTGACCTGCTCTCTCCTTGCCATCTAGCTGGTACTGGGCAGGGCTACGGAAGTGATATGGTATAGTAGGCGTTGATGTGTTTTTTGGAGGCTGTCAGATGCAAATGTCTACCACAGTGTGACATCACAATGTAGAGGAAGTAGAGAACGAGTCGTTTTGGCAGCTTGGTTTCAAAAAATGCTTTTTGTGCAGTGAGGAGGAAGTTTTGAGTTCTGAAGCGGACAGTATGTTTTTATAGTACAATGACCTCAGGCATCACTGCAGTGGTGTGGGGTGTAAAGATGGCGTTTGAATGTGTAGTGTTGTCCTAGCGACCATTGTTTGAATCTACGTTTTGTCCCACTCTTTTTCCCATCCGATTTCCTACTTCCACTCTTAATATTTCCTTTAATACTTCCTAAAATAATACATAAAAATAAAAACTACACATGCTGTATCTGACACTATTTGCACCAGGGTTGGGGTCCATAGAATATCTGCCACTATTTGCACTGGTGTGTAAAAAGCATATACCATTATTTGGAAGCATCTGCCTTAAAACAATGTGTCGCTTCAAATCTGCCAATCGGATTGCAGCTAACTAGATCGTTTTGTGTGCAATATGCATCATCGCTGGACATTGAACAGGCTGTGGGTGTGCCTTCTGAGGCAGAGATTATGTTGACGTGTGTTTGTTTTAATAATTATGTCTCTGATGGTAATGGTGAGTGTGATTACGTTGATGGTTATTATCATCCTATACATGGTTTTTACTGTTTGAGTTTCTGTATTTATGTCTGTCCCTTTGTGCAGCGGGTCACTGCAGCAAAACACTCAGCTCACTGTGCCTATTTTGGATGCTTTGTCCAGCCTGAATCTGAGCTCTGCATTACTGTCAGAGGTACCTGACTTGCAAGCACACATACATGCAGTACTGTGCAAAAGATTTATGCATTTGATTTAGACACTCATTATGCAACAAAATGTTGAAAACACAACAAAAATGTATGCCATGCTCTTTACAAAAAAGTGAGTACTGAACATGCCTCTCCCCACCCCATCTCTCTCTGTCAGGTGCGTGAGGCAGTTATGGGAACTCTGTCTGCGGTGCAGTTAGAGGATCTTCCTGTTGTAGTGAAGTTCATCTTGCACTCCATCTCTGCAACTGATGTTAATGAGGTTAGGTTCATTGACCTCCGACCTTATACAGATATGAAAACGGGGTTGTCATGAATTTTCACTTCACGATTCTCGAATACTAATTTAGAGACCTCAAAAGATAAAGAATATGATTTTCAACACACTCGGAGTCCTATATTTAAAAGACAAATTAAGTTAAAACAATGCCTTGTAGCCTGTAGCCCAATTAAGTAAACATTGGTTCAAGATTTTCCAAGTAAAACAGTGAATTGAAGAACAAAACCAAATTACAAGTCATAGAACAAAAAAGTGCTTGTTTTTAGGAAGAAAAAATACAAAAGTTATCCAATGCTTAAAACAACCTATATTTTTGCATAATATTCACTGCATAATTGTATAATAATCATTACATTTAACACAAGGCATGAGCACTCTGCACACAGCATGCGTACACTACATATGAGCATTCGAAAGCAGCCGCCTGTCTGTCAAGCAGTGCATGGGTACTAAACAGTTTGTGCTGATACTGTAGAAAACTGTAGTTTTGAATAAAATTTCTAATGCAAAGGGGGCAGTAGTAATTTTTTTTTGTCCTGTTGGTGATGCTCAGGTGGTATGTGATTTGCGTAAAAAGCTGGAGTTGGAGCAGTGTGTTTTGCCAGCAGTGCTGCAGGCCTCCCAGAGTCGCATGAACAGTAAAAAAGCAGGAAGGTGGGAATTTTTCTGTTTAAAATGTTTTTTTCTTTTTAATTCACTTTTTTTTTTTTTTTTGACTATTCAAACCTTTCTCTGAAATGGTTTTTAGGTTTTGTACTCCTTATACAGTTTTGTCCAAACACGTATGTATTTCTTCTTTGGAACACTAAATGAGAAGTTTTGAAGACTGTCCATGCTGTTCTTTTTCTTACAAAATGGTGATGTTGTCACTAGGGGCTGTCAAGCTCTAAAACTGAAAAGAACCACTTACCATAGTAAAAAAAAAAAGAAAAAAAAATGACCATAAGGCTCAAAGAAATGTTAGGCAGAAAGAATGTTAGTCTCAGTCATCATTTCATTATATAGATAAAAGCAAAATAAAGTGAAAGCGAATGGTGAATGAGGCCAACTTTCTGCTTAAAGGTACAGTTCACCCAAAAATGAGATTTCCCTCATGATTTACATTTATATTTATGCATTTGGCAGACGCTTTTATCCAAAGCGACTTACAGAGCCCTTATTACAGGGACAATCCCCCCGGAGTAACCTGGAGTTAAGTGCCTTGCTCAAGGGCACAATGGTGGTGGCCATGGGGTTCGAACCAGCGACCTTCTGATTAGCAGCCCTGTGCTCTAGCCACTACGCCACCACCTCACAGGTTGATTTACTCAACCTCCTGGCATTCCATATGTGTATGACTTTCTTTCCTCTGCAGAACAAAAGTAAAGATTTTTAGAAGAATATCTTATCTCTGTAGTTCCATACAATGCAAGTAATTGGGTGCCAAAATTTTGAAGCTCCAAAATTCACATAAAGGGAGCATAAAAGTAATCCATATAACTCCAGTGGTTAAATCCATGTCTTCAGACACGATATGATAAGTGTGGGTGAGAAACTGATCAATATGCAAGTAATTTTTACCATAAATTCTCCTCCCTGACCAGTAGGGGGTAATATGCATGAAGACTGAATCATGAAGGCTGTGGCTCAGGTGGTAGAGCAGGTTGTCCACTAATCACAGGGTTGGTGGTTCGATTCCCGGTCCACATGACTCCACATGCCGAAGTGTCCTTGGGCAAGACACTGAACCCCAACAGCAGCTCTGCTGTCATTGGTGTGTGAATGGGACGCAGTGTAAAGCGCTTTGAATACTGCTAAGATTAAAAAGGCACTATATAAGTGCAGACCATTTACCCTTTAACCACCAGAGATGACTGGAGTACTTTTATGTTGCCCTTTTTGAATTTTGGACTCAATTTTGGCACCCATTCAATTGCATTGTATCAAACTACAGAGTCATACACATCTGGAATGACATGAGGGTGAGTAAATAATTAGATAATTTTCATTTTGGGTGAACTATCCCTTTAGCATATCCTTTTGTGTTCTAAAGAGAAGACAGAAAATCATACAGGTATGGAACAACTTGAAGGTGAGTGAAGACAGACAGAATTTAGATTTTTGGTTAAATTATTATTATTATGAATTATTATTATTCATTTTCTTAAATCAAATGTCTCCAGTTCTGACATGCCAGACATATTTTCCTTTATTATACAGTGAGGAAAATAAGTATTTGAACACCCTGCTATTTTGCAAGTTCTCCCACTTAGAAATCATGGAGGGGTCTGAAATTGTCATCGTAGGTGCATGTCCACTGTGAGAGACATAATCTAAAAAAAAAATCCAGAAATCACAATGTATGATTTTTTAACTATTTATTTGTATGATACAGCTGCAAATAAGTATTTGAACACCTGAGAAAATCAATGTTAATATTTGGTACAGTAGCCTTTGTTTGCAATTACAGAGGTCAAACGTTTCCTGTAGTTTTTCACCAGGTTTGCACACACTGCAGGAGGGATTTTGGCCCACTCCTCCACACAGATCTTCTCTAGATCAGTCAGGTTTCTGGGCTGTCGCTGAGAAACACGGAGTTTGAGCTCCCTCCAAAGATTCTCTATTGGGTTTAGGTCTGGTGACTGGCTAGGCCACGCCAGAACCTTGATATGCTTCTTACAGAGCCACTCCTTGGTTATCCTGGCTGTGTGCTTCGGGTCATTGTCATGTTGGAAGACCCAGCCTCGACCCATCTTCAATGCTCTAACTGAGGGAAGGAGGTTGTTCCCCAAAATCTCGCAATACATGGCCCCGGTCATCCTCTCCTTAATACAGTGCAGTCGCCCTGTCCCATGTGCAGAAAAACACCCCCAAAGCATGATGCTACCACCCCCATGCTTCACAGTAGGGATGGTGTTCTTGGGATGGTACTCATCATTCTTCTTCCTCCAAACACGGTTAGTGGAATTATGACCAAAAAGTTCTATTTTGGTCTCATCTGACCACATGACTTTCTCCCATGACTCCTCTGGATCATCCAAATGGTCATTGGCAAACTTAAGACGGGCCTTGACATGTGCTGGTTTAAGCAGGGGAACCTTCCGTGCCATGCATGATTTCAAACCATGACGTCTTAGTGTATTACCAACAGTAACCTTGGAAACGGTGGTCCCAGCTCTTTTCAGGTCATTGACCAGCTCCTCCCGTGTAGTTCTGGGCTGATTTCTCACCTTTCTTAGGATCATTGAGACCCCACGAGGTGAGATCTTGCATGGAGCCCCAGTCCGAGGGAGATTGACAGTCATGTTTAGCTTCTTCCATTTTCTAATGATCGCTCCAACAGTGGACCTTTTTTCACCAAGCTGCTTGGCAATTTCCCCGTAGCCCTTTCCAGCCTTGTGGAGGTGTACAATTTTGTCTCTAGTGTCTTTGGACAGCTCTTTGGTCTTGGCCATGTTAGTAGTTGGATTCTTACTGATTGTATGGGGTGGACAGGTGTCTTTATGCAGCTAACGACCTCAAACAGGTGCATCTAATTTAGGATAATAAATGGAGTGGAGGTGGACATTTTAAAGGCAGACTAACAGGTCTTTGAGGGTCAGAATTCTAGCTGATAGACAGGTGTTCAAATACTTATTTGCAGCTGTATCATACAAATAAATAGTTAAAAATCATATATTGTGATTTCTGGATTTTTTTTTTTTTAGATTATGTCTCTCACAGTGGACATGCACCTACGATGACAATTTCAGACCCCTCCATGATTTCCAAGTGGGAGAACTTGCAAAATAGCAGGGTGTTCAAATACTTATTTTCCTCCCTGTACATCATGTCTGTTTTGTGCAGGTCATCCAGTGTCCCATCATGCAGCAGTGGTCAGGACAGCGTGACTCTGATTCTGGAAGTCATAAAGTCGGCTATCCGCTTTCAGAAGACCATCACAGAGGCCTGGCTGAAGGTAAACTGAGAGTTTATATCAACTTTACTGGTTTTAATGTCTTCAAACACTGGGTAAGATATTTGAATTTAAATTATTTGATTGCTGTCAATATTTTTTTATTTGCAGGCCATAGAGAATGTTGATGAGTCAGAGGACCACAAGGTGTGATTGATTTTCATTTAAGTGTTTTTAATTACGTACTTGCATACCTTGTATGCTTGAGATATTTTTCACCAAAAGTAAGGATAAAGGCTAAATGTTGTGTCTCCCAGGTTGTTGATCTGTTAGTGCTGTTCATCCTTCACTCCACTAATGCAAACCACAGCCGGCGTGGGGCCGAAAGAGTGTTTAAAGTCAAAGTTCGCAAAGGTCTTATTCAGGAAACCCTCTTGCAGAAGGCCTTCAAAGGTCATGCTCAGGTCAGCGCTGCCCTACTTTCATTAACATGCTTTAATTTGCCACAAACTATGTTATAGAATGCTGTGGGTCGACCTTTTTGCCCATCCATGTCTAGAGTGTCCTGACGTGTGACTAGAAATAAACCAATATATCGATCAAGCTGATTTTTAGCTATTTTGAGACTAGGGTTGTCACTATATAAAAATGTCAGTATTCAGTATCAATACCAGTGAAAGTTAATGGTTTTCGACACCACAGCAAAAACCAAATAGCTAATGAACTATTTTATTATTATTCAACTTAATAAGTAAAGTATTAACAAATCACAAATAAAAACTAATTTGTATAACTATTGTGAAAATTGTGTGAATATATCAAGTGTAGTCTTACTGTGTTACAGGTGATGCGGGGTTATTTCTCATCAATTCTGGCTCTAGCTCAGGGACTCTTGCGTTCTCCAGACTGCTGTGTGGTGCCTTTCGGAGGGCACATGTACAAACAGGCCTTCACAGCCTTTGACTCCTACTGTCAGCAGGTAAGATACACTAACGCACTTTGATTCTGCACTGTAGATCTAAAGACTCAATTTTCTGAAAGACTTGAATTTTAAACAGCTACACTAAAATACTGTATATTTATGAATATATTTATTTTGGCATGTTGTTAAAGCAACATATGTACTATTTTGCTTTATGAAGCATGCACTTGTTAAATGAAATTGTAAAATCTCTTGTCATCTTCTCACGTCTTCTCATGTCGTTCAAAACTATGATGTTTTTTTCTTATAGAACACAAATGAAACATCTGTAAGCTGTCAATTAAAAAAGTAACATAAGTGTTGTCCATTCGACAAACACTGTATAATCCAAATGTACTGAAGCCAAACAAAGATGTTTCACTATTTCGTGTGTGAAATTATAGTGCACGCTGACAACATTTGTGCTAATTTTTTTCATTTTGGAGCTTTACAGCCATAGTAACCATCCAGTTATTGTTGTGAACAGAGCAGCCAAGACATTCGGCATTCTGTTTTATTGGAGAAAAAAAAAAGATATCTAAAAATATTTCATAATGTATGATTGTCCCTTTAAATATTTATAATTTAAACATTTACATTTACTCATTATATACAATTACTACTAAGTTTATATGCACTTTTTATATTGATTTAATATTGATAGGTGTAATAAGCACTAAATTGGTACTATCTCTTTAAGATAATTTTTATGCAAGTTTCCACAAGCAAGTGGTTACGGTTGAATAAGTGCATTGCACATTAACGAGATGGAAGTTACACAGTTGTTTGTACCTCATTTGTGCAGTATGTGATTAAAATTAATATAGATATGTATGTTTTACTTTTTGATCTACAACTGACTTTAAATAGCAGAACAGATATTAAGAGACATGAAATGAAAGTGCCTGGATCTCATCTTTTGACACACAATACACAGGACTAGCCAAAAGGAAACTTTTGCTTGCATAATGTGTTGACTTGCTTGTAAAATGTTCTCAAATTCAGATCCACATGCTCTCGAGTTTTGCAACACATTTACCTCCTAACAGATGTCCAACATTAAGACAGTTGTGAAAACAAAAATTTACATCAAAGTATGCACTCACGAGACACAATATGTAGTAAAAATTGAGACTGAATCAGCTTCTTAATTGCCAACTTCTTAGTCAGTAAAAGGATCACAATGCTCAAGTTCTTCTCCACCACATGACTCAATCTCTGGTGAGTAAAATCTAGCCAGTGGCTAATAACTGACATATCTTAGTCACATAGCGCAAAAGTCACATGCAAGTGATTTACTTCCATTGTAGAGGGTATATTGTATTTTTTGGGGAACTATTCTTTTAAATTAATAGTTCTAATACTTTAACTCAAAGAGATCCAATTAATGTCCTGTATGTATGTGTGTGTTGTACAGGAGGTAGTGGGCTCTCTGGTCACACATGCATGCAGTGGTGTGAGTGGGGAGGTGGATGTGGCTCTGGATCTTCTCTGTGAGCTGGTGTCTCAGAGACCTACAGAGATGAGCCAGTTCGTTGCTTTTTTGAAGGTATGATGGACCTGTATAAAGTAGAGATGCACCGATTGCAATTTTCTTGGCCGATTCAGTGTTTTTTTTTTTCTTTTTTCTAAGAACTATTGACCACATATAAAAACAAAATCTACCTTTCTTCCATGCAAAATTACATTTTCATAATAAAATAAATTATTAAACATTACAATTTCCCCCAAACAAAGTTACAGGATCTTCTCTGACTTCTGATATATAAAGTGCTCTGTGACTGGAAAGAGGTAGAAATAACAATTAACTGCAAATGAGTTGCTTTATATAACAAAACAGATGTCATTTTCCACTATTTTTGTAAATGGACCTTTTTCTATTTTTACTCGTCTAACAAAACCATTCCAAATATTACAAGCCTATGAACAAAACTGAAGTGTCCAATACGCTCAACATTGACATTAAGCTTATGTTAGATACCAAATATCAGAGGTAGAACTGATTGCTGCTTCAGGATCGGCTTGTAACCATACCTGTCGTCACTCACCCCCGTTTTTCCCGGGAGTCTCCCGTATTTCACACTCATCTCCCACCCCCCCTCCCGTTTTGTTATTTCTGCCGGGAAACTCCCGCAATTTGTATGGCCCAAACCACGTTATATACTGTAAATAATCACATCAATATATTAATCCAAGGTTCTCCTGTTACCAGATCTTGTATGAAACGCATCCTACTCACACAATCGACGCACCATACACATTTCTAATAATTTGTGACCTCAACCTGGCAACCAAAACCCAGCTGCTCTGTTGAAATCTGCGCAGTCAGTAGATGCGAGAAGTTAAATCAAGCAACACTGGTAGATGGGAGGAGACTTATTTAAAAAAATTTAAATAAATATATACATGTAAATTTAACAACAGCTGGATGAAAGCATTTAATTTCATATCCCGAAGCCATATCAACAATACCCACACCTTTTGCAAAGTGTGTCACACTGATTTTAATATCGACACGGTGGGAAAAATTACGTTACTCAGCACATTAAATCACAATGGAACAATTTATATGTATTTAGCCTGCCTCTGCCATCCAGCACCCCCCTTCACCTCCCGGATTTGTGTACCCAAATGTTGACAGGTATGCTTGTAACAGGCTGCGTGTGTGACATGACACGAGATTAAACAACTCGGGCAACGCGACGTGGGAAAAGTACCACCTACTCTGTATCGAGGAAATTTATTAGATTTCTGAACCCTCTGTCCTCCACTATGGAGAACGGCTGGTCATCCAGGGCCATGAATTCCATAATTTTCCTTGGGCTGCTGGCAACAAAATTGACCGGCTCGGAAATCGGAAAGACGTGAGACTGACCGGCCGGTCACCGGGCCGAGCATGCAGAAAACCGGCTGATTCCGGTCCCTGGCCGGTCGATCGGTGCATCTCTAGTATAAAGCCTACCTGTTTTGTGACTTTTTATTTATTCAGTATATTACAGGGTTCCCACAGTGTTGGAAAACCTGGAATCAGGGTTATCAGAATATCAGGGATTTTTCAGATTCTGTTTTCCATGTCTGAAAAATCCGAACAATCAGGCAAATGTATATGGTGAATTTATGCTCTGCTATAAAATATTTCATTGACTAGATATTGCTTTTGGGTAGACTAGTGATGTCCTATTTGTGGGCGAATCATATAATATAAAAAAATATATATATATATAAAAAAAATTTTTCTCTCGACCAAAGTATCGAAAATAGTATAATTTAGGAACCGGTATCAAAGAGATATCTGTATCGTATCTAAGATTTTTGACCGATACAAAAATGTGTCTGACAGACAGAGCAAACCAGCCTGAATTAAAAATAGTTTTTTTTAAATCTTTATCTACTAATCTGAAACAATTGAAAAGGTAATTGAAAATGGAAATTCTTTAGTCAAAAATGGTTGGAACCCTGTTAATAACATTTTATTGTAAATAAAGCAATGTGACAACATGAGGGTTAGTAATTGAGTGGGGGATAGCTACGTTCTTGTGTTATATACTGTAACCCATGAGCTGGTGTGTTTTGGGGATTTGTGACAGGGTATTCTGGACTACATGGATAACCTGAGTTCACAGCAGATCAGACGACTATTCCACCTGCTCAGCTGTCTGGCGTTCGGACAAGAGCAGCAGGGAGGACACATCCAGGTGAGAGACCCACTGCAGCTTAATGGTGAATTGTCATTTTTTGGATGTTAAAATACTTTCTCGATTTCCAGGTTACTGTGCAGAAATCAAATATTCCCTTTTTTTGAACTTTTGCATCTTTCATTGTCTTCTTTTTGTTGATCATTTGCCTGGCTGATTCTGTTTCTCGGTAATTTAACAATTGTTTTTATTCCTCTGTTCTCTTTTTCCTAACACACACACACTCACTCACTCACACTCTCTCTCTCTCTCTCTCTCTCTCTCTCTCTCTCTCTCTCTCTCTCTCTCTCTCTCTCTCTCCCTCCAGGATGACATGCACATCGTCATCCGTAAGCAGCTGTCCAGCACGGTGCCCAAGTACAAGCGCATTGGTATTATTGGTGCAGTTATGATGGTGGGCAGTATAGGGGCCTGCAGGTACAAGCTTCACTGATGCATTTAAAGCATTGCCTTATACAGTGCAGCTGTTAATCTTGTGGTCTTTCATCTTCTGTTGCTGTTTATGTAGAAATAAGCCTGACGGCTCTCAAGGTGGCACACTGCCCAAAGAGACACACAGACAGGTGAGCAAGATGATCTGATGATGTGTGTTTACACTATATTTTCATTCGTTTTTCTTTGTTTTGGCATTTACTTTTAATACAGGGTTTGAACAAGGTACTTGAATTTGGCTTTTTCAAATTTAAGTCCTGGAAAACCCTTGAAAATTACCATTTTTACCCAGTGCTGCTTAAAAAGTTCTTGAATGATAGAAAACCGTAAAATGTGTTGCTTAAATCATTTAATAAATGAAAAGTATTTATTTTCTGAAAAACACGACGACAGACCACTAGACCACTGCTGAAGCAGGCAGTGCATAGACAGCACTGTCACGTGGCACCTGTTACTTTTGGCAGCGCTGTTCAGAATAGGCCAATCACAATCAATTGTTACTGGAGGATTTAAAAAAAAAAATATATATATATATTATAGATACTGCTGTGGTGGATTTAACAAGTATGAATTCTTGCAACTATCAGTTTTCATAAAAAAATACTCTCCAGAGTGAAAAAATTATATGAGATGTAAAACTTTTTGAATGATCTGTATGCAGATCAATGGAGGATTTCGTTTTGTGAGCTGTCTAGCGCCCCCTTGTTTAAAGAAAGCTTTGTGTCTCACAAAATGTTATTTCTGACAACATTTGGATCAATATCAAAATATGTTAACAAACATGTCCCTTGAATTTTTTTAGTCATGAAAATGCTTTCAAATAGCGGAATTTAAATTATTATTATTTTTTATAATTTTATAACCTAACCTTTAATTATATGAAATGGCTTGAATCTGTTTTGCTAATTTTTTAGAAAATATATTTGAAATTGTTAATTATCTGAAAAAAATCCTTGTTCCCTTCATCTGATACACCACTTCTATTACATGTGAAGTTATTTGTGTATTTATTTTTTACTTATTAGTGCAAGGACAAACAAGTGTGCAAAAAAGCTAAACAAATGTATTATTAATAATTAAAAAATAATTTTTGTCCCTTGATTTCATGACATTGGTGTTATTAATGTTAAAGCTTTTATGTTTTAAAAACTTTTTATTTTTTTTAATTAGACATTTTTATTATAAATAATAAAAGAACAACATCTAAGTTGTCCATTATGAATAAAAATGTATGTCAGCATGTTACAAAATATTTACCCTCAGCGTTTATAGGCAAAAACTGAATGGAATTTTTTTTTAGATTCAGTAATTTGGAAAGTCCAAAACTTTTGAGAATGACCCATTTGTAATTTCGGTCATTTCCTCACAGAACTAAATCTGTTGTGACTTTAGAAAACAGCACACGAATCATATGGCCTACTGTTTACGGACGCAGTTATTCACTTTTGTTGGAAAGCGAAGTGCGTTTTAAGGGAGCACACTACTAACTGCACATCAGTTTCGTCATGAATGAACCAAGAATTATTACTGAGAATATGTTGTTAAAGATGCTCTTTGAGACATATTGTACTTGTAATAAGTGGTGTTTTATTAAAAAAATTTTTAAACTGAATTAATAATATATTTTTATTGAAAATGAACCAATAATTTTGTTTTAATCACATCACGAGCAAAGTCCTTGAAAACAAATAAAATTGTGCTTTGAAGCATCTGTATGAATCCTGTTATATAAGATTTGTGTGTGTGTGATAGGTGATGGCTCTGTTGGAGCTGGTACGTTCATGCAGTGAGAGTTCTCCTGAAGCTGCTGCTCTCTGTTATGATGAACTGGCCAACCTGATGCAGACCTGCAAACTGGACCCTCTTGTGCAGGTGTGTGAGTCCACACTTTTCCCCTTAACCCTTTAATGCATAACTCAGGTCTTTAGTGACCCGGGACGTCATTCCACCTCCTGTACTGTACCTCATCCAATTTTTGTATTTATGAACACGCCTCTTTACTATTTATAGATCAATTTGTGATACTGTAGATTTATGTCCAGTCCGCTAAAGACCCAAAGTATGTGTGTGTGTGTATATGTGTATATGTGTGTATATATAGATAGATAGGTAGGTAGGTAGATAGATAGATAGATAGATAATATACACATACATGCATACACACACACACTGTCTATTTTGCTGTAGTCTGTTAGATCCCTCTGTCATCCTCAGGCTTGGATCGGGAAGAGCGTGTTAGAAGATTTCCAGGAAGACTTTGTTGTTGACCTTGGACCTCAGATATCAGGGTAAGTGACACATTCAGGTGTCATAAATGGCTCATGTATGACCGTATAATCATTATGGCCTTTTTGATAAAGAGGACCAGTAAATCATATTTGCATTTTATATCGTTAAATGCTATTATATGTAATTTGCTGCTTCTGCACAGATGTTTTATTTAATTGGTGTGCTTTGTTCAAACCTCAGCTGTGATTTAGGAATATATATATATAATAATATATATTATATATATATATATAATATTAATGTAATGCATTAGTAATGAGTAAAACAAATTAGCAAAATGTACTTAATTTATAAATAGTTTACAAAGTTATCACTAAATAATGAATTACAGTAGCTTGAAAATTGTGTTACGTGTACACTTTGATGTTCAGTGTTTCTTTTTTAGTAGTTTGTTGTGTCCTGACCTCCTCCTTACCCTTTGCCTGTGTGTTTTTCAGGTTGTTTTTGTTTCCTGCCTCTGTGATGTACAATCTGGATGAGGAGGAGAGTCAGGGAGGAATTGCTATCAATCTTCTTCCTCTAATGGCTCAAGACCAGCAACACAAAACAGACACACCCCAACCAGCTGAAGTCAAGAGAGAGAGGTTAGACCAGCCCTAGGACTGATGCTAACACACAAACACACACCCAGCTATATAAATAGCAGCATACCATAGAATTGTATTGTTTTATGAAAAGATAATTATACTTTATGACTTTACCTATGAATAAATTTTAACTTTTGATCGTCCTGAAAGCCCCAAAGGAAGTTTTTGTCAAATTCACTCACTTCTGGGGAGGGCTGGGTATTGTTCAAAAATCTTAGATACGATACAGATATCTCTTTGATACCGTTTCCTAAATGATACTATTTTCGATACTTTGGTCGAGGAAAAAAAAAAAAAACTCAGCAGGAAAACGACAAACACTAGTATTACCGCTGGTTGGACGCTAGGTGTTACTATGGGATCGTTTTCATTAAGCAGGGTTAGGCTTAAGCTTACAAAATAAAGCAAGACACCTTTGATTTCAAACTTTGAACTTAACTTTTTTATTTGACTAATAGTTCAAATGAAACTGGAAAAATATAAGTGCATTTAAAATGTGTTGTTCAACCTTTTGAAATATGGCTTTACAACAGTTGTGAACAACTCTCTGGCAAAGAAGCTTCATCTGTGCATTCTCTACCCGTCGGGTATTTCGTTATCCAGGAAAATATATCATGTGTGTGAAATAAATATGTTTAGTTCCCTCATTCACGATATATATGTGTATATATACAATTACATCGGAAACCTCGGGGCTGAGGCATTAGTGAATATTCTTGCTTTATTTTTTTTGCATTGAAAATTTAAATACTTTATTTATTTAAAAAATGAAAAACTTCAATCGAATACATTTCTAAATTCAAACTGCACTCCAAACGAAATGAAAAAGCAAATAAATAAATAATAAAGTGATAAAATAATATGAAATATATATATATTATTTATCAGGCAAGAATCCGTCTAAATATGCAGGTGGAAAATTTCTTATACAAATGACGACATAAAAACAATTCTAAATATAAAAATAATGATAATAATCACTGAAATATAAGTCATTGTTTGAGGTGAACGTGTTTTTGTATTATTTTATAAGCTGCTGAGTTGCGATCACAATAAACTGCTCTGTGGAAATAAAGTGAACTGAACTAAAGGCACCTCCTGAACTGAGATGTCTGAGGTAATTTGCAGCACTCATAAAATTTTTTAATCGGAAGGTAGAAACAGTGTGAGATCCTTAGATGCGCATGTTCAACGAGACAGCACGCCTCTGTATCAGCGTGTCATATATGCACATATACGGCTTTTCTGCCATCTGTACTTAATAATATAATAAAGAGTGTGTCTTCAAACGTGTGTCTTTGTGTCTACGGACAAATTATTTGTAATATTAATTTGATCATTTTAATGGTTTAATAATAATAACAATTTAATAGAATAATGGGAAAACGAGCCAAATATCATCATGACATGGTCAAGGGCATCAGCTAGTGGCAATCACTCTGACCATCATTGATCCAGTGATCGTCATCTGTTTGCTCAACCCGAATGTGCATTTCTCTCTATAAATTAACAAAATGTTCAGACAGTCTCTTGCTGGTTTTTCCAACACATTCAGAATCATTACTGCTTTTCCCGGTGTCGCTGCGGCTCTTTTCTTGCATACACTTGTAAAAAATATTTTAAAGGCTCATTATTACGGTTTAGTATTTCTCTGTAATGTAGGACAGTGTTAGCAATGTTACTTATAACATTCTTTCTCAGCCCTGGAACTCAAACCATTTTCTGATACTAGTGGTTTTTCTTGATGCCTAAACACAGCCAATCACCAGCACTTTTAGACTTGGGCACATCTAGCATACTTCTAGTATTTTTCGATACTAGATTGTTTAGAGGCCATTCGGTCGGTGCCTGAAATGTATCAAACCCGATACCCAGCCCAACTTCTTATATTGCTATGGAAACCCACGTTATTGTGGGTGGTTTTAAGTAAATATTGTGTAAAATAAAATGAGCATTTAATCTATCACTAAATGACACTTTTTCTCCCAATTTGGAATGCCCAGTTTCCACTGCTTAGTAGGTCCTCATGGTGGCGCGATTACTCACCTCAGTCCGGGTGGCGGAGGACAAGTCTCAGTTGCCTCCGCTTCTGAGACAGTCAATCCGTGCATCTTATCACGTGTCTCTCTGTGCATGACACTGCTGAGACTCACAGCACTAGAGGCTAATACTACTCTACGCGATCCACGCACAACTTGCCACGTGCCCCATTAAGAGCTAGAACCACTAATTGCGACCACAAGGAGGTTACCCCATGTGGCTCTACCCTCCCTAGCAACCGGCTAATTTGGTTGCTTAGGAGACCTGGCTGGAGTCATTCGGCACACCCTGGATTCGATCTCACGAATCCAGGGGTGGTAGCCAGCGTCAATAATCACTAAATCACACCTTTTTTAATTATCTCTGTTGATTTATAGATTATTGACAATAGTTGAAACTGTAGTTCTGGGTGCCAAATCATGCAAAGAGATTTGTGTAAGAGTGACAATATTAATGACTCCCCTAACACCCTTTCTTTCACAGGCATGTGTCTCCTCTATGTCTGTCCCCATTTTTCCGTCTGCTGAGATTGTGCGAAGAAGTGCAGCATCAGGGAGATCTGGAGGAGATTGATGCTCTGTTAGGTCAGATCTGACTCTTGTGAAATGAGTAATTGCATCTCAAGGTTGATTTGAGATTGACCAGCTTTATTTGTACACATTGTAAACAATTTGTACTTTTAACCTTACAGATTTTACCAACATCACTGTTTCATATGTCTCTTTACTGTTGCTCCCTGGAGGGTTTTTGTCTCACTACACACAAATACTCTTGAAATGGGCACTTTTAATTGTAGAATAGATATATTAATATAACACTATTCAAAAATCTAACACAAATACTATTTGTATTTATATGAATTAAATTAAATTGGCATTATATCACACCTAGCAGAAGCTTATCAGCCAGATTTCCTAACCAAAAATTAGAAGACTTGTCATGGTTTGATGCCTCTTTTTTTTTTTTTATCATGATGAGTATAATGTTGAAATCATTGTTTTAAGAGGCATGCATTATATTCAAGGATCTCAAGAGGGCAAGTTGCACAGAGACAAATCCCTCTTTGGTATGTTCCACTGAGAGTGAGTTTTATCATGAGTTTTGTGTGCTGTTTCAGGATGTCCTCTGGTTCTAACTGATATGGAGGTGGTGGAAAAGGTGGAGAGTTTGTCTAAGACTGAGAGGGAGTTCCTCTGTTCAATGCTCTTTCACACCATCAACTGGTTCAGAGAGGTAAATGCACCCTTCACTTTGTACTGAATTTAGAATTGACTTAACATCTTTTTCCCAAAATTAAATTTCTGTCATCAGCTACATAAACCTTATGTTGAAACTGGAAATACTTGTGCTTTCTTTCATGGAACACAAAAAGAGACATTAAGCCATGTGTCCTAACCGATAACATTTATACAATGTAACTGAGGCTGTGAAGCTCAGAAAATAACAAAAAGCTCTAAAAAAGTAGTGCATAAGACTTGTGCGCTAGATTTAAAATGTACTGCAGTCGTACAATAGCTTAGTGTGAGGAAAAGACCAACATTTATTTTTAACTAATCCTTAAAAATATTTAAAACATTTTGTATAGAGTTCATTTTCATATAATATATGTATAATATAAATATTTATACATTACCGGTCAAAAGTTTAGAAACACTTGACTGAAATGTTTCTCATGATCTTAAAAATATTTTGATCTGAAGGTGTATGCTTAAATGTTTGAAATTAGTTTTGTAGACAAAAATATAATCGTGCCACCATATTCATTTATTGCATTGTAAAACTAAAGTTTAATAATAAAAAAAAAAGTTTTGAAATTGTTGACTTGGACCAAATAATTAAGAAAAGCAGATAATAAGTGCCCAACATAGAAGTGAACTCCTTCAATACTGTTTTAAAAGCATCCCAGGGTGATACCTCAAGAAGTCGGTTGAGAAAATGTCAAGAGTACATTTCTGCAAATTCCAGGCAAAGGTCGACTACTTTGAAGATGCTAAAATATAACACAGTTTTGATTTATTTTGGATTTTGTTTAGTCACAACATTATTCCCGTAGTTCAATTTATGTTAATTCATAGTTTTGATGACTGTACTATTAATCTAAAATATGAAGAAAAAATAAATAAATAATAATTATAAGTAAGAATTAGTGTTTCAAAACTTTTGACCGGTAGTGTATACATCATTTAATTATGTATATTGTGTATTTATTTGTATAATTGCAGGTGGTGAATGCATTTTGCAGGCAGAAAGATCCTGAGATGAAAATGAAGGTTGTAACTCGCATTCAAAACATAACTTCCCTTCAGAGTTTACTGCAGACATGCTTGACAGGTAACGGAGAGACAGTTTATACACTGTTGAAAGAAATATTTCAGATTTTTATATCACATTATAACTTGTGGATTTCTCTGCAATGTTTTTGCATTTTAGGTCAAAAATAGTTGCTCTGTGAAACCTTAGGTTTACAGCTAAGAGTGCTGGACTCAGTGGAACTTGTTTTCTCTGTGATGGTTTACAGTTTTTTGTTTTGTTTTGTTTTAGCAACACCAGGCTACATTCCTCCTCAGGCTAACTTTGATGGAGAGAGCGCTGAGGGGATGATACCCTCCTCTTCCATTGCTCCACCAAAAAAAGCAAAGAAAGGTACACCTGCTGAAGAGATTACCAAACTTTAGTATCTATTGTATGTATTGTGTTTCAGAAATGGTCAGTATTTGACTGTATGTCTTGTGTGTGTTAAGAGTCGACTGGGAAGAAAAGGAAGGCCTCTGCGAGTAAAAACACTTCAGCGGACAAGTCACAGCTGGAGGGGGCTACAGAGGCAGAGGAGTCCCAACAGGTAAAACAGTGATCCCTGTACCTTTACATGCAAGCATTGACATGAGCACCTGGTAAATTACACGTCATCCTGGGCGAAGTGGAGAATATACACTCACTGAGCACTTTATTAGGAACACTATGGTCCTAATAAAGTGCCCAGTGTGGTCTTCTGCTGTCATAGCCCATCTGCCTCAAGGTTTGACTTGTGCATTCTGAGATGCTATTCTGCTTAATACAATTGTACAGATGGGTTATCTTAATTACCGTAGCATTTCTGTCAGCTCAAACCAGTCTGGCCATTCTCCGATGACCTCTCTCATCATCAAGACATTTCTGTCTGCAGAACTGCATCTCACTGGATGTTTTTTGTTTTTGGCACCATTCTGAGTAAACCCTAGAGACTGTTGTGCATGATAATCTCTGTAGATCAGCAGTTACAGAAATACTCAAACCAGCCCATCTGGCACCAACAATCATGCCATGGTTGAAATCACTGTGATTGCATTTTTTTGCAAAGATTACATTGTTTGATCCGAATGGTGTACACTGACATGAGATGAGTACTGTACTCCTAATAGTTTTCTATAAAAAGTGAAGCAGTACTATTTTTGGACGTTTGATACAAGTCAAAGTATTGACATTTTGGTGTTTTGGCAGGACCATCCGGAGAAAGAAAGTGAGAGGGAGAAAGAGAAGGATGCCAAATCAGGAGTCAGTCTGTCATCCTACTGGCCGTTCTTCAGAGAGCTGGACGTTGAAGCTCTGAGCGTGCTGCAGTGTGGCCTTCTGTCCCGAACACTACTGGACACTGAACTACACAGCAAGGTTAAAACAAAGTGTGCTGTACAGTAGTTCGTACAGTACATTCTTTTCTTGAAAAAATGTGTGGTATGCTCTGATAGGGTGTTTCGTGTTTAGGTCAGAGAAGAAGTGCAGTTGGGTCCTGCCGAGTTGCACTTCCTGCTGGAGGATATGTGGCGAAAAATGGACTTCAGTTTGGCATCTGCTCCCGCCAAGAAAGCTCCATTTCTCAAAGTACGAACACGCACACATCTTAATGTTATTTTACCAAATAGGACATTTTTGTGGATGCATGTCCTTGTTGGTACTTATTGATACACCTATGATGATGACAAATTAATATTTTCTGTTTTATCTCTCTAGAGTAAGACAGACAGAGCGGTGGGCTTTGCTCACCTGCAGCAGAAAAATGCCAAAGAAATCGCCACATGTTGCATTGAACTGCTGCCCACACTCTGCACACACCTGGAGAACTGCCACAATCACTTTCAGGTACACACACATTTCCATTTACAGTCTTGTAAACATGGTTATTGTTTATGCAGTAGTGCTGGCTGACACATTTGGTTTTACTTCTCTGTTTGATTGTGTTTATTCATGCACAGACTGTGCTCTCTGAGAATCAGGGTGTTGTTGATGCTCCTGGTGTGGATGTGAAGGAACAGCAGCTCATGTGTTCAGCCTATCAGCTCTTACTGCAAGTGCTGCACACCACGTTCAGTTGGTGAGTCTCTTTAGCTGTCTCTTTCCATATCTCTCCATTTCAGCTCTGTCTATTTATGGTAGACCTGTTCCAGTAGCCCATAAAACTTAAAAAGTTTTCATGGTCATGGAAAACTTGGAAATATCAGTAAATTTAAATGGAAATTGAATTATAAAATCTTGTAAAATTCATGGAAATTTATATATTGAATATCTTTGGTGGAGGGCGGGGCCAGGTTGTGATTATACACACCGGTTCCTTATCAGGCTAATTAAGCCTCCGAGAGGGATAAAGGCCGATGGCAGATGGTGGTGCGACAAGAGAGAGATCGTTTATGGGCATGTCCGTCGTGTGTGTGTGTGTGTGTGTGTGTGTGTGTGTGTTTGTCTTTTTGTTTGAAGTTTCTCATTAAAATATTATTTACATCGTCAAATCGGTTCTCGCCTCCTCCATTCCATTTGAACTATGTTACAATCTATAATTTTCCTCTACACAATAGCAAAATCTAGCTGATGACACATTTTAGGCAGAGTAAAACTTCCTTGTAAGTCTAGGTTAGTGAGCAAATCAATCTTTGAGTCAATGAAAAGGTCACAAATCAGCCTAAATAATTAAATACTGAATCAAAATGATTTAAAAAAAATCTGTCTTCAGCAATGTATTAAAGCTGTCAGTATTCTTTTTGCAATTCTGTTTGTAATTACACTTCAGCTTTAAGATTTCCAAAAATCTTGATTTTTCTCTTACCCTGCGGTTCACCTTCAGGGCAGGTTTCTCAGGTCCAGAGCATCGTGCTCTGCTGAAGAATGCCCTGGGGGTCCTGGCCAGCCGACTCAAAGAAGAAGAGACAGACCTGACCCTTGATCAGCTCAGCAGGTGAGAGCATCAGTGCACACAACCTGCATGCTGATGGTGCAGAGACTGTGATGTAACCATCTGTCTATGGTGTTTTATATGCTTTAGGCATGCTTTTCAGTACCTGCAGAACTTCCGGAGCACAGTGCCCAGCCTAAGCACATCCCTGTGTCTGACCCAGCTGCTCATCGTGCTGTCCCAGTATGGAGGATCAAACCACAGGACCTACAGAGAACAGATCTGTGCGTTTCTACCTCTATATTCTGTATAGTACTGTTTCCTCTCACCAACACAACATTTGTATTAGTTGTTTTTGACAATATGGGCTTATCCTGTGTATCCTGAATGACATAGATTTCTCCCTGTACCTAAATGTTAGCCATAAGCTGATTTGGTAGTTTCTTGTAGTTTTATTTAAAAATGTGGGACATATGGTAATTTTAAATTCTGTAACCCTCTCCAGCATCTCTTGCGAGGCATTTTCTCTGTCAAGAATGGGTTACAGTGAGCGGAGAGAGAGAGCGAGGAAACAAATACAATGACGCTCTTCAAACCCTTCTCAGGTAAAGTACCTTGTGAGTTACACACATAGATGCTGACGACCAATAAAAGGCAGTGCTTTTCCAAAGTACCTTTCTGTCTTTGGAACACTTATGGGCAGGATTGCATAATTTTGATGTAAACATGCGGCAGAAAAGTACAGCTTCTATCAACTTGGATGGGGAAGACCGAAATCTCCAAAACAGTAGGTCAAGACAGGCAGTAAAATCTGACAATGAGCATATTATAAATTGTGCTTCTTTAGCTCAGATCTCGCAGGAAATGTTTGTATCTAAAAGGTGATTGGCTGTTTTACCTGTATGGCAGGACTGCCTTTTCCACATTTGTTCATTGTTGGGAGTTCAAATTTCTCTCATTCATTTTAATACCAGTGGTCCGTCTCAGGCTAAATAGCATTTCTGGGAAAATTCAGTAGAAGTAAAAAAAAATTATTGGGGTGATGAGTGTTAATGTCCACAGGTATGAGACTTCACTTGTCATTCTGCCCCTAATTTTACGTTCAAAATTGAATTCAATACAATCAGATAAAATACAGTATTCAGACAAACCTTACAATAGTAATATCATTATTATATGAATGCATCTTTTAATAACTGACATACTTTATTACATATTTTGAAAGTTTAGGTTTTTTTCTCAAATAAATTTGAAAATAAATTATAAATTCAAATTGGAAATCATATTCTCAAAATTGGTACTGATCAGTGTTAACCACATTTTCACCCATATTAACCAGGTATGTATGTGTGTATATATACACCGATCAGCCACAACATTAAAACCTCCCTAATATCTTGTAGGTCCCCCTCGTCCCACCAAAATATTGCCTACCCTCAGCTCAGAATAGCATTCTGAGATGCTATTCTTCTCACCACAGTTGTACAGAGCGATCATCTGAGCTACCGTAGACTTTGTCAGTTCGAACCAGTCTGGCAATTCTCTGTTGACCTCTCTTATCAACAAGGCATTCCATCCACAGAACTACCCATCACTGGATGTTTTTTGTTTTTGGCACCATTCTGAGTAAATTTTAGTGACTGTTGTGTGTGAAAATTCCAGGAGATCAGCTGTTACAGAAATATGCAAACCAGCTACATATTGTTGATATGTATCTTTTAATGTATCGTATCGTTGGCCATGCATCGAGATGCGTATCGCATCGGCCTCAGTTATGAAGATGCACATCTCTAATTAATAAATAAATAAATAAATATATATATATATATATATATATATATATACACACACACACACACACACACACACACACACACACTGTATAAAGCATATCAATAATATATTCTATACCCAAATTAAATTTGAAAGATGAAAATTGATTGAACTGAGATTTAAGGATATTGTTTCTGTTGTGTTTCATCTGGGTTTTCCTCTGTAGTATTTATCTGGAGCACACAGATGATGTTCTGAAGGCGGTGGAGGAAATCACAAGCGAGGGAATTCCAGAGCTGTTGAATGCTGCTAAAGACGCCAGCTCACGTAGCTGGCCAACACTCAACGGGTAAAGCAGCTTGCTAGTGTTTCTCTCCTCTTCAAAGAGAAAGAGTTTCAGTGTATTCATGGTGATATCTATGACCTGCTTGACCCTGTAGGCAGACCTTCCTGGTGTACTACAAGAGCATGATGGCAGAGCTGGAGAGAGCTGTACGCAAGATTCCTCCCAGCAAACAGGCGGATAATCGAGAGGTGTGTGTTTGTGGTTTGACAGTGCCGCAGGGTTCATTTTAAATGTAATTTGGGTAATTAGTGACCAACAGAAAGTGTGTAACATAATTCCAATTGCCTTTTTTAGGTGCTAAGTGAGAAACTCTTAACATGGAATCTAGCTGTACGGGACTTCCACATACTTATAAACCTGGTCAAGGTACAGAGGCCTTCGCATCTCTCCTGTTCTCCCTTATTCACAGTAGCGCCATCTTTAGTTTTTGATGGGAATGACAATGAGGCTGTGAGGGAGAGACCAATTGTCTTTTCAATACTACTGCTTGAAGTATTTAGGATCGTTCCGCTGATGAATGATTGAAAAAAACATCTTTCCAAGAAATTTCAGTAGACAATGCAACTCCAGTTGTGGAAAATTAGATGTGCTGTATGAGCATTATACAGTGCATGTCTCTGAAGAGACTGTAAGTCTCATAGCCTCATTTTCATTCACATAAAAAAAAAAAAAATCAAATATGGCGCCACTGTGAATAAGGTTAATGCTGTCAGCTTCACAACACCTCAGCAACAGTAGCAAACTAGTAAACAGACAAAGCACCTTAAGCATGTGTTTGTATTTCCCACAGGTGTTTGATAGCAGGCCGGTGTTCATGGTTTGTTTAAAGGTGAGAAGCATTACACAATTGCACACATACACAAACATAGAAATGAACTAATTATTATGATGATGGTCACATTCGATGGTCACATTGTGGCCACTGGACAGGTTTTCTCTTAATGTGCCATTTTTCTCATTCAGTATGGTCGTCTTTTCCTGGAGTCGTTTCTTAAGCTTGGAATGCCTCTGCTTGACTACAGCTTTAAAAAACACAAGGTATTTGAATTTAATTTATTTAAACTTATGGTATGAGTAATGTTATATCCTGTGCATTTTGTCTAGATTAACTAAGAGCTCTATAACAAAAATCAAACCAAGTCTTTCTCAAATTTTCAAAATGTGACTTAATATGTATTAGAATAAAGTAATAAGCTAAGAGATGTTCTGCGTTATTTTTACCCTGGGTAAGCAACAACGCGAAGCAATGTTAAATACATGTTAAATATAGTAATAATCATATTAGGTCTGTGACATCAAATTATTATTTTTTTAACTAAAAAAAGTTTTCATTCTTTGCACACTTTTCTGTGATTTGATCACAATTAATTGCGATTACAAAAAATCATTATAAATATATTTACTTTATACTTGGTCTCAAAGAACTTGCAAGAAATTGGTTAGTCATCATTTATTTGAATTATTTTAATTTGAACATTTTAAAATTGTACGTTTTTTTTGTTATTTGTTTATTTTTGAGATAGAGTTAATTAGACACATTTTTACAGCTATTAATCTTTTATACGTAGTATGTGCATACATGTCATAAAATCAGCGCATTGTAATTACAATTCTTCTGCCGTTTTCCAGTGGACTTTTTTAACAATAGGATCAAATGGGCAGATTCAATTAATATCAAACTTTATTGGCAAGAGAAATTGTACATTGTAAATGCATTATTAGACACTATATATACGGATATAAAACATATTGAATGCTGAAGTTTAATTTGCTGAAGTTTAAAATCTCAGAACTATTTTTTTTATCTGACTGCTGTTCAGTCTCTTCAAATACACCTGGCAGAAGCTTGCTGAATGTCCGGGTCCTTCTCGGTCTCTCTTGCACACATTCTGGGTCTCATTTTCACTTTTGAATCCGGTTCAGGTGAAAGTCAGTAAGCATATTTGTGTGATGCAAAGAGATACAGCAGCTTGCCTGTATCACTCGCCCGCTCGCAAATTAAGTTTTCATTCTTTGTACAGTATGTCTGCTCCCATATTTATTATGTCCAGGACATGCGTTGCACGCAATGAATAAGCATGAACTGCTTCACACAATCAGTTTCTGTATGAGGATGTGCAGTTGAGTCAAGCGAGTACCTCCTGAAAATAAATTTATGCCAATGTTAGCCACAGAAAGTGGGGGAAAATCATAGCCCATTGTACAAAAGTGCCTGGGTTTGTTCCTGGCATGCAGCTCAAGACACCTTTCTCCTATCACTTGAAGGCACAGGAAGTAAAAAAAAAAAGGATACTGCATTAATTGCATAAACAAAACTTTTATGCGTTGTAAGGGGGTCCACCTGTTGGTCCAGTGGCGGCTTCCAACAGCGTGGATGAAGGTCTCCTACGTGTCTTATCATGCGCGTTCAGTTCCAGTTAAATAACTATTATTAATTTTAAGATCCTAGTTTATTTTATCTGACTCCAATTATAAAAGTTTCTAAGGATATATTAATGTTCTAATCTTAGTTATTATTATTAAATTTGATTGAACATTTAATCATCATATTTAACTCCTATTTTATATTGTACTCGTTCATTCGGATTCCTGTCTCTTAGAGTCTCACGCCGGCCGTGTACGCGGATCTCACGGTCACAAATATGCCAGTATTGGTCATTAAAACAGCAATTGACTAAATGCTAATAAGATGGCTGCTCCTGCTTGCCCTTTTATCTACAAGTATTTTGTATAGTCCCCTTAGATTGTAAACACTTAATTAGAGTAACATTTCTACCCAGAGGTCATGACCACTAAATTTACAAAGATAACATACCAACATACCCAAGTTAAAATAGTTTTATGTGATCATGCCATAGTTTCCTATGTACACTTAGCTAGAAAATATTACAATAACCAGAGGTTTAGACTTCACCCTATTTAGGCTTGGTCGACACTAAACGGAAATTCCCTATCGAGCCTGTACACACTAAGTACACTAGAAATAATGCCAATTAGTTAGTGGGAGCTCTAAAGTCTCAGTCGGTGTGCCCCATGCTCCACTCAAAACCGGCTTTAGTCCGCTGCTAACCTGGTCGAAGATTTGCGGAAACATGGATTTAACGTAATCTACTAAAAACAATAGTTTCTCAGAGTAAATCAGAATAATCTCAAATGTAACAATTTATTTACCAGGTAAAATAATAAATTCATCAATTCCAATTAGACAATAATAAGCCAAATTTAGACATTTTACCAAAACATAAGAAATTTGAATTGCAATTACCTGATATAAACTACACACAGTAAACTGTGTGGGTTCGTCTGACTACAGAGAACCATGAACAAAGGGAATTTTGGGAGTGGTTAGGTTTGGATGTCCTGGGGACATACCTCATTAACATAAAGGCAGGGATGGGGACAGACCTCCAGAATTATACAGCATTTGGCAAAGACCTTATAACTTTGTTACCAATAGATTTATCAACATGAAAAAGAGACCATATACCAGTCACACTGAGACATTTTAAATTATACCAAACATTATACCTAGTCACATTATTTGTATACATCACATATGATATTTTGTTACATGCAGATCTTAGGTGAGTTTGAAGTGATTCTGAGCTGAAGGGGAAGGAGGAGTAGAGGGGGGGCAGATGTTTGTGAGTTTTTTGAGAATAGGCCTAAATTGGCCTGAGGTGAGGTAGAGGTCAGATGTGAGATTTGTGTTTTATTGTCCTTGCTCAGTAGGATGTGCTGCTTCTACTTTTGCATGTGTTGACTCAGGTGAAAATGTTCTTCTGTGTGAGTTTTTATGACTTGGTTCTCGCAGAGATCTTTGACTTTTACGACATCTTTTGGTGTCAGCCTTACAGCGTTAAATATATTAATCGCATAAATTAACGCGTTAAATTTCCCAGCCCTAATTAATATTGTTAAAAATAAGTTAACAATTAAATGATTAAGAAAAGAATCCAATTAACAACATTTCTGTGAAGTTATATAGTTAATGTGATCAACCTGCCCCTTCCTCATGTCATTGTCTCCCCGCCTTTTCTAAAGGCCGTCCTTCAGTCAGGCTCTCATCGGGAGTGGGCAGGGTGGAGGAGAGGCACAATTTAATAAGCCTTGTTTGGCAGTGGATGATGATTAGCGCACCTAATGTGAACCGAACCTCATCACCACTGCCTTTAAAACGTAGAGCGTGCCTTTATCTCCAAGTGTTGGACGCTGGCGTACTCACAGGTGCAGGAGCAGAGCAGGAGATTAAAACATTAGATGAAAGCATTAAAGCGTTAAGGATACCAGGCAATCATTCCCCTCGACGCTGCGGCCCTAAGAAGTTGAGCCACAAAAAGCCACCGCCCCTCATACCCGGACCAAGTAGGGGAGTGCTTGCGAGCCAGACCCCCCCCCCCCCAAAACCTTCACAGAGCCCTGTTGCTCAGATTCCCCCTTTTTTTTAAATATATTATTAATTTTATATTTATACTTCTTAAAATAACTGAACTGTTGGACCTTCTCAGGAGGATGTCCAGAGTCTACTGAAGACCTTTCAGCTAAGTACTAGACAACTCCACCACATGTGTGGCCACTCAAAGGTAAGCAAATCCAATGCAAAGCAGCTTGTCCATGAAACACAAGTGCTCCTAGACACTCCTAGTTAATAAGCGCAACGTTTTAAATGTAATGGGAGATCTAATTGTTTGAAGACAATAAAATTTGTATGTAAAATCTCAGATATATTATTACTTCTCTAATTATTATGGCTGCTTCTCCATGTTCAGATTAGGCAAGATACAGGGCTGACCAATCACGTTCCAGCCTTAAAGAAAAATCTAGAGCAGTTTGTGTATCGTGTGAAGGCCATGCTCGCTCTTAACCACTGCCAGGAGGCCTTCTGGCTGGGGAACCTGAAGAACAGAGACCTAAAGGTGAGCGGTGTGGAATACAGCAACTCAAAGACTAACGTTTAGATATATCGTCAAGATTAATCTAGTGAAGAGTGATAGGGGAAGTCTACCCCCCAGAGGGTAGCATTTATTGATGACAATAATACATAACATGTTATTTTTCAGGGTGAAGAGATTCTCTCACAAAGGTCGCAGGCAGCTGATGAAGAAGAGGAGTCCTCCTCTCAGTTGCAAAGTGAAGTGGAGGTATAACACTGAACTTATTTATTTTTGTTTAGTTTATTTTCTAATTTACTTATTTTTGCAGTTTTGCTATTAAAGCGAAATATTGAAGTATGCACTGTTTGCTATCAATGGATTATAGATCATACCTACAACTAAAAACAAGTCACACTATCTATCATAATGAAATAGATGTTATTGCTTTTCGAGACCCTTTCATGTTTGTGGTCTCTCTCTTGTACTTCTCATCTTATGCATATTTAAATCTGTTTTGAAACAGGAGAGTGACTCTGATGAGAGAAACAATGGACATCAAGAGGAAGAAGTAGAGGAATCTGATGAATCAGACTAATGGAAAGCAAGAGAACATCTGAAGGGTTTCTTTTCATAAGCACACGAATGGCACACTATTAGTACTTCGTTATTATATCAAAATTATTTTTGAGATATTTTTTTTTTTTTTTTATCTCTGAAATTGAAATGGAAAAGGCAAATAAATATATACTTTTTATGGTTTAAGCTGTTGTATAATGTTGACTATAAAGTTATCTGTAATCAAGTGGTTTTCTCTAATTGTGTTTACCTGTTTCAATGGTAATTAGTTTTCATATTTCAAGAAAAGTAATAAATGAATGTCAATATCAGTGGTTTTGTGTTTTGTTTTTGTCCTGCTGTAGACATTGTCCAAAAGACTGGCAGAAATATTAGGAATTTTTATTACTTTTGACAGAAATCACAAAATCACTTTCCTAAATGTACACTTTTAAATTAATATAAAAATATCGGTACATTTATGAAGTCTGGCCATCTTTTGGTATGTTCGCTCCAAACTCCCCTCTGAGTTACGGCCACATGGTGCATCCCGGAAGCAATGAGGACGTTTCAGTGTAGAGGCGGATAAATAATGCTCAGCTGTGTCAATAGAAAACTGAAAGACGAGTGTAAACTGACCTCGATGTAAAACACCGATACTGTAAATTTACCATTTCTGCAAAGCGATACAGATGCGAACAGGCCTGAGCGGGACGCCGACGGGTTAATATTTGTGTCATTCCAGTAACAGAATTATTGCTACACACTGACAGTCTCTGCGCGTGCTTTCTGAAAACATAAACAAGACACAAGGGCAAAATGTCTGACTTTGTCATTTTGTCTCTAATTATATTTTTGGTCGTTTGTCTCATCTTAACTTTGGTGGGCTTCGTGTTTTACTCCGGTCTTCTCTCTGAAGTAGTGATTCGGACTGGATCTCCACCGGTGAAGAAGATCACGATCGCATATAAGTTCAGCAAAGGATCATACAAGGCCAGTGGAGCTGCTTTCACTGAGAGCTGCAGTATCGGACCGAAGCTGTCATCTGTCGGGGTGATTTACGATGACCCAAATCAGGTCAGGCTCTCACTTCTGTTTGCTGACTGACAGCCATTGTATGACTGTTATCCCTTTACAAATAAGCACGGAGTACAAAAAACAAGGTTATTAGTACTATGGTACTTTTTGATTTGTTTAATTATTTGATGTGTGTTACATGTATTATTGTTAACACTGCAAAACAGCGTATGATTCTCAATGTTTTTACGCTCATTTAAGCAGAACTGTCACTTGCTATCAGACTGACATTATTGAAAGCATTTATTGGTTGTGTCTCGAAACTTAATGAGCTCCCTTCCTAGACAGCATTTATGGTCGTCATATGCTAGTTCCAAGTCAGCTACATTTGAGCATCTATGGGCATTCAAAGCGCATGCAGCATGCTCAAAAATGATGCACCCACAAACACCGATCAGCCACAATATTTAATTTAATTTTAATTTACCTGCCTAATATTGTGTAGGTCCCCCTCATGCTGCCAAAACAGCGCCAACCCGCATCTATGAAAAGCATTCTGAGATGCCATTCTTCACTTCACAGTTGTACAGAGGGGTTATCTGAGTTACCGTAGACTTTGACAGGTGAAACAGAATTACTCAAACCAGCCCATCTGGCACCAACAATCAGGTCATGGTCCAAATCACCGAGATCACGTTTTTCCCCATTCTGATGGTTGATGTGAACATTAACTAAAGCTCCTATCTGACCCCTATCTGTTTGATTTTATGCACTGCACTGCTGCGACACGATTGGCTGACTAGATAATCGCATGGATGATTTTTGGTGCCAGATGGGCTGGTTTGAGTATTTCTGTAACTGCTGATCTCCTGTGATCTTCATACAAATCAGCCTCTAGAATTTACTCAGAATGGTGCTAAAAACAAAATAACATCCAGAGGCAATGCTGCAGACGCCTCTTTGATAAGAGGTCAGCAGAGATTGGCCTGACTGGTTTGAACAGAAAAAGTCTACGGTAACTCCGATAACTGCTCTACAACTGTGGTGTGAAGAATATAATCTCAGAATGCTATTCTGAGATGTGGTTTGGCACTGTTTTGGCGGCACAAGGGGGGGCCTACATGATATTAGGCAGGTGGTTTTAATGTTGTAGATGATTGGTGTGTGAGGCCCAAAAATACTGTGTGGGTATGCACTGTACTCTTGAGAATCACTGCCACTAGATCTAAAGCAGACTGATGAGGGTCAAGCTTTCAACACACTGTTATTACTATTCTTACTTGTGTTTCTATTAAAGGAATGGTTCACCAAAAATGAAAATTATCTCATCATTTACTCAGATGTGTATGGCTTTTCTTTTTCATCTGTAGAACACAAGTGAAGATTTTTTCAGTCCTGTAGGTACTTACAATGCAGGCAAATGGTGACCAGAACTTTTAAGCTCCAAAAAGCACAAAGTTAAGTAATTCATAATCATGATTTCAAGCTCATTTACACTTCCTAGTGCTTGATGCACATGCAGAGCACTAGATGGTGCTTGGAAGTTTAATTAAACTTGAAATTGATTGTGTCTAGAAAATGCAATGGCAAGATGAACTGTGATAAGAGATATTTTGGTCTGTTTTCGCACGAAATCAACAAGATTCCTTCAGAAGACATGGATTAAACCACTGCAGTCACATGGAGTGCATTTATGCTGCCTTTTTTGTGATTTTTGGAGCTTCAAAGTTTGTCACCATTGACTTGCATTTTAAGGACCTACAGAGCTAAGATATTCTCCTAAAGTTCTTTGTGATTTTGTTCAGCAGAAGAAAGTCAAACACAGCTGGGAGTATTTGATGAGATAATTTTCATTTTGGGTGAGCTATCCCTTTAACATTTGCATGTAATAGTCAGAGCAGTGTACTAGCCTAAACTAAATCTAATTACAATCATGCCACATAGGGCCCTTTGTCTCCAACGATAAGTTTAGAATAATTGAAAAGGTTTCTTTAATCCTACATTCTAACCGTCTTGATTCACACTCTAATATTAGTTCTTATTACATAGTACTTACTGTTTCATAAGAAAAATGTAGAAGAGATGTAATTGTGAATCAATGAATGAACCCTGTAGACTATTCTAGTTTGTGCACATTTGTCCACTCCCTAACCCACTTACATAAATTGTGACCTGGAGAGGAGCTGATAAGTTAGTGGGCTTTTAGACGTTCCTTTTGTGCACACTAGGGTTTGAAGTAATAGAATTTATGAGAGAGAATTTATCAAGAGAGGCTCGCAGCTAAACTTTTCATGCAGCAACTTAAAGGCCTCAGGTTTACGTTGTTCTGAGAATTTTAATTTCCCTTGTGTTTGTCAGCAGGACCAAGTCACCAAATTGCCAGTTTTCATAATATTTGCTCTCAAGGCAATGACACTTGCTGGCACATAAGGCCAGAGTGATACTGATCTTAGTCATTAGGTTTTGCATAATCATGCCAAAACATTGTTTACATATTATTGTGACAGTGGCTCAAAGTTTTGACCTATATTGCTTTATGGAAGGGATAATGTACTTTCAGTTTATTTTGTGATAATGACCAGCTGACTGCACATTATTCCACTCATTACACAGCTACTTACTAAAATAAATAAAATGTGCATGAAATTGATTGATTTTAGTTGAAATTTGATTATGTGGGAAGAAAAAGTGATTCAGCGGTCAATTACAGTATAGCGGTTACAAAAATATTTGACCACAAAATGCCCAGTTTTGTTCAGAATCACGTATTCCAGAGAGCTGTGTAATAATAATAATAATAATAATGAATAGCAAAAGGATAGCACACAGAATATATAAACAGTATCTGCAGGGTTTTGGTCTGCTGTTTTTCCAGTGTCAATGCTGTCCTCATAAGTTTCATACTGCAAATTATCATAATTGATATGCATGTAAAATCCACACCAAGCTGACAATCACAATAAATACCTAACATCTGCTTTTTGCATCAGAGAGTTTGCTCTAGTCTGGGCTCTTGTATGTGGGTCTTAAAGGGATAGTTCACCCAAAAAATTCTGTCATCATTCATTCACCCTCATGTCATTTCAAAACCCTATGACTTATTTTCTTGCATTTAACATAAAAAATTAGCTTTAAGTTATCAAACATTAGTGTTGTCAAACTTGTTGATGCCAAGGACCCCCAAATACACTCAAAAAAATATTTTCACCTATTTTATTAGATTTAAGCATCTAAATTTCATGGCAAACATCAAATTGAAGTGTGCAATTACTCGATTCAATTTGATAGAATTTTTTTAAATGCATAAAATACGTTATATGTATATCTGTGGATATGTGCGTGTGTATGTATGTATGTATGTGTGTGTGTATATATATATATATATATATATATATATATATATATATATATATATATATATATATACAAATGTTATTTTTCACAATATATTAAATTCTATGGAGGTTTGTTTTTTTGTTTTAAATCTATGGCTGTCAATATAATAACAATCACTCTGAATCTGAATTCAGAATGAGATGGTAATATTGTCAAAATGGCATAATTTTTTACTATTTTTCACTGAAATTTTCTATGTACAACCTTGCAGACCCCACTTTGAAATCCCCTGATCTAGGAGAATTCCCAGGCTGCTCTTTTCCATACAGTAAAATACAATCCCTTTAAAGTGTGTGCTTATAATGAGTCTTGCCATAAATATGTCCTGTTTTAGTCCTTCAGTGTTGGACATACACTCAGATGACGTTTCATGCACCTCATAATAGGAAAAGGAAATATGAAACGTTTATATAATTTAAATAATTCAAACATAGGGCCAATTGAAACCATATGGCAACTGAGTAATGTGGGTTATAAAAAGAAAACTAGCGGTATATAGTGACTGCCAGACCAGCAGTGCATACTGTCTGAAACAGTGAGGTGTGGCAGGGTGGACTGGGTTTGTGCCCAGTACTGAGGAAATCTTCCAGGACTGGCCGAAGCAAGTTAAGAATGCACAGTACCATGACCAGTGTGCACTCCAGACAACCCAGCCTACACATGACACAAAAAGTATTCATCATATTAAATTGTTATAAAGGAGATTTTCTTCCCAATTCGCTCTAAGTCCTCTTGGTGGTGTAGTGACTCGCCTCAATCCAGATGGTGGTAGACTAATCTCAGTTGCCTCCGCATCTGAGACGGTCAATCCCAAACACCTTATCGTGTGGCTTGTTGAGCGCGATATCACGGAGACCTAGTAGGTGTGGAGGCTCAAGTGATTCGCCACGGCATCCATGCACAACACCTCACATGCCCCACCGAGAGCGAGAGACACATTATAGCGACCACAAGGAGGTTTACCCAACGTGATTCTATCCACCCTAGCTAGCAACCGGGCCAGTTGGTTGCTTAGGAAGCCTGACCAGGTGTGGTAGTCAGCGTCTTTACATGCTGAGCTACCCAGACCCCCCTATTTAAATAACTTTTTAAAATAACCTATTTTAAAATAACTTTTTTCCAGTGTGCTAAATAATAACCACCATTGAAAGACTAATTACACTATATTTAAAAAAAAAGGTTAACAAATAAGGAAGTGCATAAAAGTGCAACAAAAGTGAAGGGTGTTTTTCTCAGTGCTGGGTCAACTGGCACATATGCTTCTCTTAAACTGATCCCCTTTTTCAACAAAAAATGCAGAAGCAGTTCATGCATTTTGTGGTCTATTAGGTACAGTTGTGTTTGCTGAACCACTAGGTGGCACCAAAAGTACAGTGTAAAGAAACAGAGCTGAAGTGGTCAAATTCAAGCTTTCAGTCTCTGGCCTCTTTAAAACTGTCATTGCACTTCTTCTGTAACTTTTTGTATTTAATTTCATTGTCCTGCACAATGGTCTGATAAAGTCTTTGGACACTTAAGCCACACTTAAAAATGTATCAATCTCATTGCATTTGATTACAGAATAATAAATAATAGCATCACCTAATGGAATTGCTAATAAACAGCTTTTAATCCTAACAAACTTTCATGAAAAGTGTGCTCTGTCTTTAAAATAAATCCCACTTGGTTTAATATTTTGTTATCTAGCTAATGCAGTGACATCCATACTTTTGTGTCCAAATAACAATATTCTTTATTCTTTTTTTAGCTGCATTTTATCTAAAACTAGGTTTGCAATGCCTGTTTTTGATTTTTAAATCATCAGCCACATAGAGCGGGCTGGTACAGGTTGGCTGTGTTTATAGTGTTTGTAGATGGTGAAATGATTGCAGCTTTTGATTGGCACTCTCACCTTTAGTGTCCAAGCCCTGTCACCTCTGAAACCAATTAGCTTCAGATAAGGCTATGACAAGTTGTTAGAGCTCTCTGAGGTCGCTGTCCGATTTTAATTGGCATAATGCTCTGTGCTTATTAGCATGCTCAGCCCCCCATGGGGGGAGGTGGCAGGGGCTGACACAGTGCGTTTCAGAAGGTCAGCTGCCAGTGGAGTCAAAGTGTTCAAGCTCAACTCAGATAAAAAGAGGGATTTACACTGTATTGACGATGATCTCTGTTGGATGACACTATGAACGTATCGGTTTGCAGATCAGTGGCAATGGATAACCAAGTGATCCACAGCTCATGTCTGCCACATTGTATGGCATGTGACACAGGTTGTTTTAGAGGACTCACACACTTGCAGTTTAGTCAGAATCATTGTATATTTTGCTTGAAAAATTGGTAATATGAAAGCGTTTTGTTACACACACACACACACACACAAAGCATGCAACACACAGATATGCTAGTGTTGTTCACTCTGGTGTGCATAATGGCACCAAATTAATAATAAAAACAAAAATAGAGTGACCTGGTGTTCTCCTTTATGTTCACTTGTTGTGATGTTTGTGATGACACCAGTTGTACTTGAAGAAATAGCTCCCAGAATATTTAGTTCTCTCATCATTTACTCACCCTCATGCCATAAAAGGTGGGTATGACTGTCTTTCTTAAGCAAAACACAAGCAAAATATTTCAGCCCTGTAGGTCCATTAAATGCAAGTGAATGGGTGCCAAAGCCCAAAAAGCCACATATAGCCATTATATTCAACTCCAGTAGATTAATTTCTTCTGAAGTAAAATGCTAGGAGTATGTGAGAAATAGATAAATATTTAAATCTTTTTCTACCAAAAAAGTTCAAACTGCCTCTCACGCAAAAGCCTCCTTTACATTGATATTCATACATAGATACCTTATTAGCAGCTGTTTCTGTGGACCGCAATACTGTTTCCACACACAAGCAGTTTATGCAGCAGTCTGAGCCATATCCTCCACTCACTTGCATTCAAACCATTTCAAATGGCTCTCATTGTTGACCGTTCCAAGATGGTGCCGTAGTTGACGTATCCAAACCAGCTGAATTGTAAATAACACTGCACTTCCGTATTTATTTATTTTTTCTTCAAATTTCACCCGTCAGTTCTCGCATGAATTACCAAAGCAATTACATTTAAAATATTTTAAATGAATACTCTATTTTTCGATTATAATTTTTTTTCTGATTATATCTGCATATTATTTAAAAAAAAAAAAAAAAAAAAAAAAAACATTTAATAGAAGTGCATGCACATCCTGTTAAATAATGTCCCTACATAAAATCCAACTGACATGTACTGATGAAATTAAATCAGACATGACATTTGACATAGCATGGCATTATACATGGGTCTAAATTTTTCAGGTATTTACAGTTACACTTTGTTCTATTTTTGATGGCAGTACACAGCCCCTTAAAGCTGCATAAACTTTCTGTATGGTGCTCACTGCCTTTGGCAAGGGGAATGAAGCGTCAGTGTATTATTCCTCATTTATTCAGAGTCTTGGTGATGGGGCCTTAACAGCTCTTAGGAGGTTATGGGAAAGATTTGAGCTTGATATCGGAGGATGGGGGAGTGGAGAAAAAAAAAAAAAACTATGTCAAAGGATGCAAGGTTGAAAAGGCGCTTCTCTCCCACTCACATTCGCTTAAATGGTTTCACTTTCAGTTCTTGCAGATTCAGCTAGTAATCGCATTTTAGAGTTCCTTTTATGCATTGATGCGATTTCCATGTGCATGCCTGCATTACGTAGGCGTAAGACATCGCACATATTTGATAAAGATGCTTGTAAAATAATTAAACAAACAAACAAAAACCACCCAATCTCCCTAATTTGTAGTAAAAAAAAATTGTTTCAAATATTTATGTATTCCTTACATCTAGTGTTTCGATTCAGAAGACATTAATTAATCCAGTCACATGGATTACTTCTACAATGGATATGTGTGCTTTGGGGAGCTTCAAAAATTTATTAGCATTTTATGGAGCTCAAACATGCTTCTAAATCTTAGTTTGTGTTCTGCTAAATAATGACAGTCATACACATCTGGAATGGCATGAGGGTGAGGAAATTATGACAGAATTGTCATTTTTGGGTCAAGTAATCTTTTAAATTCATCGGGGTCCAACAGAGTTAGAAGTGAGTCTGAAAAGAGATCAGTCGCATTCGGATTCAATCCGCAGCAAACGCACCCAGTATTAAAACTGCCTTAAATGTAGCTTGCTACATGCATTTTTTTATAGTCATATCAAGCACCTTTACCTTATAAACATAGCACCAATATGTCAATTAGAAGTACACATTTAATCAAATAATTCATTCATTCATTCAGATAGATTTAAAATGGATTTGGGCACTTTGTTTGGTTAATAGTAACATTTTTCTAGCCTCTTTTCATTCATTTGGATATAATTGATATATAATTCACAGAAAAATGGGACCTAATAATTTGTTCTGATACTTTGAGTTAAAGCCAACATGAAATAACATTCACATCCCATTTAAATTCTGCAATATGACATTTCTAAGTGAAAAGATATTCAGTGAATAACCTTCAGTGGAGTAAAAATTTTATGTTAGAAGGAAAAATGCAATTTTCTAATTGTGCTCGTCAATTATGTGAACTAGATCACTTCCTGGTTTCAAGGTATGATCTGAACCCAGGGTCTCCCATGCTACTAGCAAGCATGCATCCTGTCATGCCACAGGGGAAGGTAACCGCACAGGAGACGATGCAAAAATGTCTGATTGGAGATGCTGCTTCTCAGTGAGTCGGCATAATGTGGCCGGTCCCAGGATACTTGAACTCTCGGAAACAACGTTCCGCCTTACCGTGTGATCATGTCAAAACCACCTATTGTCAATTGACCTTTCAAATCAAAGGATAATTTGTATTGTACCCTAATGAAACTTGTGCTAATACCAATATCCATCACACTTTTGTTGAATGATATTGTTTTTGTCATGATGAAATCCAAGTGCATTCACAAGTCAAACATCAGTTTACACAATGAACAAACTTTGCTTTTAACTGTACTGGAACTTCAGAAACATTTCTTTTGAAGTGTGAGCATTATCCTTGGGTTCTGTACTGATCCCTTATGTTCAGCCCTTTTCGCACATTATTGTCTCCTTTTATTTTCTCAGACCTGGGGGATAAATGCCTCTTTCATGAACTTTTAAAGATGCAAGAGAGAGGCAAAATGCTCTATCCAAAATGGCTTACTGTTGTCTCAGAGCAATCTTTTAAATGTAAGGATTTGGACATTATATGGGAGAAAATAATAAGGTACGTTGTCCTCAGATTTAAAGGGATTTGTACTTGTCACATTTTAAGCTGTGCGTTCGTCTTTTCCACACTTTATATAGTCCGCTGGCTTTACCACAGACTTGACAAAGGAAGCGTGCAAAACTGTTAATTATACAAACAAGAGTGTGTTTCAAATGTTCTACTTCCATGACTTTTGAAAATGCCTGTTGCCGTCCTCTGCCTTTTTTAATTAGACTGATGGTGTGAAAGTTGCCTTGAGTTATTAGTTATAGCCTGGTTGCAAGAGCCCACACATGACTGATGGACAGTCACTGTGGTTCCAGGCAGTTCAGTTTAGCAGTGTCAGATAGCTAATGAAGCTGAAATCGAGTGCATTTAAGGTAGACCTTGCTTTTTGTGTCTGATTTATGTCTGAAGCACTCATCTGATGTAGAGGGATGTTGAACATCTTTAAAGGATAACCTGAGCTAGTCTTTATCTGAAGCATGCACTATTAAACATCAATTTAAAGAAAATTAGTTTCCCAAAGGCACAGCATGAAACGCTGTGCTAAGTCAAATACTTATTGAATCCCTGCATCCAAATGTGCATACTTCCCATGCAGTATGCCAAAAAGCACTACGTCAAAACAGTAAGATTACAAAATTGATTAAACTGATAGGAGATGGAGACACACAAACATGACACACTTCACCTTTATGGCATTTGGTCACACATTTGGTCTGCAGAGCTGATCCAGGCTTTCGGATTGTTCTGCATGCATGCTATAAACGCAAATACTGAACATTTGCTCTGGCGACCCTTGCCATGGCAACTCAAATATTATCACAGGCTTTCCAAACTGGGCTTTTTTGCATACTCTATTTTCTGCCCCATTAATTCTGTCCAGATTGGCCCTACCGCACTGAGCACCTACGGTTCCCCTGAAATGATACGCCATCAGTTTCAATTTCAGTCAGCATGAGAGGCTATTCAACATTTGAGGGCATTCAGGGCAGCTAATCATAGAGGAACAAGCAGGTTATGCATATTCATGGTGCTGTAACCTGGAAGTGGCACATCTTCAGGTGCTATTCCATGGGATTTCTGTCGGGAATTTATTTTATAGCATCCATTTAAAACATAATAACTATAAGTATAATTGCCAGCAGGTCCACAAGATGAATGATTACATGGCAAGTACATATAGTTTGTCGAAGATTAATATGTGACATGTGCTATTGCATTTCATCCTGCTTCAAAGTACTCAAACACACATTACCTCCATAGGCTCTTATTGGAAAATAGCAAATGCGTGTCAGAGTAATGGCAGCAGGACAACAGTTACTGAGACAGGATTAGTCAGAAGTGCTTTTAAGGGGGGCTTACCAAATTGTCAATTCCATCTTGCATTCTTTGCTTGCCGGATGATTTAACAGGCAAAAATATCCTACCCTGACATTGGAAAAAATATTAAAATAAAGTTCATTAGTATTACTCAGTGCATATTTATGAAAGTGCATAGTAACATGGAAAAAAAAAAATACTGCTAAAACTAATGTTTTAGTGTTCCCTGAGAATGGCGTACCCCAAGTAAAGTTTCTGAAATAGCCTAACTACTTCCATTATTAGTGTCCAAATTTAAGAAATGTCATGGGTAAGGTAACTCATCCTTGCTAGATCCTTTTGAAGGCCAGATGTATCTCCATGCTTTTTTCAAGCTCCTCAAAGGCATAAGCTTTAGGCTTATATGCAAGTAAGTCACTGCTATTATTATGATGATATTATGGGGTCGTAGGCTAGCCGTAATCTTAAATTTGTCTTTTAGGCTGCTGCTTGTTGACTTGGTCAGAGTTAGCTTATTCATTGTGTTGCATACAGCCTGGTTGTGTATGACTGTATAGTAGTACAAGCCAGCTATCTGGAGTCCAACCATGGACCACTTCTTCCTATTAGTTGATTCTGTAGTAAAATCTTGTTCTTTTCTAAGTAGATCCATTGCTTTTAGACCAGCATTTATAATTTCTCTTCTTTATCTAAAATGTTTTAAAGTAATTTATGATACCTACACCTACATCTCCTCAAACTGATCACCAGAGGTCTCCCTAATGCTTATTCAGGACTCCATTTTCCAGTCTCTTTACAGTCTGCCTGTAGGGTATGTAGCACTTGCTTGCATGCTTGATAATGTTTTTCTTTATTCGTTGTTCAGTCTTAGTCCGTTTCCATTTGAACCCCTTTCCTAGATCATTCTATTGTGGTTTTGATGTGCGATTCTGCTTTTTAAAACAAAAGATTTTATGTTTTGTCTGATCAATTTGCAGTGTATAAAATAAGATTTTCAACCTTTTACAGAATCAAGGACCTCCCACAACCAGACTCTCAGCCAACCCAGGGACCTCCAGTGTAGCATATTCCAGGGGTCAGTGGTCTGGTTTGGCCTACATTTTTGAATTTAGACAATAGAGACCTTTTCATCTGTGTTAGATATATTTCTAACTTCCGTTCTGAAGTAAACTTCCATCATCTACCACTCTTAGTAATTACACACCTTGTAGGATTCTGGAACATTCCACGGGAGGCCTCCAATTGGAGCTTTGCTCTCTGTATGGAACAAGGTTGGATATAATGAAATCAAATGAAGTGGAGGATGTTTCTAGTGAGGCTTAGTGCTATATCAGTCTAAATTGAGGACAGCGCCACCAGCAGTGTCCATGCTGGGGAACACCATTAAAACCCTGCAACACAAACATGGGGTAATAATTCATACCAGGACAGCCAGACAAAGCTCCCTATCTGTTTCTTTCATATGGCTTTGTAACCTCCAAACCAGCTGGTAATGATATCTCTGAGCCTTAGGATATAAAGAAAGGCTGTTCTACATGGAGCACAAATAAGGCAAACTTACTTTCAGGGAGTGATGTGGTAGCAAAAATGTGGGCTGCACCTCAAGGCCTAACATAAAAAGTGTCCCTTAAAGGAATGTTCTGGGTTCAATCCAAGTTGAGCTCAATCAATAGCATTTGTGACATGATGTTGATTACCACAAAAGTACGTTTTGACTCGTCCCTCCTTTGTTCAGTAATTCTATGTTCTAATTCTAAGACTTTGCACACTATCCTCACGTTAAACCTGAACATTGCATCAATGTAGCGGACGAAAGTCCCAAATTCCTTCCCCCAAGTGTGTTAATTTTGGAACATAGTTGGAAGATTCATAGACTTAAATTTATTTATCAAGCTCTAAATGATCAAATGCTGCTAATTATTTTCTAAATTTTGTTGATTCTGCATATGGTTTGTTGCTGCCATAGTGAAGTAGGCAGATGGCTGTTGAATTTTCATGAGTTCCCTCTTGAGCCAAAGCTGAGCCACCTCCCTCCATGATTATGCAGATCTGAGCACCTTAGGGACTCCTCCGGTATTCAGAGAGCTTTTGCCATTTCTCTGCCATCCCTTAAAACAAGTGACATATTCGCCATCTTGCACGCTCCAAAAACCCTTTCATATGTTAGCATGAGCAATGCCAAGCATGGCCGGGGGAATTCCCAGAAGTCATGGCCCCAGTAGGAAAGAGCGAGAGGAGAGAGCCCAGAAAGACAAGAGGAGTAAATTCTTGTTATTTGTCTGCTAATAAAGAATTACCACCTTTTTATTGTTGTGCAGCCTTCAATGCAAATTAAGTCATTTTTATTTGTGTAGCGCTTCTCAAAACACACATCGTTTCAAACAGCTTTACAGGAAATCATGCATGAAAAAACAAAACAAAAATTGAAACCATAATATCTATAATGTCTTACAGTGCTCATTATGTAGTTTGATTAAACATGATTGTAAAATGTGTCTAGAAATTAAATAGTTAAATAACAGTTGTATTTAGTACCCCTGTGAGCAAGCCGTAGGCGACTGTGGTAAGGAACACAAAACTCCATAAGATGTTGGTTAATGGAGAAAAATAATCTTGGGAGAAACCAGACTCACTGGGGGGCCAGTTCCCCTCTGGCTAAACAGCATGAATATAACGCCAATATTAGTTAATTATTTGCAGTGCAAGTTATGGTTTTAAATGGGTAAATTAAGTAAGCGTTAATGTCCAGTGTTTTAAAAAGAAAAATAAATAATTTTTTTATGAACTTTTAAGATTAATGACTAATGTCTATGAAGTCCATCCTAAATTAACTGCAGAAGTTCACGTAGATGCGTTGTCCTTTGTTAGTTGGCTGATGAAGGCTTTTGTTGGCAGTCTGGATAGCACTGGCTGTAGTTTATCATCTCTCAGCAACACATAGCAGTGGAGTCTGGATGCTGGATCCAGCAGGTTCTGGTAACCTAGGAATATGAATCCTGAGGTTGAGACATTTAAAGAAATAGAATAATATTAGCATTGATGCCATTCAATTTTATGCAGAGTTATGATCATGATGGATGTTTCTGGTTCCGTCAAACCTAATTAAAGCAGCCTAATTGTGAGTTGAAGGATAAATTAGGTATAGTCCAATCTAGAAGTGAGTGTGTCTGCATCCTGAACAGTGTTAGGGAGACTATTCCATAGTTTAGGAGCCATGTATGAAAGGATCTACCTCCATTTGTGTATTTTGATTTTCTTGGAATTATTAACAAGCCAGAATTTTATGATAGCAATGAACGTGACATAATATAGTGTGTCAAAAGATCACTTAAGTACTGTGGAGCTAGACCATTTAAAGCTTTGTATGTAGTTAAAATTAGTTGTAGTTGTAATTTTAAATTAACACCCATTTTAACAGGTAGCCAATGTAACAATGATAAAGTTGGGCTAATATGATCATATTTCTTGCTGCATTTTGAACCAATTGAAGTTTATTTACTGAACTTTTATGTTTATTGACATCTTCCCAGCAATGCATTACAATAATCTAGTCTTGAGGTCATGAGCACTTGAATGAATTTTTTCGGCAACAGAGGGCATGTGTTCTAAATTAGCAATATTTTTCAGGTGGAAGAATGCTGTTCTACAAACATTGGAAATTTGATTTTCAATGGAAAGATTGGTATCAAATATATCACCTAATTTCTGTGTTGAAGAAGACGATGCAACAGTACATCCATCTGTCAAAAAACGATGCATCTTGCAAAGCCGTGCAGAGAATTGCTTTTGAAAATTGCTTTTCCCTACAGCTGGTCTCTAGAGGGAATTCTGAGAAGAAGCCAAGCTGAGGAAGCAAATGACAATGTACCATGTTTTAGTGGCCATCTTAGAATCCCAAGGGCAAAGAGTGCATTTAAAGACAGCTTCCGACATCATTCAGTTCATATCCTGAGTATGCTAGTAAGCAGGGTCCAAAGTGAATACTTGCCAAGTGGTAAACCTTTCATGGTTTAAATAGTTTTAAGGATTGACAATTCGCTAAGCTCCCACTTAAAAGCGCTTCTGACCAATCCTGTCTCAGTAACTGTTGCCCTGCTGCCATTACTCTGACACATGTTTGCTGTTTTCCAATGAGAGCCTATGGAGGTAATGTGTGTTTGAGTACTTTGAAGCAGGATTTTATAAAAAAAAAATTAAATTAAATTAAAACACGTTGTTGCCGGGTCATTTGTGATAGTGACACGAGTTACCCAGAGCGGATACCCTCATTGTTATTCTTTCTTTCTTTTTTAAATCTTTAAATTAATCTGGAGAAGAGCATTTTATGGATTAAACTATGTCAGCCCTCATTCCCAAATGAACATATAACATCTGGAACGACACCTACTGTACATTTGCTCCAAGGTAAATTAAAGCTAATGAATGTTAATGAATGTATGTATTGATTCAAGTGATAGGAAAAGCGATAGTAAATAAACCGTTCACAGCATAAAAATGAGTGTTATGAGACATTATAAACGGCTCTGTTCACTTATTAGATGTGTAATCACTGACATTTTTTCTCTTTTTAAGTCATAATCATTTGCCTTGATTCTTATTCACAGTATCCACAGTTTTAATCAAATTATTGTTTTAGCAATTTGTTTTTTACAAAAATCTGCAGATAAATATGCATTACAGTGTGACTCTTCATACCTGCTCACATAAAAATATTATCCATTCTCTTTGAGAGAATATTTTGCCAAAAAATGCATCTTTCACATCAATCTCCTATTCATTCCAATGGGCAGAGCTTGTCAGAGCGATTATCCATAACCAGATGGGCAGAGCTTAGCGAATTGTCAATTATGGCTGAAGCCCAGTTCACATTGCCAACAACTTTTTGGGTGGATGTCGCTATTTTATTTTTCATGTGTAGTGGACGTTCCTACTCCTTGTCACTCAAATTTTATTGGTTGGCTGCACATCTGGGCATAGCTCAAACTTACTCAGAATCCTGACAACTTCTGACATGGTTTCCCATGCATTTTTTTAAATGATCTTTTCATTATTATGTCCATGTATTTGATTATAGACAAATGATGTACAACAGTCGCTAATGCTTGTTTCACCAGATCTCGTTGAAAACAATTGGTCTACTGTCGCTTTTTTGCGGTGAGTCACTGACAATGTGAACAGGGCTTAAATCATGCTGATATACTGTTAAGTTTCAGATCAAAAACACTAGGGACAGCAAGGGTTGGGAACCGAGAAGCAGTTCTTATTCAGAATCGGTTACATGTTTTAAAAAAATACCAGAACCAAATGATTTACTTTACAACATTTTCCTCCACTGAAAATGGAGCGTTTAGAAAAGTCCGATTCCTGAACAATTCCCAACTCTTGTCAGCCGGTACTTTTTAGTTAATGAAAACGTACTGACTTGCTAGTCTCTCATTTTGTCATGTCTCACTCTGAATGAACTGTTACTTTTTAATGTGTACCTTAGGATTGTGGGACTTAAATCAGAGTAACACTTGATATGACAATGTGCAAATATATATACACATTATAACTTTTGTAATTTAGTGGTATTTTATAAAACATTTTGAATTACTAAAATAACTTCAGTCTGTGTCAACACACCTTTTGCAAGAATCTGTTCTGTAAAAATATGAAATTATCTCATAATTTGGTAACAGGTTATTTTTTTTCCATCAAAACTACTAAAAGGTTTATGGACCAGAATCAAATCATTTTGGGAATTTGGAGCTGGAATTGCTAAATTCCTTAAGATTTCCATACCTAGGGATGTCTCATGATTGATTAATCAACTGTTCATCCAACAAGTTCATTGATACAGTCGACTAATTTATCTGCATTTTTTTTTTTTTAAGTTTGATTTTTTTCAGCCACTTTAATTAGTGCACTGACAGCATGCTTTGCTTTCGATGGTTTGTAAGGTAAAGCCCTCTCAAAAAAGTTATGTGTTTAAATGAATCCTCTTTAAAGTATCACCTCTGTAGTAGGGCTACAACTAACGATTATTTTGATAATTGACTAATCTAACGATTATTCTACGGTTCTGCGATTTATTGCAGCGAATAATCATTAGCACTTAACTGACTATTCAGCTTGTGCCCCACTTAAAAGGTTGTATTATACATGCTTACTTACAATAAATAGGACAAAATCATCTTTTAAAAATACTTCTAAATGATAATAAAGTTTAATTCAGTAAAAAAAATCACTGCGAATAAATCTACTGTTATCAAGTGTTTTGTCTTGTTTTTCATTTAAAATTGGATACAAATCCTTAAAACAAGATACATTTACTTGAGAAGCAACATATAAGATATTTAGAATTTACTGTAAGTGTATTTTTCAAAATATACTTATTAGGGCTGTCAATCGATTACATTTTTTAATCGAATTAATTACATGGTGTCCCGATTAATTAATCGCATATACAAATATTTGCTGAGAAAGCCCCTCATATAACAATAACTCAATATATAACAATTATACATATTTATATCAATATATATATTTATATTTATATTTATATCATAGATGTACATATTTATATCATAGTTATCTTTAAACATTAAAAAATGATATATATATATATATATATATATATATATATATTCAGATAATTAAAATGCTTTACATTCCTTTAGCAGAAGAGTTAATCATTGATAAGGCCATACATTTACACCTACATTACACGTCTCGGGTGTGTTGCGTCCTAAACATAAAATATTTAGGTCACTGTGTCAAGTTACATATAGTTTAATACTCAATCTTTGAAAACACATCTTGAGATCCCTTAGATCGCATTTGCGCTCCTTCCAGTGTTTTGAATGCAAGAACGTAACAAATGTTTCGCTGCGTCCCAATTCGCATACTATCCGTCCTAAATAGTATTCGAAAATAGAATTAGTACGTCCCAAATCGTAGTATGTTGAAATGAGTGTTCCAAAGATACCCGGATGGTCTACTATTTCCGGTCAGAATCCGAAGTGCAGATCGATGCACACTCTAACGGCTAATATTGCCCACAACCCATTGCGTGCGGGAGGGAGGAGCTTTGAGATGATGCAAACATGGCGGCCGGATGCGGCAGCGGAGATGCGCCCTCAGTTATTAAGTGTAAGAACTTAAACGTTTAGCGCTAATTAAAGTTATATTTTATTGTCTCATAGTATTAATGGATTTGTGTTGTGCAAAAAAAGTACTGTGTTTATCTTGTAGGGTCCGACGAAGACACTGAGCGCCTCATTAACTGGCGCATTGCCAACGACGCCCTTTTCACAGGGAAGAGAAACGCGGCTATCAAAGGTTTTGAGTAAGTAGCGGTCATTGACATTTGTATAAATAAATAAATAAATAAAAAGGCTCTAGTACAGTATCATGCAAGTGTCCTGTCTTTTTTATGTATTTATTCTTTTGATGTTTCTGTCCTAGATTTATACTTTACTTGATACACTTATGAAAATAAACACCTTTTGCTACACTAACCATAGTTTAACCATGGTAACTTGTTTATTTTAGTAATACTGGGGCTGTACAAATGATAATCAGTCCAACAAAAAAAAAAAAAATAAACATGGTTACTACACTTTTACTATAGTAAAAACATGGTTCATTTTTATAGGGGTATATGTGTGTAATATACATAAGTATAAAATTAAGTATAAAATACGTTAAACAATTTTTATACTATATACTTTACATATCTTAACTCAGAAAATAAGTAGCTTTCATTGTTACACACATTATTGCACATGAACGTCAGCACCAGCCGCCTCACTAAAGACCTGCGTCTGGTAGATCTATGATGACGCCCTGCTTCACTCCTCAATTTGGTAGAACACATTGCAAACAAATTGTGGAAAAATAGATGAAGAAAAAAAGGTGGGAATAGTAAAGAAAATACGCATGTGCAATAACAATAGTGATGCCTTGCCTTTGTGATGCACCACTAATTATATTGGACATATATGAATGAATGGAACGGTGTGCGTAACTAGGCAACCACGTTCTCTTCCATTGCAGACGTCTTCGTAGTATGTCCCAGAACGTGCATACTCTTTTGCTACACACTCAAAAGTATGTACCTTTTCTTCAAAAAAAAGAGTACATACTTTTAGGTCGTAGTATAAGTAGGCGAATTGGGACGCAGCCTTTGTGTTGTTGCTGCTGAAGTGTTTTCTTCACTGTTTAAACTGCACGTTACGCATACAGTTGAAATTTCACTTACTGCCCTCTGGAGTAAACAGGTGGTACTACAAGCTTGCATTTCTCAGGAATATTCCTTATTATGGTCCGTGGGCATGCGATTAAATGCGTTCATTTTTTTAACACGTTATTTTTTGTCAAATTAAGCGCACTGAATTAACTTGTTAAATCGACAGCCCTAATAATTATATTCAAGATATGTTGTTTTGTTTTGACAATCAACTAAAAACAATGCGTCACAACTTGTCTGTTTGTTTATGACTTTATGCAATTTTGGAAAATTCACCATCAGATATTTATGTTGAATGTTAATACATTTTATAAAATCAACCTGTCTTTTGCAGGTATCGCAAAAAGGACACTGATAATAATTCTAAGCATTCAAAAGATGAATGAAGAAAATCCATTTATGAATACAACTGTACATAGTTTCATTTTTAGAACGGCTATTCCGGTATGCAGTTGTTGAGAAATGCAATGAACCCTAGATGGAATATCTGCATTGTGAAAAAGATGTGTAGCATTTTGCATTGGTTCTTCTCCGCCTCTGTGTAGCCAGCACAACAACTCGAGAACCAATTACGCTGTACAAAACCGCCTTATCGCGACAATTAGTGCGTTATTCTGTCATCAATCAGACTGGGGCAACTGACAGCAACACAGATCTTACATTTGATTCATTTTTGTGGATGCATTGAGAGCAAATCTTCATGATTATTTTTGGTTGGCAGTGTGAAGATTAGTCCGTTTGTTTGTTATTGTTTGAATTGGGACTGCATTTCCTTGTTCATCCGTATCAGATCAGCAAATTACTTGACATAAATAGACAAACAACAAGTGAAGGAATGTGTATGCGTTGGCCTCCTTGCTCTTAGTAATTGCCTGTTATATCTGGGGTGCATAGTCTGGAGAACTGGCTGAAATTCCTACTTTATTTGCTGACAGTTGTGTAGGATGAGAGAGATGGAGAGAGTTCTGAATACCATCATTAGTCCCCGGCTGGAGAAACAAGCTCTTCATGCTGAGAGGTACAAAACGACACAAAAGAAAGAAAAGAGAAAGAAGTACAGCAGGCTAGAGAGTTAGTCTAGAGAGGAGAGATTCAGTAGATGAAGGTAGAAAAGGACAAACCAAGAGAAAGCAAAAAAATGTTGCATTGTTTTTTATGGAAAGAGTAAAGAAAGGAAGTCAAGAGAAGCAAAGATGTAGATTTGAGCTGTAGTAATAGTGATGATTGTCTATGTCAGTTCCTATAGCTTTATGATTTGTCTACTGTCAACCTGTTGAGAAAGATTTTCTTACCATTGCTCACCAGAAATACTGGCATGCTGCATTCAACCCAAATTATGGATGTTAACAACATATTGAATCGTTCACCAGTCTGGGTGAACAAAAGAACACAATGCTAGATAAATAATTAGAAATGACAACTATATAAATATCTTAGTTTGCCATTTAATGTTTGATTGGAATGCTAGTTCAAATGCACATGCGATTTTGAGTTGGTGTCTAAACAAATGTGGTTAGCTTCTTGTAGAAAGAACTACGTTGCAAAAGATTAGACTTGAAATGTAATCAGGAGATAAGATAGTTTGACTTACATTTAAAGCGGCCAATCACAGTTCAGTTTTTCAGAGAAGGTTTATCTAAAATAACTGATTGGCTTTGAAAAAAGTCATTCATATAATGGCTGCAGTTGCATAGATAATCACACCAAAATAATATTTTTTGAAATGTGTGAAGACTTCATAATCAGAATCTCTGTTCATCCAACAGAAACAAGTAGTGATTATTTCACAGACATAACTAGAAAATAAAGCAGAATACACAATTCTGCTTATGGATGTTGAATTGACTTGCTATCAAGAGCCTCCAGCAAAACTCTTTGAGTATCTTTCAAAGATTTGATGTCACTAACCTGGCAAACTTTGGAAAATCTTGTGATTAGCTCTTCCTCAAAAGCACTTATTGTAGCATACTGGTACCTTGTGAACCTGACTTTGTTTCTGGGCAGTGCTGTGTGTGCCTTAAAGGGATGGTTCACCCAAAAATGAAAATTCTCTCATCAATTACTCACCCTCATGTCATCCCAGATGTGAACGACTTTCATTCATCTGCAGAACACAGATTTTTAAAAGAATATTTCTGCTATATGGTCAGCATAAAGGTAATCCATATGACTCCAGTGGTTTAATCAATGTATTCTGAAGTGATCCAGCTGGTTTTGGATGAGAACAGACCAAAACATAATGCCTTTATTCACTGTACACATACACACCGTCGATGACATGAGGCTGAATAAATTATGAGAGAATTTACATTTTTGGGTTAAGTAATGCTTTAAATTAAACTGGTGTTTCACTGGATCTAAATGACTGGTGAGAATGTAAACACAAGACTTGATGTGTTTTAATATTTGCTGATGTTAATTCTGATGCTGAAATGCTGAATATGTGCAGACGGCTGCAGTAAATTACACAACACAGTTGAAAACTGGTTTGGTAATTAAAAAACTGTTAATGTAAACAGTTTGCCAAAATGTAATCAACATTGGAATTAATGAAAATTTTACAGCTCAGCAGTCTCATTTCAAGACATTTGCTATGTGTTCTATGCTAAATTTTATTTAAACTGAACTTGTGTACATCTACAAAATGCTTCTTTTTTTAATTTGTGTATGTCCTTGTTAAAACACTTGATTGAACCAAATAGTCCATGAAGGAATAACCTGATTAGTTTAACCTAGTGCTTGATTACAGTCTAGAGTTTCCCCTTATGAATCCATATTGTTTTCAGAATACTTTGCAGGTGTAATATTCAATCTAATGAAAGCTCTTTCTCTCTTTCAGACTCAGGCAGATCAATGTCGGTATGTAGTGGGTAGTGTACTGAGTGAAAATGAAGAGAAACCTGATGAAGAGCTACAGCGTCTGTATGAGAAGTTTGGCTACAAGGTCATCTCTTTCCCAGAAGTCACCTGTGCTGTGATGTCCTCATTTCCCAACAGATGTGCTCTGTCTCCTATCTGTGGGGCATATAGAGTCTATCCTGAACTTGGACAATATATAAAGGTAACCATTATGTTTTCTGTCTTTTGTTGTTGTGATTGTGTGGGCCTGCTGACTGGCGTCTCTCATTAGGAGTTCTGTGCAGTTATCAGTGCTAATGTCTAAACCGCTGGCAACAAAAGTGAGTACAACCCTAAGTGAAAATGTCCAAATTGGGCCCAATTAGCCATTTTCCCTCCCTGGTGTCATGTGACTCGTTAGTGTTACAAGGTCTCAGGTGTGAATGGGGGGGAGCAGGTGTGTTAAATTTGGTGTCATCTCTCTCACACTCCCTCATACTGGTCACTGGAAGTTCAACATGGCACCTCATGGCAAAGAACTCTCTGAGGATCTGAAAAAAAGAATTTTTGCTCTACATAAAGATGGCCTAGGCTATAAGAAGATTGCCAAGACCCTGACACTGAGCTGCAGCATGGTGGCCAAGACCATACTGCAGTTTAACAGGAAGGGTTCCACTCAGAACAGGCCTTGCCATGGTCGACCAAAGAAGTTGACTGCATGTGCTCAGTGTCATATCCAGAGGTTATCTTTGGGAAATAGATGTATGAGTGCTGCCAGCATTGCTGCAGAGGTGGAAGGGTTGGGGGGTCAGCCTGTCAGTGTTCAGACCATATGCCGCCCACTGCATCAAATTGGTCTGCATGGCTGTCGTCCCAGAAGGAAGCCTTTTCTAAAGATGATGCACAAGAAAGCCCGCAAACAGTTTGCTGAAGACAAGCAGACTAAGGACATGGATTACTGGAACCATGTCCTGTGGTCTGATGAGACCAAGATAAACTTATTTGGATCAGATGGTGTCAAGCGTGTGTGGCGGCAACCAGGTGAGGAGTACAAAGACAAGTGTGCCTTGCCTACAAACATGGTTGTGGGAGTGTCATGGTCTGGGGCTGCATGAGTGCTGCCAGCACTGGGGAGCTACAGTTCATTGAGGGAACCAAGAATGCCAACATGTACTATGACATACTGAAGCAGAGCATGATCCCCTCCCTTCAGAGACTGGGCCGCAGGGCAGTATTCCAGCATGATAACGACTCCAAACACGCCTCCAAGATGACCACTGCATGCTAAAGAAGCTGAAGGTGAAGGTGATGGACTGGCCAAGCATGTCTCCAGACCTAAACCCTATTGAGCATCTGTGGGGCATCCTCAAACAGAAGGTGGAGGAGCACAAGGTTTCTAACATCCACCAGCTCTGTGATGTCGTCATGGAGGAGTGGCAGAGGACTCCAGTGGCAACCTGTGAAGCTCTGGTGAACTTCATGCCCAGGAGGGTTAAAACAGTGCTTGAAAATAATGGTGGCCACACAAAATATTGACACTTTGGCCCCAATTTGGACATTTTCACTTAGGGCTGTACTCACTTTTGTTGCCAGCGGTTTAGACATTAATGACTGTGTGTTGGCTTATTTTGAGGAGACAGCAAATTTACACTGTTATACAAGCTGTACACTCACTACTTCACATTGTGGCAAAGTGTCATTTTCTTAAGTGTTGTCACATGAAAAGATATAATCAAATATTTACAAAAATCTGAGGGGTGTACTCACTTTTGTGAGATACTGTATATATTAGGGTTCCACTTTTTCTCTTCTGATATCGTAAATCTCAGTAACAGCCGGTACCGATCCGATACCAGTGTTGTTTTTTTTTGCATAATCAGTTTAGAATATCTTTACATTATTGTGTGGAACTAATTGGGTGTGCTCTTTAATATGTAAAGCAACACAAACATCTAACTACACATTATTTCAATATAAATGTATAGCTTATTAAGAAAATTTTTATTATTAACTAGTATACTGGATAATGTAGCAGCAAAATTAACAGTAATTCCAGTATAAGTCATCAGTAGAAAATAAGCCATTTTGTTATTTTTTTGCTAAATGTTTTCAACTTGTATCTGGACTTTAAAGGATTCAGATCTCTTATTTGTTCAGTTTAGTTGTAAGATATCAGCTCACTTTTCATTCACACAGTTATTTTTTGGGAACCCATTCAACTTAAATATTTTTATAATTTGTAAACAAATAATAATATATTATAATAGTAATATATCTCAATTGTGCATTTTAACTTTTAAACCCTCATGCTTTTATTTTGACATTCTGAACTCTCCAGGAACTCCTGAAAGTGTGTCTGTTTGTAGGCAAGTTCATAGTAGTTTAATTCACTTCTTATTCAAATTCTGGTAAAATGCACCTCCAGTGCCATTCTAAATGCATATTATGAGTGAACCAAACTATAGAGTATCTGCATCTGAGATGTTGTTTGTGAGTTGCGCTCAAATATTGTGCACCGCGCGAAGGCTAAAAATAGCCACGAGAGTGTGTGTAAACAGAGCAGCACCATTCAATGACACACTGGAGCACATCTGTGCGAAAAGCACAAGTGCCTTTGAATAAAATGCATGAGCCATATGAACTACTTAAATTGTGTTTTTATGGATCTTTTATGTCATTTTTTTTACTTGACAGCAACAACATGACAAACACACAGTATCGGATTTGGATTGGGCTCGTCGGACCGATACCCAATCCATTTAAAAACGTCAGTATCGGAGCGGATCGGTGCATCCCTAAAATATATAGCGGCAAACGGCAAAAGACTGTCGGGAATATAGATGGTGGGGACATTATGCCGAGACCTGCGGCAAGCATTTTATCAAAGTAGCATAGCATTAGAACATGCCCACAAAGCACAGGTAGAGCTCATAACTTTTAAACATGAATGCAGTGGCAAGAACACCTGCCTTGCAATGTGCACGGCCAACATTTCCGGGAATGATCAAGTTTGCCTGAAAAAAATCCAGTTATCTCTTTTTGGTGTTTATTTTGTGCTGTAACGCAATGGACGCATGCATATTTGAAGCTCTGTTATTTCACTAAACTAGATTAAATGCAAGTAGTATAATTAAGAAAAATTGTGCGATAGTGCTTTTTTTTTTTTTCTTGTACTAAACTGACATATGCTAATGATTGATGTATGATATACCAGATACTCTCCTTCAAAATCCGAACAGAAGTGGTAAAAAAAAAAAAAAGACTCAAAATACTTCCAGTTATAGCTAATGGTGATGTGTCTTGATTGTCCAATTCTGATTGGATCACCCAAAACGTTTCTACTTGCATGAGCTGTTCTTGTATGCTTGTTTACGTTATCATGAATAAACTCTCCCATTGACGTGCGAGTTTGTCAATTAATTTCGGGATATACACATCTGTCAATCAACCGATGCGCTAAAGCAAGTGTTTTCAACTATATGGCTAATGTCCTTCTCCTCCAGAAGACAGCAACAAAAGACTGTTTTGATGCAGTTCTGAAGTGAATTGCTTTTGAACTGCTTTTGCCAGTGTGAGGGATACATCTTCGTAAACTGTCATGAAAGTTAAACATCTGTGGCAGCGCAGAAAATTTTTGAATATGTCGGACATTGATATATTTTAATGGTCAAAAAGCAGTAATTACCGGCTAACGGAAATGCTGCTGCTGTCTCCAAGGTTCTGTCACAGTGTCTCTGTTTCATATTGCACTAGCCAATTATGAAGAAATTGAAGACATTTCTGGAACCCTACAGGTAATCTACACTGTCATGAACCCATTTAATCCCACCGGGTACAATTATGACCCGGGTTTAAAAGGAGTTATTTTATATATTTTGCACAGTGCCAATTGTAAATGACAGTGCAGACTTTTTTGCATGAGTGGTGCAAATAGTCACATGACCAGAGCTATTTAATTCCACTGTTCCTGGAAAGATTATGTCTGTCAAAACAACATAAAAAGAAGCCATCAACAATCAGAATGGAGAAAAAAATTAATCAGTGATTTCAACCATGGCATGATTTTTGATTCCAGACGGGCTGGTTTGAGTATTTTTGGGATCTCCTGGGAGTTTCTAGAGTTTACTTAGAATGGTCCCAAAAACAAAAGACATCCAGTGAGCAGCAGTTCTGCGGACAGAGCTGACAGAAAGACCATGGTAACTCAGATAACCCTTCTGTACAACTGTAGTGAGCAGAATAGCCAAGAACAGACAGCTGGGGCTGCAGTGGGCACAGGATCACCTAAACTGGACAGTTAAAGATGGGGAAAACATAGCGTAGTCTGATGAATCTTGATTTCTGCTGAGGTACACAGAAGGTAGTCCCACTGAAGCCTCAGCTTTCTGTTTTTGGCTGACAGAAGATGGAGTAAAATTCAACTGAAGCGTTGGAGATAGAAACTTGCGTTAGCGGGAAAAAACTCCTGTGCAGACCTCTGCTTCGTTGTGTTCTCAGAGATTCATAGTATCAGTGCAGCGACTAAATGATTCATGATTCACTGTATTGATTTTTCTTAACTGTTTTCCTGTTAAGTCAACAGAACAGCAGTAATAGCATAGTATTTTTATTACGTATAAAATAAGTTTTAGTTGGCACTTTATTGGTTTATCAGTACCAGAATACCCCCAGATGGCTGTAAAAGTACATTGGAGAACCTGCATGCCAAGCATGGCAACATAAATTGTAGATTGTGTAGCTCGCAATATGTATGTAACAGTCTGTCCTAGATGCTGAATTTGCACAGAGGTAGTCCCATAGAGTCACAGAGCAGTCTATACCATATACTCCCTTATTTCATTTAGCAAAACATTATGAATTTGTCTTCCTACCATCCTTAATCACAAGTAATTTCTGTAGTAACACACTGGTGTACTGAATGATTATAGAGCACCCACAATAATATGACTAAAACTTTTTTAGTGAGGTTGGACTCTCATAAAACTTAACCATAAAGTGTCTCTAGGCACAATGCAGCAACATGTCTCTGTCTAGCCGGACAAGAATTGCACAAAAAAAACCTAACTATGATGTAAGAACAGTGAAAGCCACCAATTTCACTTGTTGACCTACACCACTCTTCCTCCTTGCACACTTTCTCTCTCTGTCTCGCTCAGCAAATCACACACCCCTACTCAAACTTGGCCTGGCTGACAGCTTATTAAAAGTACTGCAATAGTTACATGGGCAGTGTGGTGTAGGAGTCAGCTCAAGATGTTGCATGATGAGATTGTGTATGTGAGGTTTTGTAATGTATATGAAGCGGCAGAGTGTAGAAAGATCGGAGTGAGCAGATGAATAATGGAGATGGATTCAGAAGTGTGTAAATGTGTCTTTTGTGTGTATGTATGTGTGTAGGCAGGGACATGTCTTTACAATGATTTATTGAATAGGGTCTGGATGAAATTTGGGCTCTGAGACTTTATTATGGAACTAAAGTAAGACTTCCTGCAAAGGCTACTGTACGCCCACCACTTCCAAGACATGCGCTACATTTATATCTAGATGACAGTTTTGTTCATAGTCAGCGAAAATCCTGAATGAATATGCAAAGACATCTATTTAATGTGTGCATTGTCATATGGAAAATTTAATTTCTAGGGTTTTTGCTCATCTTCACTATATTGCTGAGATGTTGCTTGTTGGATGTTCCGATATTCGGCAGATTTATTTGCAATGTTTATGAATTAGAATGTTTGTGAATTCACTCCCTTTGCAGAATCACTAAAGCAAGTATATTCACCAATCCCTCAGCCCAGGGGTTGCCAATGTAATGTTGGATAGACAACTAAATACCTGACCGGACGAGAATGCACAGGTGAAGTAGGTTAGTTTCCAAAGAGATGTTGCCATCTTTCAAATAGCTGAACAACACACATTTTAATTGCACTTTAGGATTTTCCGTGAGTCCTGCCCATTGCAGCGACCTCAGAAGTGACCTCAGATACTGCATATGCCACTGCCAATCATTACTGTATATAATGATGTCATCCAGATAGGCAGCGGCATACGCGTAGCGCGGTCTGAGGACTGCGGCTGAAATGTAGCCGGGGCCCCAAACAAACCAAACAGAAAGGTCAGGAATTGTTGGTTTCCATAGCTGAGCTCCCCTGTTGTTTAGCCGGTACTGACGTACTTGAGCCTGTGGCAAATTCTCCTATGATAGTTGAAGGTCCCTCCATCCAATTTTCCCTCATGACGTCTAAGGCACCGCAAGGCTTACGCCCATACAATAATTCAAACGGGGAGAACCCTATGGATGCTTGCGGGACCTCTCAAACTGCAAATAACGGGTTCAAGCCACTTATCCCATTTCCGAGCATCTTCAAGCATGAACTTACGAATCATGTTTTTCAGGGTTTTATTAAACCGTTCGACCAATCCGTCCGTTTGCGGGTGGTACACGCTCGTCCGAATCTATTTAATACCCAATCATTCGTACAGTTTGAATAGTTTGCATGACATAAAATTGCCTTGATCAGTGAGGATTTCTTTCAGAATCCCCTCTTGGGAGATAATTCTGAAGAGTGCCTCCGCAACACTATGTTTTTAATATGTAACTAATATGTAAAGAAACACAAACCTCTAACTACACATTATTTCAATATAAATTTGTAGCTTATTAAGAAAAACATATCTAGTATAATGGATAATGTAGTTGAAAAATTAACAGTAATTCCAGTATAAGTCATCAGTAGAAAAGAAGCAGTTTTTTGTTGTTTTTTGCCAAAAAAATTTAACTTAGCTGACCGTTATTAAACTTAGAGCGGGTTGTCCACTAATCGTAGGGTTGGTGGTTCGATTCTTGACCCACATGACTACAAATGCCGAAGTGTCCTTGTGCAAGTCACTGAACCCCAAGTTGCTCCCAATGGCAAGCTAGCACCTTGCATGGCATCTCTGCTGTCATTGGTGTGTGAATGGGTGAATGAGACGCAGTGTAAAGCACTTTGAATACCGCTAAGGTTAAAAAGGTGCTACATAAGTGCAGACCATTTACCATAATAATTACTAGATCTAGACAAAAAAACTGTGTCAATATGATTACTATTTTCTCATACAGTATAATTAATCTCTAATGCATGAAAATATATATATAGCTTCTTTTTTATTTTGGGAAGGGGGTCCCTCACAGTAGGATCATCATTTTGGGGGTGCTTGGCATCAAACAGTTTGAAAACCCCTGATCTAAAAGCAACCAACATAAACTGTAAATAAACACATTGGGGTTTTAGTTTTTTTTCTGTGGAACATTTACCCAGAGAGCTGACTCATTTACCCCACAGCTCACATATAATGCACTTGGTTTTCTACATTAGCTCTACCTTATTATTGTAGTTCTCCCTCCTGTAGAGAGGACATGTGTTAGAAAAGCTTGTCTTGGGTTTCTGCCGACCATAGCAGTTGGTACAGGGAGATGCAATCTGTTGTGGCATGGGTCAAACACTGAACGGCCCCTGTGCCAACTCAACTATAGGTATCTCCTCCTCTGATCCTCTTTTGTTTCTTTGATTTCATCACCCTCCCTTACTAATCTGCACACCTCTTTTCATTATTCCATCAGTTCTTCTCTTTGGTATCTTTATTCTGAAGGCAGACAAATAAATTTGTCAACATCTATCATTAGTAGACACATTCTTTTCAATCTGCTAAGATACCGAGCTTTTTTTGAAGGTGGCACACACACACACACACACACACACACACACACAGAGAGAGAGAGAGAGAGAGAGAGAGAGAGAGAGAGGCCATCTGTTAAACAGCGAGAGAGCAGAATATCCTGCTCCCACACTGGAGTTGACTCAAAAGAAACAGCAAAAATGTAATATATGGGCAGTCCCATAACAGCGATTTCCATTCCAGTCTTCCTGTGTAGCCATTAGTGGCCTGACTAAGCCTATTAAAAAGGTGAGGATGAATAACTGAGTGATAAAAGAAAAGAAATATGAACTACATTAGAAAGATTTGACTGAACCCCTAGAGATCTCTCATAATGCACCTCTGTCTGTGCACTAGAGAGCAAACTTCCTTAAGGGAAGTTCCAACTCTAAATAATGTTATGAACCAATCTCAGCAAACAGTCCAATATACTCTGCTTTTAAATAAAATGTTCCTTCCTGAAGATACATTTTTTGATCGCACTTAAAGTATGTTAAAATGTGTGCCAGTTGAGCTGTGCAATCTTAAGTCCCCAGCACACTCACGGCAAAGTGCTTCTTCGCTCGGAGCTAAATAAAGTTTGAAACATCTGAGCAACGAAATACTCTTTGCAAAAACTCAGACACAAGCCACGCTACTGGGGGAGGCATTTAGAATTATTTTTAAATATGAGGATGCTCAAGACCACCTGTAAAAACTTCAACTAATATGACATTAAAATGTGTTATCAATGACTTCATGCCTCATTCTATGAGTAGAATGTCACAGCAGTAAAAGATGATGAATTTACTACTCAATGATTATTTCAAGTAATATAAACTCAGTAGAAAATGTGTAATTTGTAATGTTTATCTTGCACATTTATGGTCTAACATGCTACACTCAGCCATAGGAAGCACCGATTTCGCATGTTATTGTAATTCATGATAACACTGATACTTCTGCAAAGATGGGTGTATAAAAGTATTAATGGGGAGAATACAGACAAAAGAACGATGATAGGCGTTAGGGCTACGTGGTATATAGACTTTTTAAGGTACAGTATATCGATATATTTTCAAATGAGATATAGGATAAGACAATACTGTTTATATCGATATAGTTTGATATTGCATTACATAACCCATTTCTTCTGTAAAGCCATGCCGTGTTTGCATCTCTCCTCTTTCTCACTCTCTGCGCAACCCCACTCTGTGTCTGTGTGTAAACCCCGCCCCACTCTCCCTCTGAGTCTGTGTGCAAACCCCACCCCCACTCTTCCTCTCCATGAGAGATGATGTGGACAAATGGCAGAATGTGTTTTAGCAGTCAGTAAGAAGTTTTCCTGAAAGTTTGCCTTGGTGAGTTGTTATGAACCATCAACTCAGACGTCACACATTTTCGATCTTCAATTTCAATGGAAGTGTGCAGGGGCCTTCAATAATCATTTTAGCTGAGGGACTTCTGTTCTATGCGGATGTACTTTATACATTACTGTTGTACTGTAATTCCCGATGGTGGATTTTTCTCTATGTAAACAGTACATTTCTGGCATCCTGTGACACATCAGATTCTTTTTTAAGGCTGTCACAGAGACGAGTGTGATTTGCTCAGGACACCATTTTCAAAGATATATGTCATGTAGGAGGGACATTTTATTGGTGTCATTCTAAAAATCACTGAAGCCAGCTTAAATACCAGGTGTTAACGGCACTCTGTCTTCACTAACCACCTGCGATTGGATGCTGTTGATAGAGATTAAATTGAATTGATTGGAACATTCCTTTACTTAATTAACTGTTGTTATTACACTCATTTATCTGCTGTCTCACCAAGGTTTTAAGATAAAAAAAATATGTTTGATATATTCTTTGCATATGCTTAAGCCTTTTTATATTCATTGGGTCCTATTAAATGCACGATGACTCTGCCCAGGAGCAGACTGACCATAGTGAGAACCGGGACTTATCCCGGTAGGCCGGCTGCGGAACATGGTTGGACATGGAATCCATATTTAATGAGGTATTCACTGTGTGGGCAGCTGGAGGAGACGTGGTGGTTAAACAGAGGGGCCAGAAAGTTAATGTAATAAAAAGATAAATTAATTTAAAAATATGGTGATTAGTGACACTAATGGTGATATTCATTTCAAAAGATAAAGCTTTTACATATTTTCAGTAGCAAAATGTTTAACATTGTGAGGCAAGGGCTAAAAATACAGTGAAATCCAAAAGTCCTCATTGAAATTCTATTATTTAAATTATAATTTAAGTCTGGAAATAAACATGAAATAATAAACATGTGCAAGTACTATTACTTGTATCTTACTACTGTCCTGTCCTATTGCCCATCATCAAATAGTTTTTGTGTTGAATTATTAATTTTTCTTCATGTAACATACTGTACATTCATTGAAATTTTGGCTGCAATAAAAATCTGGAATTTAAAGCTTTGAAGAAAGAAAAGAAAAGAAAAAGCTGTCATTAATGCAAAAGGAGACATACCTAACATACATTAATATACTCAAATTATCATGCTGTTAATATAATTTTTAATGGAAAATATTATGTATTCAATTAGAAAAATGCAAAATAGATGGATTTTACTAATGTTCTTAGACATTTAAACCTCATTTATGCACTTTGGTGGACCACAGCATGCTCCTCCCCAGGCGGACGGCAGCAAGTCCTCTGGCCCCTGGTGGATGAAACATCTCCTCCCCTTTTTCGGTGGATGGCATTGGTTCCTCCGGCTCTCGGTGGCTGGCAGTGACCCCTCCGTCCCCAGGCAGACGACTGTGGCTGCTCCTTTGGCAGACGGCAGCGGCAAAGACTCCGCGATAGCGCATCCCTCTTCCCTCCCCGGTTTCTGTACCTTTCTGTACCTATTTACAGCACCTATTTTCGGCACCTATTTACAGTCAATTGTTGTTCAAAAACAAACAAAAAAATAAGCATTTAATCACAAATAGCAAAGTTAAGTGAAAGAAGCCATTTGAGTCCTCTCTCGCTAATATGCGCTCTTTACAGACACTTCACAGAATCGCCAGTTGTCTTAAACACACAGTACCAATTTTTTGCTCTTCTACAAATCAGTGTAAATACTTGTAAATAGTACAAATTATGCAATTAAATAACTAAGATTTAACAAAATATAATGAATGCAATGTAATATCATATTTATTGATGGAATACATAGATTTTATGTTACAAAAATATAAATTTAGAAAATTGCATTTTATTTGTTTTTCATCATTTTGGACACATTTGAGCTTTTTTTCAATGTGCACAGTTAGAAGGTTCCTTGAATAATTAACAGCATTAGCTGGGAGAGAACTTTTTTCATATGCAAGCAAAATTGACATTGCAACTGAAATATACCCATATGCCTCTATATGAATCAAATCAAATACAAATTTAATCGAGAGCTCGCAAATCAGAATCTAATCGAATATGGAAATCTGTATCAGCACCAAGCCCTACAACAAACAAATATGTAGGACATTTGAATTAGAGCATCTGAACATTCATCGGATAGACAGAAATGGATCATGACTTCTTAATATGTATAACAAGGTAACAATGTTATGTTATCCGAGTTTTAGAGATTGTTCTAACCATAGACTGTAAAAAAAGATGGACGACGCCCCTTCGCTCTTTTCCATCGGAGAGAACTGAAGCCGCCAGTGTCCCGATATGGCGCTGACATCTTGGAACTTGAGTCTGCGCACTTGCGTTTTCGGGACCAGTCATGCGCAGTAGTGAGCAGGAAGTAAAGCCGCGAAAACAAGGCCCCGCCCTCACTCTCGCAGAATCAATCGCAAGCACACGCCCCTGCCAGATCGGTTAGCACATTCTACTGCAGAACAACCCATTATGTCGGTGTGAAATAATTAATTATAGAAATTTAGATATGTAATTTAAAGCTCCAATCTCCTCAATCCTCCGAATATCCCGAAAAAAAGTCCGTTGGTGCTTCAGTGACTACTTCGCTCAGAGAACCTGTCAATCACAGCTGTCAATCATGACGTAACAGCACCGTTTTATAGCATCAAATAACTAACTAAAAACAAACTTATTTTAAAAACAAACACTTGAAATTACATCAGCGTGATAAAAACTACAGTAAATGACAGAAACTGTCTTTGGAAAAAAGATATGTGAAGTGTAATTTAATTGTTTAGTTGGTCTCACGTCCCGTTGAATAACATGGGGAGGCGGGGTTTATGACCTATACTAGGACCGGCCTCTGGGGGGCGATCGAGACGTTTTGGCTTCACTTTTGAGGGCTTGTGCGGCACGCTTGGTTCTAACAGAGAGAGAAAGAGAGAGCAAATAGAAGTAAATGGTCTGCACTTATATAGCACCTTTTCAACATTAGCGGTTTTCAAAGCGCTTTACACTGTCATTCACACATTCATTCACCCATTCACACACACACACTCACACACCAATGACGGCAGAGCTTCCATGCAAGGTGCTAGCCTGCCATTGGGAGCAACTTGGTGTTCAGTCTTGCCCAAAGACACTTCGGCATGTGGAGTCATTTGGGTCAAGAATCGAACCGCCAACCCTGTGATTAGTGGCCATTCTGGCCAACCCGCTCTACCACCTGAGCCACAGCCGCCCCGTAAGGTAGAAGGAGAGTCAGACGTGAAGCTGACCACAGGGTGCTCTTTTATGCTTATACAGTGAGTGTGTGTGTGTGTGTGTGTGTGTGTGTGTGGGCTGTCAGACAGGCTGTTTCGAGCTGTTTGATCCTCACAGGAAGCTCTATATCTTTAATGAGACCACACCACTCCTCCCCCATCTCTCTCGCATTCTTTACCTTGTCCTGGCCTTTCTTTGTCCCTCTGGCCCCATGCACACCTGGTATTTACATCCGATCAAGAGTGGACAATGTTAAATATAGGTGGAAACTGGGTCCAATGCACCTAGGAGATCTATTGTGGTCTGACCACTCAAACTAATTCTGACCACTCCCTTTCTCTCACTTAATAATGTGTAAGTATTAGGTTTGCAGCGGTATACGGGTTTCACGGTATACCACGGTTTGAATATTGACGGTTATCATACCATGTACATTTGTTTATCTACGGTATTGAGGAAAAAACGCAACCGGATGGAGAATCTCCTTTCCTCCTCGTTTGCCTGTCAGACTCGTCAACTTGCGACATGAGTCTGACATGAGTGTGTGTGTGTGTGTGTGTGTGTGTGTGTGTGTGTGTGTGAGATAAAGCAGTGTTTCTCAACTGGTCTTGTTGGACTGGGTCGCGGACAGCAGGGAAAGAACAATGCCATGGTTCTCCTATTAAAGATATTTCGGCGGCCGCCCAAGTGATCGACTATTTAGGACTGCCGAGGCAGATTTAATGATAATCTCGCAAACATCTAAAGCAGACATGGGCATTTTACGGCCCGCGGGCTTGATCAGGCCCTCCACGTGGTTTAATGTGGAATTTTTTCATTGGATATTGCAGTTAACTTGCATTGGGACATAATGCATCTCCACAAGTGTTTAACATGCTCAGGGTTGCCAGATAAGAGACGCAACACCCCCAGTTTGAGATTTATACTTACGCAAATTGGAAATATTCCGCCTAATGTTCTACTGATTTTGTGCAATCTGGCAAGCATGCACTCGAATGCGCTATTTCTGTCTCTCGATTTGCCCTTTGAACAAACTTGGCGATCTGTAGTGCAATATTCTGCTCAAGGAAAAGTGTTATATGGCTACTCTGTGTCCATTCTTGAGGCTGCTTGTGATGTTTGATGCTACTTTGCAGGTAAACCTTCTCAGTGATTTAAATTAAATATAAAAGTAGATCTCGGCATCATTGACACACGGAGGAGTAATCATTGACATGCGAGCAAAAGCAAGCCAGAGATGAGTATGTATATGTATTTTTTTATTTGTGCAATTTGGAAATGTTGAAGTCCCTTCGCACCTGTATGTTAATCTAACCCTTGCAGTATTCATTTATCATAGTCATGCAGTCTGTGTTATTCAGTTGAGTGTTGAAAAACCATCGAGGAGACCCGGCATCATGACCCTTTTAGCATGTAAACGTGTAATGTTTTAGAAAAAAAAGTAAACTCGTCTGCTTTGTGACAAACATTAAAAGTTCTATAAATTTCATAATTTTTTTTTATTAAAACAGACCCCTGATGGTAGAAAGTGTTAAATTGATTAATAAATTAACAGGGAAGTAGAGATGGTAAAATACATTTATTAGCTCAGCCTTTATTCAGTTTTTTAATGCCTTATAGAAAATTATCTATCGTTGTAGAGCAATACAATACTTAAAACAATTGCAGAATAGTCCCATTAGTCAGAGATACACTTCAGAGAATTGAGTACACAACTATTTCTGGGCATAAATGCAGAACATTGTATTGCAAAAGTAATACAATGTGGGCCCCCATGCACTACTTAAAGCCCGATGTGGGCCCCTTTACCAAAATAGTTCAAAATATTAATAATTTCATCACCTTTACAAATTTGTTTCAGGATTTTACATGAGTAAACGTAACTGTTATATTTTGACAAAAGCTTCTAGTTTCATATGAAATTATGTAAAGGTAGAATCTATTAGACCTCATTTTATATCAACAGTGGCAGTTGTAGTTAAAGTTTCAAGATGCGTTTCAGCTGGAATGTATTTTTCATAAATGCATTAATTTATTATTATTATTATTATAACTATTATTTAAGACTAGCACACTGACCTAACCATGGTAACGAGGAGCCTTTCCTTCTGTGTAATATGTGTATAAATATGTTATATTAGTTAACAAATGGGATAATAATGGGCTAATATAAGTAAATATGCTCTTCAATTTTTAAAAGGTGGAGAGAAAACTTCCTGTAGATTTTGTTGTTGACATCAACAACAAAAATAATGTCACTTGATGCATGTCCTTGTACTAGAAATCCATGAACAAAACTATGCAACATAAAAGGAAATGCAACCCAGGATACATTAAATACAGGTTATGTTTAATCTATGGCAGTTCATCATTTGATTTCCAATGTAAAGTCTGTCCTGGAGCAAAACCAGTTGAGAAGCACTGAGTTAAAGGTACAGACAGGTGCAGTATATGTTAACTGTTAATAATCATAGGACATAACTTCAAAAGCTCACACAGCTGATGTTATTTTTCATTTAGTAGTTAATTTAACATGTAAACTAACATGCTTTAGTTATATAACATGGTATAGTTACATGCTATTTTTGATCATGTTTATAATTTGATTTATTATTATAATTCTGTTAGCTTTCTTATTTTTCTATTTATTTTATTTTAAAAAGGGAGAATTTTTTTTACACATACTTCAATAAAATAAATGGTTTCAGGTTTCAATTATAATAAAGTGTTTGCTCAAAAATAAATAAATATCCCTTCTGTTTTCAATGATAATACTAATTGTGTAATACCGTGATACAGTGATATTTTCTGAGACGGTTATCATACCGTGAAAATCTCATATCGTTGCAACTCTAGTAAGTATATAGTTGTGGGAACAGACTCGGATGGCTTTAAATTGCACACCAGTTAGTAGTAATGATCCACACTTTTTATGCTATTAGACTATTGTTGCCTTTATGTGTTCCAAGAAAAGAGAGATACAGAAGTGATAGTTCACACATGGGTGAGCGAGTGTGTCTTAGTCGATGAGACAGAAAGTCGATGACTTAATCAGTGATTGAGCCAATCAGTGAACGCATTGGCACCAAGTGCATTTGTGTGTGCATATGCATTCTTGTGAGCTCATGGACATATGCCAGATATGGCTTCTTCATAATTAATACTTTTATCTGGGAGCATTGTGCAGTGTGTGTGGGTGTATATGCTGTCATTGGCTAACATAATGTCTGCGTTATGATGGAACACTGAAGCCTGACCCTGTAGCTGAGACATGTCCATCGCAGCATTGAAGCAGGCTGGGCTTTATAGTGAATGAACAATATCCAATGTCTAGATAAAATGTTCATAGATTCTTTTTCTTCACGAGGTTAAAGCTGTAAGGTTTTTTGGTCAAAAATGAACCAATTGCCATTATTGATTGAGTACATAAAGAATCAGTGTTCAAAAGAATGTTCTTACCTTACATTAATTCACTACGGTAAGCCTATAAAAATTATTTGTATTTTGAGCTGTCGGGTTCGATTTGGTGCGAAATCGCTTGCTTGACATAAGTTCTTGCATCATTATGTTATGTCCGCACACACCGGAAAGAAGTGCCGCCTGTCTCATGTTCTGGCTGGAGAAACTAACTATGCTGTTTAACTCAGTTCAGTAACACTCACACAGTTCTGGACAGCATTTTTGCAGTCTAAGTGGATGTTTACCTGTTATCCATTTGGCGAAGTTGCCTAATGCTTGGAAATGCTTTCTGGTAGGGTTGTTGAAGCTTATATTGCTTGTCACGCTTTTAATAATTGAACATTACTCTTGTTAACCCATCGAGATGTATCTACATTGTCCGGTGAAGTTACTGTGACATGTTTAATTTGACATCTTGTAATTGTTATATTGCATATTTAAGCATAATTTTTTTTTGATGTGTAATAAAGTATATGTTATCTACATCATTATTGAATCCTCATTTTATGTTTTTAGTTCACTGCGTTATTGTGTGCATTGCATAGACATACTGTTGTAGGAACTGAGGCTGGACAAAATAGTATAAAAATAATAAAGTCTTCTTTGGAGTATCAGGCATATCAGGAGTTGAACCTCTTAAATTGAAAATTGTAGTACAATTCAAACATTAGTAGTGGATTAAACACTTGAAAAATCATATTAAGATATACTGATGGTGGCTGAATTGAGAGCCCGTTCTCTAGTTAAAGGTACTATGAGTGCTAAAGTGTGTAAAAAGTGTGTGTGTATGTGTATGTGTATGTGTATGTGTATGTGTATATGTATATGTATATATATATATATATACACACACACACACACACACACACACACACTCACTCACACACGTACATTATATTTATACACTGTATATATGTTTTATGAAAACTACAATATAAAATACAGGAGTTCCAAAACAACAGTGTAAATGTTAAATTGACCAAACCAAAAAGAGACATATTTGAAATATTTACAAATGTTTTGATATTTAAAACATTATTTTTCATGTAATTTACAAGTTTTTAAAGCCTTAAAAGGAAATTATACATCCCTAGTTTATTATTTGATATATATCTTTGAAGTTAAATATGAATGACAATTAATCATGAAAGCCCTAAAAGTGACAATTAATCGTCATAGCCCTAAAATAGACAAATAATTGTCATAATCACAATAATTTTTTTGACAATTAATTGAAAGCCAAATTTAATAATCATGACAGCCCTACATTAAAGGGATAGTTTTATCCAAAAATGTAAATTCTGTCGTTATTTACTCACCCTCATGCTGTTCCAAACATGGATGACTTTTATCTATGGAGATGTTAGGCACCATTGACTAATTGTGTGGAAAAAAAATAAAAAATTATCTAAGAAAGTGAATGGTCACTGAGACTAACATTCTGCCTAATATCTCCGTGTTTCCACGGAAGAAAGAAGAATGTCACTACCATGGTAAAGTAATGGTATCAGATGTAACTGAATGATTACCATTATACCATGGTTTTTACATGGCACCCTTATATACTCTATAGTATATCATTATTTTCTTCCTAAATGTCTAAAAAACAAAACAATTGAACTCTTTTTGTAAGTGAACTACATTGCAGCTCTTCATTAATGGCATATGTACAGCCAAAAAAATACTTGAATTTTTATGTAGCCTTGACAAAAATTATGGAATCACCACACATGGAGGATGTTTGTAACAAATAAACAAATCACAGATATGACATAAAACTATTTTTGTTTAATCGCTGAACATTCTGGCTTTGTGAAACATCCCTCAAACTAGTTAAATCACATTATTTTAATTAATGGCATATTTTTGCTCCCAGATCAATTAGAGGAAAAAATTATGGAATCACTCAATGTTGAGGAAAAAATTATGGAATCGCCTTGTGATTTCTAATGCATTTCTAAAACTAATACAGCACAAGTCTACAAATGCTAATTAGTCTGCAGTTAAAAGAGAGTGCTTACAGACCTTAACGAGCTGTTGGACTTGGTTAATTGAAAGGAAACATGGCCCCAACAAGAGAGTTTTCACTTTTAACAATGGAAAGGATTATAAAACTCATTCAAGAAGGAAATCCAACACTGAGTGTGGCAAAAGAAGTTAGTCAGCTGTGTCTGAAATTTGATGCAAGTATAAACGACATGGGAAGGTTATAAAAGGACCAATGAAGACATCAAAGCATCAGAATAGAAAAGCCAAAGCAATGTCTTGAAAATTGAAAATGCACAACAAAACAAATGGGCAGAAATAGGAGTCAATTTTTGTGACAGAACTGTAAGAATTCGGCTGAATAAAATGGGATTTACATATAGAAAAGCCAAACAAAAACCAGCACTAACACCTAAACAGAAGAAAACAAGGCTACAGTGGGCTAAAGGGAAGCAATATTCATAAGTGATATTCAGTGATGAATCACGAATCTGCGCTGGCCAAGGCGATGATGCTGGAACTTTTGTCTGGTGCTGTTCTAATGAAACGTATAAAGATGACTGCCTGAAGAAAACAATCAAATTTCCCCAGTCATTTATGATATTGGGTTCCATGTCAGGTAAAGGACCAGGGGAAATGGCAATCATTACCTCATCTGTCAATGCACAGGTACATTGTACATTGAAATTTTGGACACTTTTCTCATTCCATGTATAGAAAATATGTTTGGTGATGATGAAATAATTTTTCAGGATGATAATGCATCTTGCCACAGTGCAAAGAGTGTTAACGCTTTTCTTCAGGAAAGGCATATCAACTAAATCACATGGCCAGCAAACAGTCCGGATCTCAATCCGATTGAAAATTGATGGTGGGAATTGAAAAAAATGGTCCATGACTCCATCCTGCAAAGCTGATCTGGCAGCCGCTATTCGAGAAAGCTGGAACCAGCTTGATTTTGAATATTGTTTTTCTTTAGTGAAGTCCATGCCTTAAAGAATTCAGGCCATCATAAAAGCCAGAGGAGGAGCAACAAAGTGCTAATTGTGATTTATTTTGTGACGTTTTTATATTTTTTTTGATTCCGTCATTTTTTTCCTCTACTTGATCTCAAAAGAAATATGCCATTAATTAAAATAATGTAATTTAATTTGTTTGAGGGATATTACATGATGCCAGAATGTTCAGCTATTAAACAATTTTTTTATGTCATATCTGTGATTTGTTTATTTGCTACGAAGTAAAAAGCTGGTGATTCCATAATGTTTGCCTGAGGTTGTTCTAGACACTGGTTAGTTTTACCATTTTTGGACTTGAGGTCCTTATTTGTTACAGTGTGCATCATTGCTTTTCTAGCTGTGAAATGTAATTCACACTCCTTTCAAAGAGTGACCCTATAGTCACCTCTTTCCACTGTGAAATCACAAGCTCTGATTTCAGAAATAGAATCAGATCTATAAACAACCCAAAGTGTATATATTTTTTATTTTATTTACAGGATTAGTTCACCCAGAAATGAAAAAAAAAATCATTTATTCACCATCACATTTTTCCAAACCTGTAAGATCTTTTCTTTTGTGTGGAAAAAAATACAATTAAAGTGAATTCTGACTGAGCCGTCAGTCCCTAACATTCTGCCTAACCTCTGCTTTTGTGTCCTATGGAAGAAATGTAGGTTTGGAACAACACTAAATAACAGAGTAAATTACAGAATTTTCATTTTTGGGTGAACTATCCTTTTAAGGTTAACGTGATAATGGATAAAGAGAACAACATTCTAGCTAGCCAGTTGAAATATAGTGAACAATGACTCGCATTGTATTGCCTCGAGGTCAGTACTGTCTGAGACAGTTATACAAATCAGTCAGATTTGTGTTAACCCAGGTTCCCATTTGATGTCTTGTGTATTAAGGTGATAAGTTGGCATCGATAGTAGCGAGACCCAGATGGAGTGTGAAATAGGGGTCAGATCAACACTGTTGAATAATCCACTGACATGAATAGAGCATGAATAAGTCTCTGGCCCATCGAAGTCCATGCAAACACACATGGAGTATTTAAATGTGTGTGTGTGTTTACTTTTTATTTAAAAGTTTTTCCTTTAATTTAAAAAAAAAAAAATTTGTATGCCTCCCCTCTCTTTATTGAGGGAGGACTGAATAATGTAGTAAATCACCTCTGAGAATCCATCAATGTATATCTCATGAAGTATTAGATGTGCTTGTATATTTGATCATGTCCTCCAAAGACAATCTGGCACAGCTGGTTTGAGACAGATAAGCCAAGTGGACCTTTATGTTGTTTGTCTATTCCTTAGGCCTATAGCTTTACTCCTTGGTCCCGTTTTTGGTCTTTTAGTCCTTTGTGTGATTCATTTTCAGTGAGATCAATAGGTCTTCAGACTAATAAATGTAAATAAGGTCTGACCTGTCTACACAGTTATCTTTTATAGCATTGACAGGACTCAACAATGCAAGACCATAATGCATTTTAAATGTGCCTTAATGCATTCTAAATATAACCTAACAGAAATCACGTAGGACAAGTCATAGAAATTCATGGTTCATGGAGTCATAATGTTTACGAATGACCTTACATTTGAATTCTGATCACCCTTGGGCTACACAGTCTTAATGGAACTGCTTGGCTGAAAAGGTTAAGTTGCAGTATAGTTTAGGAATTTCCTGGGTTCAATACAAGTAAAGCTCAATCATCGGCATTTGAGGCATAATGTTGAGTACTATACAAAATATAAAGCACAAATCTGGAAGTGAATAAGACCAATCCGTAAACAAAATACTCACTGTTTCAAAAGTATGGCAGATGTAAATGATATGCCTGTTAACATGATTTTAGTGTGATATATTCGCTTACTGACCTTTTCGGTGTATATCAAATATAATCCAATTTTACAACATTGTTGCTGCAGTGCTGGAAGCCTGCACTGCTATTGGCAGATGTCGTCTTTTGGTTATGTTTATTATTAAAATATTATTTATATCGTCAAGCTGGTTCTCGCCTCCGCCTTTACACTGGTGCCAAAACCCGGGAAAGAGGAAGGATGAGCCGTAGTAGACTACCACTCCTTGCCACTACCATCCACCCCAACGGAGCAGCCGCGGACATCCAATGGAGGAGCCTGGCCACCTGGAAGCGGAGGAACGGCCACCGACCACGAGGGGAGGAGGGGCTCCCGACCAACCGCGTGGAGCGGTTACCGCTGCCAGGGGCGGGAGAGACCCCTACCGTCCACCAAAAAATGGGGCGGGATGTTCCATTCTCCAGGGGCCGGCGGTCTGCTTCCGATCCGCCCGGGGAGGCGTGGTTGTCGTCTATTAGAGGGTTGAGGAGTGGCCGAGGACCAAGCTATCAGAGAACTGGCGAATAAGTGTTTTTTTTTTTCTCTCTCTATACCACTGCCGCTCCGTGTTGGCATTTCCATCTCTTTTTTATTTGAATTTTTTTTAAATGTTTTGTTAATTTGGCATGTACAGCTGTCTGACGTGTGTGTGTGTGTGTGTGTGTGAAAGTTTATAATTCAAATATTTATATTGTCAAGCCGGTTCTCGCCGCCTCCTTTCCATCTTTACAGTGTGTAATCAATTAATTCTTAAAACTTTTAAATGAAAATGGAACTTTTCAACATGTATTTGCATTTTTTTTTTTCAAACTTTTAATCAACATCTGTTTTACTTGTGATATATTGCTTGTTCTTTATTATTATTAAAGTGAATATTAAATTTTACTATACATTTGTTATATATTTCAGTCACAATTTCTTAAATTACTGGCATCTTGAATTGTGCTTTTATTATGACGTGTGTTTTTTGCCAGAAGCTTCACTTTACCGGATAAACAGTTTGCAACATTGCTGGGGCTGCGTTCCATTTGAAATTTGTATGTCATTGCTTACGTTGTGCGAGTAACTCTTGATCACTTGGAGCATGTTGAAGGCTGATGTCAATTTGTGGAATTATTTAGCAAATTCTTTCAAAACGTGAACAAACATTCTTAGTGAACTCCTGCAAAGTTGTTGCTGGAATCGGAAATTCATTGATGTACTCATTCTCATAACTATTTTTACAATATATTTACATTTTCAGAATTGAAACCATGCATAGGAGTCTGGAGTGGGCAAGGGGGAGGCTTATAAATGCTCAGGCTGCAGACTAAATAATCCATGGGAGAACAGAGTTTATTCAGAGTTTATATTTAATGTACATTGAAGATAATGCAAGTCAAGCATGTTGCAGATAATTGCCCTTCTTCAGCAGAATTTTGCTTTAGATTTGGAGGATGAGGACTAGGGCCATTCCCCACAGAAATGTCTGGGAACTTGCAAGTGCCTTGGTGGAAGAGTGGGGTAACATCTCACAGCAAGAACGGGCAAATCTGGTGCAGTCCATGAGGAGGAGATGCACTGCAGTGCTTTATGCAGCTGGTGGCCACACCAGATACTGACAGTTACATTTGATTTTGACCCCCCCTTTGTTCAGGGGACACTTTATTCCATGCCTGTGAAACTTTATATCTTAGGATCTTTTTTATGTTTCATACAAATATTTACACGTTAAGTTTGCTGAAAATAAAAGCAGTTGAAAGTGAGAGGACATTTCTTTTTGTGATGAGTTTAAATTGTAGTTCTCTCTACTCATTCTGATCTATATAGGTGTGTGCTATTGCGATATGGCATTACAACCCTCCCACATAGTAGAGATCTCAAAGTACTTGTGTGTGCGCCCTGCTTTTTCTATGAGATATTTGATTGTATGATGTTGATTAAGACAGACAATTAGCCCTTTCCACCATGTGGCTTCCCATCAGATACTTTTGTTCTCTGCTTTTTTGCTGGAGGAGGAGAGAGGAGGCGTACTGTTATGTTTAGTCTTCCATTGCGCTGCATGAACGTTTTGTGTGTGTGTGTGTGTGTGTGTGTGTGTGTGTGTGTGTTTTGTGAGTTTCATCCTGCATCTTGCATGGTTTTAAAATGAAAATATAATTTTTTGCTTACCCTCATGTTGTTTCAAACCCAAATGAGCAGCTCTTTCCAAACAGCAACAGTTCAAAATGAATATGCCTGTAAGGTTAAAAAACAAATAATCACCTTAAAAAGCAGTATAAAAGTGGTCCATATGACTTGTGCAATATATTACAAGGCTTCTGAAGCCAAATAATTGTTCTTTGTGAGGAACATCCTGCAATTTAAGTTATTTGCTGATAATCTTCCCCTCCAGTGAGATGCTAACTTGAGAACATCTGCAACCAGATCATTGAATCAGTGAACTGAACTGGAGAATCTGATTAGTCTGATTTGCTAACCAGATCAACTTGTTCATCGAAAATAACTGAATCAATATAATGATTCCTTCCTAAATCTGACTGGCTTTGTTCCTCATAAAGATAATTTGGCTTGGTATATAGTGCACAAGTCGTATTGACTACTTTTATAGTTCATTTTTTGGGTAAACAATTCATTTAAGTGTGCACATGCTGGTACTTGTTACACAAAGTGAGTGTGCAAATGTTTGTGTGTGTGATGTTCTGCTTGAGAGCTTCAGCGATTTCATCTTTATATGGATCTTGTAACCCAACAATGTGAGTGCCTGTTTCACTGAGCCACTTGATTAAATTTTGAAGACCAATTGATTGCAATCTTACTGGGGTTTCTGTCACGCAGGTGAACATGCCGGGGCCCTAATGTGATCACTTGATGGCTAATCTAATCTCTGTTACTGCGATCACAGGTGACTGGGATTAATAGATGTGATAGTGTGGAGAGTAGATCGTGGGAAGACTTGGATGGTGTAAGTGTCTGCCTGATCGGTGTTCATTAGAGAATAAGTGGAGACTTTTGTTACCTGACACTTTTTCCCCTTTTAAAGCATCCAGGGGCCACAGAAGTATTCTCAGCCACTATTCGTCTTTCCTGTGTAGAAACGGGTTGACCAAACCTGTAATTACTGTCTCAACAATTGCCTGTTTGCCTTTGTCAGTTTGAGTTCAGTAACTGCTGTCTGAAATGTGACAGGAAACTGAACATCCCATTCTTCAAAAAATCATGACAATATGATTCCGGTTGCATTGTGGGAATAGGATGGGAATTATAGTAAATTAATATTTACTGTTTCGATTATGATTCCTCTTAACGATTCTGTTTCCTTAATGATTCCATTAAAAGTTCTTTAGTACTTTTGAGGAAGAAATATTTTGAAAGAAGCGATTCTTACTTCCCTCAGCAGTCTTTGTTTCCAAAGTAAGCAATTATAGCTTTTTATTTACAGAATAGGTTTTTGCAAATGGTGGTGGTGGTGTGTGTTGGAGAGTTTTTTAGTTCACCAAAAATGAAAATTTGCTCATTTACTCAAATTCATGCCATCCTAAATTTGTACAACTTTCTTTCTTCTGCAGAACACAAATGCAGATTTTTAGGAAAATATTTCTGCTATATTGGTCCATTCAATGCAAATTTGTGGCCAGAATTTTGAAGCTCCAAAAGCATATAAAGGCAGCATAAAAGTAATCCATACGACTGTGGTTTAATCCATGTCTTCAGAAGATATATGAGAGGTGTTGGAAAGAAACAGGGGCATTTTTTGTCCTTTTTCACTATAAAATTATCTTCCCTAGCCAGTACATGGCGATATGCATGACGAATGCAAATCGACAAAAAAAAATAATAATGTGGAAGTGAACGTAAATGTGGAGATTTGTAGTAAAGAAAATAACTTTAATATTGATCTGTTTCTTCACCCACACCTATCATATTCTGAAGACATGGATTTAACCACTGGAGTCTAATGGGTTATTTTTATGCTGCCTTTATGTGCTTTTTGGAGCTTCAAAGTTCTGTCCAACATTTACTTTCATTGAATGGACCTACAGAGCTGAGATATTTTTCTAAAACTCTTTGTTTGTGTTCAGCAGAAGACCAAAAGTCATACACACATGAGCGTAAGGAAATAATGAGAGAATTTTCATTTTTGGGTGATCCGTTCCTTTTAAGATTTCATAAAAAATTCATATTTTATTCATTCATTAATTTTTAGAAAATATCACAAACTCATGACAATGTGTGGATAAAGACGCACGTTATATCAACAACCATGTAACTTTGAATTCTTGATGAAATTAATGACTTGCGCTTCTGTAGCTGTTTTTGATTAACTTAAGAGAATGAGCTGATAAAAGTAATTTGTTCGTTATGATGCGCTGTATATTTTGTGGAGATTCAAAAGAACCGACTCAAAAGACTCTATTGTTCATGAATCAAGGTGCACTGGTTATGTTATAGATTAAAAAGAACCTATTCATAAAAGTCATTTGTTTGGGATTCGGACAATGGTAGCACAGGAAACACCGTAAAGGAAACAGAGTATTTTGCATGGTGTTGCATCGGCAGAAGAATGGACATTCAAGAAAACTCTTCTGTATCGATATTTAAAAAAAACATTCAGAATAAGCACCGGTTTTCGAATCCCAACACTATTGGAAAAGCTACTTTAAAACTGGAGCTTTCTAAGCTCAGGGACTTTGAATCATATAGTGAATCTTTTATTCAGATTAGTTCATTTACACGAACTGTCCAAATGAAGGCATTTTTCTTAATGATACATACAGTGCCTTGCAAAAATATTCAGACCCCTGACCAATTCTCTCATATTACCGAATTACAAATGGTACACTGAAATTTCATTCTGATCGATATTTTATTTTAAAACAGTGAAACTCAGAATCAATTGTTGTAAGGTGAAATTTATTTTTTTTTGTAAATATTTTTGTGAAAAATAAAAAACTGAAATATCTTGCTTGCATAAGTATTCAACCCCCACACATTAATATTTGGTCAAGCCACCTTTTGCAGCAAAAACTGCTTTAAGTCTTTTGAGGTACATATGTACCAGCTTTGCACACCGTGACAAAGTGATTTTGGCCCATTCTTCTCGGCAGATTTGCTCCAGCTAGTTCAGGTTGGTTGGGCGATGCTTGTGGACTGCAATTTTCAAATAGTGCCACAGATTATCTATAGGATTGAGAACAGGACTTTGGGCCACTGTAGGACATTTATCTTTTCGTTCTTGAGCCATTCCGATATTGCTTTGGTTTGTGCTTGGGAACATTGTCATGCTGAAATGTGAATTTCAGTGGACTGAAGCAGGTTCTCTTGCAGTATTTCTCTATATTTTCTCTATATTTCTATATTTCTTCCTTCGATTCTAACAAGATGTCCCTGCTGATGCGAAGCATCCCCATAGCGTGATGCTGCCACCACCATACTTCACTGTAGGGATGGTGTGTCTTGAGGCATAGGAAGTGTTAGGTTTGCGGCACACAGCGCTTTGAGTTTTGACCAAAAAGCTCTATCTTGGTCTCATCAGACCACAAAACCTTCTCCCACATCGCAGCTTGGTAACTCACATGCTTTCTGGCAAACTCCAGACATGCTTTCTGATTGTATTTTTGGAGTAACATCTTTTTTCTTGCCACCCTCTCATACAGGCCAGCGTTGTGCAGTGGTCTTGATATGATTGACTGGTGCACCATTAATCCACTCCCAGAACTCTGTAGCTCCTTCAAAGTGATTGTTGGCCACTCTGTGGCTTCTCTCACAGGTCTCCTTTTTGTTAGAGCGCTGAATTTTGAGGAACGGTATTTTCTTGTCAGTGCCTGGGTGGTGTTGTGCAGCTTCCACTTCCTGATTATTGATCCGACTGTGATTATTTCCCTAATCTATGCATTATTACTTTATCTGTAACTTCTGTGGAATGCTCTTTGGTCTTCATTTTCCTTCAGATTCACAGCCTGATCAATGGATTTCTTATCCAGAAAATGTGATTGCAACTTTAATGATTCACAGGTGGATGCCAATGGTGAAGTAATTTTGTCCTTGTAAGGGCAATTTCTTTCATCAGTGTAACCTGGCTATATATATATTTCCCAACATAAAACCAATGTCACCTAACAATAATTCATTTTGAGTTCCAGTGTTTTAAAATAAATTATCAAACAGAATAAAATTTCCTTGCACTATTTGTAATTCAGTAATATGAGATAATTGGTCAGGGTCTGAATACTTTTGCAAGGCACTCTGAGAGAGCGAAAGAGAGAAATGATGACAATAGTTACACTAGGCAAAATGATCACTTATGTTAATCATGCAAGTTATTGGCCGATCAAACTAGCCGAATATTAGCCAATGAATCAGCCTGCTCAATACATTTATCACTAATAACCAGTCTTTGTAAGTCGTATCAAGAATGAATTTAACTCTGCCAGACACAACCATTCGGAGGTAGAATGATCTTTTTTTTGCTTTGTTTTTTGAGTGAGCTCAAGGTCATTATTAAAGGTTAAAAAAGTTCAAAAGCATCTCTGCAGTTTTCTGTCTATTCCCTACATACAGGTATCGGATACTCTCAAATACCACATTAGCATCTTCAGGAGCCTCTCTTTTCTCCTCGCACCCTCATGGGTCTCCAAACCCCCATGCTCCTGCCGTCCTTACTATTTAATCTCTGTTCACCTAATGCTCTTTGCAGTTCTCTGTGTATTGCTGTGGTCTCTAAGGGAAACTTTTTGTGTTTGTCAGGCTTTAGCATTTGAGGAAATTTTTGGATTTAAGCGAATTGTTGCAGTTAAAAAAGACAAACACCTCAAAGGGTTACATTCAGTGTGTCAAAGCAAGTTTTTACCATATTTCATAGAATTAAATTTGCCGAAACATCAATCCTGCCTGCAAAAGTAAATGGAGCATTCAAAATGCTATCAGTTATGAATGTCTTGCTATTATAATGGTGACCTTTTCAACTGTTTTGAGGCAGTTTGAAGCTTTTGATGCTGGAAACTATTGTGGCACAATGTGCTGTGGGAGAGCATCTTTTTTGTTCCTTTGTTGAAAAGGATGGCCCATCAGGTCCCTTATGAGTCCTCACTGAGGCTAATAGAATACTAAAATACAGATATGCTATTTTACTTTAGTGTGGTTTGTTGCAAAGGCATCATCCACCAGGATTAACAACTGAATGGGTCTTTTAAAATGGTCATGACTTCAGAGATGAATAGAATCAAACCGACTGCTTTGAAAAGCTATAGACTAATAAATAACTAGAGACGGACAGACTTAATGGATAGATGGATGTATTGATGGACAGGAGACTCGCAACTAATAAGCACATGTATGTTTTACCAGTCTAGCTGGTTTACTGGTCTTAGCTGGTTTAAGATTTTCTCCTTGCCAGCCCAAGCTGGTTTAACTGGGCACAGCCTGATCAGCTGAAAAATGCCAAAAACCCTACCTTATGCTGCATTAAGCTGTTTTTTTAAATATCTTGTTCTTGTGGTCTTTTGGGATCTTGATAGAATGAGAAACTTGCTCTTAAAATGGAAGAAATATTGAGAAAAAAAAGGTAATAGTAGCTGATGTCTTATGATCAATGCAGCAATTGACAGTATGTCGGAAAGAGAGAGCGTCATGGAGAGCAGATAGATGCTAAAACCACTTTTCTGATTTCACCCTTCAGGCCGAGACTTTAGAATTGTCACAGTAATGCACAGCTTATGCTATCTAAGCATGCTCGGGGTTGAGTCTCGTCCTCTGAGTGCTGCCAGACTTCTCAGCTCACAGGAGTGGAAGTGGTTTTTTAACACAGCTAGCTTTATTGCACCAGTGGCTATTGATTGACACGGGCAATGCGAGGGCAATCAAACTCACATCTGACCTCTCCCGCCTTAGCACTCACAAGTGGAAAGCATTTATTTCTTCCCCTGTTATTCCTTGAGAATGTAGAGGGGGGCTGAAGCCATTAACCTACCTCCATCGGCTGACAGAACTCAAGCCACCCACTCCTCCATTTCCGTAAGGGACTGTGGGGGCTTGGCCATAACAGCTGAGGTTAATTCATAGTTGGAAGCTAGTCAAACATCTATTTACAACCCCAATCTATGAACATGCTTTCTGTTTCTGAGTGAAATCATGAAATAATTATTTGTTGTAAATGCTATAAATGTATTTCATAAATGCATAAAACCAACGTGAGCACAATTATAAAATTTCGACCAACTTTTATCCAAGAGGATGAAAATTTTTATATTTTAATCTTGTAACACACGTACATGTTTAAACTAGGGCTGTCGATTTAACGGGTTACTTCAATGCGATTAATTTTATTAAAAAAAAAACACGTTAAAAATTAACGCAATTAATCGCAATGCCCCCGGACCGTAGTAAGGAGTATTCCTGAGAAATGCAAGCTTGTAGTATCACCTGTTTACTCCAGAGGGCAGTAAGTGAAACTTCAGCTGTATGGCAACGCACAGTTTATACTGTGAAGAAAACAACCCTTCAGCATGCAGCACAACACAAACACACATTACGTTTTTGCGTTCAAAACACTTGATTGACCGCAAATTTGAACTAAGGGATCTCAAGATGTGTTACAAGTATTAAACTATATTTAACTTGACTTGAATAATTATGTCAGCATTATATATTAAGTTATTGTTATATGAGGAGCTTTCTCAGCAAATATTTGTATTTGCGATTAAATGCGATTTAATTGCTTTTAATTTATCGGGTCACCATGTAATTAATTTGATTAAATTTTTTTATTTATTGACAGCCCTAGTTTAAACTAGATGATTAAAATATTTCATTTTTTATCCTCTCAGACAACATTATTGGTCTACGACCCAAATACCTTGAAATAATTTAAAAAATCATTACTTTATGCGATCAATAAATAGAAATACATTGTGTATTGTAAAGACAGATCAAATTCATGGGCAAGGAAGAGGCGAGAAACCGGCTTGTCAACATAAATAATATTTTAATGAAGAACTTAAAACAAACACATAGGACAACAGACATGTCTGCTGATTAAGCTCTCTCTCTCGATCGCCGTCTGCGAGTGGCCTTTATCCCTCTTGACGGCTCAATTAGCCTGATACGGGACCGGGCGTGCGTAATCACGCGCCGGTCCCGCCCTCCACCGTGCCACATTTATATATATAAACACACCAAATTAAGTAAATAAATATATATGGTGATTTAAGGCATTAAATGCCTTGAAATTAAAATATTTATGGAATTCATGATATTTTTTTTTTTACAAAATAATTTTGCCCACTAAATCATTCCATACTTATAGTTTGAAGACAATAAATTACAAATGAGAAGGGGTTAATAAATGTTATAGTTGCATGCGTTGACTGAAAATGGACACTTTAATCGATATATGGTTTTATGATGTTGATCGTTGTTTAATTTGTCATGTTCTTGTGTCTGGGCAATGAAGAAAATCTCAGGTTGTGTTGATGTGTTGTGAGTGATTTTCAGAGAGGAGACAGAGGTAAAGGGGGCATGTGGGAATGCAGGGAGGACAGGGGACAGATGGATGAGAGCAAGCTCAGTAAAGATGGTGAACTGACAGAGAGAAATAAGAGGGAGCAGATGCAAGGACTAAGTTGAAAGTGGTGCATTTTAAATATGAAATGTTGTAATGTTTCATTAAAAATGAAAAAGGGCATGCCTCTCAGTCAATCAAGTATTGTGATACTGCAGAATCAGTATAGCGGAATCAGTACGCAAACGGCTGTACAAAAAACACAAAAGAAACTAGGGGACATTTGTGTAATCTTTGTAATCAGAATGTATGTCCATGCGAAAGTAATAAGTACAGATTATTTCACAGACATGATTCAAAAACAAAGCAGAATATACAATTCTACTCATGAAAATCTAGTTTACTTACTGTGGCAGGGCAGAGGGCGGGGCCAGGTCGTGATTCTGCACCCCCGGCCCCTAATCAGGCTAATTAGCCCTCGAGAGGGATGAAGGCCGACCGAAGACGGCAGTGAGGGAGAGAGAGAGATTTACGGACAGCTGTCCGACACCTGTGTTTGTCTTTTTTGGTTCAGTTTATAATTTAAAATATTATTTATATTGTCAAGCCGGTTCTCGCCTCCTCCTTTCCATGAATCCCTTTATACTGTGCCGAAACCCAGAAAGGAGGAGGGATACGCCGTAGTGGAGTTCTCGGCGCTTCCATCCACCCCAAAGGAGCAGCCGCAGCCATCCGCTGGAGGACCCCGGCCACCTGGAAGCAGAGGAACAGCCACCGACCGTTCGCCTTGCCAACCTAACCAACCGCCTAGAGCGGTTACCGCTGCCAGGTGCGGGGTAGACCCCCTACTGTCCACCAAAAAGGCCAGGGGCCTGAATACTGCCTCTGATCCGCCCGGGAAGGCACAGCTGTTGTCCATTAGAGTGGGTAGAGGACTGGCCGAGGACTAAGCTACAGTGTATCGGAGAACCGGCGAGTAAGTGTTTTTTTTCTCTCTCTCCCACTGCGCTCTGTGATGGCCTTTCCCTCTCAAGGGCTAATACGTCTGATTAGGGGCCGGGTGTGCAGAATCACGACCCGGCCTCGCCCTCCACCCTGCCACACTTACCTACTATGTGCTACCTACTCTGGTACCTAGCATACAATTTAGTTTCCAGGTTGACTCGCAATGTGGTTGGAGGCCCCCCCATCAGCACACATCCAGCTCAATTTTTTGTGAATATGCGTTGATTGGTAAACAGACTGAAGGTGGTCGGAGGGCATGTCATCTGAGGCTGAGACTAACCAGCAGTAAAATTTCATAAATCCATGTGTGCTGGTGGGAGCAGCAGAGAGGCTAATGATGTTGTATTGTTCATTTACAGAGACGAATGAGACTTGGTGAAACATAAACAAATGAATTATGTACTGCAGCTTTAAATAGTAGCCTAACAAAGTGACAAATTGAATCAACTCAAATCAAAACACAGTGCCAATAATGGTTGAAAATAGACATTCATGGACACTGCTTCCCCATGGTACTTAGCTACTGCTGATTTATTAACCCCATTTGATATTCTGTCACTCAATACAATATAAATTCTTCCTTATGACAGAACTCCGTGTAGGTCAAGCAATGAGAGATGGGCATAAATCATTGAGCCATGGCAAACACCATGTCCATGCCATAGCGGTTGAAGCGCTGCAGATATGTGCATATGCGTCAGTAAAAATCTCATTTTACCCCATCCATTAGCATGGACTAGCACCATACATGACCAACACTACTGTTGAGAGTAGATATATTTTCTAGTGATATGAGGAAAAAAGGATGGCTATATTCAGAATGGAATACTTGCTTAGTACTTCCTAAACACTGTGCAGTATACATTGTATATGGCCTACTATTTCGAAAAAAAAAAAACTGGTATGTGAAACTTATTCCATGATAAATGTTTCAAAGAGTAGGCCCAGTATACTTATAGTATCACATGACGTCAGTTTTTTCAGCAAGTGACCTCAGAATCACAGTATTATATCCCAGAAATCTAATACGGTTATATTACACTTAATTCAGTTATGTGTAAAAATGTATTAACTTTTTGCAGTTCTTGCTTAATGTGAATATATTTACTATTATTGCTCATTCTTTTGATTATGGATTTGTCACATTGTAACACCTTTTTTGCTGTGTGTTTCTACTTGACTGCCAGTAGGTCTGTCGTGATTATTATATAACTGTCTGATCACGGTTATTTGAGATAAAAGCGATTATTGTGCACTTTAAATTCCCGTCACATTTTAATGCCCACATAAGGGATTGTAAGCGAATATACAGTATAAATGCCATGAACGGTGCGCTTCAGTTGAACTCCATAACGGTGTAACTTGACCGCAGCCATCAACCACAGCAGCTCCTGTCTGGAAGAGCACTATAAATGCTTCTCATGTGCTCTGATGCGCGTGCCTTCAGCAGAGACTCCAGTGAAAAAATAAACCAACAAATTTAAACTTTTATAGTGAATGCAAAGCACACCAGTTTCACTTTAATTTAACGATAGGGTGATGGAAAAAGTTCCTGGTCATATCGGTTTCATACACGTAGTGTTAATGACATGCTGTGACACAGGAGGAGGAGACGCGTGCTTTCTCTATTTCTTTTGAGGGATAAAATGATAAAACTAAATCTCAAAGGTTTTGCTTCATGAGAAATAAGGGATCCTGGGTTTAATCAAAGAGCATTAAATTAACATTTGAAAATGAAGAAATTAAGACAGAAATATTTGACTATTGCATAATTATTTATATATATATATATATATATATATATATATATATATATATATATATATATATATATATGAATTACGTAGTGCAGCTTTAAATAGTAGCCTAACAAAGTGACAAATTGAATCAACTCAAATCAAAACAAAGTGCCAATAATGGTTGAAAATACTTAGTACTTAGCCACTGCTGATTTATTAACCCCATAAATTTATTAATTTTTGTGGTAATGAGCATTATGCCACAAATGCTGTCGATTGAGCTTAATTTGTATTGAACCCAGAATATTCCTTTAAATATGTAAAAATTAATTTATGAAGCATACAGACATCTTAACTAATATGACAATTTATATGACAGTTAATCATGAAAGCCCTAAAAGAGACAATTAATCATCATAGCCCTAAAAAAGACAATTAGTTGTCATAATTGCAATTACTGTATTTATTTGACAATTAATCATCAGCCAGATTTCAGAATCGTGACAGCCCTGCCAGGGATTTATGTAGTTTGTAACGTCTTATTTGTTGCATTTAGTTAATACAAGGGACTTGGGCTCTTGTGTTTGTGTGTCTTCCTCAGAGGACACCACAAAGCACTCTGCTGCTCTCACCCACCTCCTCTCTCTCAATCCCTTGGATTATCAAAGAATTCTGTCTCCATGGAAAGTGATGCTCAGAGGAGACGGTTGCCCTGGCAACAAGCTCACTTAAACCAGGCCTCTGGATAAAGGGGGGAAGTACAGCTAAGCTGACAAAACTCAAGGCAGAGAGTTTATTATACACCTTACTGTGGCACTCTGCATTAGTCACCAGTAGAGTACAAGCCACAGATCTGCCACAGAACACAGTGTGTCCTTTTGTAAACCGTCTCGTCTATGAGTCTATAAAAGGCCAACGTAGAGATTCCAATAACGATAATTATTTTTGCTATGTACAATAGCCAATATGATAGTCAATATTATAAATCTATATTTTATTGTCAGTCTACAGGGTTCTCACAGTCATGGAAAGCCTGGAAATATCAGGAAATTAATTAAATCTTTAAAAGTCATGTTGAAATGTCTCAATAGAGCACAATGTAAGTAAAAAAATCCCATAACATTTTTCCATGGACTTATCATTGAATATTCATTCAATGATAACATAAAAATGTCAAGACAGGCCTAACTTGAGCTCTGAGGTTGTTCATCAATGGTATATTCTTCTGTTGAAGCCATCTGTCTGCTGTTATTTCAACTTCATTGTTTAAATAGCATGTTTGATAGCAGAATTCCTTGTGAACAATTACATTACTCATGGTACAGCAGAGAACGGTTCAGAAGTCGGAGAACCACGGCCAAAGAAACCCATGAAATTTGCCTTGGATTGCCTGCCCACTCCCATGATGCACTGTGAGTGACATTATCAAGTCAGGATACCTTTACGTGTAAACTGTTTATCTAATTGTACTTTTTGGAATATTTCGCAATAAACGTGAAATAAAATGTTTCTATACATATAATCAACAACCTAAAATCAATAGATTCCTATACTCCTATAATTTATTTTTGCAATTACATAATTCGCAGTGCTTCATGGGATTGTAGTTTGTACCCTCGTGAAAGACAGTTAGTACACAGCCTTGTACCTTTATCTTTTTGTGAGATTTTCAAATATTGGCTTGACTCAAAACAAAGTTTGTGATGTTTTGATTCACCTCAGAGCTGGTTGGTTAGGTTGATGGCTCAGAACACTTTAATGGAGGATTTAATGAACAGCCTATGGAAAAAAAGAATGGGAAAAATACTTCCAGAACCCAGCTGTTGAATAAGTGGGTGGGGCACAGTTGCTCTCTATTACAAAACATTTAAATAGGTGGAAAGTTGTGTATGGAACCCTGCAACAAGATATTATTTGTAATTTTTTTTATGCTTCAGGTAATAATTTGGAAACATTTTGATTTATGATAGAAAAGACTGACAGCAGCAAGACAAATATGATTATTCAAAAAAATGCTAATATTGGCTGATTCTGATATAGTCACTAATATGTCATGCATCCTTGGCTCACAGCACATAATTCCTTATTTATTGGTTATATATTCATGATATTGATTAGGATATGCCTGTTTGTCTCTTTATTGTGTGCTTTCGGAGCTACCAAACAAACAGAAACTCACACTTAAAGAAAGCAAGTTGTCTAGAAACGTTTGCCTGCCATTATGAGCTGCTGTTGTTGTTGTTAGTTTTAGTTTTTTTCTGTGTTTTTTTAGTTTCCATTTTGTTTATAACTTATATTATTTCATGTTTAGCAGTGTTGGATTTATCAGGGCCATCTAGGCCCCATTTTCACCTTGCAATAACATGCTTTTCATTTTCTGATAGTATCTGGATATTCTTTAGATGGATTGCATTTTTTAAACCTTGCAGTCAAATGCAATAGAGATCCAATCAAATTACCCCTGCACTACCCCTCTTGTTACATGATACATCATAGGCTGCAGTAACAGAAATTCTCTGTCTTTTGCGATTTTTAAATAATAATAAAAAAACAATTATATTAATCTTGTGTTTGGCACTTTGTAAGTGCTAAATATGCTTCTTATATGAAACACTCAAAGTGAAGCCTGGTTTCACACGAATGTCTCGTGAACATCATAGTGATTAGACAACAGGAGAGAGATGAGATATTCCAAGTGAACGCCAATGGAATAGCCTAATTCAGGGGATAATGTTCATTGTTTGAGTTATAAAATTGCAAGATGGCAGTGTCAGTTGTGTTCTATCAAAGTCTTTCTATCAAGTCAGTCCACTGTTGGCCATCTTTGAATGCTCCCGGGAGGCTAGTTCCAGTCATGACAGTGCAGCTCCTATCTGCTTGAATGGGGGAACACCAAAATTTCGATCAAGAGCATATTTTAAATCAGCAGTAAAATCTGTCAAAACTGGTATCATAAATTGTGCTTCTATACCTCATATTACACTAAAAACACAATTTTCCCATCTTATGTAGCTAATGCACATACACGTACTGGAGTTGATTGACAGGCAATGTCTGTAGCGAAAAGTTGATTGGCTCTTTTACCTGTATCTGTTGACCAATGAGTGCTAGAGCTCCTTGGTTGGGCATTCCAATTTTTCCCATTCATTTTAATAGAAGTTGCCCATCTCTGCTAAATAGTCTCTAGTCTCTATACATTGCAGTAGACAAATAAACTGAAAAATGCAAGAACCCGCAACAGCACTCTAATAATGGATGTACTGTGGATGGACTGTAGCATAGCCACACATAATTCATTACTTGCGTAGTTGTATCCGTATAACGAAAACTTTATACATATAAGTTTTGTATTTACACCTTTTGAATGTGGTCAGAATCTATCACTTATGACCTCTGAATGCGGTTGCAGTGGTCACGATCTGATCACAATGTGCATTTAAACCTGGCATTAAATGTGGTCATGTGCTGTCTGATTGTGATCCGATCTCTGAAAATGCATGTTAAGGTGTAAATGGGGCCCTAGTGTTATCGTTATTTAATGGCATTTTCAAGTTTATAAAAGGCTGGTTGTAAAGTTAATACCTCATAATTTTATGATGTACTGTGTATTAAAAGCTACAATTAATTTGTGACATATCCCATATTGCCATTTATTTTATTGTAGTCTGGAGTCATGAAAATGAATTTTAGTTAGTGTTTTCATTAAGCTTTTATTTTAGTTTTCGTTAACAATAACAATGGTTTGAATTCAATAATTTCTTTCATCTTTGTTGGTTTTCTTGAAGATGAGCTGAAATCCACTGTGGTGAAATCCCGTTAGGGTGGCTAGTTGTGGTAGAATTTTAGCATTGCTGTTTTAAACAGTGCTTCAAGCTTAACCTCCGGTTAGCCTTAATTGGTGTCCAGAGAGAAGCTGTCGGACTATATTGCGGTTTGCAGCTGTTAAGAATACTGTATATCTGGAGATTGTGACCTAGCACTTAGAATAACTCAGTGCAAGGTGGGTCTGTTATACTCGTTGATTAGGAAATGAAGAGGGGTTTCAGATTAAACGACTTTGCAACGTATTGCAACACCCCATTTTGACAACAATTCAAAGTGAATCTTGTGAAAACAGAAAGCAGGAGCGCCACTCAAACATAAACAGCTGCAATAGACTGACTGAGGATGCAATTCATGGAGGGACTTTGCACTGTGAATGTGTTTGATGTGTCGCTTCGGGGCTAGCTGTAGAAACTAATTCTGTGTTCTTGCGAGCCAAAGAGCGCTTGTCAGCTTCACTGAGAAAAAGATTTACATTCAATAAGACTGACCATTCTGCCTCCAGTTATTTTAGTAGTAAATATACAGTATATGTATGTTATATTATGTATAGCTGAAGTTATTGCTCGCCTTGGACAGCAGGGGAAGCCAAATGCTCCAATAGCATCTGACTCTGCACCTGCTGTTTTCAAGAGCAATTACAGCACTATTTCCCTATATTAACTTATTCTAAACTGCAAATCGTCCAGTAAACATTCAAAGAGAATGTTGCCACATGTAAATTCCACTAAAATAACAAAAGTGCTCTGGAATGCATGGAAAAATATCTGAGTAGAACCCCCCCAATCCTCAGGCATCAGGTGCCCACGGGTTTTCACTGTCTAATATTGACATTGAAGACACGTGATTATTATATCATCTAATCATAAACATAATTTTGCATGCAAAGATGTCTTTTATTTCTCATTCAGTGCAACTTCAGATCTCCATAGGACCCCCTATCTCTCTCTCTCTCTCTCTCTCTTAAAATCACAGTCATTAGTGCAGGAATGGTGGAGTTATATTTGGAGGCCTGACAGCAGCGAAGACAGTAAATACAGATTGTTAGTGCTCTGTCTGTGTCATCTCAGTACTAATAGTTGCTGGCCAGGAGTAAAGCAGGACCAGGTGCAGGGGTCAGAAGGGGTCAGGGGAATCAATCAGCCTAAATCCTCATGTCCAACACTTTAATTATGGACCTTCAGTTTTCTCTGTACTATAATGTATCTGAAAGAACACTCTCAGGAAAGCTTAAGGCTTTGATGCTTGACTGCAAAATTAAATAAGGTTTATTCCCCAACATGGTTGTTCCATGGAACACTGAGAGTGTTAAAGGATGTCTAATATACCTTTAGAGAGCTATCCATTAGTATTCCCATAGTATTCATCATAGTATTCATTTTAATGGCAATTGCTCTCCATGACCCCCTGGTTTTAGATGGTAATAACATGATATTTACATGGTACTCCAATTTACCTCAAATAATACCATGTTATTAACATGGTACACATAAAAAAAACTATTATATTGTTTTGGTACATGCTAAAAAAAAACATTTTACCATTTGTACCAAGCAAGGAGCTCTAAAATATAGTACCTGGCGAGAACTCTCAGCTAGCATTCCCATTCCCATTTGTCATCTTTGTGTATGTCAAACAAGGATTTGTGTGTTAATTTTGTTTCCAATCTCACACGAGAGAGTGCTCATTTACGCTTCAGGCTTGTGCTTGAGGTGTGACGTGAATGGTATGAGACGGGGAAAACAAGTACATTTTATGGTTTTAGGAGCCTGCTAAAAAAATTTACAGCCATGGTAATACCTTGCCACTTTTTGATACTTTTTTGTTTGTGTTAATGAGAGGAACCAATTGACATCTATTGTCACTTTTTTCCCTGAGTAATGTCTTTCATCCTGTAGGAAACCACCTAAAAAGCCCAATGCAGTGTCTTTTCTGAAATACTAGTAAATCAGATATCCTATCTAAATCAACTAAAAGATTAACATACTCGGAACCCTTGAGAATATCTGGCCAGAAATGTATTTTTACTATACAGGTATTGTCTTTTTGCTCATTCTGTCATTGTCACCATTGTGCCTCCTTGTGGCCGTCAGAGTTCAGCCAAAAATCAATCCAGAAGAGTTAAACGTTTTAATGAACCAGCTACAGTAGCACATTTTGGCTGCACCCCAATTCACACACTTACACTAGACATTCAAAGTATGTACTTCACTTGTGAAAGTACATACTTCTGAGAAATTAGCAAGATAGTGCACAAATTTAGGACACAAAATTGGGTCTTGAGACCCTTGTTGCCTGCTGTTAACATGTAAGTGTTAGCATCTTGCTAAATTCTAATATTGATATTAGATTAGCTAATTAATATTATTCAACTTTTAGGTTCGTACGTTTAAAAAATATGTTAGTCTCACATTCCACACCACTTTTTGAAATGGAAAAAAGTGTCACAATCTCTTCTTATTATGTGATGTTATATATTATGGAAAAAAAATCACTGAAAATACATGCACAGATGCACATTTTTAAAAAATCTATGTAAATAGTACACCATACCTTTGGCAACGCATTATGATTTAGGACGCACTAATTGTAATCTTGCATAATAATTAGGATGCCTAGGATACAAATTGGGACAGTATTTGACTCTTTGACATACTGATCTTATACCTTATATGATATATATACCATTATATAAATACTCCATCAGTGTATACTATAATAATAGTTATACTAATATGTACTTTAATTATACTATATAATTACATTACTTTTTTTATATATATTATACTTATACTTTAAATGGGTGAACACAAATATGAACACTCTGAGCATTTTAGGAAAACACCTCGTAAAGACAAGTAAACACATCACTGCCACGAATATACAAATTCTGTATGTTATGTGTTTGTTTGCATGGCTGTGCATATGTTCATTCTTTCTGTATCCTAATCCGATTTGCAGCATATTTACAGCTATCTGTTTACAGAGGACATTTTCAGATCTCAAATATAGTGATCAAATCAGATGTGCTAAAAATGTCCCTCCACCACACTGATTCTGTAGGATTTAAAACCATTATTGGCTTTCCAAATAATGAAAATGTGTGTGTGTACTTGTGCGTATGTGAATGTGAGAGAGAGTGAGTTCCAACTATTGAAAGTGGCTTCGCTGCCAATGCCAAGCGTAAATGGATTTTTAATTAGCGGTTTCCACATACCATTGTTTATGTGTCTTAGGGACCAAAGAGAATAGACGTGTCCTCTGCCAAACAGATTTCTTTGTTGGAAGATTTGTTATTAGAAGGAAAGAATAAATTGTAAATCTGTTGGTACACTGCTGGTACACCAACTCCACCAGACGTCAAAGCTTGATATTGATCCATTCCCATATGTGCCCACATTTTCTTTGTTAGGAAAAAGGTGAATCTGAAGAAACCTGTCAACATATCTGTGTCATTTTTCACCTTAATTAGAAAGAAATAAGTACTTATATTTTACTTAAAGAAAAAAAAAGCCTATTTTTAGGACTATTTAAGATTTTTTTGCATTATCACATAAATAAATGAATCAAATAATTCCCATTAATATGTAAACAATGAATTTTATATTATTGATAAGTTTTCAATACATCATACTAGTACAAGTATTACCTTAAATACAAACCTTTTTATTAATACTGATTTAAGTAAAAAAAAAAAAAAAAAATGATCATCAGCGATCCTCCACAAAATTTTACAGTGGGTACGCGACACAGTAGCTTGAAGGCCTCTCCAGGTCTCAGTCTAACCATTAGACGACCAGGTGGATGATTGGCGATTATCTTGGGATGCTTCAGCATGTCTGGAATCGTGCAGATTCGTCTTTGTGAAGGACACGTGAATCAAGCCATGTACAAGGTTATCCTTGAAGAAAACTACTCTGACAATGTTCCCCCACTTTGAGGTTTGTTTTTTACAGCAGGACAATGCTCCATGCCACAAAGCCAGGTCGATCAAGGTGTGGGTGGAGGAGCACTAGATCAAGATCCTGTAATTTCCAGCCCAATCTCCAGACCTGAAACCCACTGAAAATCTCTGGAATGCCATCAAGAGGAAGATTTGTACATCTTTTTGTGAGATTTATCCAAACAAGGGAGTTCTGATCTGTTGAGGAAATAAGAAGTACAAACTGAAGCCACGGCATCAACTCAAAATGTATTTGTTGGTATCCAAGTGTTTTTTGTTGTTGTTATTTTCAGCAGATTAAGTCATCCGCTTCCTCGGGAATTGCAAAAACATCTCCGGATTTAATGAAGTCTGACTGTTAGATGAGTGTTGATTGGCTACTTTCTCCCCCAGCCCAATTGATTTAGGACTTCTGTGTTGACTCAGGCACCACTGTTGGCTAACTCCCCACAATTACTGTTCATCAGGAAATGTGGCGTATCGATTGCCAGTGTACACACAGTGCACGGATACACCCACACAAACACGCACTTCACCAAGACTTGCATTCACAAAGGCGCACACTGTCCCTCATGTGTTCATTTGTTTGCTAATGAAAAAAAAGAAAACTTTCAGAAGTTTGCCGCTGGTTTGGACATGCCTGCGTGGATGGAGGGAGGTGGGGGAAATAAAGGTGTTATCATGTAGGATAAAAATACCATGAGGGACGGTTGGAATTGAACAGCATCGGAAGTGTGAAATGGAGTTCGCTTCTGTTCTCTTGTCTCTCTCTCTCTCTTGCTCTCTCTCTCTCTCTCTCTCTCTCTCTCTCTCTCTCTCTGTGTGTGTGTTTGTGTGAGAAAGTGTATGAAAGTAAATAGACATGGGAGGAAGGGCTCCAAGGACAGTCGGCAATTGTCACTGTGATTTGTGGATGTATTCCTACATCTCAGACTTGCCCAGGGATTCTTGTAAGAAATCGCTGGGCTAAGAATAGGCAGTGGTATCTGTTGTTAGCCTGAGAGCTCATGAGCAAGGATGATCAGACCTTGCATCTGAACTTGTGGCGTGCTGTTAAGATGATCTTGAGGCTACTTCCTGTCACTCTTTATATGAGGCTTAAATGGCCCCTTTCTCTCTCTCTGTCTCCTCCTCTCTCTAACCTCTGCCTCATTATTCAGTGGACTGTCGGTCTCATTTGTTGTCTAGCGAGTGGATGAGTTTGCTGTCAGCTGCTGTCCTCTTGTCTTATGCCTGCTGGTGACTGATAGGCCTCCTTTTTCTCACTCACTTTTGATCGGCACATCTAGTGGCTCTCTGTTCAAGATGCTCAACTTCTCTTCCTGCTCCCGCTGTTTTTAGCTACTTTATGAATGAATTATTTCAAAGACAAGAATAAAGATTTTTGCTTGTTTTTTTTCTTACAGAAGCAATCATTGAGAAGAGATGTTTTAAAGTATAAACAATGTTCTGTGGCTTGGTATTTAGAGTTGGGAATCGAAAAGGATTGAACCATTAATATTTATGATTGCGATTACGCTTAACAATTCAGGTTCTTGAATGATTCTATTTGCGATTATTTGTGCTTTTGAGGAAGACCAAAAGGGGTCTTAACTATATATACTAAGTAAAAAAGCTAAACAAAAACAACACTGTTGTTGGTAACATATTTGATATTTTATTTTGTGTCTATTTTAAATGAAGTACCATTTATTACAACAAAACTTGGTTCTGAATGTGTATCTTCTACTCTACACATTGCTAATTGAACAACCAACTCGTAATTACACTGATTTAACTTTCACAAACCAATTATTGAGTTGGATATGAAAAGAAATGTCATGAGGTTTAATGAGTAAGTCAAGAACCGCTTCAGTGGGTCAGTGAGTCACCAGACTGATTTAAAGTGGTCATGACTTGGAGTCCTATTTTCCTTCATCATATAAGAGTATTTTGTGTATATTGTATAAAACATACTTCAAATTTCAGAACTCAAAACTTCCTCCTTACTGCAAAAAGAGCATTTTTTGAAACCAAGCTGCTAAAACAACTCGTTCTCTACTTCTTCCACATCGTGATGTCACACTGTGGTAGGCATTTGCTTCTGACCACCTCCACAGCAACACGTCGACATCTATTTCTATATAGCTATAAGTAAAAGTCATATTCACTGTGCGCTGTATGTACAATTGATTTGATTCTGTCTTTTGTGAGAAAATGCTTGCTAATGAGCACATGCCATCTTTGGTTGCTAGACTTCTGTGTGCACCATTATTTCCTTCTTAATCCTATAATGTTGTATGAATGAACAATGAACAAATATAATACACAATGTTTGAAGGCTCCTTTCTCACTCTGTTCAAGCTTACATACCTTATGAAGACATAAGGTATGTAAGTTTCACATGTTTATGGAACCATGTAGTGGTTATTTGTGTAAAAAAAAGTGCTTTCAGTATTTATATCAATCCACTTTAAATGGTGGTGGACTTCTGCAAAAAAATACTCTAATGTTGGGATAAACTACAGCTTATTTTCATAAAGTAAAATTGTCAGTAATAATTATGTTACTGATATTTTAAAATGAGTATTTGCTGAATATAAGCAACATATGCTTGGTTTAAATTTTTTTATTATTTTATTGAAAAAGCTTGTTGAAATTACAAATGTATCAAATATAATAATAATAAAAATATTTTATTAATATTGTATTTGATGTGCTGAATTGATCTGTGATACTTTTCAAGCCATATTCATAGGCCAAGCAGAGGAAATTGTCATGGGCAAACTCACAAACATTTAGGATCTATGAAGAGTCCAGGGAGTTCTCTGATAATACCCCAAGATTTACCACAGTAGCATGAATGGGCAGAGAAAAACTTACATAACAAATGTCCTACACAAAAATTAATTTCTATTCATTTACTTTTTATAATTTGTCTAATGTACTAAAAACAGTTTAATGTAAAAAAAATATATAATTTTCTGACAATTCTTTCATGTCAAGCCTTATGGGGTTAATATCTAAAAAAAAATGTATGTGTAAATAAATAACAAAAATTGGATGAATAAACAGAAATCACAATAAACTGCTATCTACCATTTAAAACACCATTTTTTAAAAATTATTTTTACAAAGTTAAAATTTAGCAAAATTTTGATGAACTATAGTGCTCAATAATAGTTTATTCATCGTTTTTAGCAATTTTATGTATACGTTAGTTACTATATTAAATTGTCTGATATATCGGCATTACCTGGGCCTGTTGGCCACACACCCTCTCTTGACATCGATAAATCTCCTTTCCTCCTCAACTGCCTGTCAGACATCGCTGCAGTTACCTTTTGAAATGAACACTATAGGCACTATAACAACTGTGTGGTTTAATCATTGTCCCCCCCCCCCATGTTATAATATCAAAACACTTTTACTTTAACCCATGATTTGAAAAACAATGCATTTTAACATTTGTATTACAGGACCACCTACATATACACACTTATTGCTATACGATTAACTTGCTTGGTAGGTCACCTGGTAGAACATGACGGCCGTGGTTCGACTCCAGCCAAAGACGCACCAAAGTAAAAGTGGCATAGAAACGACACAAAATGACAAGTTTTTTTTTTGTTTGTTATCATTTTGAATTATCATTTTACAACACTATCAGTTACGTTTAAGTGTTGGTTAGGGTTTGTTAAATTTTAATTCGTCTTTTCAGACACTATTGGTTAGGTTTAGGGTTTAGTTTTAGGTTAGGGATACGTTTGACTAAATAAAAAAAATAAAAAAAACCTTGTCTGGTTGCAACCTCATTTTGCTCTGTTTTTATGCCCCCCACTGGACATTTCACTTGTAAACTGCAGCCTAACCTTTAATGCAGCAAGTAATTTCAGATTTGCAAAAAACTTTGCAATGCTCAAATAAGTTTTATGAGACCAGGCTGCATGAAAATCGTTCGGTTCAGTTCACAATTCGCAACACTTTTGGCATTTCAGTCTTGGCTTCAGGACATAAAGCTCTACTGGGGCAGAGGCCCCCCATAACTCATATCACTTTATTTTCTTTCTTGAAAGCCTGTTGCGTGCAAGAAGTGTGCAACACAATTCACTATACAAACTTCCCTTGCTTAACCCACTATTCCTACACTGCACCAAGTATGGGGAAAGGTAAACATGTAGAGATGAAAATATTTAAGGATCTTCTACATACTCTACATGAACATTCTCAACATGATTTACGGCATAAAATGCACACACTGTATACAATTAACAAAACCGGAGAAAACTTTCTTGCACATTTGCATTCTTCTATATTACACATCAGGAAAACCTCTGTTAAGTAAGTCCATGGAATTGTATTAGCCAACGTCAGGCAAAATGGCCTCAGACGAAAAGATCTCAGAGAGTTGGTCGCTAGGCAGAGTTGGTTGCTAAACTGGCTGTTTGGTTGCTAGCTTGCAAACCTAGCTGAGCTATCTCTAACTTTATAAATGCATAAGTATAATTTCTACAAATTAATATCTAGCTAGTTAACATAATTGGTGTGAGTTTAAACTGATTTTTGAAACTCATTAAATTTACTTGAAACAACAACTCAAAACAAGCCAAACTTTATTCATTTTTAGTTGCTAGGAAATTAACACACAGCTGCCATAGTTACTGCTAACTACTTATGTAGTCCTAAACTAGCGCTAACAAATACAATTATTAATTTCATTTCCAAAAGATTGATTCATTGTTATTATACACAATAAAAGACAGCACTACAGAACACAAAAATGTGTTTGTTTTCTCTGCAATTCCATAGAATTGACAGAGGTTTTCCTGAGACTTGATGCTTTTTCATCTGATGTCTGAGACCTGACTGTGACGGCTGAGGATGTAGTTTGTTTATCAAGTCTTACCTCCTTCAAACTCATCTCTCCTTTCTGCTTTCCTGTCCCTGTTTCGCCCAAAGAATTTTCTGATGTCCATCTACAGGAGCCAATAATGTATGAGTCAAAATAAATTAATCTGTATTATTTAGAAACCTACTTTATTTTCATCATGTTTTCATAGACTACATCAATTCTGTCTTGCGTGCCGACACCTGGGTAGGTTTGCGCAGCTGTGCGTAAGTTCTCATGTAAGTTAGGATGTAAAGTTCACACTAATGGCTTACTAGTTAGTTTGTAACTAAGTCAAAGCCTAATTTGCATTTCAGTTTATCATGGTTGATGTTCAAATCTTGTTTGACTCACTTAACTGTCAACTGTAATACATTTTATCCCCATTAAAATATGATACGTAATAAAACAAGATTTAATAAATAGTATATTTTCCCTGTGTAAATAACAATATATAGGAACTGCTAATACAATGCTAATACAACAGGCTGGAAAAATAATCATTTTAATATCTTATATATTTCGTATATGTTGACACAACACCAGACGACACACACTGAAAACTGCACTGTTTGAATGGTTTTATGCTGAAGAGATGCTTAAAAGTAATTTTTTTTTTCTCTCTTGTAAATGTAAATGACTGTAAATCCTAACATCATCATATATGTCAAAATGATTGATGACTATCATGCAAAACATGAGCACAGTGATGTTATTAAATGAGTCTGCTTTTTTTATTCCAACAATTACTCCTGGTCGGAGTCACCCGTAAATATTTTGTTTATATGTAGGGTTACGTTCTACCTATGTTTAATGGTGCAACGCTCAAATAATTAGTAGTGCATAAGTTGTGACTTAGTGCCCGTTTACGGCAAAGCTAGGCTAAGTTGTAACGTATGTATAGCTGGTGCTTCCGGCTCCTGGACTGGTGGCTGTGGTTATAGCAAGCGCTCAGGTGCGCGCCGTGCGGACATGGATTTCTGCGCACATGCATCAGATTTGTGTTTTCGGTTAAAATGCGTTGCAGGGGCACGTGCCCCAATAAAAGGGGTCTAGTGACGCCCCAGCTTGGCTTGTACAGAAATCTTCACCTATCCGAATGCTTGGTTTTAAAATACTGAGTTAAACCAACCCCCTGAGCTGCCTTTTTCATGCACCACATTTCCTCTCTATTCTGTACACTATTTTTGTCACCAGCTAAAAGATTTTAGGAGAGCAGATGGATTGATGTTGTTTAGAGGACATCCACCTCGACCTGATCTGAGATCACTGCAGCAGTGCTGTAGAAATCAGCCTGACCTGACACAACTGAACTCCTCTGTAATCATTCATGGATTGCTCTGTTTTTTTATGTCTTGTGAGACTTGAGAACTTTTACATTGAGAACTTTTACATTGATAATTTTACAAGATTCATTACAGGATGCTCACACCAAACGTGTTTTTGCATCCATCTGCATTGGTTGTACAACTTTTCCTATGTACGCTTTTTTAATGACGTGTCAAGCTTTAACTAGTGAAAACGTGTCTCGAAATACCTGCGTCCTGTTCTATTTTCTGTCCTTCCTGTTTTAGCCCAAGAATGCATATGCTGTAAATAGCCCCTTACATTGTTGACACTTTGACCCTTGGTAGAGAGATAGCATAATTATTTAACAATTTTTGTGGTTGTAAATTAAGTTTACGTTTTCTTGCAGTAGTCGTGTGGGCGAACTTGCCATCTAAAGTTTAATAATTAATTTGGGTTCATTGTCTCATATTTTCTCTTTTTGCTTTATTGGAGTTTCTATACCTAATTTCAATGGGAATAGACTAACATCTGATTGAGTTGAGAGAGTTGTGTACCATGTAAGAGTCGGAGATGAGGTGGATCGGGGATGGGTTTACCTGTGAGTGTTCACACTCTGTTTGTGGGAGGAGAAAAATCCATGGAGCAGCTGTCTGAAAGAACAGTCACAACATTTCCCTTGAGTATTTCACTTCTGTCACTCTCTTCCTCACCTCTTCGCTCTCAGTCTTCCTCTAAAGCTTGTGCAGGAAACTGTACATTGTGTTGAAATCAGTATGTGGTATCTGTTGGGAAAATAAACCTCATTTCAAATTTTATATATACTTTAGATGATGCAGTGAGCATGCTGACCAATAAAATGTGTTCTCAAGCTGGGACAATTAAACTGCGGGTCTTTCTGAGATATAATAGACCATGAGTGACTTTATATAGATAGTTAATAATAATAATTTTTTGTTATCAATAATTTGATCTTGGTCTGTCGAGCTAACGATAATTTAACATGTTAATTTAGAGATGAATTGCATACAATAATTTTTGGGATTAATTGTCGGTTTTCCTGTACTGATACAAGGAATATTCTTACCATCCAGCAATTCAAGTTTGAAGAACCATCTTCATATTTTTATGAGAATCAGTAACCATTTTTATGATGCGACGCAACCATAACGAGACTCTCCAAATGCATGTGTGCATACACGTGTCCATAGATAAGCCTTTATATGTCTACCTCAGACAGACAGATAGATGAATTCAATTGCAAATGGATTGCTGTGGACTGTAGGCCAACGATGATATGGAAATAAACAATACATTGCATTCTAAAGCCACTTTTTTTTTGTCTAATCGATACCTTTCTCATCCGCCACAATAATGTAATGTATTTTTATCTTCAATGCAAATTTGTGCTGGCCCCATTTCACTGCCTCCCCTGCATTTATACATAGCCCAACCATTCTAATTTAGTGTAGACCAAACACAAAGATGTCTGGTGTGAACAGCCCCCAAGTCATCTTTGGACAGATTGACAAATTCAAGTGCAAAATGGATTGCCAGGCCAGTGAAAAATGTTCAATGATATAAAAATAATACAAACAATGTAATGATTTGTGAAGCCATTTTTTTGTAATGTCTTCAATTCAATGATTTACTCATCTGTTGCCATCAATTTGATTAATTGATCATTATATCATGTGATTACAGTAATTCAATAAAACTTATGTTCCAGATCTGTTACAGACACCCAAGGTTCTCAAGTGAAAAGAAATGTCAGGTTTATCCCAATTTATTTCAAAGACTTTCTCAGTGCTGTCATTACAGTGATGACCCTGAGTGAACTCTGGACAAGTGCACAGTGAGTCGTTGTGTTAAAATTCTAGAGAAAATCATTCTTTGCTCCAATAGACCATCTTTGTGTGTGTGTGTGTTTCTGTTTAACTACCAATTTATCAAGTTAAAGTATAAAGATGAAAGGTTCTTCATTTATCACATGTATTAGACTGTGCTACACAGTTTAGACAGATTGATCTATAAAGCAGTAATTGGCCTGGACTGAGCTGAATCATAGCAGGAATGCAAGGATCTATCAAGAGACATTGACTTTCTCTGCACAGATATCACCTGTCGATGCATGAGGATTGGGGAATAAATAGCCTTTTATCTCCATGGCTGTGTAGCGAAGTCTTGATCAAGCATCAAATCAGCATGACTAGTTTCATGCAAGCTTGTTTCAGCAAGTATAGAATGCATAGTCCTTTCTAAATGATATACAATTAAACATAAAGAATATAGTCAAAGCAAGATGTGCAAACTAGCTTAAACTGGTTTAAGCTGCTTACAGCAGTGGTTGGCTTCATACAAACTCGAAGTATTTAATTTCGGTAAGTTCGAATTCACTTTTTGAGCTTTCTTGCTGAAATAAACCTCACCCTCTACCTGTTCATCCTTGTAGGGTATTACATATATAATTTAGAGATGTGGACGGGGTCAGTTAAAATGTTTTTTTTTTTTTTTGCATGGATTTTACCACCATTATACATCAGGTAATTTGCACGCATGCTAAATTTAGGAGGGAATTTAGGGTCTTGAAATATGTGAGCTATGAACTTAATTAAACTGTCGTTATTAGGTAATGGAATTAGTCACATTCGACGACCATTATAATTTAAATAATTAACAAATAACTTGATTATTTGTCTTAATAGATTCTCCACCATTGAAATCGTAATACAACGTCTAGTTGTATCAGCTCACAATTATGACTAATTCACTTATTGGAGTGATATTATTCGCATGGTTTATTGAACATAATATCACGCGTATTTAGGTACAGCTTTGAAGCGAAATCTTGTAGAAACAGGGTTGAGATTATTTATCAAAATATACCTCAGTCACGTTGTCTTTGAACATAGACAAACTTTATTACTATTCTAAACATGAATCTAATCTAACATACACTACCGTTCAAAAGTTTGGGGTCACATTGAAATGTCCTTATTTTTGAAGGAAAAGCACTGTACTTTTCAATGAAGACAACTTTAAACTAGTCTTAACTTTGAAGAAATACACTCTATACATTGCTAATGTGGTAAATGACTATTCTAGCTGCAAATGTCTGGTTTTTGGTGCAATATGTACATAGGTGTATAGAGGCCCATTTCCAGCAACTATCACTCCAGTGTTCTAATGGTACAATGTGTTTGCTCATTGGCTCAGAAGGCTAATTGATGATTAGAAAACCCTTGTGCAATCATGTTCACACATCTGAAAACAGTTTAGGTCGTTACAGAAGCTACAAAACTGACCTTCCTTTGAGCAGATTGAGTTTCTGGAGCATCACATTTGTGGGGTCAATTAAACGCTCAAAATGGCCAGAAAAAGAGAACTTTCATCTGAAACTCGACAGTCTATTCTTGTCCTTAGAAATGAAGGCTATTCCATGCGAGACATTGCTAAGAAATTGAAGATTTCCTACAACGGTGTGTACTACTCCCTTCAGAGGACAGCACAAACAGGCTCTAACCAGAGTAGAAAAAGAAGTGGGAGGCCGCGTTGCACAACTGAGCAAGAAGATAAGTACATTAGAGTCTCTAGTTTGAGAAACAGACGCCTCACAGGTCCCCAACTGGCATCTTCATTAAATAGTACCCGCAAAACACCAGTGTCAACATGTACAGTGAAAAGGCGGCTGCGGGATTCTGGGCTTCAGGGCAGAGTGGCAAAGAAAAAGCCATATCTGAGACTGGCCAATAAAAGAAAAAGATTAAGATGGGCAAAAGAACACAGACATTGGACAGAGGAAGACTGGAAAAAAGTGTTGTGGACAGATGAATCCAAGTTTGAGGTGTTTGGATCACAAAGAAGAACGTTTGTGAGACGCAGAACAAATGAAAAGATGCTGGAAGAATGCCTGACGCCATCTGTTAAGCATGGTGGAGGTAATATAATGGTCTGGGGTTGCTTTGGTGCTGGTAAGGTGGGAGATTTGTACAGGGTAAAAGGGATTCTGAATAAGGAAGGCTATCACTCCATTTTGCAACGCCATGCCATACCCAGTGGACAGCGCTTGATTGGAGCCAATTTCATCCTACAACAGGACAATGACCCTAAACACACCTCCAAATTGTGCAAGAACTATTTAGAGCAGAAGCAGGCAGCTGGTATTCTATCGGTAATGGAGTGGCCAGCGCAGTCACCAGATCTGAACCCCATTGAGCTGTTGTGGGAGCAGCTTGACCGTATGGTACGCAAGAAGTGCCCATCCAACCAATCCAACTTGTGGGAGCTGCTTCTGGAAGCGTGGGGTGCAATTTCTCCAGATTACCTCAACAAATTAACAGCTAGAATGCCAAAGGTCTGCAATGCTGTAATTGCTGCAAATGGAGGATTCTTTGACGAAAGCAAAGTTTGATGTAAAAAAAATCTTATTTCAAATACAAATCATTATTTCTAACCTTGTCAATGTCTTGACTCTATTTTCTATTCATTTCACAACGTATGGTGGTGAATAAGTGTGACTTTTCAGGAAAACACAAAATTGTTTGGGTGACCCCAAACTTTTGAACGGTAGTGTATATATATATATATATATATAAGACAGGTTGGTGAAAAGTGACAGAATGTGAAGTAACTGATCAGTACAGTGAAGATGAACTTTACGGAGTCTGTTGACAATACCTTAAGAACCATTTATCCTTTTGAGTCTACATCGATTTGGTATTGGAGATGTTGGAATATTGGAGATGTACTTGCTTGTCTTTGTGGTGTTTCCTTGCATTCTTTGTGTGGATTGGTTCTTGGTCGAAAGTTCGTTCCGTTGATGTTTTAACTTCTGTGTGATCGAATTTATTGTCTGTATGAATTAGCTTAGCTGTGAAGCGAGGCCTTCTCACTCCTCCTCGGGACGTCAAGTCCATGGATCTCACATGTGGAGCGACCAGACGAAGCATGTGCAGGCCGAAGAGAAGAGACCGGAGAAGAGTGAAGAGAGTAAGATGAAGAGAGCAAGAGAACGTGTTCTTGCTGTTTGGAACTATTTCAACTGAGATTGGCCGCATCTCGCGCCTGCGTGTGTCCTGCGCCAATCAGAAGTGACTTTTCAGAGTCACATGGTCAACTGGGCTGTCTTTTCCAACAGTTGAGTTATGGTCCTTTGTTTCAGACTCTTAAAAATGTTCTGCTCAAAAATAGTGCATATTTAATCAAGAGCTTTTATATCATTTTCACCAGATTTCTCTTCATACACCAGCGAACGCTTGCATACTAAACATGAATTTTTTTTATGGATGTTATACATGTACACGTAGTTTTAATTAATGAGTATATTTATCAATTATAGGTGATTGCACATCGCTACACACATTTTAAAGAGGTCCATCAGTCTATAATCATTCATTTGTCAGGTACAAACTTTACCACAGTTCAAAGCTATTTTTAGCATTATCTAGCAAGGCTAGATTAAGATGAAATGTCTTAGAGTTGTACAACACTGATGGTCCTTGTAACCTTGCACAGAAACAGCCTGGTGTAACTGGGTGGGGGTTCATGTGAAGGCCTGTGATTTACGACATTGACACATTCCAAACTGAAAGGCTGGTTTTTTTTTTTCATAGATTCAAATCATGTGCTGGAATTCTTCTGCATATATAATCTTACATCCTGTTGAGGAAGCGATGTTTCAATTTTAATATTATCTCCTGTTTGCACTGTCTAGTACAGAGAAAGTTTAGTTATGTCGACTCTGGTTTGGGTAACGTTCACCTCACGGCAATGACTGGGGGTGGGGTTTCTCATACAAAAGGGCAACTAGAAAAATGGAGCATCATTTCACCGTAATTAAAAATGTTCATGCCGGAAGCATACTTTCAATTATGAGGGGTCTGGTTAATTTAGTGACTCGTTATTTAATTACTTTTTATGATAGAAGGAAATTAAGATATTCTACATAAGAAAGGAGCTCTGAGAGATGGATGATGCTAGAACTGTCAGGCGTTATTGATACATCTCTGCTACACATTTCTCACCGATGAGTTTAACATTATATAGAATCTTGAAATCATAGAAGCTTATTTTGCAAAAATTTAATAGTAGCTTATACTGGTGGTGTTGGTGCATTTTGCACACATAGTTGTCTAGTAAGTACTATGTTTAGTATTCAACCACCCAGAGCACAAAAACAATCTAGTTATAAGGTTATTATTGTATCACAGTAACCGTTATTTATTATATTAATTTAAAACCCCTCTCACTCACACATAACAGCCTGAGAGAGTGCAGATTTGAATGGTTGTTTATAGATACAATATGCAAAAGGAATTGGAAAGGGTGGTAATGCACAAATAAATATCCACTAACATTGTAATGTTTCCTTTATAAATCCATATACTTTCAAACGTCATGGCTGATTCCGATTAAGTCTGTCAAATATGAGTTTTTCAGCAGTTGAGCCTGTATTGTTTAATTACTCCATAAACGCATTTAATACTTAAAGTTAGACTGAAAGTTTGAAGGCAATATAATGTTTATAGTGAAAGTAAACTATTAACTCTTGTTCTCTCTGATATTTAATTGTTTTTCTGATTATATCATGGCCAGTTTCAACAGATATTGAGGCCTTGGTACATGTTACCTGTTACTGTAGAAAAACACCAACAAAAGCCCTAATCAGACTGAACTAGTTTTCCCTGAAGAGGTCAGAGAAATTTGTGTTTCACAGACATACTTTGTGATTTTAATTGCATCCAAATATGACAAGTCTGTGTTTTTCTCACACAACCTCTGTAAACATTCCAGAGAAAATGATCTACTGATTTTCGGCTGACTCAAGGATCCTCTTAGAAATCTAATCTCGTCCATATGTGAATATCTGTGATTGCTGATTATTGAATTTTCACAACGCTTCTCCCCATGTATTATGACCTACAGGAACTACAGTCTAGAACGCCTGAAGAGTGCCTTTCATTTGGATGTAGATCATTTTTTCATCCGACGGAAAAATATAAATATAAAATTATAAAGTAGAGCCAAATCGTAGAAATTGCTCAGGTATGGTAAGATACTCATAGTAATTTCTCTGCTCAGTTATGTAATGTTATAATTATATAATTCCCAGATATTGTTTGTATTTTATTTAGTATTCATCATTGTTTATTTCAGTGGGTTTATTAAAATGTAAGCAGCCACTTCAATAAGCTCATTTGAAGTTTCTTTTAATAGGCTTTTTAATATAAGTAATTTATAATGTATAATTAATCAATTAAATAATTAGTTATTTAAAATAAACATTTTGTTAAACTAAATTAATTGAATGTGTTCAACCTGCTGTAACACCGGCATCTAGAAAACATGATAATTGTAACTCAGACGTTGTTTAGAAAACTAATCCCATCTGAATATTTATTACAAAAACTGGCCGTATACTACTTTCTCTTTCATATCTAATCTGTATGCTATGTATGTATATATATTATTTGCTTGATTAATCATTATTAAATCTGATAGCAGGAAATTAAATATATTCCCAGTATATGACATGCTGCAAGGTGTAAAAGTATGACGAATTCCTGGTTTATAAGAAATTGGTCTGCTAAAGCAGATGTTGTCTGACTGAAGGTTTCTCTTAAAGCCATGATGGAGAGTTCAAGCTGTTACACTAATTAGGGGTCTAGAAGGTAGTTATTAACGCAGTGATCCACAGTTGATGTACGGCAATCCACTGCTGTTATTAGAAATCGTAACTAAAAGCTCTGCTTTGGATGAAGTCACAGGTATTTAACATTATAAACCGAATGTACAGTACAGTGCATTAAGCACTCAGTATTGATGCTAGTACAGTGGGGTCCAGACGTCTAAGTCCAGTGGAAAGTAAAAAGCTTGTGTTTAGCATATTTTTTAATTTAATACAATTTTGCTTTTATAAATTATATTATATGCTAAACCTGATAAACCCCAAGAGCATCGTGTTTGCTTCAGTTGACGTAAGGAAATCTGACCCTTTGAGTTAACATAGTGTCACAAATTTGATTATGTGATTAGTGACCTTGAAATGGTGCAGAATATTAAATATTTCATATTCGTTTGACAATTTTTCTTTGTTTAATATTTAATAAGTTTTATCCAGGTTTAAATTGGATTTTCACTGTGGTCTCAGACCTCACTTGACATTTACACTTCCAAAAGAACACCGGTAACATCTTGTTAAAGAAAAGTTACATTCAGATTTTAACCATTTGCATATTCTTTCTTGCTTTGGTGCTGTCATTGTTTTGACATTGTTTTCATGGAGAAGATAGCGTGGAGTGGATCTTCTTTGTCTTGTTCTCCCGTGCTCATCTCTTTTGGTTCAAGAAGATGTGCTCTCATTCACATATGGGCCGCTGAAGGCCTAAGTCTTTGTGTATCAGGTGATTCATACTGCTTAGTGCACAACTCTTTAACCGAGGATTAGAATAGAACCAATCAATCAGCAATGAGAAAGAGTGTGGGGGGAAACTCGACAATTTTAACTTCAATTCAGTCTGTTCATTGTTTCCTTTCACTATCTTCTTGGCTGCTTCTTTCCTCCAATTCCCAGCATTTTCATCCCAGATTGTCAAAAGTTTTTCTTATCTTACCATGTATTCCTACTTTCTCTTTGAGTAAATGTGTAGGTGTGAGTAAACAACATTGCGTTACAAGCCCCACTCCCCGTTCAACAGCTTTGGGGGCAACATTTTTTCCAACTTTCGAGGGAAAATTAAGCAATTAATATGCAAAATATCTGCGAAGCTGTACACTTTAAGAGGTATGTTTATATATTTTTTATGTATATTTATATTTGCATATTTATATATACATATATATATATGTGTATATGTACATATTCTGGCAAAAAAAATTTCTCTGATATTTTAAAATGAACATTTACACAGTTATGTGAGTAATTAACATGACATTTTAAGCATTGTCATTATTGTCCTGATGTGTGACACTTTCTTCATCTAACTATTTTAAACCACATTTTATGATCTTGTATAGCTATAAATACATATATAATATATTATTATTAAACTTGTTTCCACAACCATATTATCTAAGACAATTGTTTATTTGCACTTCTAGAAAGAAGTTGATAGGTGATTAAGATCTTTAAAAACTTTGAACAAATGCTGACTTCACACCACCTAAAATACACACTTTCCCTTGTACTTTTATGTACGTTTTAACCTACATATGGTAAAAACATAAACGTATGTTGTACGTTTAACAACATACATCATCTGTATGTTGGGGAAAAAAAAGTTTTCCGACATGTTATTTGTCTGATCTACAAAGTACTTATTTTTTGTGCTTTCTCTAAAAAATCCACTCATCACATTTACAGTGATTTTATGTTTAATTTTTGTATTTATTTTTGCACTGGTCGGACCTGTTGTCATGAATATCATGTCATGTCAATAGAAATGTATTTTCTTTTTTTTCCAAAACAAAAATGTGAAATTGAGCCGGAAAATGAAATCAATGAGCCAGTGTGGTGTGTTGCGGGCCGCGTTTAGTGGGCCTCTCTGGGCCAGAAAGTCCCGGACCAATTTTTAGTCCCAGTCCGCACCTGGTGATGACTTTTGTTCAGGCACACAACACTACATTTTTTTCTTTTATGAAAATGCAAAAATCTAGCATCTTAGCCATCTTCACGCAAGTTGAAGGAGCACTAATAAATGCTTTATGAATTCTGTACGTTGTGTTTGTATAGTTATTTATGTTTGTCTATGCCCATCTCTACGTGTATACGTGTGTATCCGTGTGTGCCTCATTTTATTATGGTGCTTGCCATTTCTATGGACCTTAAACAGTGCTACTATAGAGAAAATATCTGAAATTGAAGTTTTCAGACCCTTATTTGAAGCACCTTTGGCTGCTATTACAGCCTCAAATCTTTTTGGGTATGATGCGACATGCTTTGCAAACCTGGATTTGGGGATTTTCTGCCAATCTTCTCTGCAGATCCTCTCAAGCTCTGTTAGGTTGACTGGGAACGTCGGTGGACAGCCATTTTCAGGACTCTCCAGAGAAGTTCGATCGAGTTCAAGTCCAGGCTTTGGCTGGGCCACTCAAGGACATTCACAGCTGTCACTAAGCCACTCTTGCGTTGTCTTGGCTGTGTGTTTAGGATCTTCACTTCATCAGACCATAGAATCTTGTTTCTCACAGTCTGAGAGTACTTTAGGTGCTCTTTTGCATATTCCAAGCAGGCTTTTGTGTGTCTTGTGCTAAGGAGAGGCTTCTGTCTGGCCACTCTGCCATAAAGCCCAGACCGGTGGAGTGTTGCAGTGATGGTTGTCCTTCTGCAAGTTTCTCCCATCACCACACATGATCTCTGGAGCTCAACCAGAGTGACCAATGGGTTCTTAGTCACCTCTCTTACCAAGGCCCTTCTCCCCCAATTACTCAGTTTGGCTGGGCAGACAGCTCTAGGAAGAGTCCTGGTTGTTCCAAACTTCCATTTATAAATTTTGGAGGCCACTGTACTCTTGGGAACCTTCAATGCAGACAAATTTGTTTTGTAGCTTTCCCCAAATCTGTGCTTCAACACAATCCTATCTCTGAGCTCTGCAGACAGTTCCTTTGTCAATCTGATATTTCACTTTTTTCTTTTTAATAAATTCGCAAAATCTGGTTATTGCTTTGTCAATATGGGGTATGGAGTGTAGATTGATGTGAAAAAAATTATAATTTTAATAAATTTAGCATAAGGCTGCAACATAAAAAAGGGTTCTGAATACTTTCTGAATGCACTATATGAATTTGCATGTATGCTGATGTTATATAGGGAGACTTAAATGATGTTTTATGATGTCATAGCACATATTCTCATATCCTTGGTTTATGCATTCAAAAGCTGTTCATTTTTTTTTATGTATCCTGAAGCAGTGAGCATGATACATGTCATCTTTATAATATACATTATTAATATTGCTTCCAAAAATAAAAATAGATTTAAGGCTTTTGCAATAATATTGAATATATCAGACGCATGATGCATTGTTATTTTGTTTTAATGGTTTGCTATAGAAATAAACCAACTTAAGTATGCTGCTTGTTTATGACTAAATTATTTTGACCTCATTTGATCACTCTGTCCTAATAACAGTCCCAGATACCTTAACCTTAGTTCACTTTTTCACGCCTGGAGATTTTATTTGCGTTACAGCCTGATCAGCTTTCATCTTTTGCATTGTTCTCTCAGATAATTACAGTGGCATTTAGTCTTATCCTTAATGAGGCCGCTTCATTAAAAGCAGGCTAATTGGTGTAAACTCCTGCCTAGTCCAGCAGCAAAGTTGTTATAAAGCTGGTGTGTTTGATCAGTAAAGGTCTGACCTAAGTTTGATTCTAATGAGGCATGACATCATTGAAGTTCTTTTGCAGAAGACAGTGCCATTCCCTTCTTAGCAATTATAAATGGAAATAATTAGTACTGATTGTAAGAGAGCAAATAACATGGTGTCGCCACTAATTTCTCGATCTGTAATTTGATATTTATATAGCCTAGATATTATGTTACTATAGCTAATACATTATAATATACTCATTATAAATGTATTGTTGTAGTTAAATTGTGACCATGTAAGACCAAGCGTGTGACTTTGATTTGTGTGTGAACATGTTACATTCTTAATAATTTCCTCATTTTTTCTTCCTGTAGGAAAGGAGTCTAAACGCATACCCATTCCTTGAGATATGCAAAGGAGATCTGATCCATTATATATGTCCTTTAGAGAATCAGACAGACTTCTGTGTCCCTGAACTTCATGTGCAGAAAACAACTGATGAGACAGAGGAAACAGAGGAGCATAGAGACACTGATGTCGCAGAATCAGAGAAAGGTTTGTTACTCAGTCCAGTATCAGTCCAGTAATAGATCGCAATCTCAAAAGGGTATAGCATTGACTTTACAATTACATTTATTTATTTTGTAGATGCTTTTATTAAATACAACTTAAAGGAAAAGTTTACCAAAAAGGAAACTTCTCTAATCATTTACTCACCCTCATGCCATTCCAGATGGGTATGACTTTCTTTCATCTGCTGAACACATACAAAGATTTTTAGTAGAATATTTCAGCTCTGTAGGTCCTCACAATGGAAGTGAATGGGTCCAAAATTTTAAAGCTCCAAAATCCACATATGGGCAATAGGGCTGAAAGGATTAGTCGACGTTATCGACAAATTCAACAATAGAAAATGGTCAACAAACATTTTAGTTGTCGAATAGTCATTTGATCTCATTTAGCGTAACATGAGTTCACATTAAACTCTAATGATGACGCGTAAGAGCAGCACTGCAGTTGGCATCTGACTGAGGAGAGAAAGCATTACACGGCTCACAGTCCAAATGTTCTCTAAACTTTCCAAACAGCTTCAGGTCATGTAGGTCGCAAAATAAGAGGGAATTATAATGCAAAAATATAAAATAAGTAAATACAGAAGCACTCTCATTGTGGAATATGCCGAGCCTGAACTGCCGCGACGCTCGAGCGTCTTTAAAGAAACACCCCAGAGTTACATCTTAAATGCAGTTATATTTAATGCGTTATAGCTGTAATAAATTTCAAATAATATAGAAACAGATCATGTAAATAAAAACAAACTCAGAAAGTGCCACTACTATGTGAGGTCAGCGCCTCTTCTATGAGTTGTGCGAATGTCCTGATCTAAGGGGAGAGATTGAAACTGCACCCGGCTGATGCACACTTCAGTTTGGGTGCGGAGAGACAGGAATCTTGATATGACCTAATGTGATTATCAAACTTCAAAACGTTATGATTTGATTAAATGAATGCATTCGCGGCATCCTTTAAAGTGATAACATGGCACTGTTGTATTTTCTCCAAGTACGCGGGGGCTTGTGAGTGTTTCCAGATTTTGCAGAGCAGTTCACATTAGGCCTTATTGTAAATTTATGACAAGCAATTTCTTTTGATTAACTTTTGATGGTGATGATATAGTGTTGTTGAAATATGACAGTTTACTTTTAATTGTTTCAATTGTAATACGTTGTAGATTATTGAAGGAGTGCACATTTTGTTTCCCTTATCTGAATGAGATTCCCCAATGTATTTCAAAGTTATAATGCCTTTAAAGTTAAATGTTCTACACTATTAATCATACACTTCTATATACCCTGTTTTACTGATAAGCTATGTTGAGACCATGCTGAATGCGTGCCCTGACTGTTTAAGTAAGAGCCTGTGATACATGATTTATTTTGAGTTTGTGTTGGTTTGTTTTGGTATGGGAATACGGTATTAATTGTGTTTGTTCTTGAAAAAGGTCTTAAAAATTCTTACATTTTATTTTAAAAACTCTGCAGAAACCCTGTATACTGCTGAAGATAAAATTGTTATCTGAGATTGTTGAACATGATACTAAAAATACAAATATTTTTAAATATCTAAAAATCCTAAATACATCTCTTGGGCCCACCACCCATTGGAGAAACCACAGGAGTCGGGTGCACTGCCATATGGGTGGCAGTGAAGCCCAGGGGGTCTCGGCGGACCAGACCCGTGCGGCAAAGTCTAGCTCTGGGGACATGGAATGTCACCTCGTTGGGGGAGAAATAGCCGGAACTGGTGAGGGAGGTGGAGCCCTACCAGTTGGATCTGGTGGGGCTTACTTCGACGCACAGTCTTGGCTCTGGATCCGTACTTCTGGATAGGGGGTGGACTCAATTCTTCTCTGGAGTTTCCCAGGGTGTCAGGTGATGGGCGGGTTTGGGGATACTCACGAGTCACCGGCTGAGTGCCACTACGTTGGAGTTTACCCCGGTGGACGAGAGGGTCGCCTCCTTACTCCTACTGGTTGTGGGGGGGGGACTCTGACTGTTGTCTGGGCATATGCACCGAACAGCAGTTCAGAGTATTCAGCCTTGGAGACCCCGAATGGAGTCCTGAATAGGGCCCCAGTAGGGTACTCCATAGTGATGCTGGGTGACTTCAACGCGCACGTGGGAAATGACAGGAACACCTGGAGAGGGGTGATTGGGAGGAACGGCCTCCTTGATCTGAGCCTGAGGGGATGTTTGTTGTTAGACTTCTGTGTTAGTCATGAATTATCTATAACAAACACCATGTTCGAACATAAGGATGCTCGTAAGTGTACGTGGTACCAGAGCACCCTAGACCGAAGGTCAATGATCGATTTTGTAATCGTGTCGTCGGATCTGAGGCCATATGTTTTGGACACTCGGGTGAAGAGAGTGGTGGAGCTGTCAACCGATCTCCATCTGGTGGTGAGTTGGGTCAGGGGGTGGGGAAAGACTCTGGACAGACCTGGGAAACACAAGCGAGCAGTGCGGGTGAACTGGGGACATTTGCAGGAGGCTCCTGTCCGCAAGATCTTCAACTCACACCTCCGGAGGAGCTTTTGAGGCATCCCTGCGGAAGTTGGGGACATTGAACCGGAGTGGGCAATGTTCAAAGCTTCCATTGCCGAAGTCACGGTGGAGAGCTGCGGCCTCAAGATCTTAGGTGCCTCAAGGGGCGGTAACCCTCGAACACCGTGGTGGACACTGGTGGTCAAGTAAGCCGTCCAACTGAAGAAAGATGCCTTCTGGGATATGTTGTCTTGGAGGTCTCCGGAGGCAGTTGCAAGGTACTGACAGGCCCGAAGGGCTGCGACCTCTGCCGCGAGGGAGGCAAAGCAGAGGGTGTGGGAAAAGTTCAGAGAAGCCATGGAGAAGGACTTTCGGTCTGCACCAAAGTGCTTCTGGAAAACCATCCGCCACCTTAGGAGGGGGAAATGGGGAACCATCCAAGTTGCATACAGCAAAGATGGGATGCTGTTGACCTCAACAGAGGAGGTTATTGGGTGGTGGAAGGAACACTTTGAAGAACTTCTAAATCCCAACACGCCCTCTATGCTAGAGGTAGAGCCGGAGGATGTTTGGGGATCAGATACATTTTCCCTGGGGGAGGTCACTGAGGGAGTCATACAACTCTGGGATTGATTGACCAGAAATGCTGAAAGCTTTGGATGTGGAGGGGGTGTCATGGATGACATTGCGTGAAAGTCTGGGACAGTGCCCGAGGAGTGGCAGAATGGGGTGGTGGTTCCCCTCTTCAAAAAGTGGGACCAGAGAGTGTGTGCCAACTACAGCGGTATCACACTTCTCAGCCTCCCTGGAAAAGTTTTATCCAAGGTGCTGGAGAGGAGGCTTCGGCACAAACAGTGTGTGTTCCGTCCTGGCCGTGGAACGACAGACCAGATCTTTACTCTCGCAAGGGTCCTGGAGGGGGCCTGGGAGTATGCCCATCCGGTCTACATGTGTTTTGTGGATCTGGAGAAGGCGTATGACCGGGTCACCCGGGAGATACTATGGGAGGTTCTGCGGGAAGTTAGAGGGAAATTAGAAGAGCAAAGGCAAATCTGACTGATGCAAACTTTCTAAACTCCATGGAGGGCAAATTGCTGAGAAACAGATGCCAGACAAATATAAATAAAAAAGGATTATGATAAGTTGAGGGCTAGAAGCCACGGCAACATACTCCCAGCATTGGAGAGACCTCCGAGAGGTAAAAGGCTTGATGAAAAAAAGGATGCAGAAGTTGCTCTTTTTCTTCTCGATACATGGGTAACATAATTTTAGCTATGTTTCACAGAAACCATATGTGGTGTTGTTGTGATGTTAGATTTAGTAGCAGGAGAGTTGTGAGTTTCTGGAGCTGATACGCGTAAAACCTTCTTGCGTGCATGAATTTGGGGTGGGGTGGGGTGGGGTGGAGCCTTCCAAAGGAGAACTGAAGTGAGGGGTGTGTTTGTTTTGGCAGTTGAGTTAGAATATCAACAGTGTTTCTCAGGAATCGCTTAGTGCTCCTTTAAATATTGATCTGTTCATCAACCACACCTATCATATTGTGTCTGAACACATGGATTTAACCACTGGAGTCATATGGATTACTTTTATGCTTCCTTTATGTGGTTTTGGAGCTTCAAAATTTTGGCACCCATTTATTTGCATTGTGAGGACCTATCTTTGAAAAATCTTAATTTGTGTTCTGTAGAAGAAAGTCATACACATCTGGGATGGCACCTTAAATGATGAGAGAATTTTTGTTTTAGTGTGAACTATCCCTATAAGCCAGAGAAACACTCTTAGCAAGTACAAAAAAAAAATGTCCGGTTCATGTAATTGTATTGTGTATTTTTCAGTCCTTTGGGGCCGTTCACAAAGAACACATTCTTGCTTTAAAGAAAAGAAAATGTAGGGCAAAGAATGGGATAAAATGCAGGTGTGCTGAGACATGTTTTTTTAGAATTTGTAGTTGTTTTAATTTGACACATTGCTTAAAACACAAAACTACTGATCGAGATGTAGTTATTATAATGCGTAGATACGGTATTATAGTGTAATTACTATTAGTACAAAAAGTTGGGTAATGCATTACATTTAAAATTCCTGTATTCAGATTAGTCTACATAGTAATTAACAATTCAAACACTGCTTACGGAAGCAAATTGTGTTCATTGGGAATCAAACCAATAACCTTCCCATTGCTAGAGCCATACTATACCATTTGGGCTGCTGGAATATAGCAGCTCTGTGCTTTTGTAGTTACATACATGTACAGAATGATGAATCATGTTGTTGCCACATTCAATCTCCACTTCTTGAGTCCTCCCTAATTAGAATTTTGTTAGTAGCTCAAATCCCTTACAATTACCATCATTTTGGTTGCTATGAATCTGTCAGTACATGAGAACACAAAACTGCTGTGCTAGCACCTCAGGCTGCATCAAGGGTCATTGTTGGGTGAGCATGCTGCAAAACATGTCAGCAACATTTAAATGGCACGTGACATCATGTGCATTTGTGTTTGCAAAGAAGGCATTTGCATATACTGCCTTTTCTTCTTAGAGCACAGTATTTTTTTTTTATAAAACTTTTGTCCATCAAATCAAAGTCATGTGGTGTAACCAACATGTAATTAGTCATTTTGATATTCATGTGACAAAAAAACAACAACAACATAAAACCGAGACCCTCAAGACTTTTTACTGTTTGTGAAGTTTTGAAAAAATCAATATTTTATCATATCATTAAATATAAATTTTTGGAGATGTTTATTAAAGGCACGTTTGGTTCAAGTCATGTGGTGGAACCCTAAGAAAACTTCCTGATATTCTTGGCTCAAAATAGTTTTTTACCTTACTTTTTTACATTAATGTTTAAGTTGTGAACATTCTTGTTGTGAAAGTGCAAGAAAAGTATTGTAATACCTTTTAATTGATGGTTACACCACATGATATTTTCTGTAATGTCATTAAATAAATATTTTGGTAGAAAATGCTATAAATGGATTTAAAAAATGTGTGAAACAAACTTTGAAACAAAGATTACATTTTTATGAACTTGACACATGTTTTTGTTTTGCTAGACTTTAAAAAAATGTCTAATTTGTATCACTTCGGTACAACCTTGCCCACGACCCTTATGCTACAATTTTTGTCCCTCTTGAAAAAGACATTTTTAATCTTAATGTTTATTTTTAATCTGTATGTTGAAACTGGTCTTTGCCCAGCCTGCAAAAGCTCATAAGATTTCGAGAGAGGTTTTGGGCTCTATTTAGCTGGCCAGGCTGGAAGACAGCATATACCAGCTTTGGCTAGCTTTAGCTTTTTATTTATTTATTTTTCCCAGCAGGGTTGTAAAAATAAAGGTTTAATAATACCAGTTTAATCCAGAGCAATCACACAGTGCTCACACATTATCTGCTGTATTATGTTTCTTTTATGAGCCAACAAGCAAAGGAAAACAGAGAAAAATGAAAGAGCATTGCTCAGTAAGATCTGTAGTAGTTCACAATTCACACTGTGTTGAGTTAAACAAATGGCTGTGAAGATTGATGCTAAAGTCTGAGGGCTGTTTTCTGGTCTGCACAGCCAAACAAAATCATTACTCTAGCGGCACAACAGCTAAGCTCTGTGTGTGTGTGTGTGTGTGTGTGTGTGTGTGTGTGTGTGTGTGTGTGTGTGTGTGTGTGCGCTCCTACAGCTCTCTTAATTAAAGGCCGTTCAATCACAGTTGCTCAGCTGGATCTGACAAGTGCAGGTTGTGAATCAAACTCCTTCATTTGGGGGATTGCAGGGCATTTCAGAACAGCTCTGTTTTTCTCTCTCTCTCCATCCATTCTCCACCTCCTTTTATTCCATCTCTTAGGTGCTTTAACTATAACTGCATAACTTTAAATGAACCTATATGTAAATTCTTCCACCACCTCTATTTTGCTACATTATGCTGCATCCTTGTGTAAATAGATTCTGAAAAGCTATAGAATAGGTGTCAAAGTAATATTTGATTTTAATGTTGGTTGCTTTCATTACACTAGGTGTAGGTGCAATTTATCTTTGTAAGAATAAAACAAGGTTAAAACATTCTAAAGTTAAACCAGGAATGAAAAATTAAATAACTGGAATTATGCCAAATAAAACTGTTTACTTTAATGACCCCATTAAATGGATTGATGAACAGTATCCTTTCAGGTGTCGATGTATTTACTATTGAAACGGGAATTTGGAACAGAACATGGCCATTTAGCCAAATAGATATTAGATTACATCTCAGCCTGAAACCATAATTTGCTATTTTTTATTTCTAGCCTGCTGCAAGTGGTAAGGGGAGGGAACAAAAATTGATAATTGGTATTCGCCCCTGCAAACAAGATGATTCACCAATATTTTTGGTCCATTTTCCTGGAAGAAAAAGACTGTGGGGGGAATTCACCGTTTATTTGTATGCGCTGGTTTAGCACCAGATTCAATTAAGGATTTCTGCTGAAAATTCAACAATACAAACGCACCCACAAAATCTGTGCATGGCACAATTCTTCAAATCTTGCTGGTCGATTCTGAGATGCGCTATATAGTGGAGGATGCAGCAGACCCACAGAGATCAAACTGGAAGTTGTCATGTTTCCGAGAATTCCAATACCCTAGGATCGGCCACATTACGCTGACTCCCTGACAAGCTTCAGCACGTGAACTTCCTTTGTGGCACAACCAAAAGTGTGATGCGTCAGCAGTGTGAAAGCCAGAGACCCTGGCTCGAATCCCGCATTGAAACCATGAAGTAATTTAATTTGCATAATCCGTGACGAGCACGATTCGGAGGTTGAATTTTACCCTCAGACTTTACATTTTTACTCCACTGATGGTTAGGTTTAGTTTAGGGTTATTACAGGTATCACAGCCTGTACAGCTGAAACCAACTCACTTTACAACTCTCTTTTTGTGCCCCTCCGTGGACAATCCACCCTGAAAATGGAGCTCCTGCTTAAACTAGATTGCGGGTGGTTTGAGAATAAGATGCAGGTTTTTGCGCTGAAATACTACTTGCAAAAGTGGCGCAACTGCTCAGTGAATTCGCCCTTGTTAATTTTAAACATACCTACTAAAAATGTTGTCAAATTTTATGTGTACACTAGCATGTAAATGGCCTTTAAAGCTAAGACTAAAAGCCACAAATCTCATATTTTGATTTCATGGGTTCTTTAAAGCATCTGCTTTTAGTAGTTTTGTCTATTAGAGTCCATGATGAGCTCGGGGCATTACAACCTTCATTATACTTTTGTTCGTTTGTGCCCACTGCCATATATCCTTATCTCTCCTTATATCTTTCTCTTTCACTCGTTCTTTCTCTCTCTCTCTCGCTCTCTCGCTCTCTCTCTTTCACTTATTGTTAGTCTTAGCCATAATTAATCCTGTCCTCTTTTAAAAATCTCTTTCGTCTGAAGCGTTTTACTTAACAAAAATCCTGAAGTTTGGCTAACAATCCCACTGGACCCAATTTAGAAACTAATTCAAGCAAATGTGATTTAAGAGGCTTTCCAAGGAAAGATGTGCTTCGGCTTTGTTGAGATTTCAAACCAGTTGGAGTGGCTGGAAGTAAACCAGGTTTTCCTGAACTGGAAGATCTCCCTTACATATCAAATAACTTACCTGTTATTGCCAAAATAATGTTTCTTGACTATTCGATAATATACAATTGTGAAAAAAATCTTATTGATTTTGATTAAATTTAAAATGTTAGTTTAATAAAGAACCCAAAAATCACCTCATAGTCAACTACTGTCTACGACACGTTCATTATTCAAATTATTCTATGGGTGAATAAGCTTTCTTCTTCAAAGACGGTGTGTTCAATCAAGGTATGAAAAGGTCTTCATCGCTTTTTCAATTCTCACCTTTCTATTTATTGCCATGCACAGATTAAACTGGTAAATGGTCAAAGTGTCTCATTTTCCATATCTAATCCCTTGTGTCAATCTCTCATGTTGGCACACTCTGTCTTTGGCAGGCTAGGATCTGTCTAGAGCTGAAGCCGTTAATGACACTAGGGTGAGTTATTAAGGCTAGGAAAGTGATTAGGAAAAGTTGGTTGATCTGATGAATTAGGGACATTCTCACAACATCACATTGTGGTCCCAAGTGACCATTCTCAGATGTGACAATTATCTTTTAGTGGGAGTCATCCAAGCTGTGAACAGAGCTAATTCCAGTGTCAGAGCTCTCCAGAGCAGCAAGGGTACACTGTGCACAAAGTGAAGGACAAGTACAGGCAAATTTACCAGGACCGGAAAGCCCAGTTGAATCTTAGCGGTGCCCTTTTGGGTTGTTAAAAGGTTTCTCGCATACTCTGGCTGAGAGGTTATAATTAGCTGTGGTGAGACATACTTGGTTGGGAGGAAGCTGCTGCCTAACATGTAGGTTTTAAAAGGGGAAGGTTTAGATGATTTTAAGTAGCAACTATACGATGGCTTAAACTACAGTGACAAAAGTCTGCATGTAAGCAGTACTGCTGAGGTTATGTTTGTTACGCATGTAACCTCTTTATTGCAGCTAAATTAACATTATAGTACAGCCTTAATTGCTATTCTGTTTTTTTAAACTATTACCTACTTAAAAAAAATATAAAGGACACATTTTTAAGCAAATTCTTTAAGTCCTTCATGATTTGTAAGACTTTCGGTTCCATTAACGATTCTCTAATGTGCATTCTTCCCCCAATGTGAATGGCACACTGTGTTTATATACTCTGATAGTGTTTACAACACTTCTGTTCAGTGACACTGCAACACCACTACTAAATCAGCAACAGGAAACAGTGTAATCAGATTTTTCTAAGAAATGTCTCTTATTAGTCTGTTTGAATGTACACCGCAAAACATACAGTGTTTCCTATCGAATGCATGGCTCTTATGAAACAGTACTTTATATCTACATCTCACTACATACAACATGACCAATGTAGTTTAATTTGAGGACAAATGTCTCTTATGTGTCTGTTCATTTGAATTTTCAGCTCACAACATACAGCACAACCAGTAAAGTTCAATTCCAGAACAAATGACTCTTATGAGTGGGTTCATTTGAATTTCTCAACACGAAACTTGCATAACGACCAGTGTGGTCCAATTCCTGAACAAATTTATTTTATGAGTGGGTTCGTTTGAAATCTACATCACGAAACATAAAAAACATGGCCAGGGCTGCATTTCCCAAAAGCATCGCAAGCTCAAGTAGATCGTAGAGACCATTGGCACCAATGGCTTCTACAGTCTACTTAGGCTTACGATGCTTTTGTGAAACGCAGCCCAATGTAGTCCAATTCCAGAATTTTTCTTTCCAAATGAATTCCAAATTACTCTTATAAGTCAGTTCTTTTGAATCTACTGCACAAAATATTCAACTTAACAATTGCAGCCTGATTCCGAACAAATGAGGGCACATTCCCAAATATTTGTGCCACAAAATTACATTGTAAATGGAACTGTTAATGAACCAGAATCATTAAAAGGTTTAGGAACCAGAATAGTTACGATTCCCATCTCTTTTCAGGCCACGTCCACACTAAGTTTGAAACCTCCACTTTCAGTATCGAAAATCATTTTTGAAAGTCACATTTTTCAGCAGAGGAAATCGTGTGGTGTGGTGGAGATGCGTTAGCGTAGCAAAATCAATGCTTTTTCAAAACAAACGTATTTGTGTGGATGTAGCCTCAGTCTACATGTGCCTGAGAAAATAAACAATATAATTTAGCTTTTTTAAATAGGCCTTGATGTGCTTCTAGATGGGCTGTTCATGTTCATGTTCCAGTATACATACATATGTTGTGGTTTGCATATCTGCGTAACCTTCTACCTTGACCTGAGGTTTATTACTGTTATGAACCGATCATTCTTTCAGGCTTCTTAGGGATGATTCATTTCATCTGAATGGGATTCAGGTATATTTATGGGATGAGCAAATTTAAGGTGTGTTGTTGCACCTAATGGGGTTTGAAAAGGTCTTCCCCCTCTCCTTCTCTCTTCTGCCGGAGTGGATATCCCACAATGAGTGGAAAGCTGAAGCCTAATTGAGGTGCCAAATCTAATATGTTGAGATGAGCCGTATGAGATAGGGATCATTTCACTCCATCTAAAACAATACTGGCAGTGAGGGAGCAGAGGTCTTCGCTGCCATTTTAAAAGAAATTAGGCAGCATAGAATTATTGCCAAGTTCTATTCTAGTTTAAATAGCCAGTTTAAGACTGGCACGTGATGTCAATCCTCATTACGATTTAGTCATTTTTTGTTCCTTTTAAAGCATTTTTGACACCGTTTTTTTTGCAAGTGATTGCAGTCGTGACCCTCTTAAATGACACCTTACTAAAGGATCAGAGCCTCTTGCTCAAAGGTTTTTATAGAATGTTAGACTTGAGTGCACTTTCATTATAGTCTGTCCATTTTTCTTCGTTCTGTCATAAAAGTTATCCTTCATCCCTCTCTGCTCTTTTTGTTGCGTTTCACACTTTCAACTTGACTTAAAACAATTTGTCAGTTTTTAAAAAAAATACTGTGTGGATATGTTTACTACTTTAGAAAATATTATGTTTATTATTGTAAATGTAAATAACTGCTCTGAGCCTTTGCCCTTTTGAACATAGTGAAATGACCACTAAACTCACTTCAGCTTCTATTTTTGTTTTTAGGAATTATTTTTTTCTTTCCAGGTGAATCACAGGTGTATACCAGAGTCCCATATTTTATTCTGAGTTAAATGTTTGTAATCTCTTTGGGGTCCTTTTTTTATTATTTGGCACAAATGCAGCCACAGGGGGTTGTTTTAGCTCATATTTAGCTCTTTGGCAATTATAACTCTCACCTGGTGTGTCACGATAACTGCACAGCTTCTTGCAATTATACTGCTGTTAGTAAATGACTAGAACCTTCTGGTGCTGAGACATGCTATTAAAGAATCCCCAAAGGCTAAATCAGCTAACAGCAGGACTTTAAGCAGACATTTAATATTCTTTAATTTAATATTCTATCCATTTCTGACATGTCTCTTAGTTTCTTATTTTTGTATCTGTTTATTATGAGAATTTATGTTCGCTTATAATTGTTTCAATTGTTATAGTGCGATCTTACAATAGTAGCTGAAGAATTAAGGATATAGAGTCTAATTCATTTAGGCAATATGAGGTGTTCCTTATGTAGGACTGCTGTAAGACCCAGAACTTCACCCAAGAATGAAATTCTGTCATCATGTACTCAAACACCATGTTGTTCCAATTCTCTATGACTGTCTTTCTTCCATGGAATACAAACAGAAATGTTTGGCAAAATGTTAGCCTCAGTCACCGTTCACTTTCATTGCATCTTTTTCTTTACAGTGAAAGTGAATGGTGACTGAGGCTAACATTCTGCCTAACATAACTTTGTGTTCAGAGGAGGGAAAAAAATTGGACATTGTAACATGAGGGGGAGGAAAAGATGACTTTCATTTTTGGGCGGACTATACCTTCATGCCACTAGGTTACTTTTTATTATTATTATTATGAGGGTTATTGTCTTTGTGAGGATTTTTGTGTTAATATACTTTATTTTCCTGGTGAAGATTTTAGGCCTGAGTCAAGCTCAGTGATCAAGGAGGTGGTTGAAGAGAGCAGGGACATGGTGGAAGCCTCAAACCCATTGCTGGAGAGTTCTCAGCAGGCGCTGGGTGAAGAAGAGGGTCAAAGTGAGAATGGGGACCAGGGAGGCAAGGGATCAAGTGAGTCTGTAGGCAGTGGCTCTTCCTTCGAAGAGCTGGACATGGAAATGGAAGAGGAGAAGGTGGACAAAAAGAATGAAGACCTGGTAGAAGAGGCGGAAGATCGTAATGGACAGGAGAAGACAGAAGGTGAAACAGTGGGGAACAGGGAGGAGTAAGGGATAAAGTGTTTTAGATGGAATGTTGGTGAATGATGAGTGTTTGTGTTTGCATGTGCACATATTTGAGTGTGGTTTCATATGTGAGAAAATTGTTTGTGTGTGTTTTTAAATCATCAAAGGCTTTGTTGTCTCTGTAAGTTTTTTTTTTTTTAATGTTTGAAATTAACATCCCTAAATACGTGGAAGGTTTCTTTCCTGTAATCACAATAAACAATTATTCCTTTCATAACTTTTTATTAAATACTTAATGAAACACACATTATTCTTTTGCTTTGTATTTATTTCTGAAAAAAAAAAACTATAATTTGTTGCTTTCACTATTGTCTTTATTTCACACAGTAACCGTGGAACACATGAATTCAGAAATAAATAATGTACATTCTGAAAATAAGGCAACACCATCAGCCATTAACTCTACAATAAACAGCTTAATAAAAGCTTTATCTTAAACATGTTTAACATTTAATGTATTCAGTTGTGTTTGATTCAAAACAGGAATAATTAACTGCAAGTGTTTTATGGATTCTGTTGCATTCGAATAGAACTTAAAAGAGTGGGATAACAAGGAAAACAGCTGGTATTTTGTTATTTCAAGTGTCTTACACCACTTTTGTGCTTCCTGCATGCAATTGACTATCTATGGTTGTTTGGAAAAAGTCAGTTGTACAAACAAAGAGATTAAGTATTTTATTTTTTTTCAAGTATAACAAAATATTTTTCTCTTCCTCTACTATGTATTTTTCTATATACATTTTTTTCTGTAATAACTTCTTACATCCCAACTAAAAGAAATGGTTTAGCGTAAGAATTATTTTTGTTTTGGGTAATATTTTTCCTATATTGTTGTCTTATGTGTCAGAATGTATCATGCAGTTATTTCTTCTTTTGATACTAACTGTTAATGTCTCTGACAACAGTCAGCAGGTCAGTTGATCAGGCTTTTCACAATGTAATTCTGCATTCTTAAAGTATAAAGTATGTGTACGGCAAAAGTGCGTTTGTGTGTTTGCTTTAATGCGCTACATGCTATTGCACCCATTTTACTGGTATTTTACTGAGCAAATGATTCTTTGAGGAAAAGAAAGTACAATTTTAACTTTGCTTCAAAAAAATACAAATACTTTCAAACAAATGCTGAATTACAAGAACCAATTACAACATTGTTTACAAAAAGTCTCTATTTTTTAACATGAATTAATGCATTAGTGTGTGGTGAACTAACATTGACCTTTTACAGCATTTATTATTTATATGTATTTAATATTTGTAATTGTTCATGTTGTTTTTTATTCATAATGCATTCATGGAATATTCAAGGTTTAATACTATTTAATATAATGTTGCTTTCCACAAAAGATCATTTTAACCTTTATTAAAAAAAAAAAAGAAAAGAAATATGCTTGGTTACATTGAGGCACTTACAGTGGAAATGAATGGAGCTAGTCCATAAATGTTATATACACTTTTTCAAAAGTATGGCTACAAGATGTAAACATTCTACATGTTTATATGATTTTAGTATGATAAAATTGTTTACTAACCTTTACTGTAATAAGTTATATCCAATATTTCAATTCTGTTGCCATGACAACAGAACCCTGTAGTCTCAGAATTGGATATAACATTACACAGATAATGTTGGTAATTGATCTTCTCACACCAAAATCATATTAACATGTATAATGTTCATGTTTTAAGGCTATACTTTAAAAACAATGTGTACTTTAGTGTTTATCAACTGGCCCCAATCATTTCCAATTTAAATGCCTTACTGTAATCGTTTTTTTTGTTTTTTTTTTAATAAATGAGGGACGAGTCAAAATGATTTTGTTTGATAATTAACATTATGCCACCAATGCTGTTGATTGATCTTAACTATTGTTGAACCTGGAATATTACTTTAACTAATGTTAACGTTATTTTCAATATATATACAGTATATAAAAAAATTATTAGTGTATGTAGATAAGAACAAATATTAATAAATTATGTAAAAGTATTGTTCCCTGTGAGTTTATATTAGATATTTTGACAACTAACGTAACAAATGCTAAATTTTTGTAAAGTCTTACAATTTTGTATTTTTTAAAAAAAAAAATCTATTAACCTGCTAATTGTTACAAAAGGCAGACACAAGTTTTCATTGCCACATGCTGGTCTTAATGCATGCTCAAGCAGCACTAGAACCATTTGCAGTATACCCTAGGAACCCCTTCCATCTAATTCTCCTCCTTTGTGATGTAGCAATTTCCTCTGATCTTCTCTTTGGTTATTATGTGAGTGTTTGTCTTTGAAAATAAAAATCAATATAAGTGCAATTTCTGAAGAGCTCCAGCTGGTTATATATCTTTTGAACACTTGGGATTGCAGTGAGCTCATTGAAGGAGGACTCGGTGAAGGAGGAGCATTGAAATGACCTAATGTTTGAGTTTCAGAGGAGTTCTGGTTAGCCAGCTGCCTTTACAACCTCAGACACTGACAGATATTACTGTACACAAATGTTTGGCATGAAATATTGCGCAAGAGTCAAGAGTGTGGACATTTGAGGCAAGAAGTTTTCGATCCTGATGTACTTGATCCTGCTTGATCTTTTGGAACTGTTTTCGTTGACGGAGCAAAAATAAACAAAAGTATATGCATGGCCATGTTGTCTTATGAAGACTGCAAACAGTCGTGCCTTACTTGACAGACAATTGATGACGCTCTGTTCTTCAACCGACAGAAAGTGAATGATAGTCTCTCACAAGTTATAAAACATTAATATGCCAAGATTGGATGTGACTGTTCAATGGGTCAACACACAATCTATGTTCGCTTTGAGTACATCCTCTCGGGAGCTCGTGCTCTCTCGCGCGCTTTCCGCTCGTGCCATGTAAGAACTTGTCTATCGACCTGAATAGGACATTGATCCTATGATGTGTGATTGTGACAAGCCAACATATAGGCGTCACGGGCCAATTAAACAAAATCGACAACTGACGTAGTTAGGCACATTTACATATTCCTAATCTCGCAGGGCATACGGAGCAGATTGGGGGAAATTGCAATAGTTCCTCATATCGCAATTGTGCGTTGGGTGATCACTTTGGTTACAATATGCAGTTTATAGACGACATTTCTATGTCAGTGGCCAGTACATTATAAATTCAAGGATCATGTATGCCTACTCAATGCTTTGTTTGAGTCGCTGACTGTGTCTGGTTTGCACATCTTCGACCAGAGGTTTCATCATTTCGCTCTTCAATTCAGCGCAAATCTTTTGTAAGAATCATTAATTGGCATTCCAAATTGATTTTAGAAAAGTGCATTGGGAATTTTTTTTTTAGCAATTATATTGAGTTATATACTTTTTTGGAAGTATATTGCAATACTTCCAAAAAGAAAAAAAAAAGTTCATTGGCATAGTGGAGCGAGCATTCTTTTGCATTTATGATAATACAGTCTCAAGGAATTCAATGACGCGCGCTACGCCTTTTCAGTACCATGGACAGTTCCAGGCGCGCACAGCGTCTCAGTGGCGCGCGCTCCACGCAAACTTCACCCATTGAATGAAACCTGAATTCCGTTGCTGGGATTCAGCAATATGTGTTAAATACAGCAATAGAATAACTCCAAACTTTCACAAAGGATACGAAGAAAAATACAAGGACTTTCACCCGGTGTCTTGACGGCTATCCGCCTGGAATGTGTCGATGTGAGGTAAACTGGACAGGACAGGTAAGAATGTTATCATTTGAAACTAATCTGATGATTAAAGTGACATGATGGATTTCTGTATTTCATTAAGTAGCCTACGGCAAGTGTTACGTATCAGCGTGGAAATAAAGGGACAAATGTAGCGTTGTTATTACAATGTATTAATAACATGCTTTGTACTGACACCTGACATTCAAGAGATGTTCGCTTTAAATCAGAATGCAATGCGCAGTTTTCCATTTGCACTAGATTTCGTTCGTAACGTAGACAATCCGCTGGTTTATGAAGCATCTGATCAGATAAACAATCGCACAGGTAACAACATCTCGTCACATATCTGGGCTGTGTCTGTAAACGCATCTCTGTGGATGAATATGGAAGGCGTGTAATTCAACAGAGTATTTTAGCTTTAATTTCCTTAAATAGTGGCTTGTTGCTGCATGTTCAAAAGTTTCGTAAAGTGCAAGTCTTTCAATAATTTTTAACTTGCTTCAGATTAAATCCGTTGACTGTTTATGTACGTACACTAAAGTTGCTGACGGTTTAAATAAATTCAAAGCTTTTAATTCAAGACTTCACCCTTTCAGGAACTTTACATTTGTAACGTGTTCTATAACAATGCAACTTCATAATTAGACTTTTTTTTTAATATAAGGAAATGAATCAAACAAATATGAAGATAATACGATGCCTTTTGTTCACTTGCTAACTTTAGTTGTTTTTCAACCCAGGTGTGAATCGAGTGGTGACTATATTAAAAAAAATTGTTTAACTTTTTATCAATTTTTTTTTAATTCTTGACCATTCTCTAAAATATTCGAAATCGTTTTCGTTTTTTATTTAGAAAACATGCTTTAAATTGACATAATAGGCGGTTTTGACCACGTCAACGAGGACATAAGTAACATCGTGTCGATTGATTCTCTTTCTTGCCGCTATTTATGTGAACTATATTAAAAATGAATGCATTGACAACAGTGTAATTAAAATGGCAAAGAAAAAACAAGTCGTTTTGTATACAGTATGTTTGTGCTGGGGCTTTTTGGCGAGCAGGACAGGCTGCGCTTTTAAAATAACAGGAACCCGAGAAGTGGCGAACGACCGTTTGGCTGGTCAGTTTAAATAATTCAAGCTCGTGCCGCACATGCTCTTATCTTTTGCTATGAGGAATTGCTGCGAGGCGAAAGTCTCTCCACAGGCCTAATGGAACCACTTCACCTGTGTAGCAGCCGCCCAACGAGGGCAGTTGCCCACAGCTAAACACATAAAGAGATATGAGTTCGAGAAAGAGAGATAAATGGAAGACAATCCTTCAAGTCTCATTGTGACGCCATTGCGAGCGTGTCGAAGCTAAAAGTGCACCCTTCAGCAAGGAACACGTCATAGAATATTGATTATGCAGTAAAACCCAGAATTGCTAATACAAAGTTCACCTCATGTCTACCTAACCTGGACAACAAGCTCATTGGTGAAGAAAACAGACAGGAGAAGACAGCTTTTAAGTCGTTCACTGCAGTGGGAAAAGTCACAGACTCTGACAAGCTTTTGTGGCGGGAAAGTGCGTGATAAATAGGTTACAGTGATGAAGACAGTTAAAGTAATTGCATTGTAAATAAATGAGTATTAAGCCTACAAGAAATCAGTGTAAGAAAGTAATTCTGTCATAACAGTCTAGATTTAGGATGTGTCAGCAACCATAACTTATACCAGGTCAATTTGAAAATCCATGGCAACATCCAGGGTTTGCCAACCAGCTGGATGTGTTTTTTCTCTTTAAAGTCAACATGAAAGCAACATTGACCCATTTCACTTTGTATTCTTCAGTGTATTCCTGTTCTTATTGTGCATGATTGATCATTGCTTGTTATTACAATCCAATCATTTCCTGATGGATAAAATCCTGCTTTACTTTTTTTTCATTGAATATCCTGTTTCACTTGGAAATGTGTTTAATATTGACATAAAGCTACACTGTAGATGTTATGCTTGTAGCAACATGATCACGCAGGAATTTGGCATGTTGTTTCAGAAAGTTCCTGTACCCTATAGGATCGGACACATAATGCCAACTCACTGACAAGTGGGATCTCCCATCAAACATTTTTGCATTTGGCTCAAGTGAGTTTACCTTCTCTTGTGGCATGACCGGATGCGCTTTGCCTCAGCAGCGTGTTGAAACTTTGAAGTTATCGTGTTAGAATAACCAGTGACGAGCCCGATTAGGAGGTTACATTTTTCCATCTAACATTACATTTTTACTCTACTGATGGTTAGGTAAATGTTTGGGGTTTGGGTTGCGGGGTTCAGTGCATAAAAATGCATTCCCTGCTGTGCACTGTATTCAATATAGTACAACTGATAACAACTCAATTTACAACTCACTTTTGGCACCCCTCAATGGAAATTTCACTCAGAAAATGGAGCGCACATGTGCCCATATGCCCAATTTACCGTTTTGGTCACTGGGGACAGTATTTATAATTTCGGTAAGCACAGACCGATTTTAGCTAAAGAAAAGTCAACCTACTGTTAACATTCTGAGATCAGTCTGCCAGTGGTGCGAATTTTGAGTCATCCCAGTGATTCGATGCTTTTGTAGCTGTTCACCCAAAAAAATCCTTCAGATTCATTCATTGATTTGTTCATTTAAAATTTCTGCAAATTACGCAGTTGCACCAGTAGTTGGCGCTAAATCATTATCTTTTAAGTTTTTAATGAGTAATTACATTGATCCAAAACACAGTCATTCACAGCCAAAACAAGTCTAACTATCCTTTATTAAAATGTGCATGTATACAAATTAACCCTGGTTGAATAAGATTGCTGAAATGAACGAATGTCATGCATCCTCCTCTTGTTCAGGCAGTCAGCAGATCCTTGTTAATGAACAAGATGACTGATTTATTAATTTAGTTTGTGTATAAGTGTACCAGTCCATTCAGTTTGTTTAGAAAAAGATGTCTCGTCTCGTTCAGACTCAAATGACTAATTACTAGTTTAGTGAAGGGATGTATTCGTTCAGTGGGTCTAACAAATTATATGCTCCTTCACAGCCAGTACTCTAATGCTATTGGTTTGCACTATAGTCAAACTTTCAAAGCAGAACAAAGAAACACAAATGGAATTTGCATGTCTGCAAATATACAAAGGCACCACAACCATTTTCACCACAAATGAAAAGAAAGGTCTTATTTTTCTTATATTTTGTCAAATGCTGGACTTCACTTTTATCAAGACATAGTTAAAGTTCAAGAAAAGACTAAATGTCTTACACTGTGCATAATAGCCCAACATTTCCATTCATAATTCATGTCATTTTAACTGTATAGTCTTCAGCCATTTTTACACATTCATAAATTGGGGATCATGTGCATACCTATAAACTCGCCTTCGTGTAATTCACCCCTCCCTCTCCTTTTTGAAAGCGATTGACTCAAAGGCCAAAATGAACAAACAACATGCCTTGTCTTGTTCTGTCAGTCAGTAGATCCTAGTTCATAAACAAAATGAGTGAATTATTCATTTCATACACAAACGAGTATGCAAGTACATTCAGTTCGTTCATGAACAAGGCGTCTCTTCTTGTTCAGACTCAAATGACGACTCGACCGCTTCAGCGAAGTGGTTTATTTGTTCAGTCAGTCAAACCAATGACATGCTCCTTCACATCCCAGACTCTAATGCTATTGGCTGGAGCATGAAATGTCACCAAAACAGTCTCGTACTTCAAACAGCAGCTCATTGGCTTCAATAGGGAGAGATGTCAGTGAACGAGAAATACGAGTCAGTGTATGGAGGTGAATAAGAATGATTCATTCACTTAAAATCTTTGTTTATAAAGACAGATTCGCTCACAAGTGAAACCACTACAGTCTGCTTGGGGAGCATTTTTATTCTCAGTCCTGCATTCACAATTGGACAAAAGGCATAACAGTTGAGCCAGTTTTTTTTTTCTTCAGAGATCTATCTAATCACATCTTTGTTCCAGATAATCACAGATCATTTCATTAATGTATCAACTGATTAACAGTTGTGGTTGTCTGAAATGAGGCATCTTAATATCATATAACAGCATAATAAAGTTTAGTTTTATTCATATAAACCCTATGGACAAAGTGGAAACTCTGAATGATGAATAGGCTATATCCAGCTTTTACATTACCATATGGTTAATGGTACATTTTTATGGCATTTAACAGGTCACTCAAAATAGAAATCATCATTGATTAAACTTTGAATGAACATTGATTTTGCTCATTACTTTTAACATTGATCTTTGCTATAATTTACACTGATTAGAAGCAGATCAGTTTTATGCATTTAAATTTTTGAACATCAACTGAACTTTATCTCTTGAGTGGAACATTTCTTTGTGAATAATACATTAATTTCTACTATGGCTGTCAATGGAAATGCAGAAAAATGCTATGATCCTCAGAAATGCATCTAGCACATTCTATAGCAGATGGTGTGTGTTCCTTGTCAAGCATCAGATAAAAGACTCTCAGAGAAACTGTGAGACTGTGCAGATCCCATGAGAGACACACACAGAGCCAGAAGAAAAGTATTTTGTGGATATGTGCAATAGTGCACATGTGTACATATCTGTGTATGTCTGAAACAATGGGATATATACAGTACATGTACTGTAAATAATCATTAAAAAAAATAAAATTCTGAGAAATAAAGCTAGACTGTGGCATTTCACCACAGTAGGTCTGTATGTTGTGTACTTTATCCGACAGGGAGAAATGGAACATGAGCAAGTTTACTCACGCTCCCAAGAGTATGTGTCAGATAAATACATAATGTGATGTATTAGGCTTGCACTTATGTGTTTAAAGGCATAAGGGAAACCCTGTATGCATTGGTTTCAGTGATTGGGTTATGAATTATGTACAGGTCTAGAGTGGGAGGGGAGAGACCAAAAGAACGCAAAAAACTCAGCACAACTTGTAAAAGCTAGATCTCTTTTTCTTTGTAAAAGACAAGAGAAAGCGAGATAAGAGTTATGGATTGTTATATTAAATGAAGGCTTGTTCTTTAAATCCATAGAGTACCAATAGCAGCGGCATTGCGAGCAGACTTTTTTGTGACTTTGTTTGCCTAGTAGTCTGTCTGTCTGTGATGAAAAGCATGGTGTGCTGTACTTGGTTGATTACTGCTTGAGTGTTCATTCAGTTCACCACAGAAACAAGCGGTTGGCAGAGGCATCAGCTGGGTTTTAAAGCCCCTACATTTATGGCCAGCTGCTGAACACTACTTATTCCAGCCAGCAGGGCTTAGAAAGAGGGTAATGACTTATACAAACAATAAGAATACTAGGAGTCATAATTGTTTGTTCTAAGTGTTAAAAATGCAATAAATGCAGAAGTTACTGGCGTAGTATATGGTAAATGGTCTGCACATATATAGTGTCTTTTTGAACCTGTTACCAAAGTGCTTTACACTGTGTCCCATTCACCCATTCACACACATACTCACACTCATACACCAAAGATGGCAGAGCTGCCATGCAAGGTGCTAGCCTGCCATTGGGAGCTACCTGGGGATCAGTTTCTTGCCCAAGGACACTTCGACATGTGGAGTCAGGGAATCAAACTGCCAAATCTGCGATTAGTGGCCGACCCGCTCTACCACCAGAGCCACAGCTGCCCCAGCCATAGTGCATAGTGTACACTATGGCAGCGTACGAAACCAAGTAAATGCTGTTTCTGGTGACTGTATACGGTGGTAGGAAGGAACCAATGCACATTTAAATCCAATGTTCACTTCACATACTGTCAACTGAGATACCTTCTTCTGATCGATTTTTGAAGGCAGCATAGATGCATCCTTCACTGCCATCAATCCTGCTATCCTGCCTGCATAGTTCCACAGCAGTTGAGCTAAAGAAAAAAGGCGGCCGAAGAGGCGGTTGATAGGCAATTTGTGTATAAATGCACATTTTTATTCACTTTTTCCAACTTTTGATTCCATTTATAGGAAGAAAGAAGTATTGTAGTTATTAAATATACACATGGTTATCGCCAAAAATCTCTTTATTTTGTTCTAGATTATTAGACCAGTCAGTCCAACCAAAATCACAAAGTTACATGACATCAGATGGCATAAATCAGTTGCTGGTATCCTAGCAATAATGTGAGGTTATACTGCCTCAGTGGCAGTGGTGTGCAAAGACATCAGGAGGGACATGGGCGAAAGGATAAAAAAAAGGGCACTGATATTTATTTATTCATATATTTTTTAAAGAGTAGCACATATATATACTTAACGTATTCTTTGCTTTTTGAGTATTTAAGCATTTTTCTTGTATTATAAACATAATTTTTTCCTTTTTGTCAAATTGTTCCTTTTTCTTGTCTCATCACTCTTTTCACTTCTCTCATCTCTGCACTCATACTTTATAATTGTATCTCTGCTGCTTCCATTCTGACCTCATCACCATGGTTTTGAACGGGTAGCCCACATGTCCAAAAAATGGTAATACCATGGTATTTTTCTGTAAGTGATTAGTCTACTAATTTAATCAAAAAACAAACTGGCTTTGCCTGAATCAGACAGCTCCTTCAGTTAATGGCAATATTCTATAAAATACATAATATTTCTATCAATTAAAATGATGTGACAGCTCCCATTGTAATTAATAAAGCTGTCTACACTGCAGGTGTGCCATGTGATGTTGGAAATGAGTATTAATCTGTTGATGAACAACACATAAATAGAGTGAACATTTTATCTGACCTGTTTATCTGACCTGTAGTTCTGCATTGGTGTGTCTGCGTCGTACTGTGAGTATACAGCCAAAATACTAACTATATGTTTCATAAACAAACAAAACAATGTAAATTCTGGATTCAAAAGTATTAAATTATTGTAGCATCACAAATGAGTTCAAAGTATGTAAGCTTGTTTAGTTACATACTGTTTATTATTCATGTTGCCTGCATTGCAGAAAATAAATGAGGAAATTACTGTATGCTCGCTCTTGAGTCACTTAAATAATAATACATGTTTTGGCATGCTTTTGACGTTGCTGAAAATGTGCTGGAAAAATAAATAATCTTAATAATTTATACAGTTGAAGTCAGAAGAAAACTAATTTTTAACCAGTTCACAGATTTTATATTAGCAAACTATAGATCTGGTAAGTCGTTTAGCAAATCTACTTTGTGCATGACACAAGTCATTTATCCAACAATTGTTTACAGACCGATTGTTTCACTTTTAATTGACTATATCACAATTCAAGTGTGTCAGAAGTTTACATTCACTAAGTTAACTGTGCCTTTAAGCAGCTTGTGAAATTCCAGAAAATGATGTGAAGCCTTTAGGCGATTAGCCAATTAGCTTCTGATAGGCTATTTGGCTAATTGAGTCAATTGGAGGTGTGTCTGTGGAAGCATTTTAAGTCCTACCTTCAAACTCAGTGTCTCTTTGCTTGTCACCAAGAAAAATCAAAAGAAATCTGCCAAGACCTCAGAAAAAAAACAAAAAAATACTGTGGACCTCCACAAGTCTGGTTCATCATTGGGAGCAATTTCCAAATGCCTGAAGGTACCACGTTCACCTGTACAAACAATAATACGCAAGTATAAACACCATGGGACCACGCAACTATCATTAGGCTCAGGAAGGAGATGCATTTTGTCTCCTAAAGATGAACATAGTTTGGCTGCACTTATATAGCGCCTTTTTGAACCTTAAAGGGTTACTTCAGGATTTAGCATTAAGCTTTGTATCAGTAGAAAACCAGTAGTATTTTCTAATTACCGAGCTCCCCCCCCCATATCCCCCTGAGACGAGAGATTTATTTATTTTTAGTCTGGAAAAAATCCTCCTATGACGCAAAAATCGTCATTTTGCGTCATCAGAGGATTTTTTGGCCAGAGGCTTAAAACTACAGCCAGTATTCCGCATGTTTTCACCACGCCCATATGGGGCGGGATCTCACTCACAGAATGTGAAGATAGTGTCAGCCATCTTTCTGTAGAAGCTAAGAAAACAGGCTCTGGCTCTGTGTAGAAAGTTTGTATTCAAGTAGGCTAATCACGATGGCGGAAGGTAGTTTTGAAGTTGAAATGGCAGAAGGGGATTTCGAAGAACTGTTGCGAGAATCGGATGCTCGCGGCTACCTGTACGAGCCGCAATACAGCGATGAACAGAGGCTGGAGCAGCTGCTGTAGCAGGGGAGCAAAACCTACTTGGCAGGCAGGAGGAAGAGAGTGTTAAATTATATTCAGACTCGAGTTGGGGCGAACTGATGGTGTCAGTGCTCTCGCTGTGCGCCTATGGAAACAGATAGAGAGTCCTATTGCTGTCGCGAATTTCAGCGATACTGGACGAGATCGCTGAATCCGCTGATGAAACTGCACCGATAACATGAGCATGTATAACTGAGCACCCAAGTTTTGTATCACACATGGACAGGGGAGTCCTGGAAACTTATTTTAGGATAATTTAAGGATAAATTGGAAACGCCAGCCAAAGCCCGCAGGGACAAACGGACGGCTTAGTGTAAAGTGAGTATTTTGTTTGTTTTTCTTTTTTGTTACTAAGACGTCATGTACAGAGTTTGGACACACGGAATTATCAACTAACTCACGATTTATAGAGTCGCAATGTATCAAAGCAAGAATAGTTGTATCATATTTTCAGATACTGCCGCCTGTAACCGGTAGGCGTGGTTTGGGAGTGGCCTCGTAAGGGCAGCAAAGCAAGTGCATTCTGGGAGTTGTTGTCTTTCAGCCACATGTGTAAAAAATAAATTTTCTGCCTTTTCTCTGTCTAGAATGCTTCAAATTCAAAAATAATTTCGCATTTATACTATATAAATGACCAACTTTAAATACACATTCATCTTCCCAGAGGTGAAGTATCCCTTTAAATTCAAAGCGCTTTACACTGTGTCTCATTCACACACCAATTTTCAGCAGAGCTCCCATGCAAGGCACTAGCCTGCCATTGGGAGCAACTTGGGGTTCAGTGTCTTGCCCAAGGACACTTTGGCATGTGGAGTCGTGTGGGCTGGGAATTGAACCACCAACCCTGTGATTAATGGACAACCCGCTCTACCGCCTGAGCCACAGCCGCCCCACGCAAAACAACACACGTGGGAGGGGATGCACCACTCGAAATCTCGTTCCAAAAGAAAATGAGAAATTAATGGGCCCTTCCACAAGACGAAGGGCATATTCATACAGTAATTGCATGTTCCCTTCAGAGTACCGACTTCAAGGGCTCTGAACTTTGGAGTGAGTAGAGCATAGGGAGGATCACTTGGATTAGAATCCACCCCCCATCTGCTGAAGCACATGCTGTATAAGGCATCTACACTTAAGTTTCTTTAATACCCCCACGATTTACATAATAACACATTATTAGTGTTACTGTGAGATTATAACGAAATTTTAATTGAGTTTTGTTTAGCTATTTTTATTTAATTATTACAATTTCCACTTTTTTTTTTTAACAACCAGAAGGGCACCTTCTGCCCCGCTCCCCCCGTTCTGTGCATGTCACAGCTCAGTGGACTGTCCAAAACCAGTTTATGGAGGTACCTTTGTAGGCAAACACTGTCTGTTGAGTCATTGACTGATAGGGCAGTGAGGCAACAAGACAGCTACCTTTGGTTACGGACGCAGCCTTTATTGCACAACATATTTGAACTTATTATCTCTTTCAACCGTAGCAATGCCCTAAATAGAGCCAAAAATATTTAGTCAAATATTGTGCAGTATTTAAAAAAAATAAAAAATCATTTTGTAAATGTGCAATCTCTTAATTTTTTCCACAGTTGATTTCACAGTGGTGAGTGGGGGATTTTTATTGGCAGCATTTTAATTGCTGTTTCTTGTCTTTCTCGTGCTGCTCTAGATGGATATCATTTAAATTTCAGATACTTTATATTTTATGATCTCATAACAAGGAATGAAAAGGTAAGCACACGATTTCTTTTAAAATCTGATATTTACCTTCTATAGCTTTATAGAACAACTTAGGTAAAGATAACAACAAATATTGTAAGTTCAGAAATAATTGCTAATTCAAAGTTGCACTATATGGCCACATCCAGTCCATCTTCAGACTGATCTCACTTCTTCGAAACGTGCTGACCACTGTTTATGTGAACACAATTACTTCCTGGTTCCCACAGGACCAGAACACGCAATAGGTAGCGCTGTAGGGAAGCACAATTTATATTATGCAAAGATGTTTGATGGGGGGTGGTGTTTGGCAGTAATTCAGCAGAATAGGGTAATTGTAGGATGTCTGAACTCACGTGTCCATTTCACACGTGATCATGTTGCGTTCTTCACTGTGGTGCCAAAATAAACTTGAAAAGTCTGAGAGACTATTACTAATATGCCCATTTCCAGGGTTACTCAACCCTAAATTTGTAGGCTATGAGGGAATAGGGATCACAAAATATCACAGTTTAGAACTCAGTCCAGCATAACGCAAGTTCACTTGAAGAAAGGAAATAAGCCTTTCACAATGTTGGTCTGTATCATATGTTTAGTGTATCTTTCATTGGTTAATGCTGGCTGTTGTTTGGATATTATTACTTCTTATAACCTTCTTATTACTTTAATAATTAACAATTTTGGTTAAACTTCAGGTGATCACAGGCACAGAGATGCAGATTTTATATACCCAAGTAAAATGCTTTTGATTAAAACTGGCTCCTTGACTGGATTCTGGAAAAAGCTTGATCTAGAATGAGAGGCGTGCCTCGCTTAATATATAGGAGCTGTGATGCTCTCCCATGTAAATAGTAAAAAATCAATTTACGGAGGTAAATGTATTATTCATAATATGATTTGTCAAAACCTACTTCGGTGTGAAGACATTATCCTTTTTACTTCACATAGCAGACAGCCTTTTCCACCATCTGTGATGGACAGTGGCTTTAAAAATTGGAGGGATGTTGGTAATATTTCCATATGTAACCTGTATTTTAAATGGGACCTTTGCCACTTTTGAAAAACTCTTGGGAAAATATGGATTCCATTGGAGTATTTTTTTAGAATCAACAGGATGTGCTAGCACACTCAAAAAGGTTTGCAACTGCTAGTCCCTCTTGCCTGGATAAGTGTCTTAAAATTCATTATGGTAAAGAACAACATAATTTCCTGTTTATATGACACCTTACTGTCTTTTCATCTACAATCAACATTTACAATTATAGCTGCATGAGAGAAGGAACTAGTGATGGAAATTGTTTATGAGCTTTGGGAAGTCAGTCTTGAGGAAATCCACCAATGCTCCATAAATTCCAGACATTGTCTCATCCAATTCAAAATGACATATATGCTTCATTATTCAAAGACTAACTTACAGAATATTTTCCAATATGTCTCCCCAGTCAGTGATAAATGTAAGGCTGCTGATACATCTTTACTGCATCGCTATGCAATTTGTCCTAATCTACAAGATTATTGGCATAAGATTTTCAAAGTAATTTCAGAATTCCTTAAAACAATGCATTGATCTGGATGTGTTCCTCATAGTGTTTGGTGTGTCGGAACAATTACCCAGGTTATCGAAAGCTCATGTCTCTTGTGTTTTTATTTTCTTTCCTTCTTTGTTCAGGCTGTGTAATTTGTATTAAGAAAACATGGAGAAAACTACTGTTGTTTATCTCTTTTTGTTATATCTATCCTTTCTGTAATTGATTATTCTGCAATAAAACAAAAAAATGTATTATTAATAAATTAAAAACAGCTCCTTGAATGACTTTTGGTTCATGGATTTCTAAGACATAAGATGACAGGGCAAGAGTCATATATAAATAATAAATTCATATTTTCAAGAACACTAAAAAAAATCCTGTTGTTTTTACAAAAACAAACACACTGGCAGCTGTAGTTGTTACAGTAAAAATGTAAACAACTTTACAGAACAACCTGTAAATTTTAAAGTTTAAAACTGTTGTAATTTACATGACCACGCTGGCACTGTAAAGTAAAAAAATGTCATAAACTTAATATTTACTTTATAAGGTATTGATAATCACCGTAAAAATTACAGAAGAGCACATGATGACATGATGTTCATCAATAGTGGCTCTTCCAGGATCAATGACCAATAAACATGTAAAGACAAACACCATCTGGGTAACATGTGAAATTAAAATAATGCAATAAACATTAATTAAACTACATTAAATATAAAACAGAACACCCCAATGTACATAACTGATTTTAAAAATAAGAAGAAACATAACTATACCATTAAATATAATGAAATATAATGGGTGGGAACACCCAATAATTGTTTTTAACTGTCATTTAAACAACAATTTACTGTCAAAAGTACATGTACTCTCGTTAAAATAATTAAATGTAAATTTTTACCATACAGCAAAAATTATTCAGTACAATCACACTTTTTACATAAAAAAAAATTATTATTTTTTTCAACATTTTATTGTAAAGACTACTGTATTATCTAAAAATAAATAAATATGGGAGCCTATCCCAGCTAACATTGGGCGAAAGGCAGGGTACACCCTGGACAGGTCGCCAGTCCATCGCAGGGCCACACATAGACAGACACATCCACACCTAGGGCAATTTTTGGAGACATCAAATGCATGTCTTTGGATGGTGGGAGGAAGCCGAAGCACCTGGAGAGAACCCACGCAGACACGGGGAGATCATGCAAACTCCACACAGAAAGGCTGGGGCAACTGGGGTTTGAACCCACGACCTTCTTGCTGTGAGGCGACAGTGCTAACCGCTGCACCGCTATCACTTTTTGATGTCCAAATGAGTGACTAAGTAATTCAGAATTTACTACATCTGATTCCACCTGTTTTTCCCATTGATAACGTAATCAGCCAAACACAGCAATGAACCAGCAGTATGTCCTGGCATGTTACATTTCATCTGAATTTTGGAGATAAGATGGCAAATTCACAACAAGCTTTTACCTCTGTGAGACAACAACAAACACAAGGAAATCAAAGAAACACTGCCTCCATCTAAAACTTTATTTGCTTGTGTTGCTGTTAGATAATATTATTTTAGAAAAACTATTTTTTTAAACATTTGATCATCATTCATAATATTTGTTTTGATTTAGTTTTTACTGTTGATCATTTTTTTCTATTTTCTTTTTTGAAAAGGCTCTGTCTCTATAAAAAAAAACATTCCTGCTTGCCCTGAACATATGTAAATTTGAAATTGAAATATTTCAAAGCTTTAAGATCTATTAAAATGGCTTGGTATTTCCTTAATCAAAGCAGACAGCTTTTGTTTTGAAGTGTATAAACTGTGAAGGGAATCACTGGATTGTTTCAAGATTTGACTTACAGAAAGTTTTCAGTGCTTATACCCTTCTCAAACAGTCATTTCAAAGGCCCCTTAGAGTGAGCTTTTGTACTCACTTGATTGCAATTCCCCATTCAAATGGTGGTTGATGGTGTGGTTGCTTTAAATGCTCTGAGTAAGGTGTTCAAATCCTCATTTGGCCCACAGCCACTGACTCTTTGGATGGTTATCAAATAACATGCCTGCTGGGTTGTGGCATTACACTCACAGTTGTTAGGATTGGAGTCGGGACTTGGAGCTCTAAATTAAAAAGGCATTTGTCAACATGTCGAAAATGTACTGCAGTCCAGCGATTAGCAGAAATTGAAGTTATAATTCTCTCCTTTATTGTTTTTCAACTTTATCACTGCCAGAATAGACCTGGTACAGCGGCACCCCCCGATATCCACAGTAGCTGGGATGGAGAGAAGCTGTCATTCACTTAAAAGTGTGTAATGTGCATTTATCGCTTGGCTAACTGTTGCAAATGGAATTTACAATTGAGCCTTCACAATTCAATGGCAGTGATTACATTTAAACTGATGAGTGATGTGGGCCATTTAAAATAAAGCAACAGGTTGGTCGCATAAGGACAGGTTATCTCATAGAAGTTCTTGGGTTGCATTGTAGCTTGACATAAAATCACATTAACACACCCACACACACAAGCAGCATTATAGATGCCCTACTCCCAGGAAATTTTCCTTTTGTCGTCTAAAATATGATTTAAGAGGAAGCATGAAATCCATTTACATAGTTTCTCCTCTCTAATCAGTTCTGTCCTGAGAGAAAGGTCCTTTATACAGAATTCCTCTCAATCTTTTTCTTCTCTCTGCCCTGCAGTTACATAAAGATGACATCTTCTCTTGATGTGTAATTACCATATTCATGCCGCACTCTTTGCCAGCATAAGATTGAAAATACTGAAATGGATTAACAGTTTGTGAGGGTCTGCACAACTCCTCCTCCTCCTCCTTAATGTTGCTCCCATTCCCTCCTCTCTCTTAGATGCTTTCTCTCCACCCGTCTCTCCTCTGCCAGCACCTCTCACTTTCCCTGCTTCTTCACCCTGTGTGGCTGGAGCAGTCTTGAAGTCTGGCAAAAGCAGAGCCAATAAATTGAAGAGGCCATCTGGTGAGGCAGAAGATACAAGTAGAGAGACACAGAGAGAAAGGCAGGGAGAAAGAAAGAACTAAATGGGACTGGTTATTTAGGGAAATTTATGGGTGTTTAATCACCATGTGTTTACATAATTTGAATAAATGTAAATGTAGTATTCCACTCTAGGATAGTTACACAGTTGTTACACAGCGAATTGGCAAATCTCTAGTGTAAATATGCAGTTACCAGAGACATCTCTGTAAGTGGAGATAAACAAAATTGCATTGTCAACATTAAATACAAATTTTACCTATTTACTTTCTTAATACTTTTTTCCTGAGATTATTGTAAATGATTCATCAGTGCTCATTATTCTAAAGAAAATGTAATTTGTCTTAGTAATCTTTCCATTTCTGGCCTAAATTTGTTTTTTGTTTTTCGCACTTGGAAATACATCACATCATGGAAGTACATTGGTTTGCGAACAGTGTTCTTGTTAGCTTTATACTCAGGACTCAAAAAGTTACATTTACTAAGGATTAAGAAACTGTCTTGTTTAAGAAAAGCATGCGTGACTGAATCTCTCACACTCAGCGGTTTCTCTTTACCTGGTGAAAAGAAAATTTAAAAGCCTTGTATCACTTGATTTGTTTGCAGGAAGGCTTAGTGTTTGAAAATGGCCAATGGTGAGAAATAATACTTATGAGAAAATCATGTATCGATTTCTGCCTGTATCTATTTTTATTCTAACCCTAACACTAACCCTAACCACATCTTTAGCTTAGCATCATGCTAATGTCAAACTCTGTTAAAATCAATTGTGAGTTAAAATGCTTGAGGAAGACCCATGTCCTGTATTGAAGTGCTCAAAAAGAGTCCCTTATTCGTGCGGTGGAAAGTTAGCAACCTTATTGGTTCACAGAACTGCTGCCTTTGTAGGGCAATCATACGCGATTCCATGACGGTTAGGATGCTGCCTTAAAGACACCTCACTTGTTTTTGCACTCATAGGAAAGACCAGAGAGTTCAGGGTTTTCTTATTAGTTTTTGTAGATATTTGCATGCAACCGTTACTCTCATACATTTCTGTATGTTTGAATAGACACTGAAATGAACAATATCAACATTTTCACAGCATCTAAAACGTTACCGCTTCTTCGTATGCACAGATCTAGAGATGTACAGATTTTTACGTATCCTCTAACGACTGTTTGGAACTCAGGGTGAAACGGAATGAAATGTATCACAAATTATTAGAAAAATAAAGCAACATGTCATCAATATAGAGCCTATATGCTGAATTTTCTCTTACATTCATCTCCCCATATTCCTTGGGGTGATAGTCATGGCTATGGCTCTTCAGGTTTTAAGTGTCCCCTGCCTGAGCCAAAAAAAATTTTCAACAAATTTTACAAATCAGGTAACCATCTTTTGAATAACCAAAATGTTCCCACATCGCAGACTTCAGCCACTTGGCGGGGGGAGATAAAGGTTCAGGCTTTGACATTTCAGTGTGCTGCACTCTTTCGCCATGCAGTTTGTGTGTGTGGCTTTTAAGATGAAGTGACAGTTGAGTGAAACTGGAGGATTTTGAAATTTAGAGACTTATTTGATGAAGTTTATATGATGCTGTGTAAATGTAGCTGATTTTCTATTAATTTAAATGATATTTACAATAGAAACTTTCATTACTTTACTTGGATTTTAGTAATACCGTGAATGCAATACCGTGAATTACTGTCTCTTTTTAAAACAGCGGTATACCATGAAACCGTGACACGGTTACCAGGGCCACCGATAAGGGGTGACAACTGGACCTTTTGTCCAAGTCCTGGACTTGAGGGGGTGCCAGTCCGGACTGACCCTAAAAGGCTGTTCCATACTGTATATCGCATCTAAGAGTGTTCAGCAGGAGACGCTGATATAAACTTTGAGACAGTGTGCGAAATCCGCTAGGGCAGCGCACACATCGGAAGAACTGTCCGCACTATAAATTACATCTTATCGGAATCTTATCGGAATAGTGGTCTCAAATAATCTTTATGGTTTCAAAGGGTTGCAAGCATTAATCTTTGAAAGATGTGGTTCACGAGATGTCTGTCATAAAAAGCTATAGCCAATTTACACCAGCTTTACAAGAATTCCCACAGGAACTTAAGTCCCATCCTAGAAGACAAGACTGGCCCTTTCAGCCTCACTTCTCCTCTCTCTCTTTCCCTTCCATTCACTCTTGTCTGGCAAGTTTCCATGGAAACAAGGGGTAGGGAGAAGACACTAATAAGGAAGTGTGTGTTTCCCGGAGATGAACACACACACACACACACATATATATATATATATATATATATATATATACACACACACACACACATATACAGACACTCCAATTCCCCAACATTCACTTTCATGCAGGCCGTTTGGATGGAGTTGTTTGTTTGAGGAGATAAATATAGTGAAGTTACTCTAATACTAATAAGAGGGTAATGATCCCTCATTGGATGTTCGTGACACAAGTCCTATAGAAAAGAAATAGACTAATTTTGTACGCAGGTTGTTTATAGTTTTTTTAAAGGGATTGTTCACCCCAAAATGAAAATTCTCTCATAGTTTACTCACCCTCATGCCATCCCAGATGTGTATGACTTTCTTTCTTATGCAGAACACAAATGAAGATTTTTAGAAGAATATCTCAGCTCTTTTGGTTCTTACAATACATGTAAACGGTGGCCAGACATTTGAAGCTCCAAAAATCACATTAAGGCAGCATAAAAGTTATCAATAAGACTACAGTGGTTTAATTTATTTCTTTAGAAGCGATATGATAGGTGTGGGTGAGAAACAGTTCAATATTTAAAGGAATAGTTCACCCAAAAATGTGTATTCTCTAATCATTTACTCACTCTTATGCCTTCCCACATGTGTATGACTTTCTTTCATCTACTGAACTCAAATGAAAATTCTTAGACACATTTCTCAGCTCTTTATAACAAATAACAAAAATAATTCCAAAAATAACATAAGCCAGCAAAAAAGTAATCCATAAGACTCCAGTTGTTACATCAATGTCTTCAGAAGCATATGATAGCTGTTGGTGAGAAACAGATCAATATTTAAGTCCTTTTTTACCATAAATTCTCCTCCCTGGTCAGTCAATCTCCACTTTAACAATCACTTTCACAATCTTCTTCTTGTGTTTTTGGTAATTCACATTCTTTATGCATATCACCCCTTACTGGGCTGGGAGAAGAATTTCAAGCAAAAAAGGACTTAAATATTTAATTTATTGAATGTTTTTCACCCACACCTAACATATAATTCTGAAGACATTCAGATTTAACCACTGGAGTCTTATGGATTACTTTTGTGCTGACTCATGTGATTTTTGGAACGTCAAACCTTTGGCACCCATTCACATGCATTGTGAGGACCTACAGAGCTGAAACATCCTTCTAGAAATCAAACTTTGTGTTCTGCAGAAGAAGACAGTCACGCACACCTGGGATGGCTTGAGGGTGAGTAAATGATGAGAGAATTTTCATTTTTGGAGAAATATCTGTCAGCAATAAGACCAGAGATCCAAGTGCGGAAGCAAAACAAGAATTTATTTAGTAAACTCAGCAGAGCTGGCAAAGAGTCAGGGATAACCCCGGCACCGAGAGCAGCAGGTAGTGTGGAGAGCAGAGGCAATCAATTCGGAGTATCTCAACTCACTACAACAATCTAGCAAAGAACACAAAAAGGAGTGGGGCATATATAGGCAGAAAGCAAATCACAATCAGGTGCCGCTTGCTAGCAGAAAGTGGAATAATCACTGTCACCATGGAAACGCTGAGCATTCTCATGGTGACGCTGATTCCGCAAGCCGAGTGACACCTGACACACATGAGAACCTTACGTAAACACGGGGAACAATCCTGCATACTCACCGACCGTGATACTATCCATTTAAGTCATTTTTTTACTATGAATATACACTTTCAAATTCTCTCAAAATGTGAAAGTGAAAGTGGAGGTTTATTGCAAAAAATGGATTCAAATATTGATCTGTTTCACACCCAAATTGCTAATCTTGCTTCAGAATACATTGGCTACTCCCAAATTATTGTTATTTCACTGAAAGTAAGACTCTTTGAAGTTAAGAAAGAAAGAAAGAAAGAATGAAAGAAAGAAAGAGAAAGAAAGCAAGAAAGAGAGAAATGTTTTACAAATGTCCTTTGTCTTCAACTGAGGACTACAAACTACATATAAATTAATTTATTGTTGAAATGCTTTTATCAAATTTGGATTTGGGGTTTGACTTTGAGAGTTTTCATTTCACATTTATCCTTTTGTTTTCTGTTCTTTTCAATGTCCATATTTCCATTAAACTTTCATCTATTTTATTCAACACCAAAGCGGCTCTGATGCAGCGTTTCATTTGTAGAACAAAGGCCTTAAACTCCACATGCACATGCACACTAATCCATTTAAGTTTGTAAACTCAGTTTTCAGTTTTGCAAATGTCATTGTTTTCCAATGGACATAATTTTCGGAGCATTTGCTGTCTACTTTTTTTGGTGGAGGAAAACACCATTCTAGTGTGAATGAGAAGTGTAAACTTGAAACAAATCTATGTATTTTCAAGCGAAAATGTATTCTTGTGGACATGGCCCTAAATTTTAACACTATTCTTTTGCTTCTTTACAAGTATTGGTATTTCCTTCAAGAAATGCAAATCTATTTACACAATCATGTCACTGACTTTTATTAAATCACTGCATGTTATTTCATGCTCCACATATTGAAATTCTGGTTGTGTACATTTGAAAGTCACTGTAACAAAAAAGTGGCTGATAGTAAATGATCGCCTCTGCAGTCTCTCTGTACACACATCGTCTCTTCTCACACTCCATGAGATGAATCCCCATAATAATATCATTCACAGCATCTGAAAGCCAGACTCAACACCCTTATATGTGTGAAATTAGTATGCATGATCTGTGTCAGTATCTGTGCGTATGAGAGAGAAAGAAAATGAAAGAGGGAAAGAGGCCTTTTGGGGAAGTTTGCATCTTTTTTTTAGTCTTTTATCAATCCTTCTATATTACATGCTTGTTGTTGTTGCATATTTTAAGGTCATTGTCTTTATGAGTGTTCAAATATGCAACCATATGTACTGTTGAATATGTTCGGATGATGTTGTGTGTGTGTGTGAAGCAGCTGTTGACTTACAAGCTGGCTAAAAGTGATCCTCTACAAAAGTTCAGGCGAGCTTACTTTACACTACAATGGTCACACTGTCCCCAGAGCACAAATCCACATGCGCACACACATACAACACACAAACATACAGCTGAACAAAACCCCCAATGGACTAACCAGGTGTATAAGGGAGAGGGGCCTTAGGGAGCCAATATTTTGGCCCTGTGAGCTAACAAATACAGTGGTCTAATGGAATTACAGAAGAAATTCACTGACATACAGAGAAATTCAGTGCAGCCAAATAGATTTTTCATCAGCACAACAAGCTACATTGAGGTACCTCATTTAGAAGCCTCTGTGTTCACTACCACTGATTAACCAAAAACAGAGCTAATGCTAAAGGGTTTTGTAACTGCTTACTGGATTGAATAATGAAAATGAACTGTTTAGGTTTTCAGTTTTATATATATTTTTAATTGGCATAAAACTGTGGCATTTCTGATCAGTGTTGGGTATATTACTTGATTAATGATCACAAATTACACAACTGAAATTGTAATCAGTATTGTAATCTTTTAATTTAATAACTTTTGCAGGCTTTGATTTCAATCTAAGAGATTTTTCATTTGTTTCTATCTTAAATCTAAGACTGATGGGTAATGTTTCCTATTTGTAATCATGTAATCCATAAAAGTAACTGTAATCTGATTATGCACATTAAAATATGCAATGTATTCGAATTAATTATATTGTTCCCCGTCTGTCGCTCACTTCGACATTGTGTCGAAGAAGCGACACTAGGGGTCTCTCTTGAGTGACTTTTGCATCTCTGATCTAATCGAAAAGGCCAATGAGAAATTGGCAGACAGAATTTGCATGCCCCACCCCCGGACATATGGGTACAAAGGGAGGGAAATGCATCTGTTTCATTCAGAAAATTTCTTCGGAGCCGACTGGTTGTGTATGCAGCGAGCTGCGAGTCACACACTGTTCCTTCCATCTCTGAGTGCGATTGCTGTTGGATCTACGGGGCATATCAGCGGCTTTCTCCCTTATCTACACGGCAGTGCAGCTTTGCCCCTGGGCGCTTCGACAGCGCAGTTAAAAGAGTTTATTTCTCTAAAAGAGTTATTTCCTCTAAAAGAGCAAATACACAGCTGGCGTTGAACGTCCTTTTCAGGAAGTGTCTTTATAAAGATGCCCTACCGCCCCTGTGTTGTTCCTGGATGCAGTAGAGTGTTCTCTGCTCCTGGCGGCCACAGGCGCTGTCTCATGTGTCTGGGCTGCGATCATACCTATATAGCATTTGTGGATGGCTCATGTTTTCACTGCGAGAACATGACCATGGAAACGTTGCGGTCGCGGCTTTCCTTCAACAGACTGGAACCCTCCATCCTCCCCACAGCATTCTCGGCTGGATGATTGGTTCCTCGGACCTGCATGCCCCCCCCCCCCCCCCCCTTTCTTCCCAGAAGTGCATGATTTGCTGACGAGTTCGTGGAGGACACCCTTCTCCACCCGTCACCGTGCCTCTCGCTCATTCGCTCTCACTACCCTCAATGGCGGAGCGGCCCACGGGTACATGGCAGTCCCCCAGTTGGATAGAGCAGTTGTGATCCACCTGTGCCCCGAGAATGCCGCCACCTGGCAGGGTCACCCTGTGCTACCCACGAAGGCCTGTAGGATGACGTCTTCACTGACCTCCAAAGCCTAGAGTGCCACCAGACAGGTTGCTTCCGCCTTGCATGCCATGACCCTCCTGCAAGTCCATCAGGCCAAGGCATTTAAAGATCTGCACTTGGGTAGTCCTGATCCTGACGTGCAGCAGGAACTGCGCTCAGTGACCGACAGAGCCCTCAGGTCCACGAAGGTCACAGCGTGGTCACTCGGCAGGCGATGGCCACTCTAGTGGTTCAGGAATGTCATCTGTGGCTGAACTTGGTCAAGATGAGGGAAGTGGACAAGACACGCTTCCTCGACGCACCTGTCTCCCAGTTCGTCATTTTCGGCGACAACGTCGAGGACTTCGCCCAACAGTTCTCCATGGTGAAGAAGTAGATGGAGGCCATATCACACATCCTGCCCTGCCGCAAAGCTGCCGCCGCGGGCCATGCTCCGTCTGCTCGCCGAGGGCGTCCACTTGCGTCGAGCGCCGGATGGAAGCGCACGCCCCTGCCTCGCGGACCCCTGTGAGGACCCGGAAGGCTCCCAAGCGGTCCTGAGATGCCCGACCCAAAGACCAAGACGTTTGCTCCGGAGCTGGTAAGAAGACCACTCTGTCCCCCGTTGGAGGGTCGGGAGGAGAATCCTTTGTTGAATTTATTTCATTTAACGCACCTCCTTCGCTGCGTGCCACTCACATCCCAGGCAACCTCAATGTGGTGGCGGATGCGCTATCACGGCAACGTGAACAGCCCAGTGGAAAGTGGAGGCTTCACCCCCAGTCGATCCAGCTGATTTGGGAACGGTTCGGCAAGGCCCAGGTAGACCTGTTCGCTCCCGAGAGACCTCCCACTGCCCGCTCTGGTACGCCCGAACGGAGGCTCCCCTCGGGGCAGACGCGCTGGCACACAGCTGGTCCACAGGGCTGCGCATGTACGCATTTTCCCCAATGGGCCTTCTTGCACAGGTGCTGTGTAAGGTCAGGGAGGACGAGGAACAAGTCACTCTTGTGGCCCCCTATTGGCCCACTCGGACATGGTTCTCGGATCTCGTACTCCTCGCGACAGCTCTTCCCTGGTGAATTCCCCTGAGGAAGGACCTTCTTTCTCAGCGACGGGGTACGCTCTGTCATCCGCACCCAGACCTCTGGAACCTCCATGTCTGGCCCCTGGACGGGATGTGGAAGATCTAGCTGATCTACCACCTGCCGTCATAGACACAATCAACCAAGCCAGAGCCCCTTCTACCAGGCAACTTTACGCCCTGAAGTGGTGCTTGTTTGTGAATTGGTGTGGGCTGAAGACCCACAGAGGTGCGCAGATAGGTCATTGCTCTCATTCCTGCAGGAGAGGTTGGAGGGGAGGCTGTCCCCCTCCACCTTGAATGTGTATGTACCTGCTATCACGGCCCATCACAATACAGCAGATGGCAAGCCTTTGGGTAAGCACGACTTAATTATAAGGTTCCTAAGAGGCGCCCAGAGGTTAAATCTCCTGGGATCTCTCAGTGGTCCTTTCGGTCCTTCAGAGAACCCCTTTCGAGTCGCTAGAATCAGTTGGACTCAGGGCCCTCTCCCTAAAGATGGCCCTCTTGATAGTGCTCGCCTCCATCAAGAGGGTCGGGGACCTGCAAGCGTTCTCTGTCAGCGACACTTGCATGGAGTTCGGTCCGGCAGACACTCATGTGATCCTAAGACCGTGACCGGGCTACGTGCCCAAGGTTCCTACCACTCTCTTCAGGAACCATGTCGTGAACCTGCAAGCGCTGCCCCGGGAGGAAGCAGGCCCAGCCCCTTTGCTGTGTCTGGTACGTGCTTTACATATCTACTTGGACCGCACACAGAACTTTAGACGTTCTAAGCAGCTCTTTGTCTGCTTTGGCTGACAGTGGAAAGGGAATGCTGTCTCCAAACAGAGGTTTTCCCACTGGGTAGTAGACGCCATTACATTGGCCTATCACACCCAGGCCATGCCCCTCTCCCCTTGCAGGTCTGAGCACACTCAACAAGAAGTGTTGCAACCTCATGGGCACTGACCAGGGGCACCTCCCTAGCAGACATATGCAGAGCAGCGGGTTGGGCAACACCCAAATCCGTTGCGAGATTTTACAATCTCAGGGTTGAGTCAGTTTCGTCACGTGTTTTCTCGGGTCCGAGCTGGTAGAACTCGGTAACATGCTGACAAACTGACCAGGTGGATCGATGGCACCTAGTGCCCTTTCCCTCTGCTGAGGTAAAATCGTGCGCTCTTATCCCAGGAGATCCCACAAACTCAGCTCCCTGGATGACTCCTCCCTAGTCCTCTGGTCCGCGAATTCAGCGGAGGAATTCGCTGTCCAAATCCAATGCAGGTCTACCCCTAAATCTACCCTGTACTGGAATAGGTGTTCCACAGGTTGGGATCCTACGTGGACTTCCCACCAGTGTGTATTTTCCGCGGTACGGTCCCCTTGCGAGCGGACCCGCATCTCCCTTGGGCAGTTCCCACTGGCCCCTTTTCGCCGTGTCTGTAGCAAATCCTCCCTCCCAATAGGCAGGATCTACCACCGTGCCACTTTCCACATGTGACCTAAAAGCCAATGTGATGTATTTTACCACACTTTACCTCCCCCAGTCAGGGCAGGTGTGGTCTCCGCAGGGTCTTTCCCCCCTGAAAGTATAGGAACTGGGAAAGATCACCTTCCCCGATGCATATGATAGCGTTAAGATGGCCCCAGTTGCTTTAACTCTATGTGAGAAACATAGAGAAAGGCGTGGCTGGCGCGGCCTGCTCCCATGCTTTGCACGTCGCCTTGTTCCCCCCTGTAGGGGGTAAAGAACCAAAAGGCTTTGACGATTTTATCGGGCATTGGGGAAGGGTAGGTGCAGTCTGACACAGCTGGTTGCTTTGGCATGTAAAGTACCTGCCCACTCCTGTGTCAGCAGTACACGTACACAGCTCAGCGCATGGCGTGATTTAAATTGGATCCCTAGTGTCGGTTCTTCAACACAACTTCGAAGTGAGCGACAGCAACGTCTAGGTTATGGATGTAACCTCCGTTCCCTGATGGAGGGAACGAGACGTTGTGTCCTCCTGACCAAGTCGCTGAACCGAGACACTGTTGCGGCTGAACCATTTTCTGCTCCTAAAAAAAAATCCTGAAAGAAACAGATGCATTTCCCTCTCTTTGTACCCGTATGTCCGGGGGCGGGACATGCAAATTCTGTCTGCCAATTTCTCATTGGCCTTTTCTAATAGATCAGAGATGCAAAAGGCACTCAAGAGAGACCCCTAGTGTTGCTTCTTCGACACAATGTCTCATTCCTTCCATCATACATCCGTAACCTAGACGTTTTTTGTACATAATTTACATGTTCTCCATTACAACCCAACACTTTTTATGATTCAGTAATTGATTTCAAAGATAAAATTCTCTCATGGCACTGAAATGTCCTATATACATACAGAACAGAAATATTATATTTCCCCTGCCTTGATCTTGATGTATATTATAGACATTTTTTTCATAAGAAAATTCTGCTTCATAAAGTATTCAACATGACACTTGCATGCTAGAGCTATTCGCCAAATTGCATGCATATTGCATGTACTGCAGCTCTTGTAAATTAATCATGTGTTTCATGATTTCAAGTTCTGATGTCTGCTCTTAATGCTCTCAAAACCATCAGTTTATCCTCTAACCATTAACCTAATCTTTGACTTTTAAAAACATACTCCATTTCACATTCATGAACATGAATCAACATTATGGCATATCGAGGGGTGTAGCAATCCTTGCACAAGTGTGGGGGACAAAATGTTCAGCATAAGACCATACAAATGCTTAAATAGAATTTTTGTTAAATTACTATTAATATTAATGATTATTTTTAGTATACATTGTGTTGTTCTAATATGTTTAACATGAACATTTGAGTGGACTCTATGTGGCTGGCTGATTTAATCACATTTACTTAAAACAATGTACAAATTTCAGTTTTATTAAAATGGAGGGGGAAATGTCCCACGCGTATTCTCTCCCCATGCCAATGTCCGATCTATTGAGACAACATCATCATCAACAACATCAACAAAAACATTGGCAATTTTAAGACAAAATAGTGGTTGTGTCCTACAGTATAAAATCTGAAGCAATCTCTCTGTTTGATCCACAGATTGTGATCTTCACTAACAAGCGGGAGATGGCAATGATGCTTGACTTGACCTACTCCTTAGTACAAGGACACTGTACTATTTGAAGTCTTCCCTTAGCACATCTTCAGCACCAAGAGAGAGGACCAAAGACTGCTAAAAAGGGATAGACCTGAAAAGCATCTAGATCTTTGCTCACAATGGCTCTGAGGACAATTCATTTTAGAGGTCACGGCCCATCCTGGCCCCTTCATTTAACTCTACTGCTGCTTCTATTGGCCAGGACACCCCAGTCTTTGGCTGTCCCTGGATACAACACTGACGCCTCAAAGAAGGAGATCATAATTGAGGGGGACCTAGTGATTGGAGGCCTGTTTCCTGTTCATCATAAGGGAGATGGGGCACAGGACTGTGGCCGCATCAATGCCCAGAGAGGGATTCAGAGACTGGAGGCAATGCTGCTAGCCCTGGACGAGATCAATCAAGATGATCAGATTTTGCCTGGGGTAACGTTAGGTGCCCACATCCTGGACACTTGCTCTAAGGACACATATGCACTAGAGCAGTCACTAGAGTTTGTGCGTGCTTCGCTAACAAAAGTGGACGATAGTGAGTACACGTGTCCAGATGGATCCTACGCCATCCATGATGATGTTCCGCTTGCTATATCTGGAGTGATCGGAGGCTCCTACAGTGATGTGTCAATACAGGTACTGATTCCAGTCACACATTTTAAAATCTCATATTCATCTGCATTCCATCACAAATGGGCTTGCCACTTGTCCTTCAGGAAAATTAATTATCTGATCAAATTTCTTAATGTAGCAAGTCATAGATGTGGATGAAAATTCATTTGGATTTCACTCAAAACAGAAACATCAACAGATGCAACTTCCATTAATTCAGTTTGAACATAACCATGTCTTTAAAAGACAAAAGAAAAAAGTCTGTTTGGGTTTTGAGAGTCCCCAAGGCCATTTTGATAGCTCAAAAACATACTTAACATTTAAGTAACATGTTGTTCATATGAGAACTGATTATTAACTATATTTCAAATTGAAAAATCTTTTAATGTTCTCTATTGAAAAATGACATTACTTATGTTGGTGTTTCAGAGACCCCAAGTATTAAATATAAATCTATTTATTTGTGGCAGGGAGGAGGGTAGGGACTGGTTGTGATGCTGAACACCCGGCCCCTAATTAGGCTAATCAAGCCCTCGAGAGGGATAAGGGCAACCGGAGGTGGCAGTTCCAGAGAGAGAGAGTGTCGTGTATTTTGTTGATTCATGTTTTTCATGTCTTTTATTTTGAACAGTTTTGTTCATGTTTCATGTCATGTGATTTCATGTTTCCCTCCAGGTTAATGTGTCTTGTTTTAATTGGTTTATTGTTTGTTTATCTTGTTATCAGTTCTGTCTGTTCATTGGTTCCCTTGTCATTGTTTTACCCCATGTCCATGTATTTAAGCCCTCATGTTTACCATTGTCCTTTGTCAGGTATTGTGTTTGTGTAGCTTATTCAAGTCAAGTCAGTTATGTTTGTTATGGTTTGGATTCACGTTTTGGATATCGCTATGTAAATAAACTGCACTTGTGTTCATCTTTACTTCATCGTCATCATCTTCATCATCGTCATTGCCAGTACTAACGTTACAGAGAGATACGGACAGCTGCCCATCATGTGTTTGTGTTTGTCTTTTTGTTTAAGTTAATCATTAAATTATTATTTATGATGTTAAGCTGGTCCTCGCCTCCCCCTTTCCCTTTTACCATGTTATTCTGGAGCCGCAAATGGGGAAAGGAGGAGGCGAGAACCAGCTTAAAAACATAAATAATAATTTATGGATTAATTAAAAAGTCAAACACATACCGGGCAGCTGCCTGTAACTATCTCTCTCTAGAACTGCCTCCTGTTGCCTTTGTCCATGTAGCCTGATAAGGGGCCGGGTGTACAGCATCACGACACGGCCCCACCCTCCTCCCTGCAAAAATATTTAATTTGCAAATTCTCTGATTGTTGAACACATTAGTCTATTTTGTTTCTTTAATGGTGTAAAATAAACACCAAGCAGAAACAACATTAGGGCGACTGTGGCTCAGGTGGTAGAGCGGGTTGTCCACTAATCGCAGGGTTGGCGACTCCACATGCCGAAGTGTCCTTGGGCAAGACACTGAACCCCAAGTTGCTCCCAATGGCAGGCTAGCACCTAGCATGGCAGCTCTGCCGTCATTGGTGTGTGAATGTGTGTGTGAATGAGATACAGTGTTAAGTGCTTTGAATACTGTTCAGGTTAAAAAGGCGCTATTTAAGTGCAGACCATTTACATTACTGTATTATCTGAAAATAGCATGTCTACTTAGTGACACAAAAAAATTATTAAATATTTAATAATATCTGGCTACTGGGTTTTGATACTCATATTATTTTTAGAGCTGTTAATAAATTAATAAATTATTATTAATATTCTATATAATGAAATAATATTACTGTCCAGCTCTCTTTGATCAGCTGTACTGCTGGAGCTGTCCTTACTGCCCCTTATTGATTGAGACTCAAAAAACTTGGAGGTGATACTTCAAGCTTGAATTTTTGTTTAGAGAATTCCTTATTACATTGGTACGTTACATTTTGTATAATTAATCTCACTGAATTAACATGCTAAAGCTGCACTATGGAACTTTATGCTCTGTAGCAACATCTGTGGTTGAAACTTAAAATTGCAAGCAATTTGTGGAATTTGTTGTTCGGCACTGCTCTTCTGGTTGATGTATCTCATGATTTGAGCTTACCTGGACATCACCTGTGTGTGATCATGACTGGGAGATATTCAAAGTCATAACGTGGTATTTTCAAGTTGATATTATGTATACAATTAAACATTTAAAACTGAAATGTTCCTTGCTTTGATGAAGATATTAAACACTCGTATTCACATATTTTGAAAGAATTAATTTTACACTTATAGTGCTTTTCTGACACTACACTCAAAGCACTTTTACATAAAGAACAGGGGAATCAATCACCTCAATCACTGCCAGTATATTTTAATAGAATTTTTCAAGTGTTTTATCTACTATTAATGTTTTATTGTACTATACTTATCAATTTAAGAGGCGATACTCGTGATATGGCTGATACGAGTTCAATGGAAGACTTCATTATTTTTTATTATATTGTACAGCCTTAGTTGATAATGCAAGTGAACCATAATATAAAAATTGTATGTCTATGAATGCACACAATAACACAGTAAACTAAAAACATAAAATGAGGATTTAATAATGATGGGGATAAAATATACTTTATTAAACATGAAAATAATATGCTTAAAAATGCAATATTAACAGTTAACAGTCAATTTCAGGAGTCATAAATATTAGTAAACATGCCACAGTAACTCTCGCCAACAACGTTGATATTGTGATCGGTTAACACATGAGTATTGTTCTATTTATAAAGCATGACAAGTAATATTAGCTTTAACAACCCTACCAGACAACATGTCCAAGCATTATAGCAGGTAAACAACACCAAATGGATAACAGGTAAACATCCATCCAGATTGTTGCGATGCTGTCCGGAACAGTGTGAATGTGACTGAACTGAACTGTAGTTACTTTCTTCTTTTTAACAACTTCTTTTTTGAAATAATAATGCATTACCACCATCTACTGTTTATATGAGAACGAGACAGCCGGCTCTTCTTTCTTTTGTTCACGGACACGACGTAATGACGCTAAGATGTAAGTCATAAGCCAACGATTTAGCGCCAAATCGAACCAGACAGCTCAAAATACAAATAATTTTGAAATGCTTAATATAGTGAATCAGGGTAGGTTAGAACATTGTTTTGAACATGGATCGTTCTCAATCAATAATGGTAATATGTACATTTTTACATAGCGCAGCTTTACATCGACAGCCTTATTGTTTTTCATGCATCTTTAGGGTCTCTGGGAACCCCAACATAAAGTATGCACAATCTCAAAAGAACATGAGGGTTTTGACAATCTCAAAATTCTGTGGATTTACAGTATATGTCCTTTAATAAGACAATTTTGCAGACTCTTAATGAGATAAAGCAACGAATGGAGGTGTCTTGCCATTCACATGCTCGGCCCATCCAATTTGCCGCCAACCATGTGGCGAGTCTTTGTAATTCCTGACACTCCCTGGGATATGAGGAGCAGACTTACTACAGATGTTAGCTTTAAGGAATGGAGACAGTGACAGCTTGATTATGTGCTCCATAGATCACCTCTTGTAGATTTAATATGATGTGAGAGAATGAAAGAGTGAGAAATGCTAATTAGAAGAATTCCTGCAATCCGTGGAGTTAACAAGACTGAAACTGATGAAAGTGATTCACCTTCACAATACAGTGGATAAATCCACAGACTGACAGGGTCTTGCAGTGCGATAAGGTTACTAAAACCTGACTCTATCATACTAGTTTATATGGATTATATATATTACACTTTTATTACTATACTATTAATATGTTATACCTATGTTGTTACAATTCTGCTTTAAAGTATTGCATTATTAGGTGTGTGATTAGATAGTGGACATCAAAATCAGAGTAAAACTCATATAGACTTACATTGAAGGAGGGATTCAAACCATGGAGGGACCAGAATGTCCTAAAACTTTGAGGGTTGTCTCCAATATGCAACCACCCAGAAGTCCCTAGCAACTGCATAGCAACCACTCACATATACCCTACTTTACCAGTGTGTACCATTTAGATCTTGCCCTCTTATTGCAAAGTTCTTAAATCATTGCTTTTGGTGTGACAGAGATCGAGGTGCTTGTTAAGACTTAATGCAAATACCAATAGTACTTTTAAAAATATAAGCTGTACTAAACTGAAATAACAAGTTAAGTATTTATCCTCCAATAGTAGAATGCTGTCTAATGAATGAATGCTTTTAAATCACATATTAAATCAGGGACAGTCAGATGCATGTGGCAGCCGGATTTAATGAGTCACTCTGTGTGAGAGAGAAATTTTTTCATTCTTTCTTACGTTTTCAGGAGTATAATTACTGCAGTAACTGCGCAGAGGCATGGGATGCATTAATAATTCAGAAAAAACAGACAGGAAAGAAGAGAGAGAGAAAGGGAGAGAGTGGAGTATATGGTTAGTGTATGAAATGTATTATTCTATACAGAGATTATCTCACTCCTACTCTCTTTTTTTCAATATGTTCTGCTCTAAATATTGCTTCACCTTTTTCCTTCATTAATTTGGTTGATTTTTCCTGCTTGCCTTCAGTTTTTCAACATGTCAGGCAACTGTCGGTGTGTCTCACACACATGCTCACACACAGTTTCTTTCCACGGGCAAGCTATAAACGGACACTTCGGCAGAACACTGCTAGATAAAGTGAGAGTCATCTTCCAGCTCTCTTCTAAAACACGTCACGGGGTAATCCCTGTTACAATGCCATTTGCTGCCGCTTAGAACCATGACATAATTTCCTTTAATTTTGTTCTGACCACCAAATACCTATACAGACTACGTTTACACGCACTGATTTTCGTTGATCAGAATTCAATTCAGTTCAATTGGAGATTCAGAATGTTCATTTATTAAATCTGCAGTTCAGTGAAAACATCCTTTAAAAGGAAAGTTCACCCAAAAATTTTAATTCTCTCATCAATTCCTCACCCTCATGCCATCGCAGATGTGTATGACTTTATTTCTTCTGCAGAATTCAAATGAAGATTTTTTTTTTACCAGAAAATTTCAGTTTGTTGGTCCTTACAAAGTGAATGGTGACCAGAATTCAGAAGTTCCAAAAAGGAAATAAGGGCAGCTTAAAAGTAATCCATAAAACTTCAGTTATTAAATCCATATCTGCAAAAGTGATGTGATAGGTGATACTTTTTCTTTTACTGTAAATCTATACTTTCACTTTCACATGTAGCAACTCATTTGTTGGGGCTTGTTAAAGGTGGAGATTTATTGTTAAAATGGTCTTAAATATTGATCTGTTTCTCACACACACCTTTAAACCACTGGAGTCATATGGATTATGTTTATGCTGCCTTTTGCCTTTTTTTGGATTCAAAGTTCTTGCAACCATTCACTTGCATTTTGAGGACCTACATAGCTGAAATATTCCTCTAAAAACCTTTATTTTTGTCCTGCAGAAGAAAGTTACAATCTTTACTTAAAAAACAAGTCTTGTGTGAACTCATTAGCCACCTCATATAACTAGACATCAACCATAGATTAGTGGGACTTGGATGACAGCAGTGTGAACTCACTATTAGCTGTCTGGAGTCGAGTGAGACAGGCAGGTGGTTACTTCATGCTTTTAGTAGTACCTGTGAAAAGACTTTCTCCACTCTCTTTTACTTCCGTCCTCTCCTGTGGCGAGATTAGAAGGGGGGCTTTGAGGGCTTTTAGGGCACGAGAGAAAGCAAGAGCTGGAGAGAAAGTGTGTGTGTGTGTGTGTGAGAGAGAGAGAGAGTGAGAGAGAGAGCGAGAGAGAGAGAGAGCGAGCGAGAGAGAGAGAGAGGGAGGAAGCGAGAAGGTCAGAGAGAGTCTGATGAACGAGATGTAATTTTGGTTGAGGTTGGTATTTGTGGTCTCTCTCATAAAAGTGCATGTCCTTGCCCGGCAGCTATTTATGGAGGTGCTGTTCCAAAGCGTCTGCTCCAAAGCACTACCCCCTAAATCTGACATGTATATCATCTGCTTGACATTATATCAAAGCTGGTTGGATGTCGACTGGTTTATAGTGCAATTTAATGTTACATTGTTTAACAGATATCCCTGCATACATCTCCTATACAGGAAACACAATTTTTGGCATGTAACTGAAATAATCCTCATGGTAAAACTATACAATAATGCCCATGAATTAAGACCCATTAAAACATCCTTATAACAATATTACAATTACAAATTAGCACTAATGCACTCATGTCCATCACATTGTCATTAATTTAGTCTTATCAGAAAATGACACGGCACTAATATTGGCAGTATTCTTTCACACCCCAGTTATCTTCTGCTCCTGGATTTCCTCCATCCTATGTTCCCCTTGTAAGTGAATGAAGCCATATTTGAGTGTCAGTCATTTTATAAGTCATGGCTTTGTTTGATGAGCTTTCTCTTGTTGAACTTGCTTAGAATATCTTATGTACCTTCACATCACATTCTTCAAATCAGGCACTTTACTGAATTTTTGATTGTTTGCATAAAATTATGTTCTTGGTTAATTTGTCTGATTTGAACACAGAGGGTTTTTCTTCTCCTTGTTGACTCCATAAACTCTCTTTGTCATTATATCAGTCTTAATTTGGATTCATGTGAAAGGTCATTCTGTCTAGTTTCCATGTGTCCATTTGTTCTCCAAAATTAAGGGGGTGTGTTTAGATTTTTTCCCCTTTTTTCTTTTTTAAGCATGATGACTGAACAGCAACAAAACTGCTCCATTATCCAAGCTGGTCTGGTCTCATAGAATCACATTGTGGCTTTTTGTATGTATACTGGCACTTTCCTACAAAAAAGAACACTTGAGGTGCTACAACAACATTAACTTTTAATATCTTTCACATAAATCATGCAGATTATCAATTCATAAACACATATTTTTTCACCCTGTTCCTGACAATAATTATATATTATAACTTCAAAGCACAAAGACACTGCTATAGGGTATGACTTGTAAGGCGATACATTTGGACATTTGCATTACTTAAAGTGATAGTTCACCCAAAAATGAAAATTCTCTAATCTTTTACTCACTCGCATGCCATCCCAGATGTGTATGACTTTCTGTCTTCTGTAGAACACAAATTATGATATTTAGAAGAATATTTCAGCTCTGTAGGTCCATGCAATTCAAGTGAATGGGTGCCAACATTTTGACACTCCAAAAAACACATCGTAAAAGTAATCATAAAAGTAATCCATATGACTCCTGTGTTTTGATCTATATTTTCAGAAGTGATATGATGGTGTGGGTGAGATACGTATCAACATTTAAGTTTTTTTTTTTTTTTTTTTGCTTGAACAACTTCTCCCTGCCCAGTAGTGGGCGATATGCATGAAGAATGAGAATCAACAAAAAACAGAAGAAGAATGTAAAAGTGATCTGTTTCTTACCAACACCTATCGTATAGCTTCTGAAGATATTAATTTAATCACTGGAGTCTTATGGATTACTTTTAGGCTGATCAACATTTTGGCACCCATTCACATGCATTGCATGGACCAAAAGAGCTGAGAAATTATTCTAAAAATCTTAATTTGAGTTCAGATGATGAAAGGAAGTCATACATATCTGGGATGGCATAAGGATGAGTAAATGATGATAGAATTTCCATTTTTGGGTGAACTATTCCTTTCACCTACTAGCTTGTTCAAGCCCAGTCAAGTGGTGCAGCAGATCAACTGATACGCATTGTACTTGCGATGTAAAGGACTGGGTATGTGTCTTGAAGATTATGCAAATCGACAAATGAGCCCAAATGTCTCGGAAGCACCACAAAATTACACAGTTGCTTCAGCAATTATGTTTTTCATGTCACATTTGCTTTAGTTCTAGGTTTAGGGTGGGGAGGTCCGTTTTCTTGATTTAAAACTCGATACAGCAAAAACCATAAAATCCTTAACTGTTTGGGAGAAAATGTAATCCCCTTTTAGCACCACACTGTGGACATTTCGCCTTGGAACTGCCGTGAAACATGTACCACGTAATATCAATATGCAAAAATGTTGCCACTGTCACGTCATTTTCATGAGATCAGGTTCTGTTATTTTTTTTTTGGGATGTTGTTCCTGGTGATTCTTTTGTTCACCATTTGTTCCAGACAGGTTCAGTTAGACTTGGAGCCATGTCTGAACAAAAGTGTGCATGTTGATGGTGTGTTGAGATGTTAAACAAACTGTGCTCTGTGCCAATGTCAGGATACAAAGGAATTGTCTTAAATCCTCTCTGCTTGGCAAGATGATTCTAAGTACTATTTTCCTAAATTTCTTTGTGTTGGTAATAAGGCAATAGTAGCATTTCCCTGACAGCAGCTGTGAGAAAATTCTGTTCTTTAGGTGGCTTGAATCCTTGATGAATTTCCAGGCCTTGATCTTGATAGAGATGTCCTGTAGTTTGAGCCAAACACCTCTGGCAATATATTCATCCAACCTCACCACACCCCTGTGTTTTGCTGCTATCATACCAGCCGTTAATTCTGCCTGACAGAATACTTCCTATAGTGCACCTGAATAAGATCTCAATGTCTGGGGGCCCATTCTGAATGCCCCCTCCTGCCTGAAGTAGTAGATGCATTGCAGATACTTACTGATAAAGCTGTTGTTGTATGTGGTCCATGACAAGTGCCCTGTGATGTGAACTATGCGGTCCTTGAAGTTGTTTGCTGTCAGCACATGTAGCCCATTGATCACAAGGATGTCTTCCTTTGTTACCTCCTAAACCATGTACCATTAAGCTCATAGTTATGTGTGCACTGGGAGCAAAGGCCTCAGCATCGCAAAGATGTACAGGAAGTATTCAAATGTTTACGAAAGTGACACTGCATGTTTTTCTTTTTGCGGTTTGTTTGGTTCGGAGGGAAGTTTGGGGTTTGACTGTTGCACTAATGTTGGAATGTGGTCTTTATAAATGTATTTTTGACACACCAAATTTTTTTTCTCATATGACAAAATGTCAAATGTTAATATGAGTGGACTGTCTCTCTCCATGTGGAATGTGAATAGGTTGGGGCATCCCATAAAAAGAAGGAAGGTTATTTCTTTTCTTAAACAAAATTAATATGATATTGAGTTTCTTAAAGAAATACATCTTTCCCTGCAGGAAGCTGAAAAATTTGGTAGGATCTGGGGTGGGCATGTTTTCTTTAGTGCTGGCTCAAGTAAGAGCAGGGGAGTCATTACATTGATAAGTAAACATATACAATTCAAATGTCTCAAACAGAGTAAAGATAAATTAGGAAGAGTCATTATTGTTTTAGCAGAAATTCAGGGGAAAAAGTTATGCACATAACGCTGATGATCAGGGCTTTTTTATAGATCTTGAAGGGATGTTGCAAGCTGCCGGCACCCCTCATGATATAATATTGGGAGGAGACTTCAGTCCTTGATCATAGTAAAGCAAAAGTGTGCAAGCCCCCTAGAGCTACACCGACGCTTCACAAGATGTGTAAAAATCTTGGTCTTACAGATATTTGGAGACTTTTGAATCCATCTGGTAGGGACCGTACATTCTTTATATAGATTACTTAAAATAGTTTTTTTTATATCTAAGTCCCTCATTTCATTTGTTGTTGATTGCTCAATTGGAAACATCTTAGTCTCAGTTCACACCCTGGTGTGTTTAGAGATGTTGCCACATATGGAGAAAAAGAAATCATATAGTTAGCACTTTAATGTATCCCTTTTGCAAAATCATGATTTCCAACAAATGTTAAAGGCTGAAATCAATGTTTATATGGAGACCAACTTGTCTCCTCTGTGGCCGTGGCTTGGAAGGCACTTAAGGCGGTTCTTAGGGGTCGGATCATACAGTATGCCTCATTCATCAAAAAATCCAAAGTTGGAGTTGGAAGGGAATATTAAAAGTGCAGTCAGAGCTGAAGAGCTGAATGTTGCCTGATGGCCTCAGAGAATTGACCCGATTGAAATACAGATATAATACTATTTTGTCATGGAAGGTGGAGTTTTGGCATTTCAGGGCATGACAGTCATACTTGGGGACAAAGCAGGGAAGCTTTTGGCCAGATATATAATGCAGAGAGAGACTTTTTTTCTACAATTCCCTCTGTGAAATTTTGAACACAGCCTTTGATATTAATAATGCTTTTAAAGAATTTTATCTGGATCTCTATAGTTCCATGTCTTCGTTTACTGATGAAGATATAAGACATTTTGTGGAACCATTAGAACTCCCTAAACTGATGACTGAGCAAAAGAATCAATTCTCTTGATTCTGAGATAACCATGGAGGAGCTTGGCATGGTAATTACAAAGTACAGGCAAGGCTCCGGGGCCAGATGGCTTTGCCATTGAGTTTTTTAGATCTTATGCTACAGAATTGGCTTCACTTTTGTTAGAAGTGTATATGGAATCATTAAAGAATGGAAAGCTTCCGCCAACCACGACACAATCCTGAATCAGTCCGCAGGGTTGCCCCCTTTCCCCATTATTGTTCTGTCTTGCCCTGGAACCATTAGCAGCCGCGATGAGAAGGGAAGATTATTTTCTAGGGGTGGTGGCAGGAGGTGTGGCACATAATCTTTTGTTTTACGCAGATGATATTTTATTATTCATCTCCGACCCCACTAGATCTATGCCTGGCCTCCACTAATTCCTTATGTAAGTTCTCGGGATACAGAGTTAGTTGGTCTAAATCCAAAGCTTTTTTTCTGACAGCGTACTGCCCAGTAACGGCTTTCCAGCCAGGTGCCTTCCAGTGTCCCAAATGGGGCATTAAGTATTTGGGCATTTTATTCGCAGCAAATTTGCCTGATTTAGTTAGAGTTAATTTTGACCCCTTATAAAAAGGTTTTCGAGCGCTGTGGGCAGGTGGGCTTTCATTACATTTATCTATGATTGGCAAGGTCAATTTTATTAACTTGGGGAGGGGTAATAGTGGGGGTTTAATGTTAAATGTGATTCATTATATATAAGTTGTTGTTTTTTTCTTTGTGATGTCTATGAATCAATAAAAATGTTAATTGAAAAGAAAGCAAGAAATATCAACAAGCTCACCCGGGAGGTCAGCATGTTGTTTCCGATACTTCCAATACCCTAAGAACGGCCACGTTAGTATGCAGACTCACTTGACAAATGGCATGTCCTATCAGACAGTTTGCATTAGCTCCAGTGTGTTTACCTTCCCCTGTGGTGTGACTGGAAGATACATAAAATGTTAGCTATTGCTTTAGCCTTAGCAAGATGAAGACAGCAGACATTTTATTTCAGAAACGTTTCAAATTTATTTACATCACTGTGATTTTTACCACAAAATTATTTTAAACCAACAGAGCTGTTCAGTCAAGACATAAATTTGTAGGTGAACCATGAAGCCTAATTCACTATGGGTTCTCTCAGGAATTTCCTATGGGTTTTTATAATAGGGTTCATCCAATTTATAATTAAAATAAGGTGTGTGGTAAATAATACTTGAAGATAGTTTTGTTCTACAAAACAAGTTACGCAGTCATAACACAATCATTAATTTTGAAGCTGCTGTGTTTTTAAAAAATGTATGTTGCAAACTTGTTGCTAAATAAAGACAACTACCACAAGCAGTCAGTGTTAATGTCAACTTTTTAAAAACAAAAATTCCACTCCAAAATTCAAGTTTATGGCATGACTCTGTGTAATTTATTTTGTAAAGCAAAACGTCTATTTATCTTAAAGTAATGATTACCACAGACCTTATTTTATGCATAAATCCAAAATGACCTTTATAAAACTCCATAGGAAAATCCTGAAGGGAAATTGGGAAAACGTGAATCTGTGAATTCTATTCCATGTTTTTGGACTGCATCTATACAGAATTCGAGATGTGGCAGAAATGACACTGTAGTGGGAATTTTCAATGTTTTTTTTTAAATACATTTTTTTAATAAAAATGACATTAAACTCCTGTGATGTATGCATAAACACTACTGGATATTGTTAGCAGACAAATGAAGGAAAAAAAAAAGAGTAAGTGTGAAAATATTTTATTGAAACTTTACTATATATGGCATGTATGGCATAGTGACTTGCTTCAATCCGGGTGGCGGAGGATGAATCTCAGTTGCTTCCATGTTTGAGACCGTCAACCCATGCATCTTATCATGTGGCTTTTTGAGCATGTTACCGTGGAGGCATGGAGCCACAACGAGGTTACCCCACATGACTACCCTCCCAAGCAATCGAGCCAATTAGGTTGCTTAGGAGACCTGGCTGGAGTCACTCAGCACACCCTGGATTCGATCTTGCAACTCCAGGGGTGGTAGTCAGCATCTTTACTCACTGAGCTACCCAGGCCCCCCTAATACTCCTCTTTGTTGCATTCAGACACGTGCCGACACAAATGCTCTGTGCGGTAAGACTCGCGGTGGTGGCTTGTGTGTTTACATCGACACGGAATGGTGCAAGAAACTCTATGCTAGTCTCTAGCTACTGCTCATCGCTAGTGGAGCTTGTGACTGTTAGATGCAGACCTTTTTATTAACCACGGGAATTCACCACTGTTATAATAACCGGAGTTTACATTCCCCCCAGCGCTAACGCTAAGGAAGCGCTCTGTGAACTGTATAGGGCTATGAATGAACTGCAGAACCCTCACCCTGACGGACTGTTTATTGTCACCGGAGATTTCAACCATGCAAATCTCAAGACAGTGCTCCCTAAATTCCATCAGTATGTGGACTTTGCAACGAGAGGGGCGAACGCGCTTGATATTGTTTACACAAGCATCCAAGACGCATACCGGGCGGAGCCCCGCCCCCACCTCAGCTACTCAGACCACATCTCTGTTATGCTAATTCCAGCATACAGACCGCTCGTCAGACATACAAAACCGCTTCAGAAGCAGGTTTAAACCTGGCCAGCAGGAGCCATCTCTGCTCTTCAGGACTGTTTTGAGTGTACTGACTGGCACATGTTCAGGGAGGCTGCAACATGTGGCGACTCTACCAACTTGGAGGAATACACAGCATCAGTGACCAGCTACATCAGCAAGTGCATTGATGATGTCACTTTCTCCAAGACCATCACCACACGCTCCACCCAGAAGCCGTGCATCTCTGCGGAGGTGCACGCGCTGCTGAGGACCAGAGACAGGCGACAAGGCAGCCCTAATAACAGCGAGGGCCAAACTGTCTCGGGCCATCAGAGAGGCAAAGCGCGCACACGCCCAGAGAATCCACAGTCACTTCCAGGACAGCGGTGACATGCGGCGCAAGTGGCAGGGCATCCAGGCCATCACCAACTACAGGACAACAACAGTTGCCTGTGACAAAGATGCCTTCCTTCCAGATGCGCTGAAGAACTTCTACGTTTGGTTTGAAGTGCAGAACAACGTGGTGGCGAGGAAAACCACCCCTCCTCCCAACGAACAGGTGCTCTGTCTTACCACGGCTGATGTGAGAAAAACTCTACGTAGAGTCAACCCACAGAAGGCTGCTGGACCAGACAACATTCCTGGCAGAGTGCTCAGAGGATGTGCAGACCAGCTGGCAGATGTCCTTACCGACATCTTCAACATCTCTCTGAGCAGCGCCGTCTTTCCAACTTGCTTCAAGGCCACCACCATCGTCCCCATGCCAAAGAAGTCTTCAGTGTTCTGCCTCAATGACTACCGTCCCGTCACACTCACACCCATCATCATGAAGTGCTTCGAGAGGCTCGTCATGAGGCATGTTAAGACTGTGCAGGAATGCACAGCTCGAATCACATCAACAAGTTCGCCGATGACACGACCGTGGTGGGTCTCATCAGCAAGAACGACGAGTCGGCATACAGAGAGGAGGTGCAGCGGCTAATGGACTGGTGTAGAGCCAACAACCTGTCTCTGAATGTGGACAAAACAAAAGAGATGGTTGTTGACTTTAGCAGAGCACAGAGTGACCACTCTCCGCTGAACATCGACGGCTCCTCTGTAGAGATCGTCAAGAGCATCAAATTCCTTGGTGTTCACCTGGTGGAGAATCTCACCTGGTCCCTCAACATCAGCTCTATTACCAAGAAAGCCCAACAGCATCTCTACTTTCTTCGAAGGCTGAGGAAAGCACATCACCCACCCCCCATCCTCACTACATAGAGGGACTATTGAGACCATCCTGAGCAGCTACATCACTGCCTGGTTTGGGACTTGCACCGTTTCGGAGCACAAAGCCCTGCAGAGGATAGTGAGGACAGCTGAGAAGATCATCGGGGGTCTCTCTTCCCTCCATCAATGACATTTACAAAAAACACTGCATCCGCAAAGCAACCAGCATTGTGGACGACCCCACACACCCCTCACACAAACTCTTCACCCTCCTGCCATCTGACAAGAGGTACTGAAGCATTCGGGCCCTCATGGCTAGACTGTGTAACAGCTTCTTCCCCCAAGCCATCAGACTCCTCAATATTCAGAGACTGGTTTGACACACACACACACACACACACACACACACACACATGTGTCCTGAGTTGCACTTTAATTATTGTCACTTTACTACTGGCTGCAACCTCAATAACTGCTATGTCCATTGAACACTATCTCATAGTATGTTATGTTTACATTTGGAATTTTTAGAAACTGTCATCTTTTGATGAGTACTATGTACTGGTCGGTGCTGCACTGTCTCTTACTGTGTCTATTGTCCTGTTCATTGTCAGTAATTTATTGTACTGTCCCGTACTTTTTGGCACACGTTTGATTGTGCTCTTTATATAGGTATGTTATTTAGTCTGTGTAGTCTCATGTGGTTCTGGTTTTGTCCTATGTTGTTTATGTAGCACCATGGTCCTGGAGGAAAGTTGTCTCATTTCGCTGTGTACTGTACTAACTCTATATGGTTGAAACGACAATAAAAACCACTTGACTTGACTTGACATGATGTGGATTTACAGGTTGATACCACACTTTAGTTTGTGTTCACTTTTAGTTTCTGACTATGCTTCTTGATGATTCACCACACTTGAGTGACTCACCAGTGATATACAGAGATGCAGGTGTAAAGAATCGTAATTGGTGTCTTTTCTAATTTCTTCCCTGATGTCTTAGTCTTTGCATGCGATAATAGCAATGCAAATAGAACCATAATTGCATGCAATAATTTTGCTGAAATTGCTTTTAAACTTCAGTCTGTCTGTTTATCTGCTTTAATGAACAACCATCTCAAATGTGTGTTCATAACTCTGCCCGAAAAGCCTATGGAAAATTGCTCACAGCTCCATGTTAATTGTTGATTGCCATAATTCTGTAATACATACAGAGGAACATGTAGCCTCAGGGTTAGCAAGTGATTAATTTATACTGCCAACTACAGCTCTGATTGGCCCTTTGGAGTTCGTAGCTTTGTGTGACTGAAAATGAAGCAGTACCCTGGACAAATGCTAACAGACTGCCAACACATAAATGAGCAATGCAGTTCTGCAACAATGCATTTCAGCATTCAATGTTCTCTTATCTAATAGGCTTATGAAGATTTTTAAAGCTGATGTGTGTAATTTGTTCGATGTTAATACTCTTTCTCCTCAGAGTCAACAATTAGTTGATTTCTCCTAAAAGTGTAACATTGTGGCTCTGTGGCGCTCTTAAAACACTTAAAACTGTTGGTTTGAGTGGCCAATCCAGCCTGACACAGCAACATTAGCTCGACCAACGTGAGTTTGGAGAGGGACAATCTGTTGACTTCACAATCTGTGTTGACTTCACCCTTATCGTAGAACTCAAATGCAAACGTTGTTTGTTATTTTGCAGGGGAATTGCACAGAGGATGTCACCCTTATCGTTGGACTCAAATGCAAAATGTTGTTTCGTACTTTTGCATGGCATTACACAAACATGCTCGCCTTTTGCAATGTCCAGTTCAAGCAAGGGCTTATTCACAAGCATTGTTTACACTTCTGCAAAGATATTGCACAAACAAGGCTCACCCATTCACAGGGGCTCTACAATTCCCACAAGCAAGCCTACCCTTCAGCAGGATATGGTGCAATAGTAGTATACTGAACAGCCTTACAGGCTTATGTTTTGCGTCATTTATATATTTATTTTCTTTCAGATATGTCCCTCATCCTCTGAAGACCTGGTTGTTGTCCTGAGTCTAATTATTTATTTTTTTCCTTTGGGGGCTTAGGTTAATTTAGGTTCTAATTACTTTTGGGGTAAGCTCTGCTCCTCTGTAGTCATCACCTCTTGCAGGATCTGACGGTTCAAGCAGCATCGGAGCGCTGAACTGTAGGACGGGTCTTTTCGTTCATATTATCCCAATAATATTAAGTCTTTCTGATAGAATCTGGTTGAAAACCACCTGACTTAGCATATGCCGGCCATTCTTTGAGAAAAAAAATAAATGCTTGCATTTGGATAGTAACACAGCCTTTTTGATGCCTTCAAAATCTTTCAATGTATTCAAATTCCATTGTTTCCAAAAATTGTTTGGCATACTAAACCACAGTTAACTAGCAGTGCATAATAAGTATTATTTACCACACTATATATAGATTTTACCACATTTGGATGGTTTAGGCAAGATACCTGTGGTATATTTCAACATATAGGCAACATTTCATGTTTCATATATCCAGTATATGAAAATCAGAAACTTTGTCAGACAGAGATTTTGTAAATTGAAGTCTTAGCATGTTAATATCCATGAGGTACATAGAGCAGAACCTCTGCACATTTAAAAGTATAACAAATAAGACTTGGACAAAATCTATGTAGGAACATAGATGTTAACACAATTCAATGCTGGTACGTTGAGCAGCTGACAAGACTCAAAGATATGATGATGTAATTAAGTGCAGTTTTAATAAATCCAAAAGGGTAAAGTAGAAAATAAACACATATACTAAACTGGAAACATGATTATAAAGAAATATATCAGAACCTGTCTACACTTTACCTGCAACATGACTATACTGTGACTAAGAAGAATCAATGAACAAGAACTAAAAACAAACCATTAAACGACGTTACAAGCTCAATACATGATTAAGGACCCTGTCAAACATGAGGGATTCAATGCACAAGGGTTAACAAGATAATGAGAAAATTAAACAAGAACCAATGACAAAACAGAACTGATAAACACATGATGGAATATGACACGACAGGGAAATCACATGGCAGGACAGGAATAGGAAACAGTCAACTAAGACAAGACATGCACTAAGCTTCAAAATAATTAACGCGACAAAATAAAAGACATGAAAAACTTACAAAAACATACACAAACACAATAAATGAAATACCTGACATCTGGTCATCTAGATTTCAGACTAGTTTTAAATTGGTTGTAGTTTATGTGACTACCTGCTGCATTTTTCTCAATTGTCCACAAAAAAAGTACATTTAGTGACAGGTACACACAGTGAGTTTAGTAGTTGCAGACGTAAAACATGTAAGGGCGACAAGCTTCTGTCTTGTAGTGTGCACCAGGCGTAATGTGCAACTCATTGTGAACCATATATTGGCTTCTGATTTTAACCCAGTTAGCTTGTTTGGCACACTAAGGCTGCATTAATATTTCACATTTAAACACATAATCATGAATATGTAATTCATGTACTAAAACTTTGTAAGAGTTTGTGGAGTGGCTGTGACTAGTGACTTTGATGCCACCTAAAGGGCACATAATAGTAAAGGCCTCTGACAGAGATCTCAGTCAGGCTGGGGTGAAGGATCAGAGTTAGATTATGGAGATACTCTCTACTCTAACCGGGTCACACTTCCACCTGACCAAACACATTCACTCCTGTTGCCTGGCAACAGAACTCTTCAAAATCCTGAATGTGGAATCCACCTCCTCTGATGTAGAGAGAGACAAAGCTGTTCAAGAGATGTCACTTAGTTCACTCCTGTTCATCATTCATATCATCTTCTGTGTCGCAAATTTTCTCAATGTAGCCGCTGGCGCTGTCATTGTTCATCAACATTATCACTGATGTCAGCAACATTATCATAAAAAATATTTTGATAACTGTTGTCACTGCTTTAATTCTGATCCTCACATTCCATTCTTCTCATGAATCTCTGCACGTACATCATCTCCTGTACCTTGATTTTTAGAATTCTATGAAGTGTGTATGGTATATCAGTGTAGGGCAAAATTCTGGGTTTAAGAACTGGCTCCATTTTAATTCCTGTGTTAGAATTTTAATTGACTTGGCCACACACCTAAATATGCTGAGTTGGAATTTTAGTTGGAAGACTAGGAAGAGGAATTTACTGAATTGCAATTCAGTTACATTCACAATCAAACAACCAAAGAATTACATTAGTACAACAGGATTTACGTCAAAGCATAATAATTACATAATTCATTTAGACTTATAATGATTTACTCCCTGTTATGTTGAATACTGTATGTCTTTCTTCTCAGACATTTCTCTAAAGTTTAATACTGACAAAACAATTAACATAGCCAAACAGATTTGACCTATGCCATACTGTAATGTTTGTGGAAATACCCCATATGTTGTGTGTATGATTAGTTTATTGGTAATTCATTCTGAAAATAATAATAATAATAATTAATATTATTATTATAATAACTACTCTTGCAACAGATACAGTGTATTAATTGCTTTGAATTGTATTCTATTTTAATTCTACTTCCTTAAATTCAAAATCGAGGTACAGTTCTGCATCCTGTTTGCAACCTCATTCAAATTCAGCAATTGATTTGTAATTTAAAAGGGATTCTTAATTCACTTCTGTATGGTGCAACCCTAATCCATAAGAATATATTTTTTGTTTGCATGTCTGTGTAAGGCAGATGGGTTTTTCATGTTGAAAAAAATCAGAACATCAATATATGATCCACTACAGTGCAGATCGATGGATGGTTCATTCCACTGCTATCCTTTGATTGTGGATTTCTTCAATGTCATGTCTTCCTTAATGTTCTGCTGCATATATCCACTTTCAGACTTCATTGCTTCCTATACTATGTTTTCAGTAATATTGAAATACACCAACAGAGTTTATTTCCATCTCCAATTCTACCGTTATCTCCACCTTTGTCCATCGGTCTTCTTGCTTTTTCCCTCTGTTTATTTCTCTCCCTTTTTTCTACCCGACACAGTACCAAAAGTTATGAAACATTTCCTTCAAATCAAACACTGAAATGACCATGATCTGCATAGGCCCAACAATACAAATTGTGGTTGATTCAAGACAAGAGCCATTATTGCATAAAGTTGATTACCACACAAATTAATTTAGACATAACTCTCCTTTTCAAAAAGCAAAAATCTGGGTTACAGTCCTTCCTTCCTTACAATGAAAGTGAATGGAGACAATCTATGAATGTTAAAATACTTGTCTTTTGAAAAGTGTACCCACAAGACCTAAACAAGATGTGTGTTCAAATTATTTATTGTGAAAAAATAGTTCACTATCCTTATCTGTGTGACATTATATCCAATTTATCTATTTTATTAAAGTTTATCTAACTTTGCTGCTCTGACAACATAACGCCACAAACCCTAAAACCATAAAACAATTGTAAAAATTTAAATTTATACAACTTAACAGTAGAAGAATTAATTTAAGTGCTTTTATAATATTACAAGTTTCACATTTCTGCCTTTCAGGGACTAAAATCTGTTCAACGAATGAAAATGGAAAATAAACAACATTTTTTGTAGAACATAACTGTAAATGTGAACGAAATCCCGTTCAATTGTTCCAGAGTGAAAACATGATTTTAAACACTGGTAAATGGTTAATAACTGGTTAATTTTGTTCCGCTAATTTTTTCATGAAACCAAAGGGTTTATCACAGTAAAATTTTATAACAACACTTTCTTTTGCCCGAAAAAATTAAGCTTCTCTCTTTTTAGTAGAACATATGAATGCACTTGGATTCTGAAGAACACTGCTAGTTTAAAGCCAATGTTACAATTTTTGAAATCATTCATCCTGCAAAAGGTGAACTTTAGTATGATTTCTATCCTGAAAATTCCACACATGGGAAAAGCATTTAATCGCTTATTGTAGATTTTCAAAACTGGTGCCTTGTTTCTCTTGTAGGATCTGGTAAATCTGCAGCTGATATATCATCCACCCTAAGCATAGAGTACTGTCATTTTAAAAAGAATGTTATTAACCATACTTTTATTTAATTCAAACCAATTTCAATTTGGAATGGAGATTTGGATGCCCGTCCTTTTACGTCAACACCTAAATATATGGGAAGTGTTTCTCCACCCTTTTAAAAGTTGATAAGCCTATGTATTTTGCTACCCTAACTATGCATGATTAACTGGTTCATTTCATTTTATTAGTTGCATTTAGTATTGTTTTTGTTTTGTTTTTTTGCTTCCAATAGCCATATCAGAACAGACCTAAAACCCATTTTTGGGTCATTACCTACAAAATCAAGTTCCACTGCTTAAGACACATTTAATTCTGCTCAAGTGTGTTTTAATACCTTCCCTCTGCTCTGTTTATACATATTCCATAGGAACATTTTCTGCAGTATGGCTGAGAAGCTTGCTTTCTACAGAGGAATGTGTCATAGTGCAAGCAAAATGTGTTACATTAGAAGTTAAAAGAGGACCAAGGAGTGAGAAAATGAGTGGGAGAGTGGATGGATAGCCTATGCATTACTGAATATATGGATATTCAGAGCAATTCATTCTTGTAAATAGTCAGGTTCATGGATGTATGAATGGACAAATGTCTGAATACACATTTTTCGCTTGCTGCTCTACTTCTCATTTTTTAAACCCTCTGAGCTAATGCAACACTGCTTTGCCCTGGGAGTGCAGTCTCTCTCTGCTCTTATGCTTCTGTTTCTTGCATTATAGAGGAAGGTAAAATCACATATTACAGTCGAGAGAGTTTGAGTCACTGGACCAAGGAAATTCTTTGTGGTATCTGCAACTTGGGTTGGATCAATTTTAAACTGAAGCACCTAAAGCTTTGCAAACAAGATTATTGCATGCCTTATCTTAGCTAGAGCATAAACTCTCCCAGGGGCATCATGCAAATTTTTTATTTTTTTTTATGCACCAGTGGCAGTCCTGGCTCACCTGGTGCCCTGGGCGAAATAAGATGTGACCAAAGAAAAATACTTTAAAGTAACATAATAGTTATGTATGAAAGTGTGAGTTGTTTAGCGTTGTGGTAGACTATTCAATTAGTATACAAGATAACCAAGGTTTAAATCCCAACCTGACAATTTAGAAGAAAAAAAAACACACACACACAAAAGAAAAAACAAGCAGAATTGCACTTTAATTTGACAGCCAGCGATCTTCAAGATCTTCATTAACAAATTAAATTAAAAGAGTCTAGACGTATTTCTCAGTTAGTAAATATTGCACAAGAACTTGCATTGTTTTTAGTGCTAAAAAAATGCAAGTTCTCTTGTGAATGTGTGTGCCACTGTGAACAAGCTTCTGTCATGTTTCTCTCATAAGTATCTATTCTCCATTTCTCTCTTTTTTTGCCTCTTGATCATTCCTCTTCTAAAATGTCAATATGTCAGCAGCACAGAGCATGTATTGATAGAGTAGCTGACAGCAAGCCAGTGTTAAGCAGCTGGGTAAATGAATAAGACATAAGCACCCTGTCAGACAGCAAATACATCTTTATGAGAATGTTTTTACATGCTAATCATAAATGCAAAATATGTACTCTTATACGTATTGAATGACAAACACAGAGTATGTCCACTTCCGCAAAACACAAATCCTGCTTGTTCAAGAGCCATTCTCTTTTCTAGAATAATTAATCCACTTTACAGCCAACTCTTCTGGCCTCAAATCCACAATACTGTTAATTTTGTTAATTAAATCCTAGGCTGTGTCTTGAAGGCAGACTGTGAGCATCATGACATTTTGAAATAGGGCATGAGCTCCATATCTAATGCGTTTAAGTCACATAAAGCCATTTGGCATGATGGGAAAGCGACCCACAGCTAATCAGAGCTAATCAATTGGATTGAAATGCTCCTCAAAATGTGATTGAAATCCCTGGTGAGAACATTATGATTGTAATTTAACTGTGACCGATTTGAATTATGAAACCTTTGATGATTTTATGGGCACTGCTCTCTATTTCTACTGTTTCTTCATTTTCTTTCATCTCATTCATTTATTAGCAGTGGCTGCTACAGTTTAAGTCTGAAGTTTACATACACTTAGGTTGAAGTCATTAAAACAAATTTTTTTTAACCTCTCCACAGATTTCATATTAGCAAACTATAGTTCCCCGTCTGTCGCTCACTTCGATGTCGTGTCGAAGAAGCGACACTAGGGGTCTCTCTTGAGCGCCGAATATGCCTCTGATCTATGAACAAAGGCCAATGAGAGTTAGCGAACAGTATTTGAATACCCCGCCCCCGGACATACGGGTACAAAGGCGAGGGAAATATGTACGTTCATTCAGAAATTTTCTTCGGAGCCGATGGTCGTGTATGCAGCCAGCTGCGAGTCACACACACCAGATTCCTGCTTCTGTTCCTCTGACACTCTGTTTGCTGTTGGAGCTACGGCTCACTTCAGCAGCTTTCTCCTTCTCTGCACGGCAGTGCAGTTTGCCCTTGGGCGCTTCGACAGCGCAGAGAATTGAAAGAGTTACATTGAAAGAGTGATTTTCTCTGTAAAAGAGTTTATTTCTCTGAAAGAGCATTACACAGTGGCGTTGAATGTCCTTTTCAGGACACGTCTTTATAAAGATGTAATTTCCGCCCCTGTTTAGTTTCTGGATGCGGTGATTTCTCCCCACCTCTCACGGTCATAAAAGCTGCCTCGCGTGCCTGGGCTGCGATCCCACGCAGGCAGCGTTTTATATATGGTTCTCAGTGCGAGAACATAGCCATGGCAACATTGCGGTCGCAGCTTTCTTTTGTCATGAGAGAAAGCCACTTCAGCCTCCCCCCACGCCTCGCCTCCTTCCTACGGGATTGATGCAGGCGCCACGGGCGATGAAGGCGATTTGGGGACTATGACGGGCTCTGTTCGCCGGGTAAACCCCTTCGAACCACCCACCTCCCCGGCACGCTTGCTTGCTTCCGTCTGAGCTCGGGATGAGTGATTCTCTCCAAAAATGGCCGTTCTAGCATTGCGGTCGCGGCTTTCTTTTGTCATGAGAGAAAGCCACTTCAGCTGCCCCCCGCGCCTCGCCTCGGTTCCACGGGATTGACGCAGGTGCCGCAGGCGATGAAGGCGATTTGGGGACAATGACGGGCTCTGTTCGCCGGGTAAATCCACTCAAACCACCTGCCTCCCCGGCACGCTTGCTTGCTTCAGAATTGGATGACATCACTGCTGCATCGGAGAGCGTTACAGCGGCGTCTGACGCTGATGACTCGCCCGGGCCGCCACCTTCGGGTCAAAATGCTCACGCAGAAACACATCTTAATCTGCATTCGACATCTAGATTGGTCCGCACCGGTAGACCTGAAGGACGTGTACTTCCACGTCTCAATTTTACCTCGACACCGCCCCTTTCTGTGGTTCATGTTCGATGGCCAGGCATATCAGTACAAGTCCTCCCCTTCGGCATATCCTCAACGAGCATGCGCAGTCAGTGTTGAGGTGCCTCGCCACTTTCAGGCCGGGCACAACGGTCCCCTTAAAACTTTCCCAGAGGCTCCTGGGGCATATGGCATTCTCCGCAGCGGACGCGCCGCTGGGGTTGATGCATGTGAGACTCTTGAGCGCCTTTTGCATCTCTGATCTGAGAAAAGGCCAATGAGAAATTGGCAGACAGAATTTGCATGTACCGGACATATGGGTATAAAGGGAGGGAAATGTGTCATTCAGAAAATTTCTTCGGAGCAGACTCGTTGTGTATGCAGCGAGCTGGAGTCACATACTGTTCCTCCCATCTCTGAGTGCAATTGCTGTTGGATCTACGGCGCATATCAGCGGCTTTCTCCCTTCTCTGCACGGCAGTGCAGCTTTGCCCCTGGACGCTTCGACAGCGCAGTTAAAAGAGTTTATTACTCTAAAAGAGCAAATACACAGCTGGTGTTGAACATCCTTTTCAGGACGCGTCTTTATAAAGATGCCCTTCCGACCCTGTGTAGTTCCTGCATGCGGTAGAGTGCTCTCCGCTGCTGACGGCCACAGGCGCTGTCTCGTGTGTCTGGGCTGCGATCACATCGAGGCAGCGTTTGTGGATGGCTCATGTTCTCACTGCGAGAAACTTCTTTTGCATTGTCATTATGGGGTATTTTTTGTAGAATATTGAGGAAAATAATGAATTTAATCAATTTTAGAATAAGGCTGTAACATAACAAAATGTGTAAAAAGTGAAGTGCTTTAAATACTTTCTGGATGCACTGTACCTGCCCGCTCCTGTATCAGCAGTACACGTACACGGCTCAGCGCATGGCGTGATTTAAATTGGACCCCTAGTGTCGGTATTTCGACACAACGTCGAAATGAGCGACAGACGGGGAACATCTAGATTATGGATGTAACCTCCGTTCCCTGATGGAGTGAACGAGACATTGTGTCCTCCCGCCCACGTCGCTGAACCGAGCCACTGTTGCGGCCGAACTATTGTCGGCTCCTCAGAAAAATCCTGAATGAAACAGATGCATTTCCCTCCCTATTACCCGTATGTCCGGGGTGGGACATGCAAATTCTCTCTGCCAATTTCTCATTGGCCTTTTCTCATAGATCAGAGATGCAAAAGGCACTCAAGAGAGACCCCTAGTGTCGCTTCTTTGACACATGTCTCGTTCCCTCCATCAGGGAACGGAGGTTACATCCGTAACCTAGACGTTATTAAATATAATTTAAGAGCAATTTCGAAAATTGACAATAATTAAGAGGATATTAGCGCATAGACTATCATTTGGATAATTACTAGTTATATTTGTGTAACACCCATGAACTTACTTAATGTAATGTACCAACCTGGTCTCATAGAATGAACGTTACTCTATATAAATATTTTAAAACTGACTTGTATGTGCCGCTTTCTATGTTTCTCTGCAGTTTCCTGGTAAAATTAACACCAGAGGCACTACAACAACTGTGTGTTTAAACATTGTCACACAGATTCTGAGTACATTTGCTGATTTAGATTTTATAAAAACATATTTTTCAATCTATTACTCACCCTGCACTATGTTATGATATCAAAAAATCTTTTATTTTAACGCATGATTTGAAAAACAAAACATTTTAACAATTGTATTACAGACCCACCTACATATAAACACATATTCCAGTAATAATAGCTTGCTTGGTAGCTCACCTGATAGAGTGTTGGACTTTGGGCTTGATGGCCAAGTCCAACCAAAGATGTATAAAGTTAAAGTGGCATAGAAGTGACACAAAATTATGTGCTTGCTTAAATTAATGTGTTTTTCTTTTTGTTTTTTTTAATATGCATATTAAAACACCATCGGTTAGGTGTTGGTTAAGTGTAAGGATGTCTGTTTTGTTAAACTCTCATTTATCTTTTCAGACACTATTGGAAAGGTTAGGGATGTACATTTTATTAAAATCTCCATCTAAAATTAAAAACCATTAAAAATTAAAAACAAGCCTTAAAAACCTTGTCTGATTACAACCTATTTTCCCTTGGTTTCGGTGCCCCCCCATTGGATATTTCAATTGAAATCTGCAGCCAAACGTGTAATGAAGAATGTAATTTCAGTTTTGCAAAAAGGTTGCTATGCTCACGTAAATTTTATAAGATCAGATTGCTTATTTCCCTACACTTTGCACATGGACAGAACTTTGTATAATCCCCTATCCCATATGTTATTTTTTTTCCTACGTGATGCTAGATATAATGCCACCAGTAGATGATTTATTAGGTGAGAGGATGCACTCTTGGACTTTATAAGCAGTTACAGTTCAATAGATTGTTAGCTAAAGTTTGTAAGGATTAACAAATGGAAATGCTAAAATAATTACTCTTTTCAAACAGGCTTCCACTTAACATTTCTCCCATTCTCCATTGGTCGGTCAAACATATAGTACTATACCAAACTTATGCCACTGGTTAAGCCAGTGTTGCAATGTTTATACTTTTCAGGGGAATGAAATAATGGACATAAGCTGGGACAGAAGAAAATATTTTAACACCAAATAGCACCCATCACCTTTAAAATAATCAAAAATAAAGGTTGTTATAGTATGCAGATTGCAGAATTTTTTATTTTGTTTTATAATGTACCTTCACTGAACTCTGGTTGTGGATGTTTATACATGATGTTGAACAATGCCTTTAATACTTTAAACTCCAATTTTAAGTTAAGATGACAATCACATTTTATGCAATGTTGATATACAGAAATCCTAAAGATCTTTCTTATCCGCTGCTGGCATCTTCATGCTAACTTTCCCTCAGGCTTCTTAGGAACTGCCTGAGGCAAAGAGCAGTCAGACTACATTTCATATCGCATGATCACAACTGAGACTCTCACAAATAGCTGGAAAAGGAAGAATCTTGGTTTGCTAAGTGAAGTAAATTGCCGTGAATCTAGTGCTTTAACTTCCCTCAATGCCCTCGAATGAATTAACTCTATGTAGCTCACAAAAACCCAATGTGGAAAGTTATCCATTATAATTCCCATTCAGCTAAATGGCAGAATATAATAGGTAGTATGTTCACTGAATGATAGTAAATCCTACAATATTGTTGAAGATTGTCTTAATCATGAAAATGCATCAATTATTGTTGTATTAGCTCTATATGACATATAACATGTTATAACTATAGCAACAAATTGTAAAATTAAACATTTCTCTTTGTGTTTTGAGTTAGCATGCTAACCGGTTAGCATGCTAACCAGTTAGCATACAATGCAAAAATTTCCCCAACAAAAATCGAGAGTTCATGGCACATTTGCCACAAACTTGCCGCAAATTCACCACTGATTATTTTTACATGCAAATGAGCTTTGTGCAAACTTGCTACCAATTGTCCATTGTTATCAAATGTTTGCCAGAGGTTCACCACCATCAAAGAGCTGCAAATTTCTGGCAAGCATTTGCAGCAAATCAAAAACTAATTTGCATGTGAAAATAATGAGCAGCATATTTGCTGCAAATTTGCGGCAAGAGTGCGCTAGTTTAAATTTTTGAAAGGGCTATCTAGCATTCCCTTCGTTTAGTTATCCTACTATGCTAACATATTCCACTTTAACCCCTTGCAAGAAACATCTTTTGTCAAAGAGTTTTGAGGCTAATTATGATTTAAAGTAGAGTTTTTTTTTTTTTTACCATTGTGAGTATTAATAGTTGCTGTTGACCATGCTGAATCCATGTCCCATGTAAAGTTGCCCAGTTGCCTTGGGTAAGATCTTGAACTGATATTATAAAATTGAAAATTAAGATGTGAGTTGTTGCCATTAGCATTCACAGATGAGAGATTTGACAAGGGTGAGACTAATCGCTGCAGCATTAATCTGGTGATAACTGCCCTAATTGGGTCATCTGAGGAATCACATTCTCTTGTTAAAAAAAGTGGCAGACCCAACTGCAGATTTCTTTGTCATGTAAAACTAACACTTGTACAGTATGTAAATGCAGAAGACAATACTGCAACAATTGTACTGTACATTTGCACACTAAAATAATTATCTGCCAACACCTAAGGTTCACAGGTCTTAAAAGGACAGTACACCAAAAAATTAAATACTATCATCATGAGGGTGAGTAAATGAATCGGAATGATCGGTTTTGGTTGAACTTGAATTATTTTAAATGAACTGAAAGTGCCATACAGCCACAGTGTTTATTCGACTTACAAAAGTAAACCCACAAATGGCTAATTATATATAAATTAATCAAATAAACGTTGCAACTCACCTTTGATGAACTTCAGTAGCTCTGCATCTTACAGTTTTTCTTCTGCCCTCTTACAGGTGGCCAATCTCCTGCGTCTTTTCCAGATACCTCAGATCAGCTATGCCTCTACCAGTGCCAAACTGAGTGACAAATCCCGTTATGATTACTTTGCCCGAACTGTGCCCCCTGACTTCTACCAAGCCAAAGCCATGGCTGAGATTCTGCGCTATTTCAACTGGACATACGTCTCCACCGTTGCCTCTGAAGGTGATTATGGTGAGACGGGTATCGATGCATTTCAGCAGGAGGCGCGGGCCTTGCAAATCTGTATTGCCACATCCGCCAAAGTCAGTCGCTCCATGGACCGCTACAGTTACGAAGGAGTAATCCGATCTCTGTTGCAGAAGTCCAATGCAAAAGTAGTGATCCTCTTTACCAGAAGTGAAGATGCCAGGGAGCTCCTGGTTGCGGCGCAGCGCATGAATGTTTCCTTCATTTGGGTGGCCAGTGATGGCTGGGGTGCACAGGAGAGTGTGGTGAGAGGGAGTGAGAATGTGGCAGATGGAGCTTTTACCATTGAGCTTGCGTCCTACACAGTCCCTGACTTTTCAGCATATTTCACAAGTCTCAATCCTTACAACAACACCCGGAACCCCTGGTTCAGAGAGTTCTGGGAGCATAATTTTCAGTGCAGCCTGCACGATATTAACTGTGGGAAGCATTCTCTCAGAGATGGCAAATTCGAGCAGGAGTCCAAGATTATGTTCGTGGTGAATGCTGTCTACGCGATGGCCCATGCCTTGCACAACATGAGACAAGCAGTGTGTTCAAATACCACAAAAATCTGCAGTACCATGAAACCAGTAAATGGAAAAAAGTTGTACAAGGACTACATCTTGAGGACAAAATTTGATGGTGAGTAATATATTATATTTAATAGCATAATACTGCATAATATACCGTAGATTTGCTTGATATAAACTAATTAAATGAATGATTATCTCAAAAATGAATATTCTGCCATTTTTTATGCCCCCTTGTATTGTTCCAAACGTGCATGACTCTCTTTTTCAGTCACGGAACACAAAAGTAGATGTTTTGCGGAATTTTCACACTTCTCTTTTCTGTACAATGAAAGGATATTAACCAGAGCTTTCAAACTACAGAGTACATTAAAAATAGTCCATACAACTTGTGTGCTCAACATGGTCTTATAGAAGAAACATGTTACTATAGGCTACCAGCAATTTTACAGAATGATTTTTACTTGGCTCGTTGTATGTATCACGACAGTTTCCTGTTGAAATAAATGATATAGTGCTGTCAACTAAATTAGATATTTTTTTACTTAAATATTTCCAATAATCTAATTATTTTCCAATTTTAAAGACATTATTTCAGGTAGTGGTAAAAATCCTGATGGTGCAACAAATCAAAATAAACCAAACAGCCCATGTTACAGCGATTGATACAAAGAACATATGTGGCTGTTAACAAATGTGTGTAAAATGATAGTCAAAATAATTTGACAATTTATATTCTCAAATATTGAGTAAACAATTGAGTAAACATTTAAACAAGAAAAGAAATGCTTCAAAAGACGGTTCTTTGTTAACTTAGTATTGCACAGTAGTCTACAGTATACTAGTGCTTTAGTACAGCCACGGACTCAAGATTTATAATACTGGCGGTACCAACATGTATTTCATTACAGTTGTATGTGTGTACCTAATGCTTAAGCAATGAGACGCTGATAAGAGAGCAAGGTATAGTCAAGACACAACCGCCAAAGACCTCCACCTCTGGTGGCCCTTCACTCTGAACGCGTCTGTCTTTTTCTATGTAATCATGTGCTAGGACAGACGTCTTTGTCCGTTATGCCATGCCTTGTGTTTTTTTCGTCTCATGCAGAAACGATGCATTTTCTTTCAGACTATAAATTTAAAAGGAAATTTAACCTTAAAACATGCCTCGAGACACCCACGCTCCATTTTAATCATTACACTGCATCTGTTTTAGCCCAAGAATGTAAGTCATCATCATCAGTTCTTGGCACACATCCAACATTTTTATGCTCTTTTAGCATTCTAATGTGCATTTTTATCTTAAATTCAATGAATATTTGAATTTTTCACTTTAATTTGAACACTAGAGGCGCAACAAAAACAATGACTTTGTTCCCTTTTACACAAATCATGAGCCTAATATTGCCTAAAGCTTATTTCCTTTGGCTAGAAACTGAACGCATGCACACAGAACAGAACAGGATTATAATGACTGGCATCAATATTGAACTACTCATAGACCTGTCTGTCTAAATATTAATAAATCATCAGGTTAGAGTGTGAGACACTGTGTAGTCTACTGTAGCCTTACTGCTATTTGAATTTGCATCATTGCCTATGCCAGCAGCAGCCATTCGTTACACTGGACTTAAGACATTAAAATCTCTCGTTAATTTACGAACATTTTTACGAACTAACAATGCTTTTGGGAAATGAGATTTAGAGATTACGTACTACTTGTGCTACTAACCTTCAACTTAGTGCTTTGGGAAATCTAGCCTTAATATAGTTCATGACATTTTAATCGATAAATACATTAATAAGTATTTATAAGGTACAAATAACATTTATAAGGTACGAGTCTTGAATAGCATGAAAGTCTACTGCTGAGCCGAAAGTGTCCTAGAAGCACCACAAAATGTAAAAAAAGGGATGCTTCAGCCCTAACACTGATTTATCTCTAAAAAGCATTTTAATGTTAAAGATTTTAATGTCCTCAAAATTCATTCTGGTGATGTCTAAACTCTTCTTTTTTTATTTCCTAAAAGCATTTTGGTCTGATGTAAACAACTATACACAGCAGGGTCACCAAATCTGACAAGGCAACATTAAATCTGTCACCCCCTTTATTTAACACACGCTGTCTTTAATGTTCTTTAAATTTACTCTGGTGATGTCTAAACTTCTCTCTTCTGTACTTTTAAAAGCATTTTGGTCTGATGTGAACAACTACAGACATACAACAGGGTCACCAAATCTAACAAGGCAACATCAGAGGTTACTGAAATATGTTTCCCCCCTTTATTTACCACAAACTGTCTTTAATGTCCTCAAACTTCATTCTGGTGATGTCTAAACTCTTCCGTTTTATTCCCTTAAAAGTATTTTTGTCTGATGTAAACAATTACAGAGATACAGCAGGGTCACCAAATCTTTTTTTGTGTGAAGTTCATTTCAATCACTTTATGAAGGATCTCAATGGCAGACAGTATTCTGAGATACTATTCTTCTCACCATAATTGTACAGAGCTGTTATCTGAGTTACCGTAGACTTTGTCAGTTCGAACAAGTAATATACAATATACATACAATCCTGTCTGGCCATTTTCTTTTGACCTCTTTCATCAACAAGGTGTTTCCATCCACAGAACTGCCGCTCACTGGATGATTTTGGTTTGTGGCACAATTCGGAGTAAATTCCAGGGACTGTTGTGTGTAAAAATACCAGGAGACCAGCAGTTACAGCAGTACTCAAACTAGCCCATCAGACACCAACAATCATGATATTGAAACAGCGCCAACCTGCATCTCAGAATAGCATTCTGAGATACTATTCTTCTCACCACAATTGTACAGAGCAGTTATCTGAGTTACCGTAGACTTTGTCAGATCGAACATGTAATATACAATATACATATACAATCCTGTGCAAAAGTCTTAGGCACATAAGATGCTTCACAATAACATTTGTCTTACAATGGTTATTTATATTTTCAGCTTTAGTGTGTCAAAAAGATAAATACATTTTAGACTCCCAAACATTTATTTTGCAAATAGAATAGAATAAAATAGAAGAACAGGGAGCTCTCCAAAAGATGACATGGTCCCCACAGAGTACCCCATTGAATACTGAGTCAGACTGGGATAACAAGAAGAGACATAAGCAATTGAGGCAGCAGAAATATAGAACTGTGGTGAATTCTCCAAGAAATGTATATGTATATACACTGGCGGCCAAAAGTTTGGAATAATGTACAGATTCTGCAGTTTCGGAAGGAAATTGGTACTTTAATTCTCCAAAGTGGCATTCAACTGATCACAAATTATAGTCAGGACATTACTGATGTAGTAAAAAACAGCATCAACACTATTTGAAAAAAGTAATTTTTGTGATATCAAATCTAGACAGGCCCCATTTCCAGCAGCAATCACTCCAAAAACTTATCCTTAAATGAAGGCTATACAATGCTTGAAATTGCCAAAAAACTGAAGATTTTTTTTTTTTACCTCACATCTAGGTAAACAAACAAAACATCCAAACATTTGCTGCCAGTGTGTGTATGTGTATATATATATATATATATATATATATATATTCCCTCACCGGCCACTTTATTAGGTACTCCTATATATTAATTATTTATGTATTTATTTAAACAAAAATTTGTTCTTAATTTTTTTATTATTCTCTTTCCATAAATAATCTACTAAATGTTTTTCCCCTTTATGAATAAAGTTTACAAAGACTTTACAGCAACTTACACAGAGTTATCTCATTTGAATAAACTTCAATGTCAATTTCATGTGAAAACATTATATGTCAGTCTGCCATTGAGATCCTTCATAAAGTGATTGAAATTAACGGTCATACTAAAAAAGGTGACCCTACTGTATGTCTCCAGTTGTTCACATCAGACCAAAATGCTTCTTAGGGAATAAAACGGAAGAGTTTGCACGTTGCCAGAATGAATTTGGAGAACATTAAAGTCCACAACATTAAAATGCTTCTTAGAGATAAATCAGTGGAGTTTAGACATCAATTCTGTGAAAAAAGTATTACAAATAATACTAATAATAATACAGATAATAATATTTATTATACTTTTTATAAATATACTTTATACTTAACCATCACAATGGTAAACACACACTCACACAAAATGTAAATTAACAATGTACACAGGACTACACATCATTTTATTAATGTATTTGATGCATAAATAACATTCACAATGGCAAAACACAAACAGAAAAAAATATAATCATGAGAATAGAACACGAAAAGTCTGTCTAATAAGAATATTTCTTTAAGTAAATGAACCACTGATATATAAATAGAACTGGATCACTGATGCAACTTTAAACTGCCAGCAGGATGTGAAGCCACCGGAAGTGTTCTATCCATCTTAGTATGCCCAACCTCTCAGAGCATCAATGACTGACAGGAGAAAACACCCGTTTCACCCTCTCTGACCTAAAGATACGACAGTTGCATTTCGCCCTCTAGTGACAATCATGTTTAATGTTTGATTTGCTTGTTCTGGATACTACTCATTATGAGGGAGAAGATAATAATATGTCCTTACCCCCAAAAGGGACTTTAAAAAAGTAGGGATTTCTAAATCACCTTAAATGCCCGGGGTTTGCTTGTTTTCATATTAATGTGATCTCTGTAGTCAGTTTAATTCATTGTCCTGCAGTCGAACCCATATCAGTTTAATTTTAACCAGCTTTGCTTTGCTTGTCTCCCTCAATCTCAGCTCCCACTGCATGTGTGTAACTCTGTAACTCTTCAGTAACTCTGAACAAACACTTCGATTATCACAATAAATAAGTCTGAAAATGTCTGTTTGTATCTTACCTCAGTTTCAGTGAACATGTTTACATTCAGCTGATCTATTTGCTGATAAATTTTGTTAGCGGTGGATACTGTTTTATATACACTAAATATACATAACTTGTTTGGGCTTTCAAGAAACAGGAAAAATTAATTCAATTCAAATATTTACATGTGTAGGACGTTTGCGTTGTATCTGAAATGCAGATTTCAGATATAAAATTGGTGATTGAATGACTAATTTTTACTCACTGAAATGAGATGATTTCCTGTTAAGTCAATAGGGACATTGGAATGTTTGGGCATAGCAATATGGCGGCGCAGTGGCTGCACAGATATGATGTCATGAGCAATCCAGTTCTATATATATACATATCAGTGAAATGAACCTGTTTTTACAAGCGGCTGTTGCCTGTAAGTGTAAATGTGTTTATCTGTGTGTTAGCCCTCTAATGGACTGGCCACCTGTCCAGGGTGTTTCCCTGCCTTCGACCGGAGACAGCTGGCATAAGCTCCAGCACTACCCACTACCCTGCATAGGAAAGGCAGCATAATAAATGGATTGATGGATGGATGGATTGAGGGCATTCTACAGTTTCACTTTACAATTTCAATAATGTTTAAGTAGTTGCACAGGCTGCCCAAAAACATCTTTGATATTATCATACATTTTCTAAAGTATATACACTGGCAGGCAAAAGTTTAGAATAATGTACAGATTTTGCTCTTATGGAAATAAATGGGTCTTTTTATTCACCAAAGTGGCATTCAACTTATCACAATGTATAGTCAGGACATTAATAACATGAAAAATTACTATTACAATTTGAAAAAATCTCTTCAGAACTTCTGAAACTACTTCAAAGTTTTCTCATTAAAAAATCCTCCATGTGCAGCAATGACAGCTTTGCAGATCCTTGGCATTCTAGCTGTCATTTTGTCCAGATACTCAGGTGACATTTCACTCCACGCTTCCTGCCATAGATGTGGCTGTCTTGTTGGGCACTTCACACACACCTTACACTCTAGCTGATCCCACAAATGCTCAATGGGGTTAAGATCTATAATATTCTTCCAATTATCTGTTGTCCAATGTCTGTGTTTCTTTGCCAACTCTAACCTTTTCTTTTTGTTTTTCTGTTTCAAAAGTGGCTTTTTCTTTGCAATTCTTCCTATAAGGCCTGCACCCCTGAGTCTTCTCTATACTGTTTACATGAAACTGGTGTTGAGCAGGTAGAATTCAATGAAGCTGTCAGCTGAGGACATGTGAGGCATTTATTTCTCAAACTAGAAACTCTGATGTACTTATCCTCTTGTTTAGTTGTACATCTGCCCTTCCGCATCTCTTTCTGTCCTTGTTAGAGCCAGTTGTCCTTTGACTTTGAAGACTGTAGTGTTCACCTTTGTATGAAATCTTCAGTTTTTTGGCAATTTCATGCATTGAATAGCCTTCATTCCTCAAAACAATGATTGATTGATGGGTTTCTAGAGAAAATTGTTCAATTTTTACCTAATATTGACCTTAAGACATGCCAGTCTATTGCATACTGTGGTAGCTCATAAACAAAGACAATGTTAAGCTTAATTTATCAAACCAAATAGATTTCATCAGTAAAAAAGCTGACTATACTTTGTGATCAGTTGAATGCCACTTTGGTGAATTAAAGTACCAATTTCCTTCCGAAACAGCGACATCTGTACATTGTTCTAAACTTTTGGGTGCCAGTGTACTACACACATCATAGTTGAGCAATTGTAATACCTACTTTTGACATTTATTAAGGCAATATACATATCTCAATAGTTTTTGAATGAATAATTAGATTGTTCTAAAACACATGGGAAAATATTTTGGGCAACCTGCATCACATGCTACATCTCTTCATATCACAATTTCTGCCTCAGATTTTCAGTGTCTAGAAGCATTAAGTAGATTTGACTTCCTCAATGACAATAGATAAACAGTTCAATAGATTTTGAAAGGAGGAACATATTGCTCCAAAACAAGTTTGAAAACCTTCAATTTACCCCAAGGGTAATGCTACAGCTCAGGTTTATTCATATTTCACCTGGACTGAATCTAAAATAAAACTGAAAACTTTTCTGCAGTAATTACAGTTCTCACAATTTAGCAACAAATTCATTACTAGGGGTTGTAGTCTGTCCTTTAGAGGATGCTTAATAATGTTAAAGTTGTTTTAAAAATGTATCCCTTGCACCAATTTAAAGGTATTAAAGCCAGAAGGGAATTGGCCCACACAGTGAGTCTGGTTTCTCCCAAGATTATTTTTCTCCATTAATCAACATCTTATGGAGTTTTGTGTCCCTTGCCACAGTCGCCTTCAGCTTGCTCACTGGGGTTATTAATACAATTATTATTTAATTACTCATTCGTAAACATGATTAACAATCGTATTTTATCTAATTACACAATGGTGATTCATCGACATTATAGACATTACAGTTTTAACGTATGTTAATGCCTGATCTTCTGTAAAGCTGCTTTGAAACGATGTGTGTTGTGAAAGGCGCTATACAAATAAAATTGACTTGATTTGACTTGACTTGTATTAAACTTTAGAATTGAGAGCACTGTAAATACTACTGAATTACTACTGAAAAGTTTTCAGTTTTGTTTTAAACTAAAGTAATAGTGAAATTTGAATAACCTTGAGCTGTAGTATATATACTATCATAGTATATAGTATCAGGTTAACCTTAAACTTTCAAACTGGTTTTGGAGCAATACGGTCCTCCTTTTAAAATCTATTGAACTGTTTATCTAGTGTCACTGAGGAAGTCAACACTTAACAATGCTTCTAGACATTGAAAATCTGAGGCAAATTTGTGAAGCAGAGAGATGTAGCATGTGTTCCAGGTTGCCTAAAAGGTTCTCCAACTAGTTATGGAACAATTTGATCATTAATATGATCACTATTTAGATCTTTATCTTGCCTGCATCTATTAAAAGGTTAAAGGGCTATAGTAGATGTTAGAATAGACAAACTATGATGTGTAGTATGTCCTTTAGAGGATTCTTCATAATGTTAAAGTGTTTTAGAAAGATCCCCTGCACCATTTAAAGTTACTGAACTTTAGAGTTGAGAGCACTGTAATTACTGCTGAATTATACTGAAAAGTTTTCAGTTTTGTTTTAAACTCAAGTGATAGTAAAATTTAGATAACACTGAGCTGTAGTATTACCCTTTGATAACAGAGTGTGTAGAGGGTCCTTAAAATTGTTCAATTTGTTCTGAAGTACTGTGTCCAACCAATAAAAGGTATTGAAATTTTGGGGTGGCTGGTACAAAAATAAAAGTTCTAGTAACATATGCTCTGAAGGAAACATTAATTATTTGTTAATTCCTTTTAATCATTCAAAGTGCACTGACCATTCTCTAGTAACATGTTCAAAATGTCATCATATCTTAACAGACACAGTTGGCAAAAGTTGTACTGTGCCGTTTAAAGGGTGTTTCATGACATATATTTCAACACTGTCTAACCACTTAAAAGTATTGAAATTATAATTATACGAAAGATTGTTTAAATATACAAACTTTTGAGGAGTATGAGGTTAATTGTTTTTTAAATATTAGTATTCGTAGCTATTAGTACCAATTAACCTGTACAACAATGGAGAAGCTGCTCACTTTTTATTTATTAAAACATCCACGCAACTAGTAATACAGTGGTTGAAATAATCAAAAAAGGGCATTAAGGTTGCATGAAAAACACGCTCTTTCAGCGTCTGTAATCAAGCGTCTGTGGTTTCATCACATGCTGGTCGCAAACAAATAAAAATAAGTTCACATACTTTATAGACAGTCCCTAACTTGTCAGACACATGTTTGGTGGAGATTCGGAGAAAATATGACATAAAATTGCTAAGTGTGTATTTTGCTTGATTAAATTAGTTGTAGCTGATTGTCAAACATGCCAGTAATTATAATATACAAACACTGATTTTATTACATCCATTATTAGAAATTAATTAACAAAAGAAGTCAGAATTTGTGAAAATAAAACAAACTTTTCCACAGTCTGCCAGCGACATGACATGCCGCATAGTAGAGCTGCATTTTGCAGTATTTAATTAAAAACTTAATGTTCAATGGCATTTAAAGGACGTTTTCTGTTGGAGTTTGTGTTAGAGTCAATTTTGACACAACATTTTTATTTTGTATTGCGAATGTATATCAGCCCCAAATACCTGTTATTGGTGTCCTTAATTCCTAATAATCGGTATTGGCCCTGTGAAAAACATATCTGTCTACCCCTAATCTGAATACAGGGTCAATTTCTTTGTTATTATTCATCTTCAATCTAGTATTACCGGTACTGTCATTCCCTATACGTATATTATGCAGTCTGCATGGTTCACCTACTCCCTAAGGGGCACCAAAAACTCCACCAGCTGCCATTGCTCGCACCATGACCGCAAATATTAGAACATTTCCTTAATTAATTTTTTTCTTGGATACAATATATTTTTGTGATCTTAGAGGCCATTTACACCAAACGTGTTTTTGCATCCATTCACACTGTTTTTCAATTGATTATCTTTAGAAATCTGCTAGACATGCACTAGTCACTAGACAGTTGTGGCACGTCTTGCTGTTTTTCAGCATCTCACGCAAAAGCACCACATTTGTTAAACACCGAATCAAATTAAAAAGACCTTTAACTTTTAAAAGCGCTTCTTGAGACACCTGCATTCTGTTTTATTAATTTCGATATTTTTAGTGTAAGGACACGTTCATTGTGAACAGCCCCTTACAATAATATCACATTTTCTGCTGGATGGAGTTCTTTGCATTAAACATAATCCTGGGATTATAGCATTTCCATTCATGTTTACACTTTAGCATCCGGGGATATATACAGTTCATATTTGCTTTCAGTTTCTATTTTAAATCTCAGAGCAAATACTGTTTTTTTATGTTGATCACTGTGTCTTGATAAAATTAATTATGTCTATTCTTTGTTCGGTCAAAGAAATCAATTTGAATGATAAATGGATTTGGGAAGTTTCCCCTTGGTGAAAACTGCTGTTGTAAAATGTATTGCGCTAGTGCATAAATTCAACACACAACCTGTCTGTTTACATTATAGTCTAAGTGTTTTATTACCATGCATTGGTCTCATTAACCCCCTGCTAACTTCCAAATATTTTTTTTAAAATACAAGCGGTTTTGTAATCACAACCAGCGATATACTGTATATATTAAATGTCTATGCCAAGTGATCAATTCCTTGTATTAGGGGAGTAATGTTAGTCTGTCAATACCCTATAACATTTTATCTTTTTCAAAATCTCTTTGCCATCTAACTGCTTTTTTGATAATGTTCTTCTAAGAATGTCAAATTACATCATAGAAACCAGGCAATGTATCAACCTCCTGACCTCAATTATATAAATGTACCATTTGCACCTGAGTCCCATGAATCTACAAACCTGATGAGTGTTGCGCAGGGCAGAATGACGAATCGAGCAGGGTAGCATTTACATAAGAGGGTTTCGCTGGGTTGTATGTTTTTCTGTTTACAAAGAAATACACTTTGCTTCTGAGAAATATCTATTTATCTGTTGCCAAGAACATAAATAAATTATATGTTTATCGGTTGCCCTTTGTGTTTGCAGCTCCATTTCGCCCAGCTGATACAGAGAATATTATTCACTTTGATGCTTATGGAGATAGCCTGGGGCGCTACAACATCTTCCATTATCACAAAGAAAATGGCGAGTATGTGTATCGAAAAGTGGGGTACTGGGGCCAGAGTCTGACTTTAAACACCAGCTCAATCCCCTGGGAAAGCCAAGTGGTGCCAACATCCCAATGCAGTGACCCATGTCGGAAAAATGAAATAAAGAGCATGCAACCAGGTGATGTTTGCTGCTGGATTTGCATTCCATGCCAGCCTTACCAGTACCTCCTGGACGAATTCACCTGTGCGGATTGTAGCTTTGGACAGTGGCCTTTGGACAATCTAACAGGCTGTTACAACTTACCAGAGGAGTACATTCATTGGGAGGATGCCTGGGCTATTGGGCCAGTCACAATTGCTTGCCTTGGAATCCTTAGCACGGTCTTCGTAATTGGCCTCTTCTTAAAGCACAACGAGACTCCAGTGGTAAAAGCTAGTGGACGTGAACTTTCCTACATTCTTCTCCTAGGTGTCCTCCTTTGTTATTGCATGACTTTCATCTACATCAGCAAACCCTCTGCTGTGGTGTGCACGTTACGACGGCTTGGATTGGGCACCTCGTTTGCTGTTTGCTACTCTGCACTGCTGACCAAAACCAATCGAATTGCTCGAATCTTCAACGGTGTCAAAGATGGAGCACAAAGGCCAAGGTTCATTAGTCCAGCCTCCCAAGTGGCCATCTGCGCTGTTCTTATCTCCTGTCAGCTCCTGGTGGTGGTGGTCTGGCTTCTGGTTGAAGCTCCAGGGGTTAGAAAGGAGGTCAGTCCAGAGAAAAGAAATGTGGTGACACTGAAGTGCAACAGCAAGGACTCTAGTATGCTGATGTCTCTTACCTACAATTGTGTCCTCATCATCCTCTGTACCTTTTACGCCTTTAAGACAAGAAAGTGCCCAGAGAACTTCAATGAGGCCAAGTTCATCGGCTTCACCATGTACACCACTTGCATAATCTGGCTGGCATTCCAGCCAATCTTCTATGTTACAGCTAGTGACTACAGGGTAAGTAAATATGATCAGTACATTGCATGGTTGTAGCAAGTCATGCTAACCCTTGTGCTATGTTAACATTTTTGTTCCCGTTAAAAAATGACAGGGCTATTAAAATGTCCTTATAAATCTCTTGTTATGCTATATTATCACGAAATATTCGATTAGATCTTTTTGTCAACTTGTTTTCTTTCAATTAGTACAGGTTTTGTATTTCTTTTTGGAGCTCATTGAACTGAGCTTGTGCACCTCGGTTTTGAGTGAAAAAGCATTATTTGTGGCTAATTTTGGCTATATTAAATTACATATGAAACCATTCTGTTCTGTTTACCACACTAGTGTGCTTTAATGTTTAACCAGGATGTTTGTTTTGAAATGCTTTTATTTAGTATAAAATGGCACAAAATCACACTTGTGGTGTTTCTGGTCAAAAATGACCAGCCTATAGAAATGTTTTATAAATCTCCCATTATGCTATATTATCACCAAATATTGGATTAGATATTTTTACCAACTTGTTTTCTTTCAATTAGCAAAGGTTTTTTATTTATTTTTTTAAATAAATTATTGATCGTAGGCCTCATTGGCCTGAGCTTAAGCACCTCGGTTTTTGAGTGAAAAAAGCATTATTTGTGGATAATTTTGGCAATATTAAATAAAATATGAATACATTCTGTACCATTTTTTTACACCAGTAAGCTTTAATGTTTTACCAGGAGGTTTGTTCTGAAATGCTTTTATTTTGTAAAAATATGGCACAATGTCACATATGTGGTGTTCCGGTCAAAAATTACCGGCCATTGAAAATTAATGTGGGAGATAACAAATAAGAGAACAATTGAGTGTTCAGGAGCATGTTTATCATGTTCATGTACACATATGTGCATGTGTGCTTGCAAACATTAAGGCTTCAGACCAATGCACGTGCACATACACACACATATGTGCACTAACACACACAGATGGTCACACATACACACAAACACACACATGCTCACGTACACGCACAAACTCTTTTGAGTATTACGTGCTTTCTTTTTTCACAGAGATGAACTTTATTCTATTCTGAACTGCATCCAACATCCATTCATCCATCCAACATTAGTGCGCGTGTTTTAGTGCGCATGTGTGTGTGTGTATGTTTGCAAGCACACAGGCGCATATGTGAATATGAACATGAACATGATGAACATGCTCCTGAACACTACATTTTTCTCTTGTTCCCTATTTGTCACTCACTCGACATTGTGTCGATGTTGTGACACTAGGGGTCGCCTTTGGTAGCCCCAAACACGTCTGAAATTTGAGAATAGGCCAATGAAAATTGGAGTGTGGAATTTGTATGCCACACCCCTGGACATAAGGGTATAAAAGGAGCCAGCTTGCAACCACTCATTCAGATTTGTTCTTCGGAGCCGAGCGGTATCAATGAATTCCATTGCTGTTACATTCACATTGACAAAGTATTCAAAGCTGTTGGATATATGGCGCATTACAGCGGGTTCTCCCCTCTCAAAAGGATAAGTGCAGAGAATGCCTCTGGGCGCTTTGGCAGCTATGCTAAAAGAATATATTAAGAGTATTTCCTCTTAAAGAGTGAGCACTAACAGAAAGTGTATTTTAAAGATGCCTTTCCATCTGTGTATAGTTCCTGGATGCAATCGATATCTCTCTACCTTTGATGGGCACTATCGATTCCTCACGTGCGTGGGCCGTAGTCATGCTGAGACAGTGTTCGTGGATGGTTCATGCTATCACTGCGAGAGCATGACCATGGCAACGTTGCGGTCATGAGTGTCCTTCTTCAGAGGAAAAGCCACCCCAGCTGCTCCCCGCCCCAGTCCTTCTACCTACGGGTATCAGGCCGTGACAGTTAGTGCTGGGGGCGCTTTGGGGACCCCAATGGGAGCGGTTCTGCCAGGTGAACCCCCTCGGACCTCCCATTCCCTAGTATGCTCATTTGCCCCGGACAAGTTCTGGGATGAGTCAGGCAGCTCTCCCCAGGGTGAGTTTAATGTCTCTTTCAGGGCTTGAGAGCAGTATGAGCTCTCAATCGCCGCTTCGGAGAGTGGGCTAGTATGGTCGGACACAGAGGATTTGGCTGGGTGTGTCACCTTTGGGTGTGGTTGCCCAGTCTGAGGCCATCGTGGAGCTGGCGGCCATACTTGCCTGGGCTACTGCGAGTCTTGGGCTCGATTGGAAACCTCCACCCTGCCCTGAGCCCTCACAGCCTGATGACTGGTTCCTGGACTCGGAGTGCCACTCACAGCCATTCCCCGCCCGGGTTCCATTCTCCCTGGAGGTGAATGAGAACTTTAACTGCCCAGACCCGGCCTCAGAGTTCCTCCGCTCTCACTACCCTCAATGGTGGGGCAGCCAGGGTGTACACAGAGATTCCTCAATAGGATAAGGCGGTTGTGGAGCACTTGTGCCTGTAAAATGCCACCACCTGGCGGAATTGCAGAGACTCCCGTCCGAGGCCTGTAAGTCTAATTCGTCCCTGATGGCCAAGGCTTACAGTGCAGCTGGACAGGCTGCCTCCATCCTGCATGCAATTGCCCTCCTGCAAGTTTACCAGGCCAAGGAATTGAGAGAGCTACACGAGGGTAGTCCTGACCCGGGAGTGGTGTGGGAGTGGTGCAGGAGCTGCACTCGGTGACCGACCTCACCCTATGGGCGACAAAGGTCATGGGCCAGGCTCTTGGGCAGGCGATGTCCACCATGGTAGTCCAGGAGCGCCACCTGTGGCATAACCTGGTTGAGATGAAGGACGACAACAAGATTCACTTCCTTGATGACCCCATCTCCCAGGCTGGCCTGTTTGGCGACACCTTCAAGGACTTTGCCCAGCAGTTTTCAACGGTCAAGAAGCAGATGGAGGCTATCCAGCACATCCTACCCCAGTGTGGATCAAGATCCCGCACCCCATCTGCTCGTCGCCAAGGACATCCTCCTGCGGTAGCAACACCGGCTCTGCCATAGCCTGAGCCAAACACTCGGCCCCCGGTGCACAGCCCCAGGAAGCTTGATTGCTTGATGGCCCTACACAAACTCCCATTCAGGATGCTGATACAGAAGTGCGTTTTGTCATGTGTCCAACATCAAGATTGGTTTGCGGTGGTAGACCTGAAGGATGCGTACTTCCATGTCTCGATTTTGCCTCGACACTGACCGTTTCTTCAGTTTGCTTTAGAGGGCCGGGCACATCAGTACAAGGTCATCCCCTTCGGTCTGTCCCTGTTATCTTGCATCTTTGCGAAAGTTGCATGGCACCACGGAACACATCAGCTATCACGCTGATCTGTCGCCGCACGTTTAGCCCTTGGACGGACCTTGCATTTCTTTGGGCAGGTGTCCCCTTAGATGTGTCGAAGTGCATCGTCATCATGACAGATCCCTCCAAGTTAGGCTGGGGTGCCATTTGCAATGGGCACGCAGCCTCAGGTTCCTGGACAGGACCTCGACTGGGTTGGCATATAAACCGCCTCAAGTTGCTGGTGGAATTGCTGGCACTGCGGCAGCTTTGGCCATTTATCCAGGGCAAGAATGTATTGGTCCAGATGGACAACATGGCACCAGTAGAGTCAAGGCAGTTTACGGTCACGTTGCATGTCGCAACTTGCCCGCCTTGCCTGCCGAATTGCTGCTCTTCCAGTGGTGAAGACCCCCATAGATGCACGGTAAGGGCGGTGCTTTCCTTCCTGCAGGAGAGGTTGGAGGGGTGGCTGTCCCCCTCCTCCTTGAAGGTGTATGTGGCCGCTATAGCGGCACACCATGACGCGGTGGACTGTAAGTCCTTGGGGAAGCACGATCATCAGGTTCCTTAGAGGTGCTAGAAAGTTGAATCCTCCTAGACACCTCCTCGTTCTCTTGTGGGATCTATCCGTGGTTCTGCTGGACCTGCGGAGAGCCCTGTTTGAGCCTCTGGAGTCAGTTGAGCTAATGGCCCTCCTAACTGCGCTCACTTCCATCAAGAGGTTTGGGGACCTGCAGGCGTTCTCTATTGGTGATACGTGCCTGGAGTTCGGTCCAGCATACTCTCACGTGGTCTTGAGCCCAAGGTTCCCACTACCCCTTTTAGGGACCAGGTGGTGAGCTTGCAAGCGCTGACCTGATAGGAGGCAGACCCAGCCTTGTCGTTGTTGTGTCTGGTACGTGCTTTGTGTATCTACCTGGACCGCACGGAGAGCTTTAGATGCTATGAGCAGCTCTTTGCCTGTTTTGGGGGACAGCAGAAGAGGAAGGCTATCTCCAAACAGAGGATAGCCCACTGGATCGTGTATGCCATCACCTTGGCATATCAGGCCCAGGGCGTGCCATCCCCCCTGGGAGTATGAGCACACTCCATTAGCACATTACTAACATTACTTGTGTTAGTATGCCCTGTACTGGAGTATGTGCTTCACGTGTTGGTTGCCTGTGGTAACCCCATGTGATGTATTTTCCATGGTATGGTTTCCCTGATGGCAAACCTGTGTCTTCCCTCGGGAAGAGCCTCCTCTACACCCAGTCACTGCATTTGTATAGCTCCTCCCCTCCGGGTAGGACCAACCGCAGGGGCTTCTTTCCACATGCATACTACCGGTTGGTAAGTCCACGTGACGTGTTCCCCACATGTTAACCTCCCCTTCGGGCAGGATGTGGTCTCCACAGTGTCTTTTCACCTTGGGAAAAAGAACACCTTCCCGACGCAAATACATAGGGCCCCAGCTGAATGATTTTTCATTTTGTGGGAGAAAAAGAAGAAAAAAGGCACGAAGCAGCTGGTGTGGCCTGTTCCCATTGTAAGTACATGGGGCATTGGGAAGGTTACATGGGGGCCGAGTGCACTTGCTACTAGGCATATAGTGGCCTGCCTGTACCTGCACCACCAGTTCAGCTGGTTGTGGCGTTTTGTATAGGGACAACTAGTGTCCCTACATCGACACAACATCGAGTGAGTGACAGATAGGTAACCTCTCGGTTACTGTTGTAATCTCCATTCCCTGATGGAGGGAACGAGATGTTGTGTCCCTCTTGCCACAACACTGAACTACCTGCTGAAATGGCTGGGACTGGCTGGGGAGTGGCATGCAAATTCCACTCGCCAATTTTCATTGGCCTTTTTTCAAATATCTGAGGTGTTTGAGGCTCCCAAGGGTGACCCCTAGTGTCACTACATTGACACAAAATCTCATTCCCTCCATCAGGGAACGGAAGATACAAGTAATCAAGTAACCAAGACGTTTTTGATCTCCCCCATTCATTTTTAATGGCCGGACATTTTTTACTGGGAACACTACATGTGTGACTTTGTGCCATTTTGTACAAAATAAAAGTATTTCAAAACAGGAAGTTTCCTGAATAAAAATGTAAAAATGTAAAAAATGACATTTTTAAGCACACTAGTGTTAATATTGCCAAAATTATCCACAAAAAAATGCTTTTTCACTAAAAAACGGAGGTGCATAAGCTCAGGTAAGTGAGGCCTACAATCAGTTAGTTCCAAAAAGAAATAAAAATTCTGTGCAAATTGAAAAAACAAAAACAAGTTGGCTTAAAGATCTAATCCAATATTTGGTGATAATATAGCATAATGAGAGATATATAAGCAATTTTTTTGTAGGCCGGTCATTTTTGACCGGGAACACCAAAAGTGTAGCAAGATGAGTAATTAAAAAAAATTAGCAATTGTTTTTGGGGAAGTTGTGATACCCTGTGTGAGCAAAGTCAGTAAGTTTTTGTCCAATAGGATAAAATTAACTAGCATTTTCAGGAAAAAGAAAAAACTCATCGGGTCAAAATGAGGGTTCACGGACATGCACAGAATGGGGCAGCAGGGGCACAAGCCCCTTCCCCGTTCATTCACAAATCTAAAGGTGCCCTTTTGGTTGTCCAGAAAAAGGGGAGACATTTTTACAGTTAAAAATAAAATAGTTAAATAAAACTAAATTAAATTCTCGTGATAATTTATTGTTACCTTCAAGGAAGCCAAAAATGCAGTTTTTTTTTTGAATTACCCCCAGAACATCGAAGTGCCGTTACCTCATACAAGTAACGGCAAGATAAAGGGTCCACTTCATGTATTATGTTGTAAGTTCATTAAAAGAATAATACTCGATTGCTACCACATTTTCGACATTGCCTACTACTAGTATATACTGATTTATTAATTATAGTGGGAGCAGTAGTGTTACATTCGGTGATAGACATTAAATTAGTCTTTTATAGAATATTGACAAACTAAAGGAGCTGTCAGGTTCAACCAAAGCCAGTTTGGTTTTGTTGAAACTAATAAGCCATTAGACTAATAACTATCAGAAAAATTCCATTAGAATACCACAGTACAGCATCTCCCTATACGCATATTATGCAGTCTGCGTAGGGCAACAACTCCCTAGTGGGGCACCAGAAACTCCACCAGCTGCCCTTACTCGCAAGTTATACGTTATTCAAGGACCATGTAGCATTCGTGGAACACAGTCGATCGCCTCACGCTTTCTCATCGCACCTTCGCACTGTACACCACATTACCAGGGTAATGCCATGATACTGAATGACTGATCATGTTCATATTTCATGAAACTGTCATGGTACTCCAAGGTACTTTAAAAAATACCTTGGTTTTACTATGACACATGTCATAAACATGTAGTTATCATGGACCATTTCTGAAAATAAATAAATAAACTAGTGTATTACCATGGTTTTTTTCTGAGAAATATAACAGAATATGCTATTATTTGTGATAAAGGAAAAATGTAAAAAATTAAGTGCAGTATATACAAGACTACGTGTAAATACTCAAAAAGCAAAGAAGTATTTATAATTACTCATAAAAAAATTATAATAATTATCTGCCCCTGTCCCTGCTAAGGTCTGTGCACGTTACTGTGATGGTTAAAGGGTTCACTCTAAAATGGAATGGAAATCCTTTCACCATTTTCTTAAAACTGAATGGTTATTATTGTTCCAAATCCCTTTTGAAGGACATGTTTTGCAGAATGCCCCTGGTGCTCTTTTCTATACGGTAAAAACTTAAGGGATAAGGATGCTGTCAAGCTCCAAAAAAGCACAACAAAAGTACTATAAAGTAGTCCATATGACTTACTGTATGCACTATATTCCATGTCTTCTAAAACCATACAATATCTTTTTGTACAGAACATACCAATATTTAAGTCATCAAGAAATTAATTGTAATTTTGAAACATATTCACTGTATAAACTAATGACAACTAACATGAGATGAAGTCCACAGTCATATCAGTAACCTTATAAAAGCTATTTTATTCTCCATGGAGATGGTCCCCTCATGGGAGCTGCCATATTAGGATCACATGACGGACAGAGACCTACTTGTTTAATACCACACTGTTATTGGACACTTTCCAACTCATGGAACTCCAACTCATAGATTAGATTAATTATAGCTGACTGTGAATAGTGAATTTCTGCAATGCCTTTGGTAACTGAAAACCATTGTGTTTGAACTGCCCCTAGGTGTCAGTGTAGGTCCAAGACATAACATAAACATTACAGTTTTCTGAAAAAAAAAACACTGAAAAAATTACTGAGTGCACCTTTAATCACTGAAAATGGGCCCATTGTGCAAAGAGGCCACAGATTGTTCCTGGCAGGGAGCACATTCCCTAACCTCACCCCCCCACCCTAATCCTAACCATATGGAGCCTGTAAGGCAGAATAGCCAGCCTAGAACAACGTATGGCAACTTTCTCCTATAGCATGAAAATGGTCCCCTCCACTGAAGCTCTCATCCCCATTTAATTAATTGTATGGAAAAGTGCTCCCAGGACATTCTGCTAAAAATAACCTTAATCATCACAAGGGAAATCGGCATGCTGCTTCCGAATGTTCATGTTCTCTGAAATCAAACCCATTCTGCCAAATTACTGACAAGCGAAATCCTGTTAGACAATTTTGCATCAATTCAAAGATGATTACATCTCCCTATGGTGCCCCTGATAGAGCGTTGTGCGAGCAATCTACAAGACACAAGTTCAGTGTTCAATATCCCATGGATATTAGGAAGAAATCGCATTCACTCTGTGAAAAGGGTTCTGGTCCCATGGAAACCAGGAATTAATCACATTCACTCAAAACATGGGTACTGTTTCCATGGAAACCATAAGCAATTGCGGTCCCATAAACAATGGTGAGCATGATTTAGAGTTTGCATTTTGGCTCTAAAATTACATTTTAATTCCACTGATGGTTTAATTTAGAGTTAGGGAGTGGGTTAATAAAATAGCATTCTTGTTGATTGTATGACATCATTTACAACTAAAAATACAACTCATTTTTGATGCCACCCTCTGGATATTTCACCCATTAACTGGTCCACAACACATCCAGCTTTGGACACTGCGGCAGTGGTTCAAATTTTGGCAAGCTCAGACCGATTTCCACTCCAGAACTTTTGACTTTCTGTAGCTGAATTCACAGTGTGATCGTTCTGCGACCTTTGTATTTCAAGGAGAAAGCTATTTGGGTTTGAAATGACAATTGATGACAGAATTTCAGTTAATGATGACAGAATTTCATTTTTTGGGTGGACTAACCATTTAACCAATATATTTTAAAAATGATTTCAAATACATTCAAACAGTATTTTAAACAAACATTATTTTAAATGTTATGCCTGCTCAAGACTGTGGAAGGTTAAACATTGTTATGCTAGTACCTGCAATATTGGTAATGAAGGATTTGCCTGAGTGTTCTATATAACAATGTCATTTATTTGAGAAGCAAATCTTATGCCTGGGGATAATACCAGCACTCCTCTGGGAATATATATCAGAGAGGCTGTTTCAAATCACACTGCACACACAAGGACAGCATGGAATATTTTTCATCATTTAGATAATAAGCCTCTCTTATAACCCTTAATCATTTTCTGACACTGACTTTATCCTTTATTTTTAGCATTTATAAAATTTTCCTGAGAGCAGGAGTAAGGGAGTTTGACTGATTGATTTTTTTTTTGTGACCATTCCTGCCAATTCAGATGGCAGATCAAATCCTTTTGATCACCTGTCTTTTGCAATGATGAAAGGAGAAGCTCACATTTCATGTGGCTCAAAAGCTGTTCAGTGTAGAACAAAGCAAGCAGGATTTTTTATCCTGGTAAAAAGACTAGACTATGAAAACATCAGTTAATATGAGTATACTTCAGTCAAGTGCCTGAACATAGATAGCCTACAATTAAATAAGGACTTTTACAATTTTAAAGTGCATAGACATTTTTACAATTCTATCTCATTGATACATGAATTATTACTGTAAATTACATATGTAAAAAAAATAAAAATAATAATGTTTAATTTTTTTACTTAAAGTCATATAATAATTTCTGATCTTTTTCCTAAAATGATATGTACAGTACAGTCATTTAAGAGATTCACACATCTGTCCACTCCAAGATAGTAGCTACTTTATAGGTACTTGTTGTATGACCACTTTTGTCAGCCATTTTAAATGTATTTTGTTCATAAATTAATAATAATAATAATAATAATATATATATATATAAAAGATTGATTTAAAGAGAGGACAGTCATACAAAATTATATGTAAGAGTCAAAGGGGTCAAAACAGCTGTTGTCAGTGAACAGTAGATACCTTTTTTTCAGACATACCCAAATAAAACAGCACCATGCAAAGTACTGTGAACATGGTACAATGATGGATTCAGATGCAGGCAAGTGTAGAGGGGGAGGCTGTTGGGGCAAGACAACCTGCCCCTTTGGATGAGGTGCCCCTTAAAATGAAAGCTTTCACAATCAATTGAAATTATTTTTTTTTACACTTAATAATAGTATATAGGAGTGTTAAAATGTGTCAGCACTATGCTGAAACTTCTATGGATCATTATATGATTTATTAATCATTTATAATGTCTATAATAATACCCAGTATGTTACAGAGGCCATATCAGATTACACGTGCACCCTTGCAACAGATGTGGAGTGCATGTCTGATAAAATAAACACACACATTAAATTAAGAAAGTAAAGTTTGGATTTCTCCCACATTGCTCATAATTGATCTTGTCTACAGTATATAAGAAAAATAAAGTTCCCCGTCTGTCGCTCACTTCGACGTCGTGTCGAAGAAGCGACACTAGGGGTCTCTCTTGAGCGCCGAAAGATACCTCTGATCTATGAAAAAAGACCAATGAGAGTTGGCGAACAGTATTTGCATACTCCGCCTCCGGATACGGATATAAAGGCGAGAGAAATACGCTCGTTCATTCAGTAATTTTCTTCGGAGCCGATGGTCGTGTGTATGCAGTCAGCTGCGAGTAACACAACTGATCCTGCTTCTGATCCTCTGACGCTCTGCTTTGCTGTTGGATTTACGGCGCACTACAGCGGCTTTTCTCTTCACTGCCGGCGTGCAGTTTGCCCCTGGGCGCTTCGACAGCGCAGAGTTAAAAGAGTTGAAAGAGTGATTCTCTCCATAAAAGAGTTTATTTCTCTGAAAGAGCATTACACAGCGGCGTTGAATGTCCTTTTCAGGACGCGTCTTTATAAAGATGTAATTTCCGCCCCTGTGTAGTTTCTGGATGCGGTGATTTCTCCCCACCTCTCTCGGTCATAAAACACTGTCTTGCATGCCTGGATGCGATCGCACGCAAGCAATGTTTTATGAATGGTTTATGTTCTCAGTGCGAGAACATAGCCATGGCAACATTGCGGTCGTGTGGCTTTCTTTTGTAATGAGAGAAAGCCGTTTCAGCCGCCCCCCGCGCCTCGCCTCCTTCCTACGGGATTGACGCAGGCGCCGCGGGCGATGAACACGATTTGGGGACAATGACGGGCTCTGTTCGCCGGGTAAATCCCCTCGAACTTCCCGCCTCCCCGGCACGCTTGTTTGCTTCCGTCTGAGCTCGGGATGAGTATTCTCTCCAATGGTTCATCTTCTCAGTGTGAGAACATGGCCGTTATAGCATTGCGGTCGCACGGCTTTCTTTTGTAATGAGAGAAAGCCACTTCAGCCGCCCCCCGCGCTCCGCCTTCTTCCTACGGGATCGGCGCAGGCGCCGCGGGCAATGAAGGCGATTTGGGGAATATGACGGGCTCTGTTCGCCGGGTAAACCCCCTCGAACCGCCCGCCTCCCCGGCACGCTTGCTTGCCTCAGAATTGGATGACATCACCGCTGCATCGGAGAGCGTTACAGCGGCATCGGATGCTGATCGTTCGCCTGGGCCGCCACCTTCGGGTCTGCCGCCCAGCCTGAGCCTGACGCACGGAGATCCGCTATGCTTTCCCGGGCTACTTGATCGGTTCCGCGGGCAGGTGCGCCGCTCACAGCCACGCCCCCCCCCCCCGTTCCTTTCTTCCCGGACGTGCACGACGAGTTGAGCTAAGCCAAGGCTTCTTCGCTCCTCCGCTCTCACTACCCTCGCGGTGGAACGGTCCCAGACCGCTTCCACTCTGCACGCCACGGCCCTTCCTGCAACCAATGCCAGGCCAAGGCACTTCAAAACTTGCACCTTGGGTAGTCCTGTTCTTGATGTGCTGCAGGAACTGCGCTGGATGACCAACCGCGCCCCCGGGCCACGGAGGTCAGAAGCGCTGGCACTCGAACAGGCGATGGCCACCCCTTGTGGTCCAGAAACGCACCTGTGGACTGGACCTGGTCGAAATGCGGGAGGCGGGCAAGGCACACCTTCTCCCACACCCCCGTCTCCCAGCTCCGTCCATTCGGCGCCACCGTTGACGACTCTGCCCAGCAGTCCTCAGCGGTGAGGCAGACGGAGGCCACTACACATCCTGCCCCGCCGCAAGCCTGCCGCCATGGGCCATGCCCCGTCTGCTCGCCGACGGGCGTCCTCCTGCGGCTGTGAAACACCCTGCTCCGCCTCAACCCGGGCCCAGCTCTCAGCCCCAGCGTCGAGCACGCTGCAGGAAATGGACGCCCCCATCTCACGGACCCCCTCGAGGACCCGGAAGGCTCCCAGGCTGTCCGTAGACGTTCAACCCAGGGACCAAGATGTTAGCTCCGGAGGCTGGTAAGACCGCTCCGTCCCCGGTGGAGGGCCGGGAGGAGAATCTTTTCTTGTTGAATTAATTTTCACATTCTCATATTCTCTGTAATGAGCTATTTCCTTTTGTCTCTGGGTCACCTGGCCCGCAAATGCCGTTCTCACGGCACTTTGCCCCCAGATATCAACAGTCCTGGCTTCCTGGACACGGACCACCCGTCTTCAGCCCCACGACTGTCCCCCGGCCGGCCGGTTCCGACGAGTCTAGAGGACGCCTACCCAGGACCTCCTCCTCAGTTGCTAACCCGCCCCCTGCCGGGTGTGCGGAGCAAGGTAAGTGCTTTGAGTCTTGTCTCAGCACCTCAGCCGCGGGTCGCCCCGTCGCCGCCCAACGCTGCCCTACCTGCTCGCCCTGCTGCGAAGCCCCGCCGGGTACGTCAAAATTAATCGTCCCTTTGGTGCCCCTAGCGCAGAGGTTGGACGCGTGGCTTTCACTTCCCAACCCGTCTCGCTGGCTGGCCCGGACCATCCGACTCGGTTACGCAATTCAGTTTGCCAGGCCCCCGCCCCCCTTCATGGGCGTCCGCTTTTTCGCAGTACACGGCGAACATGCCCACTCCCTGCGCGCGGAAATCGCGACTCTTCTGGCCAAAGACGCGATAGAGCCTGTCCCTCCAACCGAGATGAAGAAGGGTCTCTACAGCCCTTACTTCATCGTACCCAAGAAAAGCGGCGGCTTACGACCAGTCTTGGACCTGCGAGTTCTCAACCGAGTGTTGCACAAACTCCCGTTCAAAATGCTCACGCTTAACCTGCGTCCGGCATCTAGATTGGTTCGCAGCGGTAGACCTGAAGGACGCGTACTTCCATCCTGCCCCGACACCGCCCCTACCTGCGGTTTGCGTTCGGGGGCCAGGTGTATCAGTACAAAGTCCTCCCCTTCGGCTTATCTCTGTCCTCTCGCGAGAGCTACTATGCACCCACAGAGACCAGGTGCTCAGGCACCTCAGCCGTCTGGGGATTCAGGTCAACTGGGAAAAGAGCCAGCTCACTCCAGTTCAGAGCGTCTCTTTTCTCAGGATGGAGTTAGACTCGGTCTCAATGTCGGCACGTCTCACCAATGAGCGTGCCCAGTCAGTGTTGAACTGCCTCGCCGCCTTTAGGCCAGGCACAGCGGTCCCCTTAAAACTTTTCCAGAGGCTCCTGGGGCATATGGCATCCTCCGCGGCGGTCGCGCCACTGGGGTCGATGCATATGAGACCGCTCCAACACTGGCTCTAGACCCGAGTCCCGAGACGAGCATGGCGCCACGGCACGCACCGGGTAACAATCACCCCCGCCTGCCGTCAGACATTCAACCCCTGGACAGACCCCTGTTTCTTACGGGTTGGAGTGCCCCTACAGAAGGTGTCCAGACGCGTCCTGGTCACGACCGACGCCTCCAGATTGGGTTGGAGCGCCTTTTGCAACGGGCACGCAGCCTCAGGCCGTTGGAAAGGGGCCCAGCTGCGTTGGCACATCAACTGCCTCGAGTTGTTGACCGTCCTTTTGGCCCTGCGGAAGTTTCTCCCGTTAATTCGGGACGAACATATCCTAGTCAGGTCGGACAGCACCACTGCGGTCGCGTACATAAATCACCAAGGCGGCGTACGCTCCCGTCATATGTCACAACTCGCCCGTCGTCTCCTCCTTTGGAGCCAGCACCGACTCAAGTCGCTGCGTGCCACTCACATCCCCGGCAACCTCAATGTGATAGCGGACGCGCTGTCATGACAACGCTTGCCTGGCGGAGAGTGGAGGCTTCACCCCCACTCGGTTCAGCTGATTTGGGAACGGTTCGGCAAGGCCCAGGTAGACCCCTCTGCCTCCCGAGACACCTCCCACTGCCCGCTCTGGTACGCCCATTCAGAGGCTCCCCTCGGGGCAGATGCACTGGCACACAGCTGGCCGGCTGGGCTGCGCAAGTACGCATTCCCCCAGTGAGCCTTCTTGCACAGGTGCTGTGCAAGGTCAGGGAGGACGAGGAGCAAGTCACTCTCGTGGCTCCTTACTGGCCCACTCAGGCCTGGTTCTTGGACCTTGTACTTCTCGCGACAGCCCCTCCCTGGCGAATTCCCCTGAGGAAGGACCTTCTTTCTCAGGGATGGGGCACGCTCTGGCATCCGCACCCAGACCTTTGGAACCTCCATGTCTGGCCCCCGAACGGGATGCGGAAGATCTAGCTGGTCTACCAACCACGGTCGTAGCCACGATCAACCAAGCCAGAGCCCCTTCTACCAGGCAACTCTACGCCCTGAAGGGCGTCTGTTCGTGAATCGGTGTTCTTCCCGGGCAGAAGACCCACAGAGGTGCGCAGTTAGGTCTGTGCTCCTGTTCCTACAGGAGAGGTTGGAGGGGAGGCTGTCCCCATCCACCTTGAAGGTGTATGTTGCCACCATCGCAGCTCACCACGACCCAGTAGACAGCAAGTCTCTGGGTAAGCACGACTTAATCGTCAGGTTCCCAAGAGGTGCCCGGAGGTTAAACCCCTCCCGGCCAAACCTGTTCCCCTCCTGGGATCTCTCGGTGGTCCTCGCCGGTCTTCAGAGATCCCCCCCTCTGAGTCGCTAGAATCAGTTGGCTCAGGGCCTTCTCCTGAAAAGACGGCCCTGCTGATCGCGCTCACTTCCATCAAGAGGGTCGGGGACCTGCAAGCGTTCCCTACTAACGACACTTGCCTGGAGCTCAGTCCGGCAGATACTCATGTGATCCTAAGACCTTGACTGGGCTATGTGCCCATGGTTCCTACCACGCCCTCTGGAGATCAGGTAGTGAACCTACAAGCGCTGCCCCGGGAGGAGGCAGACCCAGCCCCTCTCACTGTCATGTCCGGTACGTGCCTACCTGGAACGCACCCAGAGCTTCAGGCGCTCTGAGCAGCTCTTTGTCTGCTTTGGAGGACAGCAGAAAGGGAACGCTGTCTCCATACAGAGGTGTCTCACTGGGTGGTGGATGCCATTCAGTTGGCCTATCACACCCAGGCCATGCCCCCCTTATGGGTTCGAGCCCACTCCACTGGGAGCGTGGCATCCTTATGGGCACTGGCTAGGGGCACCTCCCTAGCAGACATTTACAGAGCTGCGGGCTGGGCAGCACCTAACACCCTTATGATCTCAGGGTTGAGTCAGTCTCGTCCCGTGTTCTCTCAGGTCCGAGCCCGTAGAACTCGGTACACGTCGACGATCTGACCGGGTGATCCGCTTGTTCCAGCGCCGTTTCCCTCTGCCAAGGCAAAACAGTGCGCTTTTGTCCCAGAGGACCTAGGTCCCTGGTTGATTCCTCCCTAGCCCTTCGGGCCCGCAGCAGTTCAGCGGAGGAACGTGCTGGTCCAGTCCACTACGGGTACCTCCGGCTACCCCTACTGGAATAGGTGCTCCACAGATCAGGCCTCCTACGGGACTCCTTCTGTGTGTATTTCCGCGGTACGGTCACCTTGCGAGCTGACCTGCGTCTCCCTTAGGCAGTCCTTCGCTGCCCTCCGGTTGCCGTGTTGTAGCAACTCCCCCCTCCTCGAGGCTGGATCTACCACCGCGCCATTTCCTCCCACATGCCCAAAGTGGCCATGTGGTGTATTTTGCCACCTATACCTCCCCTGCTGGGCGGGTGTGGCCTCCGCAGGGTCTTTTCCCCCTAAAAGAATAGGACTTCGGAATAAGACCCCCTTCCCTCGATGCGGTAAGGGCCCCGGCTGCTCTTGCTCTATGCCGAGAAAACATAGAGAGAAAAGAGGCCCAGCCAGGCTTGGCCTGTTCCCTAGTTGGGAGCGTCACCTTGTTCCCCCCTGGGGAACCAAAAGGGTGCTGACGCTTTTTCGGGGCATTGGGGAAGAGTACGTGCAGCCTGAACACAGTTGGTCGCTTGTGCACGTGCAAAATACCTGCCCGCTTCTGTGTCAGCAGTACACGTACACGGCTCAGCGCATGGCGAGTTTTGAAGTGGACCCCTAGTGTCGCTTCTTCGACACGACGTCGAAGTGAGCGACAGACGGGGAACGTCTCGGTTACGTATGTAACCTCCGTTCCCTGATGGAGGGAACGAGACGTCGTGTCTTCCCGGCCACGTCGCTGAGCCGAGCCGCTGAGATGCCCGGAACACTCCCGGCTCCTCAGAAAAATCCTGAATGAACGAGCGTATTTCTCTCGCCTTTATATCCGTATCTGGAGGCGGAGTATGCAAATACTGTTCGCCAACTCTCATTGGCCTTTTTTCATAGATCAGAGGTATCTTTCGGCGCTCAAGAGAGACCCCTAGTGTCGCTTCTTCGACACGACGTCTCGTTCCCTCCATCAGGGAACGGAGGTTACATACGTAACCGAGACGTTAATTGTTTGTTTCTTCACCAATTGTGTTATATAGTGTTATATTCCCCAATATTATGCATTTTGTGTAATATATGGAGAATAGGGAAGAACGGGCTCAAGGTGCCCTGGGGTAAAGACACATTTTGATATGTTACTCAAAAAAACAAACATTGTGCTGTCATATAATGATTAGCATTACCTCATGTGTGGGGTAAATGGCCCCCTTGCCATATTTGTAAAAAAAAAATAAAAAATCTGTTATTATTTGTTTTTCTCACAAATGTTGTTGATCCATCAATATTAAATACAAATTCATTTATTTAATTTGATCATGAAACATTTTGTAACCAGAAAAAAGCTAAATTTTCCTTAAAGAGTTAGTTCACTCAAAAATGAACATTCTCTCATTATTTACTAACCTTCATGCCATACATGATGTGTATGACTTTCTTCTACTGGACACAAAGTTTTTTTTAAAGAATATCTCAGCTCTGTAGGTCCACACAATGTAAGTGAATGGGTGACAAAATTTCTAAGCTCCAAAATTCTGCCTAAGGGTAACATAAAAGTACACCAGCAACTCTAGTGGTTAAATCCATATAATCAGAAGTGATATTATAGGTGTGGGTGAGAAAAAGATCAAAATGTAAGTCTTTTTGTACTATAAAATCTCCTCCCTGCACATTCAATCTCCACTTCATTTTCCCATTCTTCTCCTTTTGCTTTTGATGTGTAACGAATAGTTGCTAAGATGACACGGGAGATGCTGTATCTAATTGCAGGCTTTTAATGAAGATGATGAAAGTGAAACCAACAAACGTGAACTCAAACATCAACAAACAAGAACAGACAAAGAGGGAACAAAACGTCTAGGTTACGGATGTAACCTCCGTTCCCTGATGGAGGGAACGAGACGTGGTGTCGAAGAAGTGACACTAGGGGTCTCTCTTGAGAGCCTTTCGCATCTCTGATCTATGAGAAAAGGCCAATAAGAAATTGGCAGACAGAATTTGCATGTCCCGCCCCCGGACATACGCATATAAAGGAAGGGAATTGCATCTGTTTCATTCAGGATTTTTTTGAGGAGCCGACAATGAGGTTCAGCCGCAACAGTGGCTCGGTTCAGCAACATACCCGGGAGGACACGACGTCTCGTATCCTCCATCAGGGAACGGAGGTTACATCCGTAACCTAGAAGTTCCCCGTCTGTCGATCACTTCGACTTGTGTCGAAGAAGCAACACTAGGGGTCCAATTTAAATCACGCCATGCGCTGATCCGCGTACGTGTACTGCTGACACAGGAGCTGTTGTAGGGAGGCAGCTGTAAGCGGCGCGCAGACCCGAGGAACCAATCATCCAGCCGCGAAGGCTGTGGGGAGGATGGAGGGTTTCAATCCAGCCCCACGCTGACGCGGCCCGGGCAAGCATGTCGGACGTCTGGTCATCATCCGCAGACTGGGCGTGCTAGCCCAAAGGCGGCAGCCTAGTCGAGTCATCCGCGTCAGATGCCGGACCACTCTCCGATGCAGCGGCGATCTCATCCAGCTCGGGGGGCTCAAGAAGAGAGGCGGGCTGGCTGGAAGGTGAGCCGCTGTTGCCACGAGCCTGGACGGAAGTCAACGAGCGTGCCGGGGGGCGGGTGGTTCACGGGTGCATACCCGGCGAAACCGAGCCCTTGCCACCCCCAAATCGCCTCCATCGCCAGCCGGGTCGTCCTGAATCCTGTGGGAAGAAGGAGCGACATGGAGGGAGGCTGGAGTGGCGTTCCTTTTGAGAAAGGAAAGCCGCGACCGCAACGTTGTCATGGTCATATTCTCGCAGTGAGAACATGAGCCATCCACAAACGCTGCCTCGGTGTGATCGCTGCCCAAACACACGAGGCAGCGCCTGTGGCAGTCAGGAGCGGAGAGAACTCTACCACATCCAGGAACTACACAGGGGCGAAAAAGCATCTTTATAAAGACGTGTCCTGAAAAGGACGTTCAATGCCGCTGTGTATTTGCTCTTTTAGAGAAAATAACACTTTTAGAGAAATCACTCTTTTAACTGCGCTTTCGAAGCGCCCAGGGAAAAAGCCACTGATATGCGCCGTAGATCCAACAGCAATCACTCATAGATAGGAGGAACAGTGTGTGACTCGCAGCTCACGCATACACAATCAGTCGGCTCCTAAGAAAATTTCTGAATGAAACAGACACATTTCCCTCCCTTTATACCTGTATGTCTGGGGGCAGAACATGCAAATTCTGTCTGCCAATTTCTGCCAATTCTTCTTCGACACAACGTCGAAGTGAGCGACAGTTGGGGAACTAGAGGGTATTTATACAAGCTGGAAGTAATGAGAGAATTGACAAGAGGTGAGTATGATGGGGAACAGATAGCTGTGATGAGGGCAGTGCTCCGTGGGAAATGTAGTTCATGGAAAACAGAGGGCAGAAGACAAAAACTATATCAAAATAAGAGTCCTTGGAAACATAACGGCGATACACTGTGTAATGATGATTCACATTCTTTGTGCATATCGCCCTTTTCTGGGCAGGGAGGAGAATTTATGATAAAAAAATAAGGATTACTTTCATGCTCCCTTTTTGTGGATTTAGGAGCTTCAACATTTTAGCATCAATTTACTTGCATTGGGAGGACCTTCAAAGCTAAAATAATCATCTAAAAACCTTTGTATCTGTTCTGCAGAAGAAAAAAAAGTCATACACATCCGGAATGCAAGGAGGGTGAGTAAATCATGGGAGAATTTTCATTTTTGGGTGAACTATCCATTTAAGGTGTGCCTTTAGCCCCGTTTTACCCTGCACTTAGAAAGGTAGGCGATACTGTCCTGTGCCTTTACTCGCTATCATTATTTGTTCTAAACGTGTTACATGCCATTAAGTTTTTAATTCTGTGAGCCTGCTTGGTTTAAAGATCATACTGATCTGCCTGTATAGATGACAGATTTTATTTACATTTCAATTAGTTCGGTAAATGTTCCCTTGATGATATGCAAAACTATTACGCATAATCAGCAGTCTTGCTACCTGTTTATGTTAGTTTGTATAAAGTCAGACATGATATTATCCTTTATTCTTTATTTATACTGGCTCAATAATTCAAAGAACACCAGTATTATTTTTCTTTCTTATTTTATTTATTAATTTTTATTATGAACCAAACCTCCCTGTAATCCATATGTACAAAGTATGTTCGGAAAAGATTTGTGATCTTCTTACAGTTGTGCATTCTTCTGTTCAACACAATGAACTTCACATTTATTTCTTCTGCACAATTACGTTTTTAAACCAATGAATGTAACGAAGATTGTATTCCCCCACAATTTTGAAGTGACTGCCCATCAAAAATGTGTAGAGCCCCTGCCCCTCGATGTCTGTGGATGTCCCTAAAGTATATAATTAATACATTTGTATTTACTTTACACCTTACAAAAATACCATGAGTATATCCTTGGTATATGTCCAAAAACTATGGTAAAACTTTAATACCATATTCATAAATATGCCTGGTCATACATTTTGGTACTTTCTGTTAGTTTTTTAATGGTGTTAGGAAAAGGAAAACAAGAAAAGATGTTAAAAGACCATATGACAAATTTTGGGCTTGAAGAACAGTCTGAGATCCATTACACAGCTTGTAACAGCCAGTATAGTGTATTTAGCTGCTTTAGTATGCAAAGAATTTGGCTAATGTAGCTAGCCTAATTCTTTGCATACTAAAGCAGCTAAATACTGTGTGTGTTATGGATTTGGGGAGGCTTCTGCGAGGGTCAGTTCTACATAATCCATTAAGACAAAGACAAAAGAAAAGAAGTGATAAAAGCTGCAGGAGATAGTAGGGAATCTACTGTTTTGATTGGACAGTATGTCACTCTGTTATCCCTCTGTCCAGGGTTTCTGCATTTATGCGTGTGTGTTTGCGTGTGTAAGTGTTGATGTGTTAGAACACAGAAGGCTGAATGCCAGCTGGGGCCTCTGCTCTGAAAACAAGGTGTGCCTTAGAGACCAAGCCCTTGCTGCACACACCCCACTCATACTCACAGGAAATGCTACAGTTAGTTGAATAATTTCTCCTTTTCACCTACTGGCTTTGACATTGATATGCTGAGGAAAAGCACACACTGCTTGTAAGATTTTTATGATAACTGTTTAATACGCCTCTTCTCAGAATTTAGACTTCTATTACAAATGTGCACATTACATAGACTGAAGGACCATGAGAAGATAAATATGAATCTTGTATTTAAAAAAAATGGATTCTTTACTTGTGTGTGCAGTCATGTATGCAGGTTTGCCTGCTTTTTTGTTTGTGTAGGTTGGTAATCTTGTGCGTCTAAGCGAGTTGTTCTAGATACAGGCTGATCTTATGAAAATTAGGTGACAGCAGTGATATTTTTTCAAAATTATGTAAGATGTTTCATTATGTGGTATCACAGCAGTTTTGAGTTGAAATGTCCACTGTGTGGTGCTAAAAGCAAGTGAAATGTTCTCCCAAGCAGATTCCATTTTTAAAGGAATGTTCCGGGTTGGGAACAAGTTCAAATCAACCGACAGCATTTGTGGCATAATGTTGATTACCACATACAATTATTTCAACTCATTCCTCCTTCTCTAAAAAACAAAAATAAAAGCAAACATCTAGGTTATACTGAGGCACTTATGGGGGTGAATGGGAGCCAATTTTTGAACGTTCAAATATTCCGTTTCAAAAGTTTGAAAAAAAAAGCAGCGAGTAAACATGATTTGAGTGTGATAAAATCACTTACAAACCTTTTTTGTGAAAGTTATATCCAATTTTACAACTTCGTTACCATGACGATGTAATGTCAACAAACCCCAAAATCCCTCAATGTCTGTAAAAATAACAATTTAAACTACAGCTCAAATAATTCACAAGTTTTAACAGAAGAATTAATGCAAGTGCTTTTAGAAAATTATAAGCTTCACTTTTCTGTGTTTAAACCCTCCAAAAACTGGCCACATTCACTTTTATTGCCCCCATACACTTCCATTGTAAGTGCTTCACTGTAACATCGATTTTTTCTTTTTTTAAAGAAAAGGATCAACGAGTCAAAATAATTTTTTGTGGTAATCAGTATTATGACACAAATGCTGTCAATTGAGCTTAACTTGTACTGAACCCGGAACATTCCTTTAAGGTTAATGCTCTATCGAGTTTTATATCAAGAAAACCAACCTCCCTACCCTAACCCTTAAACCTAAACCTAGCCGATAGTGTCATAAAAAGCAAGTGTGACATGCAAAATGCATTTCCTGAAGCAATCACTGTCAATTTTATGTCCTCTATGGCACTTTCGGCTCATGTGATGTCTCATGTGCTCTTCACATCATTTCCATTTCATGTGTAACGCTCTATCAGTTGAGCTACTGCGCAGTTGGATCACATTTGAACAGGCTTGTAAATTCAGTTGGTTATGTATCGCAAACGTTAAAATGCATCACCTAGGTAAAGGTGTTTTTATATTATAAAAAGCATAGTGTGAGGAACAGGGTGAAAGTAAATGTTCTTGAACTAATGAAGTGTACTCACGAAGTCGTGATTTGTGTGAATATGAATAAAAGTAATTGTTGTTGCACATAAGTGCTTATTTCACCAGGAAACTGCCGTGATACGTACAACAAGCCACGTCAAAATCATTTAGCAAAAATGTAGGTATAGTAACGTGATTCTGATACCAGGTTGAGTAGACACCATTTTTTATGCCAATCCTGTTGGTATTTGCAAGACTAATGATCATTAACAATGTAGGAAACATATGCTTGCGTGCAAATAAGACTACAACATCCTCATTCATTGTCATATTCTATAGGAACAATGCATGTTTATGAAGACAAGAGCAAGGCTCACTGGAAAAGCGGAAATGAAATTTCCAAGCACAGATCTCCTCTGAATGATCCATTATTTAAAGCACTTTGGTTTATTCTGACGCAATGCTGCTTGCACAGAAACACTTCTAAATCTTTCTTGCTGAAAAAGACAGAATGAGCTTGTTATTGTTTGTGTTGAGAGAAAACACATTCTCTACAGTTATTCTATGTTTCATACTGGAACAATTAAACAAGGTCAAATTGTTGATTCTCCAACGATCAACAGAGAGGGTGGTTAGCTATAGCATTTAATGTTTCACAATCTAATTTAGATCAAAACAAAACAGCCCTGCAGCAGTTAGCTGTAATACACAGGATATATATATATATATATATATATATATATATATATATATATATATATATATATATATATATATATATATATATATATATATATATATATATATATATATATGATCATATATATAATCATCAAGGAAACCTTTGTATAATGAAAATATTCTTGTGGCTCATCTGGTAAAGGATGCTGCTATCAATGCCAAGGCCATGGGTTCAATTCCCAAGGAATGCACATACTGATAAAATGTTTACCTTCAATGCACTTTGCTTTGGATGAAAGCATCTCCCAAATTAAATGTAAAATGACATGCAGTAAACATCTTGGGCAAAATCTTCGAAATGGTTGTTGATCCTCTCTCACTTCAAAATGTTACTTGGGGATGCATATCTCTAATGCCTGTATTTGTATGCAGGGGATTGCTCATTCACACTACACACAGGTTCTGCACACACTCACATACGCTCCTGCTTTGACATGTAGTCATCCTCTTAAGACATATCTTTAGCCACAAAGGCTTTCACAACACATTAGAATGTACTTAAATGGAAAAATACATTAAATCCCATGTTGACATTCCTGTTGAAGGTAGAAGCTGAAGTGTGTTATAGTTTTGAAATTCCTTTTTCCTACCCCAGTTTAATTTGCAGAGCCAACTGTAAGTAAACCATTGGTAGGTAAATCTGCCTAAAAGTGTCATCATTTATTCACCCTCATGTTGTTCCAAACCTGAAAAAAAGGCTGAATTTTAGACTCAGTCACCGCTTTCACTGCATCTGTTTTCCATACAATTAAAGTCAATGTTGACTTAAGCTATGTATATTGCCTATAACATCTTTTGTGTCACATGAATAAAGAAAGTCCTACCAGTTTGGAACAACATAAGGTTGAGAAAATTATGGCATAATGTTCATTTTTGGATGATCTTTCCTTTTAACCATTCAGTCACATCAGGTGGTTTTATTGTGTTTCTATGTTTGGTGGTGTAAAGTTCAACACACCTGTTTGATTGCTCTCTCAGGTACAGACCACCACCATGTGCATCTCTGTGAGTCTGAGCGGTTCAGTGGTACTGGGCTGTCTCTTCGCACCCAAGATCCACATAATCCTCTTCCAGCCTCAGAAGAATGTCACCACGCACAGAGTAGCAACCACACGATTCAGTGTGACCACAGGCCCTGGCTCCAGCTTCTCTCAAGGTGCAGTATTTTTTTATGATCATCATCTTCAATATTATCAGCAGGATCATCATCAATATAATCAACAGCGTCTGGCTAAAACAAACATAGTGATTTTGTTAGTTGGCATCGCATAAAATCAAAAATGTTGATTGGCTTGTATTTTGTACATTTATGAATCAGAAATGTACAAAAACATTAGTCACAATATGCTGTAATGTTGAGTAATAGCGATGAATGAATAATTACTATCATTGGCTTTGTGATATGAGTGCAGGCATTTTGCTTGTAATTATATTGGCTGCAGACTTGGGTTAGTTTTTTTTATTTATTATTTTTATCCCTAAACCAAAACCAAAATTTCGTCACAGACCTTTAAACTGTTCTGACATAAGTTACTAAATGTATTTTATATCTTATATATCTATCTGATGATACTTATGGTTTTCCTGTAGTGGATAATCCAGAACCACAAAGAATCATATAGACTTACATGGATGGAATGTTTAAAATGAACTGTCAAAACATTCACATACAAATTCAAATCTGTCCATCTGTCCATCCATCGTCCGTCCGTCCGTCCGAAAAGTCTTTGTCAAGCCAAGATCAAAGTTTGTCTTGTTATAGAATTGACACTCTAGCTTTAAATTAATGTAACATTACGAATCTCGCAAAACCTGCTTTAGTACATGTCTGTCACCCCAATATCAATCAAAATTATATTATGCAGAATGAAAATAAAGCCTATTTTATTACCATTAAGATTTTCTGTATTGTGACATTGTTTTCATGGCAATTAAGCACTATTGTCATCGTTACTCTGATATAAAACAAATAAATCAATAAATACTGTAATATCGAAACAAAATTATATTTTTTATTATTATTGTAAAGTATTTATACATTATAGTAATATTTGTAGTACTGCCTTTATATATGCTGTTGTAAATATAATAATAATAATAATAATAATAATAATAATTGGATAATTGTAAACAAACGATTACAGTAATGATATTCTAATGGAATCAACATTGAAAATCACATGGAAAAAAAATGGAAATCACCAAAAATCGAGACACTTTACGGTAACGAAACTAGGGGATGAAAAAAAGTCTTAGGCTTAATTTTCTTTATGCAAAACATAGTTTTGCATTTTTTCTCTTAATTTTTCTGTGAAATGTGACCTAAGTGTGTTTTTGTGAGATTCATCCAAATACCTGAACACTTTTTTTGAATGACAATGGTGAAACATTGTGATTTGCAACTAATGGTTTCTTTATATTATTAATGTTGATTTTACAGTCTCAGCCTCAAACATTGTGCCTACAGTATGTAATGGCAGAGAGGTGGTGGACTCAACAACATCTTCACTCTGAAAGACAGGATCCCTGTTTGTTTGCCAAATGTGGTATACAGATAAATCTTATCACTAGTCATGAAATCAAGTGTTTGCTAATGTTGAGAAGGCTGTTCTGAATAAAGAATGCCTATAATGTTGTTCTCAACGTGCTGTGAGTACAAATCCCAGTTTCTCTCTCTCTCTCTCTCTCTCTCTCTCTCTCTCTCTCTCTCTCTCTCTCTCTCTCTCTCTCTATGACTAGTTAGATAATATCAGTGGGATGCCAGTTTAAAATCTGTTTATGCGTTCTTTTTATGGAAACCATAATAAAAGTATTGTTTGAGATATGGAGTTAAAATATAGTAAATCTGTTTAAAGTATTATATAAAGAATGTTTTTAATGTAGATTTATGGTGATTCTGGTTTGTGCTTTCTTGTAATTTATGTAAATAAAATGTGTTTTATATGAATACAAGCTTTCTGCTTGATTTTACTTATGTGGCACATTGATTCTCTTATGGTAGGTTAATTTCTTTCAGTTGCAATCAGTGTACGCTCGATACATTTTTCTATTTGTTTTTCTTCCTCTCAACAGTCTCTTGACCTTGTTATGTACTTACTAAAGAAGCATTTTGAACTTCGCCAGTATTCTGTAGGGACAATATTATGTAAATTGTGTGGTGCAATCAGACATATGGAATAAAAATAACAAATCTCAGACATATGTTTTTAAATCAACTAGTTCATGAGAGAATAAAATATTTTGGTAGTGACCATGACACTCAGAAAATTATACATTGTATCCACCTAGAGGATATAGGGGCTCATTACATCAAACTGGATTAGGTAAATAATTATCAAGTACATGATGTACATTATGCCCTCAGTGTCACTGCTATTTTGAGTCAATGCATTTGCCTTACAACATAATGTGCCATTAATGTAATAATGTACCTCTCTATCATATGTTAAAAGATTTACCAGTAAGCAGATATAAAGATCAACATAAGCAAACACATTGCATATGCTGCTATTTCTTACCTTCACATTTAATTTCAAAGTATCATATTTATATTCTTCATCCATGATATAGAGTATGCAGTCAACTTTAAGATTACCTTGCCTGTCACTGGCCTAATCTGTAGGGTTCTCACACCTGTTTACTGTAAATTGAAAGGACAAAGTTTACAGATGTAACTGCACTGAAATAATCTGATAGCCTTCTTTAGAGGTTATTTGGAAAAGCAGCAACACAATCCACAATTTATTATTATTTAAGATAAACAGAATACCAAAATAAATAGACCAGAGCTTTCAGGCCTCTTTGTTAGTGGGTATTCATGAAATTCCTGGAATAATGCAATAGGGGAGGCATATTTTAAGATTGTTTTAACTTTCTTTTCTTAGAAACATTACCTTAAAGGTGTACTTAAGTCATTTTCCCTCATTAAAAGTAGTTGTACTGTTTAAATCTGCATAGAGAGGTTCCCCACATGGGGGCTGCCATGTTATGATCACATGACCAGCCAAATACTACTCCTTGAATCTCAGCAAGTGCCTTGTTTTTGGACACTTTCACTTATGGATTAAATCAGTCATTGCTGACTGTGAATAGTACGGAAGCTCAAAGAGGCCTTGCGTTATAATTTTTTTTCTGTCTCGTTTTCTTGTGATCTCGACATAACTAAGGTTGTTTTCTCGTGATCACGACTTAATTTTCTCGTGATCTCGACATAACAAAAAGTTGTTTTTGCCTTTAATTTTCTATACAGTTTTTAATTGACCTACAAGGTATGAAGGACAATGAGAGATCCTTGGCAGAAAAGTACAATTTATTATATATAAATGTAAAGTTAGGCACCTTTCACATAGGCTAAATCAAACATATTACTAAACGCCAGGCAGCACATCACAAACACTTAATAAACGCGTTTTCATCAATATAGCAAGACTCGCTTTCTTCTGCACTCAACAGGTGTCAAGAACTGCAATATGCGCGCACTCGGATCTAAATCGTGGCTGGCTTGACCGCAGTCATGCAGACGTCCCGGCCCATCAAGTTGGCTTGCAATGAAATTGACCAAACGTGCAGGGTCACTTTATTGTCTATGACAAAGTTGTAGACGTGATAGTCTTCTTCTAAGGTGTCTGACACTAATCTGAAAGTTGTCAATGACAACCAGATATCCTTATTGAAAACAACTTTTTGTTTTGTCGAGATCTCGACAAAAATTAAGTCATGATCACGAGAAAACAACTTTTTGTTATGTCGAGATCACGAGAAAATTAAGTCGTGATCACGAGAAAACAACTTTTTTTTATGTCGAGATCACGAGAAAATTAAGTCGTGATCACGAGAAAACAACCTTAGTTATGTCGAGATCACGAGAAAACGAGACAGAAAAAAATTATAACGCAAGGCCTCTTTGAGCTTCCGTAGAATAGTGAATTTCCTCAATGAAATTGGTAATTGACAGCTTTTGCATTTGAACGTTTGAATGATGCTGCATCCACAACCCTGTTGGCAATATAAATCCAAGACAACGTGCAAAATAAATAAATCAATAAAAATGCAGAGTGTACCTTTAATGCTGCTCAAATTTGTATCGACAATACATGGTACCTACAGTTATTGTTACTACAATATAACTGTGGTAACATGATATTAACAATAGTTAGGGTTGCCTCTTGAAGTTTTAAATAAGGGACACTTAAAGGAGCGGGTTAATTGGATAAATTCGATTTTATATCCTTTTTTATATGCTAAAACGAGAGCTTTCCTGTCCCATGACTTATATAAAACAAATACATCATTTATATGTTAAAACTCCAATTTTACCACTGTTTGTGGACTTTTCAGACGGTCTCTTTCCACACCCTCACAGTATTAGCACGTTTTAGCATAGTGTGTGGACTTTTCAGACGGTCCCTTACCACACCCTCAAAGTATTAGCACGTTTTAGCATAGTGTGTGAAATTTTCAGACGGTCCCTTGCCACACCCTCACAGTATTAGCACGTTTTAGCATAGTGTGTGGACTTTTCAGAGGGTCCCTTACCACACCATCAAAGTATTAGCACGTTTTAGCATAGTGTGTGGACTTTTCAGACGGTCCCTTACCACACCATCAAAGTATTAGCACGTTTTAGCATAGTGTGTGGACTTTTCAGACGGTCCCTTACCACACCCTCAAAGTATTAGCACGTTTTAGCATAGTGTGTGGACTTTTCAGACGGTCCCTTACCACACCCTCAAAGTATTAGCACGTTTTAGCATAGTGTGTGGACATTTCAGACGGTCCCTTACCACACCCTCAAAGTATTAGCACGTTTTAGCATAGTGTGTGGACTTTTCAGATGGTCCCTTACCCACTGTAGGAAAATGATCCAACTTAGATCAATGTTACATTGGCAATCTGGAACGATATCACCGTGATGCCATCTGACCAACTTAAAAACGCATCATTTTATCTTTAAATGACGATCCCGTATTTTACGGTACATGTGCCAACCATTCAAAAGAGAAACTAAACATGACAGAACGATTCTTAAAGCATCCTATACTATTTAAAGTAGAGAGCAATATTAATTTATTATGGTTTTATAGCAGTTGCAATGCCTGTAGTATACCGGTATTTTAGCAAAACAAATGGATATCATAGGACACTTTTTTTCACAAATGGCTTAGTTGGGATGTGTTTATGTGTCCTATAGGGATGGCCAATACCACTTATTTTCTTTTTGATTAGATACCAATAATTTAAAGTCCAATGTCATCAATACCGATACCGATACTTCTGGCATTATTCAATAATAAAAAAACAAAAACAAAAAACATAGTTATTACAATATTACTTTAGTAAAACCATGGTTAACTATTTTTTTAATAACTTATTAACAAAAATTACACATATTTATGAAGGTTAAGATGAGTGGAAGAAGATTTGCTTATATAGTCTAATACATTTTATTTCAATTTGAAGTTTATGATTATTGTTCATGGTAACCAAATAATAATATGCCTAGTTAAAAAAATAAATAAATAATTTAGAATCGATATTTCTGTGTGAGGATCGATATTTTTGATACAACATCAGTATCGGTAGTATCGATACTTTTAGGATCGATCCGCCCATCCTTAGTGTCGTTGAGTCCGAGTAAAACGGAAGTGAATCTGCAGACTTGACAGTCTCGTCGCATTCAGGTCAGTATCATTTCAGCCGACCATTAAAAGTATCCAATCCATGTTTAACTTTCAAAATATCTGTAGACCAATGTTGCCATGCAACGCTACAGCTGCATGCGGATTTGGCGTCATTCCCACTTATTTTAGCGATTTTAGCGCTGCGAGAACGCCATAGCTCATTTGCCTTCGTTCGCTTCTGGCCATTTGTGATTTCCGTCATGATATTATAACAACATATATCTTTTCCTGAAGACATTTGGCAGTTACTATTATTAAAAAAAACTATCCATGTTGACTAGACACGCCCCCGTGATTTATTTAATAGTCTTTCGATGAAGCGAAACTGATAGGCTGTCAGAAAGATCTACGTCACATACAGTAAGTTCCGGCAAGCCGGCACATGTCCTTACAGTAACGTCATCTCACCAGAACTGTACATTGAACAACAGACATGAAATATCCATTGCGCATTTTGTGCATCAGTTTCAATTACATTTTAAAGGATTCTCTTTTGATTTCCTTTTATTGTTGTGATTTATTTCATGATAACATGCATATCTTTTAATCACCAATATAACTATACAGATTAATTGACTTGATCAGATTTAACAGACACATCGAAAAAGTTTAAAATCAAAATAACTGACTTAAAGGAATGTTCAAGTCAATCTCAACCAACAGCATTTGTGGCCTGATATTGATTATTGACACAGAGGAATCCAGTGCCATTAATTTTAAGTATATTACAGGTTTTCACTGCAAGTGTTGCAGGTTTCCTCTTGTGCCATTCCTGTTGTTTCTATCCATCCACCTTGTGAGTTGGTCAATTAGTGCTAGATCTACTTCTACAATAATATTGATTGTTACCACTAAAAGTCATTTTGGCTTGCCCCTTCATTTCTTTATAAAAAGTAAAAATCTGGGTTACAGTGAGGCATTTACAATGGAAGTGAATGAGGACCAATTTTTGAACTCTAAAATACTATTTCATAAATATAGCCACAAGATCTAAACAATATGCTTGTAACAGTAAACACGATTTTAGTGTGGTATAAATCACTTACTAACCTTTTCTGTGTAAAATTAGATAGAATTTTACAACTTTGTTGCCATGACGATGCAGCTCAAATAATACATTTAGTTTTAAAATAAGAATGAATAAAAGTGCTTTTATAAAATGATAAGCTTTGCATTTCTGCCTTTAAACCCTCCAAAAATTGTCCGCAATCACTTCTATTTTAAGTGCCTCTCTGTAACCTCAATTTTTGCTTCTTTTTTTTTTTTTTTTTGTTAAAGAAAAGAAGGGATGAGTCAAAATATTTTTTGTGGTAATTATGCTTCAAATGCTGTTGACTGAACTTTCCTTTTAATGAACCTTAGAATATTTTTTTAACATAAGTGCTGGTCAGAATATATCATGCTTTGCATCATACAGTACATCCAAATAATTATATGGCCTAAATATATGTAGACAATAAGAGGAAATAGGATGGCACCTAAGCGAAGGGCTACATCAAGTGCTAAAGCTGGAGGGAAGAAGGTAAAGGAGGAGCCCCAAGCTCCACCAAAGGACAAGTTCACCTCTGCCAAAGAGGCTCTTAAGGCAACAGGGTCGCAGGTGAAGGGCTCAAGAAAACCAGACAGCTTTTGTTCTCTATCAAATGCTGAGGTGAGACTTAATAAACCTTAAATGATCAACCTGACATTTGATGTTGATTGTGAGAGAGCTTTCAGTTGGTGTAGGAATGCAAATGAGTCATTTATGGAAAAGTCACTTGAGTTTGAAACCAACAGGTTCATGAAGATTTTGACTGTATGCTTAACCAAACCAATATCGGACACAACAACAACAAATTCTATGTCATCCAAGTCTTAGTGTCTGGAGGGTGGTACTATTGCTGGACAAGATGGGGCAGAGTGGTAAGTTTTAAGTCTTTAATTTGACAAAATATTCAAATTCCAATTCAAATCAATCAGTCTGTCTTTCTGTTTCACTGTTTCCAGGGAGAGTCAGGCCAAAACAATCTAGCTGGTCCATCTAATGTTGACGCAGCCATTAAATGTTTTGAAAAGAAATTCAAAGACAAGACCAAGAATAATTGGAGTGATCGAGAAAACTTTGTGTCACATTCAGGGAAGTACACATTGATAGAGGTAGATGGGGACCAGGATGCTGAAGTGAAGGTAGTTTAGTCTGTTTCATTAATTCTTTCAATATTTAATTCATGTATTACTCCCATCCTAGTTGTTGTTGTAGAATGACACTTTCCAGGACTCAAAGACTCACACATTTACTTTTTACTATTGTTCTGTATGTCTTGTAGGTGGACACTGTAGACAGTGGAGATGTGAAGGTGAAAAATGTACAACACGTTTTGCCTTGTAAACTGGATGAGGCAACTCAAAGACTCATCCGGTTCATTTTTGACAATGACATGTTCAAAGAAGCCATGACGAGCATGAACCTGGGTGTGCCTGCAATTCAGTTTGTTTGATTTATTGTGGTTTAGCTTTGAATCTTTTAATTGAATAACCCCTGTTTCACACATCCTGCATTTGTGGTGTGTGAGTGTAACTGCAACAGCAGGCTCATGTTGATCTTTCACACAGCTTTCTATACGAAACAGAGCTGCAGTTCTAAACAGAAAATAAAGTGATTTCTGTGTTTCTACAGTGGATATATATCAGGAGTTGGGCATGGAGAAATTTTACTTAGCTTGATTCATGACGCGTTCTAGGATGCACACACCACTTACACAGGATGTACATGTTTGAAACAGGCTTGTTTCTTTGAAGAGCCAGTTTAAATGAGAAACTAAGGACCATGTTACTGTGATTCTTTAAAACTTACTTTTTGATTGTGTTGGGAAACAAGTTGAAACCCTTGAAACCCTTATAAAACTGTGCTTCAGTCCTGTCTATTGCTTTTCTAAGAACAATCTGCAATGTTAAATAACGTTATTTTCTGCAGAGGAGCATATGTGTGATATATTTCTCTGTCAGATATTAAGAAGATGCCACTGGGGAAGCTGAGCAAGCAGCAGATAGCTAAAGGCTTTGAGGTGTTGGAGGAGATTGAAGCTGCAATAAAGAGGGGGGAGCGGAACCAGTTAGAAGACCTCACTAACAAATTCTTTACCATCATTCCTCATAACTTTGGACGCAACAGACCCCCTGTCATCTCTGATGATTCTGTCCTTCAGAGCAAGAAGGAGATGCTTTTGGTAAACTGTACAGCAGTTACTGGATACGGAATACATGTCTGTTATAAGAAGAATGGACACTAGGGCTAGTTGTCACAGTTTTTACTTCAGTTAATATTTCTCAGGGTAGGTTTATTTTTGAAAGTCAATTGCTCTATTGGCACCTACCTAAAAGTCTTTGCTACAGAAAAGCCTTGAACATTTCCACAGATGTTACCCAGAAAAAAAGAAAGTTAAAGAGACAGCATCATTTCAGAAGTGAAACTCAAAACAATTACAGACATGTAAATGGTGGAAACATACTAAAATATTATTCCAATGGGAATAAATATATACATCTTTCATTGCCTAAGAGTGGTGGGGCATCACCCCAGTAGTTTGACCCAGCACTTTTCAAACTACTGGGGTGACGCCCCACCACTCTTAGGCAATGAAAGATGTATCTGAATCAGTGGAAAAAAAAAATCAAAACAGCAGGGGGGTAGGGACATTTTCGCAAAAAAGTATTCTCACGAAATCTGCAGCACCTCATTAAGCCTTGTTTACAATGTTTTTGGTCGGAATCACAGGTGTTTGAGTGGAACTGACATGGGAGTTATGTATGTTGGTTATTGCAGCAGTTTTCCTGCAAATTTAATGATATTCATCTGTCATTCTGAGCTTTATATGTGCTTAACATGCCTCCTCATCTCATCTGAAATGCACAATTCAAGACTGCTTTTCGTGCAAGTCATCACAAAACCAACCGCTTGATGCGTTCTTTTTAAAAAAAAAAAATCTAAATCAGCATTATACATTTTTTGTGTAATTAAAAGTTGTGCACATTATACAGCAGAAAATGTATAACATCAATTTTAGATTTCAACATTCCCTTTGCCAATTGAATTGAATTGAATAGAAGAATAACAAGGAGCTCTTCAACAGATTATATGGCCCACACAGAGCCCGAATCTCAACATCATTGAGTTAGTCTGAGATTACATAAACAGACAGACGCAATTGAGACAGCCTAAATAGATGGAAGAATAGTGGCAAGTTCTCCAAGACGCTTGGAACATCCTATCTGCCAACAACCAAGAAAAACTGTGTCCAGGTGTATCTAGGAGAATTTGTGCTTTTGTGAAGGCAAATATTGCCAAAGGTAGCTTTTTTATGTTTACTGGACATTTTATGAATTTAATTGATAAATGAACTATTTGTGGCATTATTTCTGAAGATCTCCTCCCATTGCAACATTTTTCAGAGTGCTTAAATCTTTTGCACAGTACTGCATATTTATTGATTGATTTGTATTGTTCATGACATTTTTTTGAACCTCCCTTTTTTAAATTGGTATTTTAATTGGAATTTACAAATAATCATAATTTAAAACTTATAAATCCACTGCTAGAGACAAGTATTTGTGTAATTTCAATTAAAAAAAAAACATTATAGTTACAGAGATATACTGTACATTAACCCATGTGATAACTAGCTCCAGTCTCCCTTATGTCATATTGCTACTATATTAAGCTTACAAATGTAAATGAGCAAAAATGCCTTTAAGATATATTTAAAATCCCTTTAAGACATATTTAAGCATATTGTGTTTTTTTAACCAATCTGCTTAGTCTTTTACTTATTAATACCACAATATAGAATAAATTGCCATCTAGTATAAGAATGACCTATATCAAAACTTTCTCATATCGCCACCTTGTAGGTCCTTGCAGATATCGAGGTTGCCCAGAGTCTTAAAGCTGAGTCTGAGAAAGCCAAGGAAGAGATGGAGGACACGGTGCCTCATCCAGTAGACCAAAACTACCAGTCTCTCAAATGCAATCTTACTTTACTGGATAAGAAGTCCAAAGAATTTAAGGTTTTCTTGCACAGCATATACAGTATACTGTAAATAATGTATATACAGTACCATCAAAAGGCTTGAGTACATATTTAAGACATTATAAATGTTTTATTATTTATATATTATTATAAGTTTTTTTGTTATTACAGTATGGAATGTTTCCGAAGCTTTATGAAAAATATTTATATATAGATTCATTATGTGTATTGAAATGCAGCATAGCAAACTTGTTAATCAAATTTTGTGTAACAAGTGCTTTCTCTCTTTTCTTTTTTGTTTTAAGATTATTGAGAAGTACTTGAATGCCACTGGACAAAAAGGGATCTCTATAGTGGACGTCTGGCAAGTTGACAGAGACACAGAGGTAGATAATAATGACATTTTAAAACCTAAACCTTTTTATATATTACAAACAAGACTTACAATTCAGTGCATGTAGTAAACGTTAAAGCATGTTTTAAACAGAAATGGTGGCAGAAAAATACTAAAAGTAAACAAAAAATGTAATTTACAAGAACACACTGCTATTTTTTCCATTAGAACTCTTTTTAGGTTTCGATTACAAACTAATTTAATAATTGTAAGCACACGGATTCACTGGGTGTTCTAAATTCTGTTCATTACTGAGTCTTCTAATCCTAATTAAATCATATGTGTGTACATGCACGTCTGCATTTACTTGTGTGCAGGCTGAGCGCTTCAGTGAAAACAATGCTTTGGAGAACCGGAAGCTGCTGTGGCATGGAACAAATGTTGCAGTGGTTGCAGCCATTCTGAAGAGCGGCCTTCGCATTATGCCACATTCTGGTGGACGAGTGGGCAGGGGAATCTATTTTGCCTCTGAAAACATCAAATCTGCTGGATACGGTGGGGAACGGAACCTGCTTTGCATCCATATAGACTTCAAATGGAATGACATAATATAAACAAGCATACAGCACTGATAAGCACTTTGAAAAGGATAGTTCAACCAAAAATGAAAATCCTGTTATTTACTCAACCTCTTACTTTACTCAAACTATTACGTATGTCATTCCAAACCCATACAATTTCCTTTTTTCTGTAAAAAAAAACTAATGAAAAGTTAGCAGAATGTCTGAGCTGCTTTCTTACTATACAAATAGATGGGAACCAGTAGCTGTCAAGCCTAAAAAAGAACTCCTTTTGCACTTCCATAAAAGTTATAAAGTCATTCAGATTTGAAAAGACATGATGCTGAAAAAATGTGACAGATTTATTGTTTTTATTTTTAATTGCAGTCTGTCCATCCAACAACATTGGGATTATGTTTCTAAATGAAGTTGCTTTGGGAAAAGAGCACACCATCACAAGCGACAATTCCAGCTTAAGAAAGGCTCCTACTGGCTATGACAGTGTAGTTGCACGTGGACAACAAGAACCAGGTTTTCGCCAAAATCATGCATTTATCCCTTTTCAGCATCTGCTACACCCTGTTTAATATTGGTATATATTTCCTGACAATATCTTCAGTCTTCCAGTCTGATTTTTTTTCTCTTTTTAAAACAGATCCTTCGAAAGATGTCTTTATTGAGTTGGATGGCAAACAGGTGGCAGTTCCTCAGGGAAAAGCCATAAATCAGCGGCAGTATGAGGGAAGTAGCTTCTCGAACAGCGAGTATCTGATTTATAAGGAAAGTCAATGTCGCATTCGTTACCTCCTGGAGCTACAGTTCAAAAATCTCTGGTACTGAGTTGAAAAAGGCAGCTACCATATAGATATAGCAACTTCTGCAATGGGCTTTCACTCTCACTATAGAGTTTTGAATGTTGAATGTTTTGATTATTGTTTGAGATCTTTGTGATAGAATGATGTTATGTTAGCAAATTTACTTAGAGAAAGGTAATGCTGATTTGATAGGGCTTTTCTTTATTGGGTTGGGAAGACCAATACATATTTGATTATTTTTTGATCATGTAACCCATACTTTGGGTAGTATAGCTTTATGTTTACTCATTGTACTTTCTCTTTGGGTGAGGTTTGAATGGCTTCCTAATATTGCTGTTCTACAACTGACAAATTATTTATGTTATTAACTTGACTGCGGGTTTCTGTACTGTATACATACAAAAATAATTTAGTGACTTTAAATGTTGGGCACTATTGTTGATTTAATATGCAATTTGTATAAAAATTTCATAAATGTTAAAAAAAGAGCAAAAATGAAAATCAAAATGGTAAATTCCTTTTGAGGGCAAGTTTTGAATTTTCTTTTGGGTGTTTTTATTTGATTTTATACTCTATTTTAAGAATGTCTGAAATTTAAATGGTTCTGGTTTACAGTGCAAGTTTTATGTTATTTCTCCTTTCCTGATTGAAAATGATAATTGCTGCCAAATGTACCTGACTCAACTTTGCACTTCTTCATGCAAATATCTGCATGCAAGCTGCTCAAACATTTGTGACAAAAACGGCATATGAAGGATATGTGATGCTATACCCCTTTAAACACTTTTTTTCTTTTGGTTGGATGTTTAATCAGTTTATTAGTTTGAAGCACTTTTGATTTATACAATCATATTGCACTGTGAGTCCAACAGATATTTTCCCAATGTAATCTTTTTTCTCTCTCGTTGTGTGTTAGGGTTTAAAAAACATAAATGTTTACATACATATGTTAAGTTCAGATGATGCAAAGATTAAGGATTGTTTTTATCAATGATAGTGTGAGTGTCAGCCACTATAGCTGAATGAAAAGCCTAGAAGATAATAAATAATTATATTTCAACACTTGCTCTGTACTATTTTATTCTACACTACCTCTTTGTCCACAGCACTGTATATATTCAACATGTGTACTCAAATTTCTTACTTAGATTTCAGTCTTGGCTAGACTTCATATATGCATTATTAATACTCAGTATATTATATTAGTATATAGTATATACCAGCACATTATTTACATCATATTCCATTCAGCTCAGTACTCAAGCCTATTAGTTATTGTTGTTATTGTTGTTTTCATTACATAACTAATCATTATGGATATAAAACATTTATCTTCCTGGTAATGAGCCAAAAAAGCATTAAATTACATACAATTAAAATATCTATTTATATTTTATGTATTCATATATTGATGTAGTGTTCTTTTTACTATAACATATTCTAAATCACTGATATAATAAACACATACACACACACACACACACATATATATATATATATATAATGTACATTTTTTTGCACACTTCTGCACTAAAAATATTACTTAAAAGTGCCTGCACTTAATAGTAGTTTAATTTAATTGAGTGTTTTTCAGTATTATGGCATGATATTTACTTTCATTTTCAAATATTGTGTTTAATTTATATTAACATGTTTTTTGTGCAACTTGTCACACAACAAATATTATAAAAAAAAATAAGAGTAATAACTTTGCACTGAAATATCTCATATTTCAAGTGTCATATGAAAACAAAAGTCTCTATGTCCCCTACCGAGGACTTTAAAGAAAACAATATCTTTATTGTAAAATAATTTCATACTCTACTCATAACATTTTCCTGAGATGTTTATTTACAAGGAGCAATTTGAAAATAAGTAAAATACAAATTACAATTACAAAATAACATGCCTACTGCTCTTAACTATCACCTTCAATAAAATGTACATTATTTTGGAAAGGTTTCTTGTCCAAACCCTAAGATACAGTATAACATAAAACTGTCACATGTATTGTATGTTCACAGTGAAATTCACAAAAAGCTAATTAATTGCTGGGTTCCCGAAAGTTACATTTGATTCTATGTGGATACATGTGTATTTCAGTGTGTCTGTAATTGTTCAACAATGAATGTTAACAAGGATTAAAAGGGTGAGATACTAATGGTGAACCCACATCATATCCTTATCAGTAAATAAAGGAGTTGAGTTTGTAACCAGGCTACCAATGGATCATGATTATTGGTGTGCAGTAGGACCCAGGGGATGACTGCCGCTCTGGAGGACAGTGGAGAATGTGTCTGTTTGAAAGAGGAGAAAAAAATCACAATGATACAATGTGTGACAGTCACAGCCCTCCACAGCACCGGACACAGGGTGAGAAAGCATCCTGACAGACATCGACCTAAGTGGTGTAAATACTGATTAACACTGCTGACAACTGGAAGAGCAGGTGGGACCATATCCATTCTTCACCTGGATCTTTTCAGATGGAAAAGGATCACCTGTATGAACTTTGCTCATTGGAGCCAGTGATAATCTGTTCTGCATGATAACACTTGCAAGGCATGTGATCTCCTTTGGTTGGTCTTCATTCAAGTCACCTGAAATGCTGAGTGAGATGGGATTTCACGTCAATTTCTGATGTGAAAATAAAAGAATACTGCACTTGCTTAAATGGATGCAGGTGTAGCAAAAGCCTTATAGGAAAAAGTTTCCACGTTTGTGAAACATGTTCATATGTTCTAATCACAAATCTGATTGGAGAATTGTCTGAAAAAGTGAAGAAGTTCCAGTGGTTGACAGGTAAGAATCACATTTTCAGTGTTTTACAAGAAGAAGAAAAAAAATCAAATTTTCTGCCTTTATTGTGAATAATTAGTGTCTGCGCAACATGTGAGATTAATTCAGAACAGCAGAGCAAAAACTGACATGACAGAAGTTCACACATTTTAGTTCAGTGGAACATGTGTTTTCAAATTTCCTGTAAAGTGAGATAAAGTTAATGCGAGGGGCCATGATCTCACTGATTAGACCCTCTGTGTGGGGAAGAGGAAGGGTCAGGATGTAGGTGGGTGTTGTGGGGAGGCCACAGCACACAATCAGGTATGACTCATACTTGACTCCCACAGTCAAAAACAACAACAATAACAACAGTCACGTTGTCCTCCATCTTCATTGATCCCTTAAGGTCAACATCCTCTATCATGCAAAAAAAAAAACAAAAAAAAAACATGATACTCCTGTTGGGTGAAAGTATCTGTCAGTTATTAGCAAGGAAGTGCAGGGTTTTGTTTTGCTCTCATTAGCAAATAGAGAGTCCTGGTGAGTAGGTAGAAAAAACTAAGGAAGATTTTCCATGAAGGGTCAAGTGAAAGGAAATGTCTTTCCAGGCACCTTATAAAGGTGATCAACATTTCAAAGAACACACAGCAGGGCAAATGTGCTTACTTTATAATTACCAAGATTCAAAAGAGAGGGAATTTCCATCTTTAATTGCACAAAAGTGTATTTTGTGATAATGTAACAACACCCTGTGTTGTTCTGGCAATAAATGTTTAGTTTGACATGAAGGGGATATCTCTATCTGTATAATGTGTGTGATGGAGTAATGGAGGTGTTATTAGATTACATTACATAACTAATCATTATGGATATAAATCATGCACCTTTCCTCATTATGACCATTTTAATGGCACAATAATCTTATAATTATTAAGAAATAATAGTCTCTTGTCAACTTATGGGCTGTGATTTGTAATATACGCAGCAAAAAAACTTTTTTTTGTGATGTCACAAAATTGTTCAGATATATAGTATTTTTCTCTGGGAAGCAACTTTCATCTTTAACTTATAAAACTTATATAAGTACTAAAAAATAATTTTATTTCTCCTCAGACATGATTTCCTAACAAACCAGAAGATAAAACAAAAAGAAAACAACATATAAACATGGAGAAGCCTGAGACTATCTCTAAACTGTGAAGTATGGAGAGAGCCATACCAGGTCTGATGCTCGGTCTCCTGACCAACAACACGACTTCAAAGTACATGTCTGAGCAGCGGAGTACAACCAAGCCTACCCCTCCCAGCTTGGAAGAGGTCATCCACTCGGAATCCCAGATTAAGGATCTTGTTGGGCTATTTTGCATGGTAACCCTTAACCTTGCAGCCCTATTGGGCAACAGTGGAGTTATGGTGGCCATAGCTCGAGCCCCGCATATGAAGAAATATGTATTTGTGTGTCATCTTTGTGCAGTTGACTTGCTTTGTGCTATACTGTTGATGCCTCTTGGGATAGTGTCAAGTTCACCATTTTTCAGCACTGTGGCATTCACAGTTCTAGAGTGCCAGGTCTACATCTTTCTAAATGTGTTCCTCATATGTGCCTCTATTCTTACAGTGACTGCAATTAGTATAGAGCGCTACTACTACATTGTTCACCCTATGCGCTATGAGGTAAAGATGACTTTAAACCTTGCACTTGGCGTTATGGTCTTTATTTGGGTGAAATCTGTTTTGATGGCGTTGGTTACACTTCTTGGTTGGCCATCATATGGGAACCAGAGCTCCATTGCAGCAGCCCATTGCTCTTTACACTGGAGCCACAGTCGCCTCAGGAACGTTTTTGCTATTCTCTTCAGTGTGTTTTGTTTCTTGGTCCCTGCCGTTGTGATCTTCACTGTATATTGCAATGTGTACAAAGTTGCACGAACAGCTGCCCGTCAGCACGTCCTGATGCCGTCTTGGACAGCTAACCAAGCCAAGCGTCGCTCCGATTCTATCAACAGTCAGACCACTATGATAACCACAACCCGAAGCCTTCCCCAGAGATTGTCTCCAGAGAGGGTCTTTGGGGGTGGAAAGGCTGCTATCACCCTAGTTGTCATTGTGGGACAGTTTCTCATATGCTGGCTTCCATACTTCAGTTTTCACCTTTACATGTCTATCATCACTCCACTTCAGAGCCCAGGAGACATTGAAGAGGCTGTCACTTGGCTAGCGTACTCCTCGTTTGCAGTGAATCCGTTCTTTTATGGTCTTCTGAACAGACAGATCCGGGAGGAACTCATAAAACTAAGAAAATGTTGCGCCAGTAGACCTGTAGAACTTCGAGCCTCCAGTCATGAAGGTTCCATTCAGGAGAACTTTCTGCAGTTCCTGCAGAGGACCAGCAGCACAGCTGAGATCACCAGACCTTGTTGTGGCAATTCCAGCCCAAAGAACACTGTGGACCAGGGTGCCAGGTTACCTGGCCAGATCCCTGAGGAATAAACATGGGTTTGAAGTTTTGTGTTTTAAAAGAAGACCATTATGTGCATGAATCTAATTACAAATTGAAACATAAAATTCATGAAATGTTAAGACTTAGCATTCTGCCCAATGCAAAGCCAGTAGAAAGAATCATGCAATAGAGAGCAACCGTGCCCAATTTCATTTTCAGACGACTTGGTTCCGGAAGTATTTTTCCCATTTATTTTTTCCATAGGAATACAAAGAACGATTCATAAAAGAGATCTAAGCCGTGAAATAAACCATCAAGCTCTGATGTGAATTAAACCATTACAATATTTGAAAATCGGACAAAAGGTACAAAAGACAAAAGTACAAGACTGTGTCCTTAATGTGTTTCATGAGGGAATGAACTACAATCCCACTATTACTGATTATGTGCGAATGACCTAAACGAATAAAAAAAAAACAATAGAAAAATTTGTTGATTATAAGTTTGGAAACAACAGATTTACATTTTATTGCAAAATATTCAGATTTGAGTGTATAGGATGACCAACTCGATTGCATCATTCACAGTATGTCAATCAAGGGGGCTGTTGCTGCAGAGCTTGTTTGGCACACTTTGGTGGCTATGATTTTTGAATTGGTGGAGCATTTCTCTTCAGCACCATGCAATGTAGTTCTTCACCTGGAATTTCTTTTTAAGTTGAAATAACTTGGTCTGATGGCTTCAATAGAAGCATTTACCATTGATTTACAACTGTAGAGCTCATGATAGGGCTGTCCTTAAAGTTTTATGAGTTATCGTTAAAAATGTATTTAGCTATGGAAAAAAAGATTTATGGAATGTTTTTCTTCCAGAACCAACAAAACAAAAAATCAGATTTAACTGCTCTTTGAACCAGTGTCCCCTTTTGTAATCTATGTACTCATAATTTGTTGTTATGGTGCATGTATCAGTGACAACAGCAAATGCTCAAGATAAGGTTAAATATCTTATCAATATTTTCACCTTTCGTTATATATTAATTTATTGCCACCTGATAAAACATTGCATTAATCCATAATTGCTTTCATAATCATCACCACTTCTGCATACTCAGTAATTGCAATTACTGAAGTCTTGGTTTATAACGATGCATGTAGCCAATATTTTGATATTATGACACACATATTCATTAATAATAGTATTGCTGAATGTACAATATTTTTGTGAAAATAATAAAACTTTTTTCTTATATAATATTTGAAAATGCAGTTTAATGACAACTTAAAGTTTGTTTTATTGTAGATTAAGAAGTTGATGGTTCTCATCAGTATCTCACACCATTCCATGAGTTACATGATCATGCCTGATTCAGTATGCTGACAGCAAAAACCTTCTCCATGTATCTAAGGGGGCTCTGATGTCAGTTGCTAATTCCATTTGTCCTTGTAAGCATGGAAATGTGATGAGACAGAGCCTTGCATAGCAACAAGGTGCCTCTGAACATTGTCCTAGCAGATTAATAAAGGGTTTCAAGCCCATTCTTCTTTTTAAGCTACACTATATGATATTTTCAAATTCATCAAATCATTTCAGTGGCAAACGTAAAAAGATTTTTTGTTTTGTTTTGTTAAGTTTGAGATGTCTGCCTTTGGGAGCAGGTACTCTTCATATCGTTATCATATGTGAAAAAAGTACTCACAATGAGATAACATTAAGCAATTTTAAGGTCTTTTCCCTTTTTGAGTAGGATACAGTGGGGCTAAAGGCCCTGCAGGGTAAAAGGATCCTTTGATTTGATTTACTCTCAAAAGCACTGTATGCACTGCAAAATATTTCTGATCCATGAGATCATTGTGTGTGATGTCTAAAGTTTGAGGTCATTTTATCTAATATTTTTAATATATTTTTTAAATGCTGTATGTAGCTAATGTATATCCTGGAAATTATTCCATTAATTTTGAGATAAAATATTATTTTTCATTTTCAATTTCATTTATGTATACCTAATTTTCAAATCACATGCCGAAGTGTCCTTTGGCAAGACACTGAACCCCACATTTCTCACAATGGCAGGCTAGCACCTTGCATGGCAGCTCTGCTGTCATTGGTGTGTGAATATGTGTGTGAATGGGTGAATGAGTCACAGTGTAAAGCACTTTGAATACCGCTAAGGTTAAAAGGCGCTATATACGTGCAGACCATTTACCATTATATCAAACATTTTCCAATAAGTGACAGGATTGTATTTGGGGTTAAAAGCCCCCTTGTTGCAGGGGTCGATTAAAAACATTGTATTTTTTTAAAGTGGGGTGAATAGATTTGTTATGAAAAATGCTCAAAGTGGGCTCACACTGACTATCCAATCACAATGGAGATTAATTTGTTAATAGAATACTTGAGATGTGATAAAATGCCAAATGTGATTGTAATTAACAAGAAATGATGCACCCTCTTCTGAAGTGATTATTTTGAGTAAGGATCATCAAAAAAAGCATCTTGCTATCTCAAAAGTATTTGCATATGTTGACAAGTTGTGTCCTATAAATATTGCCCCGGTAGGTACACAAGTTCACTGTAAGCCCCCATGAGGCCTTTTACCCCAGGTGTGGGGTAAAGGGCTCCATTGCCGCTTTTTTATTTAAATTTTTATTTTATTCAAAATAACCATCTGTGTTTTTTTTCATTTAACACAACTTATTTTCCTCCATCATTATTTAATAAAAAACAAATGGATTTTGAAAATATAGTAAATTTTCCTTAGGTGTGCCTTTAGCCCCCTTGTACCCGACAATTTTAACAAACAGAGTGCAAAAATCAAGAGCTGGCCTGTGTGTTCCCAGCGAATAGCGACAATGAACTTTTTACCAGTCCATATTGAAGCCTAGCTGTTGTATTTCTTTTAATTATGTAACTTGGGTAGTATATTTCATGCTTTGTTAGTACAGATTACAGGTTTGTTTGCTGGAGCAGGTAAATGAATGTGACTGAGTCCATAACAGGCCGAGTGCGAGTCGAGTCCGAGTCCGAACGAATCTGTTCATCTGGATTAAAATTGTAACTGTAAACTCAACATTCATTTTTAAACTACACAACTAAGAAAAACAACTTGTCAATATAAATGTAACAAAAACACCTCTGTTGCATTTCATATATACGTTTAATGATTAGTATCCTGCTGAACAAACTTCAATGTGGTTTCAGAATGAAAACATATGCTTTAGATCTATGAAGACAAAACTGTCCTTCAACACACTTATTATTGTGTTCTGTTGACATTTCAATTATTTGTTTCTTATTCCCTTCCACTCAAACATAGAGTAATGAAAGTGAAAGCTGCATTAGTCATTACAACCATGGTTATTATGTTTCAAATTTTAAGTTAGTTTTTATTTCTACTTTTGAATTGACTAATTTTCAATTTGTCAATTCAATTTAATTTAGTTTTATTTAAAATTATCCCTGTCTAAAGTAATAAATTAATAGATAATAGTCTATGCTGAGGTTTATTTCTGAATCTTTTATCTCTATCTGCTGACTGATTTGGGTAAATACAATACATACAAATGAGTCAACATAGTAGTAATTAGCACTGAGAAGTTACATCTCATGATTTCACTGCAAATGCTTCATCCAATAACACTGGAAAAGCCCACTGATAATATAAGGGCCATGTCATCATGGACATGATTTTCTAGTTCATTTGTGGGAAACCGCAGTTCTGCGTGCTGCTCATATACCTAAATCCCTGATGCATCCACGTGTGTCTTGCAGCAGCTGCTTATCTTGCGCAGAAGATAAAAAAGATAATAATAATTGATATTTGCTTTTTTCCCCAATTATTTAAAAAGTTACCAGTTCAAGCTGACAACATTGCGTGGACCACAAGAGTCTACAGAATCCTACATGTGTAGATACATTACGCCTGAAAAGACTTAATATCCAATATTAATACTATTTTTGTGTTTTTTTATTTTGATATGCTGTTTTTTGTTAACCGTGAGAGACATGATGTGAGTGACTTGACTCAGTGAAGTTCTTGATTTTAAGTTTCTAACCATGATGAAACCGCAGTACGAGCACTGTCTTAGCTGCACAAATGCCACATGCAATTTTACCTGCTGTCAGGTTGCGTGTGGCGTGAAACTGCCTTGTTTAGTTTCTATTACATTGCATACATACCTGTCTTTATGTATTTGGCATCTATGTTATACAGTATTCTCTGTAGTAACATTCAAGCATATTGGTTGACTGATGAGTGTGACTGTGCATGTGCGTATGTGTGTGTGCGTGTGTTTTCTGAAACACATTGAAACAACTATGGCTATATCTGCAATTTTTTTTCATTTCATAACAAATGTCATCGGAATAAAAATACAGAGCACCAAAGGCTCGAGTCTGAGTCAAGTCTGAGTACAAATGCATACAAATGAGTCAGTGACAAGTCCAAGTGACTTGGACTCGAGTCCGAGTTCAAACTCGAGTACCCTAACTCTATAAATTAATTAATGTACTATAATAAATTGATTTATAAAATTGTGCAAAAAGCAATTCATTGTTTTATACTAAATTTTAATTAATTAATATTTCCTCATATTGCAGTAATGACAGTTAATTGTTTTGCAGTACGGTAATGAAAATTGGGATGGGAATTGTACTTAATTGCCATGAAAATTATAACGTTTCAATGCAAAAAATTAAAATAAAAAAATCGTAATGGGCTTAAGAATAGGTTTCATTTTCTTGTCAGGTTTTGTGACATTCACTTGATCATAAAATTGAGATTACATGATCATTTTATTTTTATGGCAAGTGGCAACAGGCATGAAATGAGACAAAGCAATGCCTGTTCGTTTCATTATGTTATGAAGGAGATCTTCATTGCTTTTACATGATTATCACTCTTCAGTAAGAAAAAAAGAGAATAACAAAAGAAAACTGTCAACAGAGTGCTTGCTACCTGTAAGTAGAGGAAAAAAACATAATGAAAGTGTATTATAAGAAGCTAGCATTATGTATCCCCGCCATGGATCTAGTTCAAAACAGGTCCTTTCTCATCAGTGATTCAATAAAGAGTGACCTGGTCTGTCACTTCAAACAATGAAACAGCGAGCCATGCAAGAGGAGAGAGAGAGAGAGAGAGTGAGAGAGAGAGAGAGAGAGAGAGAGAGAGTCAGGAGTAGAGGGGGGGCCAGACAGAGAGAAGCAGATACATGTAGCATGATTAGGAATTCGCAAAGTGGAGTGTCCCTGTCATGATCAAAACAAGGCCAGGTAAAAATAGAACCTGAAAGGCTTTAGACATGTTGAGGTGAAGATTAAAGAAAAATGATTAAAGAGGGGGGAAATTGCAGTCAGCTGATCAGCGACAAACCCACCCCCTCCAAAAACAAAATAAATAAAGAAATGAAGACCAGAGAGGTATTCCAGAAAGCAGGTTAAGCAACTTTTTGAATAAACTCAACTTTCTGTTCCAAAAACGGAGGTAACTTTCAGGATATCTTTGAATTTATTTCAGGATAGCCCCTTGAGATGTAGCATCTCATTTTCAAGAGGGTCCTGCATCTATATCTATATATGTACAGACACAAAGGTGAACCACACAGTACATATATAGGAAAGACACAGACACAGACATATATATACACAAAACAATAACTCGCTCACCTGCCCTTGACCCCACAATTAACATAGTACACTTAATAAAGTATATTAACCAAAATCAGCCAAATACATTAAACAACTAATGCGTCATTTATCAGTATGCCTTATACAAAATGTAACATGCAGTATAACATCGCATATAACACAGAAATGTCAAAGAAAATCCAGAAAAAGAAAATGTATACAACTATATGTTTTCTACATAGATCATTATATGTAATACCATTGTTGTCCCTAATTACAAGAACATGTAGTTTTAAGAAAAGAGAAAAGTGATGATTTGAATAAACCAATTGAAGAAATAGACCTCAAAAAAAGGAAGGTTATTCCAGTCATGAGGGGCTTTATAATGAAATGCTCTCCTACCAGCTACAGAAAGTAACCTTGGAACCTTAAAAAATTTTGGACATTGGAGGTGTCTCAGTGAGTATGTTGAGCAATAAGGTATTAAGTGCTGTTTAAGATATTCAGGACAATTGAAATAAACACATTTAAAGATAAATAGAATCCAGTGGTAGTCCCTTCGTTGTTTAGGTTGCAACCAGTTTAATGAATCATACATAAAACAATGGTGAGTTTTAAATGGACAGTTCAATATAAATCTGCAAAAAGAGTTGAATACAACATTAATAGGTTTGAGATTGGACTCAAAAGTATTAGTGTAAACTATGTCTGCATAATCAATAATTGGTATTACCAGTTGAGAAATAATTTTTTTTCTGACTTGAATTGAAAAACAATTAATTGATCTGTACAGAGTGTTAAGACATCCGTATACTTTCCTAATGATATTATCAATATGTATCTTAAAGGTAAGGTTGGAGTCGAGCCAGAGGCCCAAATATTTAAATTCCTCAACAATCTGCATAAGGGACCCATCTAAAAATTTTATTTCAATAAAATGATATAATGATATATATGATAGTAATCATTGCAACTTACTATCTGAACATAACCTGCTCCGGAATAGGTTATGTTCCAGAGTTAGTTTATTTCAGGTAGATGACAGTACAGATGACAGATGACAGGAGGTTGTCAGCGCATGCGTCCCCTTTTGATAGCGACACAGTGGGCGTGGAAACTCAGATTACGAACCCAGTAAACCCAGTAAAATTCAGTATTTACTTTAAATCACTGTGGCACGGTGGAGGGCGGGGCCGGGTCGTGACTCGACACGCCCGGTCCCGTATTAGGCTAATCAAGCCTCCGAGAGGGTTAAAGGCCGACCGCGGAGGACGTGCGTGAGAGAGATCATTACGGACATGTCCGTTGTCTTATGTGTTTGTATTTTGAGTTTTACATTAAACCTTTATTTGTATGTCAAGCCGGTTTCTCGCCTCTTCCTTGCCCGTGAGCGTGAACAGTTTTACATTTGTGCCGAAAGCCCGGGAAGGAAGAGGGTTACGCCATAGCGGAGTTCTCGCCACTACCCCAACGAAGCAGCCGCGGCCATCTGCCGGGGGACGAGGAGCCCAGCCGCCTGGACGCGGAGGAACGGCTGCCGACCGCGAGGGGAGAAGAGGCTCCTAGACGACCGCCTGGAGCGGTCAGGGGCGGAGGATGCCCCTACCAGCCGCTGAAACGCGGAGGGGTCGAGGGAAGACCGCCGTCCGCGAGCGGGGAGGGGATCGCGACCAACCGCCTGGAGCGGGAGAACCGCTGCCAGGGGCGGGGGAGTCCCCTTCGGCTCCCTGAGAACGCGGCGGGGCATTCCGTCCGCCAGGGGCTGGAGGACTGCCTCGGATCCGCCTGGAGAGGCGCGGCTGCCGTTCGGTAGAGGGTGGAGGAGTGGTTGAGGAACAAGCTGCGGCGTATCGGAGAACCGGCGAGTAAGTTTTTTTTTTTTTTTTTATCTCTCCCTCCTCTCTCTCCTCCATTAAATGATGGTGTTTGTGGGAGGGGAGGTACTGCTCAGTGCAGGAAGGACCCCCCCCTCACACATTTTTAATTATTGTTTTTTCCCTCCCCTTGCCCCCTCCCTCGTCCAGGTTGATGGGGATGACCCGCCAGCCTGAAAGAACGAAGGAGGAATGTGGCACGGTGGAGGGCGGGGCTGGGTTGTGACTCAACACGCCCGGTCCCATATTTGGCTAATCAAGCCTCCAGAGGGTTAAAGGCCGACCGCGGAGGACGTGCGTGAGAGAGAGATCATTACGGACATGTCCGTTGTCTTATGTGTTTGTATTTTGAGTTTTACATTAAACCTTTATTTGTATGTCAAGCTGGTTTCTCGCCTCTTCCTTGCCCGTGAGCGTGAACTGTTTTACAATCACAAATCTTCTTTACTCTGGCATTTCCAGTCTCACATACTGCAGATTTGCATTCAAAAGTGAACAAATTGTGTACATTGTGCTTTAACCTTTAATGAGAAGTTTTTAATACTGTAATATTTTTAATTTAGAACACATTCTAGATCCACACTCTTCACTGTAGAGAAAGGGCTTATATTATTATATTTCTATATATGTATATTTAGCCTTTCTAATATATCATTTTATTTCATGATATTAATTTAATCAACATATCTATAAATATCAAAGAATAAAATTATTATAGCACTCACATTCTTTTGACAGTTCCTTCAGTCAATTTATAGACGTTATTTATAACATTCCATTCCATAGTATCAATATGCAGGTATCTACCCATTCAAAGCTTAAGCAATTAATTACTCATTTATACGATCATTTCACAGACCACAGATATAACATAGAGGTTAGAGATATGATTCCTTATCATTTTAATTCATGTACTGTACATATAAATGCACACATTTCCAGACTTGTTCACTGTACTCTCTTTATTATCTGAAATTATAAATATTTCAATTTAGTTGAAGGTGATTAATTAAATGGCACATTATGTAATTATTTTGGTTAAAAAGTTTATCAATTGACAGCTCTAGATAAAATTGAGCTTAATATGCAGAGACAACTATAAGTAATCCAAAACATTGTTGGTTTCACCCTAGAAAATGTGTAAACACTGTGCCTCTGACCAGCCTGACACAGTTGTCACTTAACCAATGGAATGACTTTGGAGTGAGACTATCTGTTTTCTGAACAATGGAAGACAGAAGGAGTGTTTGGTAAACCAATTTGAAAACAGTTGTCCACTCCCAGATGCCAGATGTTTTTAGGTCAAGCCGTTTGGGGAATTAGTCCTGTTACACAACGGTTTGGAAACTAATCAGTGTTATTATCTGAAGTATGAGTATCTCTGTAGTATGAATGTGAAAACTGAAGTATCTCAGTAACAGAAAAAAGATAAGATAGATGAATAAATATAATGAATCTCTAGCACAAGATGCCTCCCTTCTAAAGGTCATAATATTAATGACGCATAGAATTCAGGATTTTTAGGAGGTACATTTATCAGCCTATATCCTTGCTCATGACGACTCTCTGGAAGGCCTGTTGGGGGAAATTAACAATGTTTCAGCTCTCAGATAAAAAAGGGTCCCCTCACAGACAGTCAAGGCTGACAGTAGTTATTAAAAGATGACTCTGGAAGATGATCTCTTAAAGGCTGTAAAGGTTGAAGAATGCAGATGCTCCTGGAAGCACATTGTTAAACCAGGTTATAATGGTCATGGAAAACCTGAAATATCGCAGAATTTTAAAACTGTTTTCAGAGTCTGAAATATTAATGGAAATCATTAAAATCTTAAAAGACATGGAATGTTTTATTGTGAATATGCAATATTCTAAATATCCTCTGTTCTATAATGCATTATTAGGTAGATATAGAATAAAACTTGCTTTTAAGTCATAGTGGTGCTGATTTGTGCGCAAATCATTCTTTTGAGACGTTTCTTTTAATGAACTGATTGATTCACATGTTGGTCTACTATAAATGATTCATTAATGAATCAGTCATAATCAAAGGCAGTAATCCCCAACAACCAGAAAAGTAAAATATATATATATTCTTGCTCTCTAAGAAGATCCTAAAATAAATCTCACAGTCAAAATACAGTAAGTTGGCACTCAAAATGGCATTTTGTAATATTAACACTCTCTGGTGGGATATCTGAGTAATTTTCATTGAATAATCTACAGCAAATGAAAATCATTGCCATATTACTTTTGAATAAAATCAGCAACATATACTTGACATCAAAAAGATCAACAGTGGATGTCCAGTACCTTGCAATCAGTCATCAAATTCTGCAGGTTTGTGTTCACAATCTCTTCCTATTCTTGCTTTGCTCGGGCTGTTGTTTAAAAGGCAACTGAGGTGAATATAAATAACAGTAAAATGTACATGTACTTTCACCTACTGATGATATTTACAGGGATAGTTCACCCAAAAAGAGATGAGTACTGGGATTGCATGAGGGTGAGTAAATATCATAAAGAGATGAGTACTGGGATTGCATGAGGGTGAGTAAATGATGTGAATATTTTCATTTCTGGGTGAACAATCACTTTAAGCAATATCATACGACCAAGTAGCGATGTTGATATCAGCACGGCTGTGATTTGGCTGCAGGCCACAGCCATGCTTATATTCAGTACAAATGCACGATTGCAAGTGTTCTATTGCTTTTACAACATTTATAGCCATAGCAAGTGACTTTTAGTCAAAATATTGCCTAATATTTTGTCTATTTTTGCTCCACTAATTCAAATAAATGTAGAACAAAGTCAAAGTAGGATCGACCGTTGTGTGTCATAGAGCAACGCATATACAGACAGCATGTCTGTCGGAACACTGCAAACACAAGCAAGAGGAATGATACACACAGTGAAGAGTCCTTGTCCTGTTATAAACAAGATTGCACCATAAAAATATACTGCCAGTTGTTCTGTGTTTGGAAACCAACAGGGAGTGCCCAAGAGCTGTGATTACAGTTCCTTCCTATAGAACAAAATGCAGTCTCGTGCTGGACCAAATACCCATCCAATATCCAACCTCTGCCATGTGTTAAATCAAGCCAGTCATTTGAGTTGCCCTCTTGGCAGGGCTGTTTCTGAGCATATGGAAGCCCTAAGCAAAATCCTACTTAGTGCCCCACCAAAAGTGGGCCACGTATACATGTCTAATTGAGCCATAATAGATAACTGAGTCTTACTCACAGCTTCTGGCTACACCACGGCCTGTAGTCTGGAGCGGGATCGATTTGGAGGTGGAGTGTCCATCATGGTCTGGGGCGGTGTGTCACAACACCATCGGACTGAGCTTGTCATTGCAGGCAATCTTAATGCTGTGCGTTACAGGGAAGACATCCTCCCTCATGTGGTACCTTCCTGCAGGCTAGTAGTCACACGTTTTATTCAAGTACTTCTCATGGTAGGTTTTTTTTAGAAAATGTGTTTCTGTACAGACGCAAACCTGGACTACATAAAAGCTATTGAACATTTCCCCTGTATATGTACAGAAATAAAGATAAAGATGAACACACATGGAGATTTGGGGAAATCTGTCCCAAATGATGGGGCAAAAGTATGAAAATACTGTTTAATTTTTTTAAAAATAGAAATCACAGAAAATAATTATAATATGAAACAAGAATTCATATAATTGGACTTTTGCTTGTGACAGCGTCCCTCTGTGAAAACAAGCCCGATCTTCCAAATGCAAATTTCATAGAGAAAATGGAACTACACAATAGCTTTTTGAAATAAATTATGTCCAGTGTTGCTGCTATACTAGGCTATATCCGAATGGATGGTAATCTTGGGTCATGTTTGGTAGGTTTTGTTTGTAATGCTACACTGCCCTCTTATGATAAAAAGTAGTATCACAGGATGACTTTGTGAATGCCCATTTAATGTTATCAAATTACAGGTAGATCACTTTTGGTGTACAGCATATTATATCATACAGTGTTGAAAACAGAAACCTTTTTTTTTTTTTTTTTTTTTTTTTTGGCATCTGTGCAATTAGTCAGTAAAAATGTAACGTTTTGACCAAACAATTATTAAATGCATGCTTTCTTTCACACGATTGTGCATATACAGATAAGACAGCAAATATATAGTAGCTACCCTGTTTGTAAGAATGAAAAAAAATTAATAAAATGTAACATAAGCAACTTAAGATTTCTACCTTTAAGAAAAGGACATTTCAAGATATATTGGCCTTCGAGTAACTTCAATTTACACAGAGTTACCAAGATATCAGTTAGGAAGAGTAATACATCTAAAGCTTTGGCAACCAAAAAAAGCTTTTCTCATGATGTGTCCACTCAGGTGACCTTTGAGGATGTGATAGCAGAGCCTGAGTCAGTGAGGAGCTTTGATCAGGTGTGGCTGTGGAGTCATGCTCTGTTTGAAGTTCAGACTCGGCTTTACTGAATAATTTCCCTTTTGTTTGCTGTGCCAGTGGCGGCAGGCATTTTTCTTTTTCTTTGCTTTCCTCAGCTGTCTACATTTCTGGTGAGTCACCACTGAGTCAACAATCAATTGCAATTTACTATCAAACAAACAATTCATAAAAAAAAAAAAAAAAACATTGTTGTGCAATAAAATAATATTTCCAGTATGTTTTGTTGTCATCTATAATTAGTGTTAGTATATTGTTTTGCCATTTATTAACAAAATTATACAATACATTGATATACATGTTAATTAATGTTAGTTAAAGATATGTGCACAGATAGACAAAAAATCTGATAGACTAGAAGTGTTTTAATATGTACTTGTTACCAGGGCCGTAGCTAATGGGGTGAAAGGTGGTAACGATTCTAACGGCCCAAAGGAACAGGGTGGCCCACAACAAATTCAAAAATGTATTATTTTAATAGGAAAGGGGCCCAGAATTCCATGCTATGGTCCTGCTTGTTTCTAATGACATTTCCCCATCTGTTGTTTAAGCAGGGATTTCAGAGTGTGTGGCATTCGGTTTTCATTTTATGTGCGTTCTAATTATACTAGAGGCAGCCCTGCTAAAAAGACCAGCATGCAATACCCATGTCGTAATATATTTTTAACTGCAAAAAAAGGCCATCAACAAACTGAATTCATTGACAGAGTTGACCTGTAGTGGACATCTGTTGAGCTTAGATCACTTCAGGTGGCTGCTATACAGCTCTTTATTATTAACCAAAGGCCTGCTGTAGCTGGTATGCCCCCTGTTAATGATCATTCAAAACACAAGGAGCCCAGGACAGAACCTTGTGGAACCATAATTGCCAAGTGTAGCTAAAATAACATGTATATGTATTTTCCATAGATGAATATCTTACACAAAAGTATCTTTTCAAGGAAATATCCTCAACTGTGTCAAAATCTGGGTTTAAGTGTAAAAGAAGATACTAATGATAACTTATCTGTCTTCTCTCCTTTTTAGGCTGATAATTCAGTTTGTAGTTCTTGGTCATAATAAACTAGCACTGGGTAAAGGTGCACAGCGTGTTGGACATTGCCATCTCCTCCTTCTGCAGAAGTTTTGGGAAATTAGTTCATTAGCACCTATTTGGAAAAACATTAACCAATGCACAGAGCAAAGGAAAATTTTCATTGGAAGGGAATGTTGAAAATTCCATAAATTCAAGATATAATTGTTCTCTTTGCTTTACGGGAACGGTTTTCCTTCTTGTGTTGACATAGTTCCTATTAAAACAGGAAGTTCTCAAGAAATGTTCCAAATAAAGGCTGTAAAAACATTGTATATGTTCTTTTATTTGTCACAGCATACATGTAAATGGGTATTCAATTTCATGTGATGTTGGACATGTCATTGCAGCACATTTGAAACTTTTTATTTTTGTCTAGTGGAGGTTTTTTATAGTTTTTGGACCACTCTGCCCTGTAGAAAAACATACATTTTGCTCCGGAATGCAAAGCACACATTACCAAATAGAGCTGTACTATTTAATTGACTTAAATGTAATGTCAAAATACATATTTCTCCATCTGTTGTTTCTCTTTTGATGACAAGAAACACCTTTTTTAATTAAAACATAAAATATATTGGCATCCAGTTTTGTTAATACAATGTTAACTATTTTAAAACCAACTTTAGTTATTTTTTGTATTTTTTTTTTTTTTACAAAAAACAAAACAAAACAAAATGTGTCTTAACATGTTCAGTCTTTTAATTTAATTTTGGTGATTAGATGCTTTAATTTCAGAACAAATACAATACAAGCAATACAATACAAGCAACAGTACACAATGATTATGTCTCTGGGCCACATACAAAAGAAAATTAATCCAAAGATGAGTAAATTAAGCATATGCCTTTTCACTGTTTTAAGACCAAAGAAAAAAGGAGCAAAATTGGGAATGACTTAGTAAAACAGACTAAAAGACACACGCACACACACACACACACACACACACACACACACATACATGTTGGTTAGGCTATTCTTATGAGGACTCTCCATAGACATTATGATTTTTATACTGTATGAACTATAGATTCTATCCCCTAATGCTAAAACCTACTCTAAACCTAACGCTCACAAACAAATTTCTGAAGTTTTGCATTTTCAAAAAAACATTTGAATTATGGGGACACTAGAATTATTTGAATTATGGGGACACTAGAAATGTCTTCATAAACCACATTTATAGCATAATACCCTTGTAATTACCACTCAAACCCACCCACCCACCCAAACACACACACACACACACACACACACAAACACACACACACACACAAGAAATTCGGACCAGGGGGGAAAATTAAAAGATGAATGATATGGTGAATGTGTGTGTTCAATGACTAACAGCTATATGACTTTCAATTTCTATGGTCCCCTTTTTAAACAGATACGTTCCAGTCTCAAAAGCACATTAACATACAAATGATGCATTGCACCATACCATCTACTTTCTTTGTGGCCTTTTTTTAGTAGTAGTTTGTTCTCCACAAAATTAAAGAGATATAATCTATAGTGATAAACTGGTGCAATTCACTGCTTAGACTTAAAGGAGACTATAATTGTTTAGTATGCAGTTAGATAGGCATAAAAAATATTCCATGAATTTAGGAATGAATGACAGCAAAAAATAAGTTCCTCAACTAGATCATGTATGCATAACAGCATCAGAATGCACAGCAATACAGCAACCCGCTTTGACTTCTAATTTTGGCTTGCACATTTAAATATTCTTCCACTTCACATTTCATTCTGAATTTAAATCAGTGCTTGTTAAAAGCCCAGATTTTACGGGCTGGAAACCATTGGAAAAAGTCTTTATTACCTTCTGGGACTGAGATAAATATTCTCTGAAGTCTTTAAAGAGTCTGGGTATCACTTTCTGTAGTTTTCCTGACATGTTCTGTACAAAGTTTGTAGCCAGTTCAGTGCCCTGTTATTATTTTGATTTAATAACCAACATATTTGAATGCCTATAGGTTTTAATAGTCCTAATAACTTTAGCGCAAACAATGGTAACAATAGTTATGTAGCAATTTCAGTTTTTGTGTAATTCCGCTGTTACATTGCTCATCATTCTTCTACCTTTTTTTAAACAGAATGACATTGTTAGAAGAAAATGGGAGTATATTTAAACACTCTGCATTCCTCTTTCCTGCACCGAAAATGGAATCGGAGGCTTGAAATGTGCCAGAGGTGTGTGTGTGCTCTGTCTGTCTTCTAATTAGAGAAATATTTTCAGTGTTCTGTGAGCTGGGGTGGGGTTCCGGTCCTGAGGGATGAGAGGTACAAAAATACCCCACCCAGACATGCCTGTGTCTACTCTTTATATCTGTTGGACTGTTTTTAACAGTGGGAAATGAACCATCCTAGTCTCTAATTAGTATAGATCATCTTGCAGAAATTCACAACTCTACTACATTAATCGTTTAAATTATTCAAACTCATTTGTGGCAAATTATATCATAACAATCCAGAAGAATGCCAATGAAGAGAAAATAGCAAAATTTTCAGGGTTGCATATGGACTAATGAATGAGAAGACTTAACAAGATGGACCTGGAGATTTTGGAAGAAGAAAGATGCTTCAGAACATTAAGTGAAATATATTAGAATAGAAAGCATTTAATTCTTATTTTAAAACAGCATTGCATTTTAAATATATGTAAGAAATTATTGGAATATAATAAAAAAATAAAATAAAATAATATATATATATATATATATATATTTCTATTGGGAAGACAGGCTTGAGTGAGGTTTAAGATGCCATTTATTTGATAAATGTAAAACAGAAAAGTAATGTCTCTCTTTGGCGTAGGCCCCGTCCGGCGGTCCAAGGGAGTTGTACTCGGAACCATCATATCCTGCCAGAGATAGGAGGCAGGGGCGAGGAGCCTACCCCCGTGCGGGACGGGGCTCAACTGGTGGTGGTGGGGTGGTGGAGGTTGCCGTGTTAGCACACTGAAACAGCAATGTAATAGATTGTGAGCAGACTTATAAAGCAATGGCTTACCTGCAATTGGCTAGGAATTACCCAGCTAATTGTATGATGATGTACAGCTGCTAGTCTTCATGCTAGAACTACGCTGTGCTCACATATACGGCAGTTAATCGATTATCAGTTAACATCCCTATTCCAAACCTGGGTGAATTTTTTTATTTTTTATTTTTTTTTGTGGAACACAGAAGGAGATGTTAAGCAGAATGTAAGCCTCCAAAAAGTAAACATTAACTTGTGAAATGATGACTGAGACTAACATGTTTCCTAAAATAATCTTTTGTGATCCTCAGAAGTCATACGAGTTGGTGTAAATAAATGTTGACAGAATTTTCACTGTTGGGTGAAGTATCCCTTTAAATGCAATACAGACCATTGGGCATCAGCTTCCACAGCGTCGCTTCAGAGTGGAAATTCATGCCACTGTGCAACTCTTGCCTGGCTGACCCCACAACAGTGTGTGAAATGTGACACGGCCTCTGGTTTCCCCTATGAGGAGAGCTTTTACCGAGTGGATGAGGTATATGGACTGGAGTGTATGGGCTGTGTGGGGCAGAATAGGTGATGGGTGGGGGTAGAGAAGGGGTAAGATGCAGTAGGGTGAGACAGTCAGTGTGTGAGCGAGAGAGAGAGACAGAACCACACAGCTGTCCCTAGCATTCCAGGCATGTCGTCAATCCACGGATTGGAGAATTAAGAGGGACTAGGGACTGTTGGACCATTCAGACACTATTCCTTTAGTTACAAACTTATTTTCCTTTACGGACCCTTTTAAAAAACATTTCTACCATTCTGACCAGTCCTGGGCCAGAGGCCCCCAATATGGCAGACCAATATAACACCAGCGAAGAGAAAATCCTGAGAGATAGTCACACCAAGGAGATCGATTTGATTAACAGGGACCCCAAGCAGATCAATGAAGATGTTGTGAAGGTATGTGGAATTGTTAGTGACACAGCTTTAACCTGATAGTTACAAAGTTTGGCACTGAAATAGTTGCTTGATTCAGTCAAAATACTATACTCAAAATGAGTGAAAATGATCCAAAATTCATAAATATAGGGTTAATACAAGTAAAGTGGGACAACTTGTAAAGTGGAATATCTTCATTATGTGTATATTCTTCAATCACTATTAAATTAGTAAACTAGTTTGGGACAATATTTATGTAGCCATTTGAATTATAAATCACTGCCAATAATTGTCAGAAAGTGACACACTTTACATGTATTCACTAAAAATATATTCCCTACCCTAATCAACCATGCAAACTCCATGCTTATGTTCACTCATTAATTCACTAGCTTCCTAAAAAGCACAATTGAAATAAGTGGATTGGTTGACTTGCTTGCGTGCATGCTGCACAGCACTGTTTGCTGTAGCTACAAGGCATGACCCAAAAATAGCACCAAACCAAATTCAACTGGCAGGACAGACCATAATATCAGTATTTATAGAAGGAGGTAAAAGGGTGTGTCAGAAAGTAAGACTTAATACTACTTCAGCAGCTTCCATCTGTTTCAATATTTCACATCACTGAGAAAAATAATAGCAATTTATATTGACTATTGAGCGACATACAATTTAAGTCATAAATTACAGTACGGTTTTCACTCACTGCTGACTGTGAATGTAATCATTCTGTTGTTGTTGTGTTGGCAACTCTCTGTTGCTGTGATAGCTATTCTTGGTGGCTTTACATTTAAGGGAACATAGAATCTGTAATGGCAAATAAGAACTATTATAATCTGAATGTATGTAATTTTCAACATTCCCTTCTATTTAAAATAGTTCCATAATAAGACATACAGCAATATTAGAGGAAATGTGAGAAATTCTGAAACTTTTTCAGCCTGCTATTCATTTATTTTTAGTTTCAGATTTACATTTTCACTAATCATTCTCTCATTAATATTGCATATTAATAGTGGTCCCTGAAGGTTTGATACTTCTCTGCATCAGATCTTAAATAGATGTTTCATAAAGATGGTAAATATCATACTAAAATAGTTCCTTTAAATGCTCTCTGGTTGTTATGAGATTTGAAGCTAAAGTAAACAAGGTGTCAGACTGCCACCTACTGATAGGGGATTCTGATGTCAAATGTTGCTGTATGAAGAATTAATCATCATCCATGTTAGGAGTATCAACAGCAGAGTATTCATGCTACATGTCTGCCAAGTTTTATTGCTGGCATTGACTTTTGATTGCTCAATATGTTGTAAATACGTCATTTGAGACGGTTTCATCACCACATCTCTGCTTCATGCAAACAAGCTTGATGCATGTACATTTACACTGTCATTTAGCAGACGATTTTACCCAAAGTAGTTGAATCCATGGCTTGGTATTGGTACACTTTTTACCTGATTATCGATTCTGATTTCAAGCTGTCAATTTGATTCAGATTTTTATTCGGTGCAAAATCAATTAGGTTATTATGTTCATTTTCCTCACATTTGAAAGCAATTTGATGATTACCAAAACCTGTTTCGATACTTCACAAAAATACTAACTAATTTGTGTAAACGTTGTTTTAAGTTCAAAAGTAATTATTAAAGACAAAAATCAGCAATAAGACAAGAAAAATAGTTTTTACTTTAAGTTTAACAGCAGTATAAACTTTTCACATAAATATTCAGAAATTGAAAAAACCAATGAAATGTAACATAAAACTACTTCAGTTACTGGTATTCACTTTATGATTATGATACATTAATAGTTTTTAAAACTATCCAGCCAAGAGCAGTTGAGTGATTTTCTAATATTGGTCATAAATGTTTGATTACTGGTAATATTAAAGGGATAATTCACCCAAAAATGAAAATTCTCTCACCATTTAATCCTCATCATGCCATCCCAGATGTGTAAGACTTTCTTTCTAGAAGAATTTCTCAGCTCTGTGGGTAAATACAATGCAAGTGAAAGGGTGCCAAAAAAATGTAAGCTCCAACAATGCACATAAAATCAGCATAAAAGTAATCTTAAAGACTCCAGTGGTTAAATCCACATATTATGAAGTGATATAATAGGTGTGGGTGAGAAACAGATCAATATTTAAGTCAGTTTGTACTATAAATTTGCCTCCCTGCACAGTAGGGGGCAATATGCACAAAAAATGCAAATCATCAAAAAAAAAGAATAAGAACTTAAATATTTAACTGTTTCTCACCCACACCTATCATATGGTGTCTGAACACATGGATTTAACCACTGGAGACTTATGTACATTTTGGAGCTTCAATCTTTTGGGACCCATTCACTTGCATTGTGAGGACCTCCATATCTGAGATATTCTTCTAAAAAACTTTGTTTGTGTTCAGCAAAAGAAAGAAAGTCATACACATCTTGGATGACAAGAGGGGGAGAAAATGATGAGAGAATTTGCATTTTGGGGTGAACTATCTATTTAATGGCATGCTAGACAGCAGCTGGTCTGTTAGGTCATTGTCACAGAATTTTTAAAACATATTAGACCAGTTAGATTTTTGGCCCACCCCTAGTCATTTTACATGGCTTGCCATAGAAAAGCTGAATACATTACAGGATAACACAATTTTTGTCAATAGCAGCAATTAGTGCTGTCACAATTATGAAATTTGGCTGTAATTGTCAGACAAATAATTTTGATTATGTTGATTAATTTTCTGTTTTAGGGATGTGGTGATTAATTGTCTCATTAAGGGCTTTCACGATTAACTGTCATATAAATTGTCATATTTTTAAGGTGCTCTTCATACACCTTAAGAAGTCATTTTTACATATTTAACTTCAAATATATAAATAGAAAAATCATATTATTTCCTTATAAGGCCATAAAAACATGTGAATGACATGACAGTGTTTTTCAATATAAAAACAAAATGTAAAAATTTTTTTTTCCCTTTTCTCCCCAATTTGGAATGCGCAATTTACAATACGCTCTAGGTCCTAGGGGTGGCCAAGTGATTCGCCTCAATCCAGGTGGCGGAAGACGAATCTCAGCTTCCTCCGCATCTGAGACCGTCAATCCATGCATTTTATCACGTGGCTAGCAAATGTGGAGGCTTCACGCTATTGTACGTGGCATCCATGCACAACTCACCATGCGCCTCACTGAGAGCAAGAAACACATTATAGCAACCACGAGCAGGTTACCCAACGTGACTCTACCCACCCTAGCAAATGGGCCAGTTGGTTGCTTAGGAAGCCTGACTGGAGTCACATCTTTCTAAATACTTAAAACATTTTTTTTTTGGTCAACTTTAGTTTTGTCAATTTTAAATATAAACTTGATTTTGAACTTTATTTTTTAAATACAAAATAAAATATAATTTTTCTATATATTTTATTATATTTATATTTTTATTATATTATGCAACAGTAAAACATTTCTTTCCTAACTTCTTCACTTTCACAATTTATTTGAATGATTAAACCCACAAGCCCTTATTTTTCATGAAGCAAAACCTTTGAGATTTTATTTAATCATTTTATCACTTCACAGAAACAGAGTAAGTGTGCGTCTCCTCTTTCTTTGTCACTGCGTGTCATTAACACAGCGTGTATGAACCATGAAAATTTGCCATAACATGATCATTTAAAGTCAATTCGGAATGCTATGTGTTAACTATCAAAGTTTCTACTTGTTCGTTTACATTTTCGCGGGAGCCTCTGCTGACAGCGTGCATCAGAGTGCTTCACCTGCTCTTCAGGAAAGGAACTTGTTGACCTCCGCGGTGCGGCTCAGTGATGCTCAGATTTGGTGTTCAACTGAATGACACATAAACGCAACATTCATGGTATATATAATGTATATTTGCTTAAAATTCCCTTATTTGGGCATTAAAATGTGATTGGAATTTGAATGCCCAATAATCATGGTTGTCTCAAATAACCGTGGTTAGATCAAATAACCTTGATCAGATGGTTATTTAATGATCGTGACTGACCTAGCAGCAATGTTAACATGTTTTCTTTTTGTTAATCCAAGGTGGATTTTGAGGATGTGATAGCCGAACCAGATGGCACCCACAGTATGGATGGAGTATGGAAGGCCAGCTACACAACCTTTACCGTCTCCAAGTACTGGTGCTACCGTGTGCTGTCAGCTATCTTTGGCATCCCAGTGGCACTGCTGTGGGGCTTCTGTTTCGCCTGCATCTCATTCTGTCATATTTGGGCTGTTATGCCCTGCATCAAAAGCTATTTGATCGAGACCCAGTGTCTGAGTCGAATCTACTCTCTGTGCATCCATACCTTCTGTGACCCCTTGTTTGAGGCACTGGGGAAAATATTCAGCAGCGTTCGGGTTGCCCTACGCAAAGAGGTTTAGATTTATTGGTCAATGTCAAAGTTTACATGTTCTGCCCTTGCAAGAATATATTTTATATCACAAATATTTGGGTTAAAGTGGTCATATCTTGAAGTCCCTTAAAACAACTAGAAAAGACTACCGGTACATAAGCAAAAGCAATGTTGAATGCCTATTTCTCCCTATATATCTGTATGTTTAAAACTATGCAGTTTTTTTTCCTCCCAGGGTTTTGGGAGCAATTCAGGATTATGCCTACTGCTTGTTCAGAAATGTTCATGTGATGAAAGGCCTCTCTCACTGACAATGGAGAATATGTCTTATTACCTGATTTCATAAGGTTTTTCTCATTTGGCTTGACAGAAGTAAAATGGGATGTTGATGAGTGTGGTGTATTTATCATGACAATGCAAGATGTATTCATTACAACTACAAAATAAACACTGGAATGGTTGGATAGGATGGTTTGGAAGTGTCTTCTATCTTCAAGGTGAAATATGATTATTAGTTGTGCTTGATAAGGCAAGCATCTCAACTGCTACTGCTCGTACTTCAGGAAAGGGATTTCAACAAACCCCTAACCATAAGTATAAACTTCGAAGCATAACTTGTTCGTCACAGTTTCTGCAGCAGACATATGTACAGTAAATGATACCTCAAATGTGCAGTTATCGAGGAGTGTGATGCTACGTTTCTAAGCGATACGCCATCAGTTGTAGACCTTACAACAGATCTATGGGGTCCCACAAAACTCCAAAGCAACCTCATAGAAATATGTTAAAAAGCTCTCAACACCATAGCAACTGCATAACAAGGTCCTGCCAACCACCCACAACACCCTTGAGCATTGTGTTGTGCAATATGCACAAATTATTTTTAATAAGCCCTCAAATGGATAAACGGAGCCTTAATAGACCAAAGAGTAATACAGGGTGCACACGTTAACAAGCAATTTTATCAACAATTAACAGAAGAGGACACTGCTAGTGTGCAACCATAAACATTACAGTTATTACTAATATTACAATAGTTATTAATAGTAATATAGCTGGTCACCATCACATGTTGTTTTGGATGCTAATCCCCAGATTAAGATGCTGATGTCCCCACCAGTTTATTTCTTCTTAACCAGCACTAACCTGCCTGGACTGTGAAACTGATGCTGGTCTAAATGGGTCTTTTCAACAAGGAAGATCATAGGCCTACACAAGATTAAGACTACATCAAAAATTGAAACAAAATATAAGGCTTTTTAGTGCAAGCTTTTTAGAGCACAATTCGATAATACTTTAACACTTTACCGGAGATTTTTCTTTTCTTAACAGGAGACATCTGTTCCAGGATGAGATATAAACAAAATCCACCATAAAATATGAACAGGGATAGTTCACACCAAATTCTGTCTAAATCTATTTACTCACCATTATCTCTTTCCAAACTCATATATTTTCATCTTCACAAAAGCTTCAGGCACCAAAAAGTAGTCCATATGATTCGATTACATTTACATTTACGCATTTGGCAGACACTTTTATCCAAAGCGACTTACAGAGCCCTTATTACAGGGACAATCCCCCTAGAGCAACCCAGAGTTAAGTGCCTTGCTCAAGGACACAATGGTGGTGGCTGTGGGGATCGAACCAGCAACCTTCTGATTATCAGTTATATGCTGATTAACAGTTATGTGCTTTAGCCCATGCCACCACCACTCCGTTTGCAAATGTTGTGAGATAATAACTATTTCTTGTGAGACAGTAAAAGTTTTCTTCCTCAAGGGGGCGCTCAGCCGAATTAGTTGTATAATATGTTACAGATCAGTGGTCTAATTGTAGAAATAAAAATGCCAGAGAGTATTTTTTATTTCTTTATTTTTGTGAAAAATGAAATTCCAAGGGCTTTGTACCTGATATGGAAATCTGCCCAGTAATTAAAAGGTCATCCTAATCAAGTAATCACAAACAATAGGTTTGTGTAAAAAATTACTTTATTAACTTTATTAGCTTCCTGCCAGCAGTCGACGCATCAGTGACATCACACATCATTTCATTTCAAACAGCAATGCAGCGCTGGGCAGAAACAACGATTTAAAGTTAAAAACATTTTAATTATCGATTTGTTTCTTACACCAACCTATCGGTTTGCTATAAAGGACATTAATTGATCGACTGGAGTTGTGCGGATTACTTGTATGCTGCCTAAATATGCCGTTTGGACCGTCAAACAGCCAGCAGCCTGATGACTCCCATTTACATGAATTGTATGGACAATCTGAGCTGAAATCTTCACTTCGGTTCTGCTGAAGAAGGAAAGTCATACACATCTGGGATGGCTTAAAAGTAAGTAAATCATGAGAGAATTTTAATTTAATTTTAAATTCATTATTTTCATAAATGGATGCACACATGCCTTATGAACTATGTCTTATGCTTCTAGTCATTATAATACATAATAACTAAAAATTGTCTATAATTTTAACGGTAAAAGACTGTAAAAATGCAACAGAAACTAACAGTAATATTTTAAAATATATTTTAAAAGACAATACAGTAGTTTTACAATATAAGTAAAGAATTTTACATGTAAAAAGTATGATTTTCCTGTATAATTAATGGTAAAATTTACATTATGTTTAACAAGAGATTACAATCACTTTTTACAGTAAATTATTGTAAAAATTACAGTTAAAAACAATTATCGGGTGTTCCCACCCATCATATTTCATTATATTTAATGGGAATAGTTATGTTTCTTCTTATTTTTAAAATCAGTTATGTACATTGGGGTGTTCTGTTTTATATTTAATGTAGTTTAATTAATGTTTATTGCATTATTTTAATTTCACATGTTACCCAGATGGTGTTTGTGTGAGTGACACTGAGCACTGTCTTTACATGTTTATTGGTCATTGCTGTTGGAAGAGCCACTGTTGGTGAACATCATGTCATCATGTGCTCTTCTATAATTTTTACGGTGACTAACAATACCTTATATAGTAAAAAGCAGATTGTTTCTGTTTGAGAATGTTAATATCAAGTTTTACTGTAAATTTAACAGGTTATTTTTTATAGTGCCAGCGTGGTCATGAAAATTACAACAGTTTTAAACTGTAAAATTTACAGGTTGTTCTGTAAAGTCTACATTTTTACTGTAAATCTTTTACATAATTATTCTGGCAATCACAGATGCCAGTTGTTGTTTTTTTTGTTTTTTTACAGTGTACTGTTTTCCCTTTTTTTTCCTGTTTAATTAAAAGGAATGGCTGTCAAACATAATATTATGACAGTCTGATGATCTGATCTATTTGTTTTCAAATAGCCTACTCACTGGATGATTAATATTGGGCTTATTATACTCAAATTCTTAAAACATTTACTCACAGTTAGACGTATCAACACATACAATTTATTTCAATAAATAAACACTACAGCTACACATATTAAATGTAAATAGGCAGTATATTTTTCAGGAGGAAAAATCAGTAGCTTTATAAATGAAAAAGTAACAGAGCTTTAATGAATCTTCTGCTGATAATACTGCCTTTAGCATTTTTATTTACAGTAAAAGCATCTTTTCTCTCTTGGAGCTCTGGTGGAAAAAATTGTGTGAAATTTGCTTTTCTTTTAAAAAAATATTTTATGAAGATGCAGCAACAAAAGTGTAGACTGAAACTGCTTTTTAGAGCAATAAGTAAAAAAATATTTAACTGTAATAAACATTTTAATCTCAATACACTTACTTTCTCTTACAAGTCCAACAACCATAAAAGGGTAGGAGAGAACAATCAGTCCTTCTTTGTACAATAAAACCAACATTTGTGTGTTTGTCATATTTGATTACAATGATGAATTACAGAAACATTTTGCAAATGCATATGGACCTCTGGGCATAACAGGAAAGTTTACATGTTTACTAATGAACAGTGATAAGAACATGTATGTGCCAAAATATTGCTTGTGTTCTTTAAAAAAAAAAAAAGAAAAAAAAAAAGAAATAGAGGTGATTTTAACACTTCATGTGTCTTCAACATCTTATTTCCATATGTGCATTCTTTACACACTGACCAACAGTTGTGTCCTTTTTATGTTTAAATTGGCATGACCCTGCTGTCCACTTCAGTACAAAGTATGTCTAACTTGGTCTTTGACAATAAGTGAACATTTCATTCTTGGTTCCCCTTTAAGATTCAGTGGTCTCTACTGTGACATTCATGCTCTCCCATGTATACATCACATAAACAGTGGAAAGAAGGGGAATAATTAAATGACATTCTGATTAATTCCCAAAAGAAAACAAAACTGAGGTGAACTTGATTGTGAGATTTAGCTTCAATTCCAGTCTTGTGTGCCAAATGAATTTATAGTTAACTGTCCTTTCCTTCATCTGAATCTCCCACGCTTTCAAAACTGTCAGAAAAATTTTATGTCTGACTTATGTTACGGAGGTCTGGGTGATGCTCCTCTGGCTGCTGGTGCTTTTCATGACATAGTTGGAAGAGTTGCTCTTGCGTGAGTCGTGATCCAGATCACAGCGGCACTGAGAGGACTTCAGATAGAGTGTGGAACAACACAGCAGGCTCTGCTTCAGGTCGTGGAATAGATGCCCAGCGAAAAACATGTAGATCCAGGGGTTACAGCAGCTGTTCAGGCTGGCCAGTAACATGGAGATGATGAAGGGCATGGCTACAAGGGAGAAGAAGAGAATGACTTTAACTGAACTATGTACTTGAACAGAATGTACAATCATTTCAATAGCGGCACACCCGCTGTTCGCTCACTGTCTGTACATATTGCACTCTATACTGGTAAGTACTTTCTCGATTTGGCAAGCCTTAATCTGAGATTTCACTCAACATCTGGGAGTTCATCAGTCTGCCTGTAAATAAAGTTTACTGCAAAAAAAGAAAAATCACTGCAATGCAAGGTTAGTGGCATCAAATTCGCAGTTACTTGAGATAAATAAAATAGACTGGTATCCTGTATTTAAAACTCACACTCAGCAAAAATAGAAATCCTATTTGCAGGTCTGATATTAATACTGATATTGTCTTAATACTGAATTAATGACTAGAATCTGGGAAAGATGACAAGCATTATTTCCCAGGTCAATCATTACACACTTATTCAAATCATTCACCAGTGTATTATTTTGGCTAAAGCATCTTGTTGAGGGCCCTTCACCACTGTGATGTATATCTTCAAAATTGGTCTGTCATGTCTGCCAGTATATTGCCCTTACTCAGACATGTTTTTATTCACTCCTTCCAAAATCTGTCAGGATCTCCATACATGGTATTCAAAATGAATTAGTGTCAATTCCAAAAGCATATTGTCACATTCATTTTATCATTATAAAAACAGTGTGGTAATCGGTAGAATCAGTATTATCATTGAGTCGTCCCCAGAAACTTTAAGATCTTAAGAATAAACAACAGATCATAATTACAGTTCATTACAATGATGAAGGATCTGCTAAGCAAGAGAGTGTGAGATGATTGATAGAGGTAAATTGCTTTTGTTCCTGTTTACACTAAAACAATAAGCAACTCAAATGCATTACAGCGAGTTTACCACTGGAAAGCGTTGTTCCAAGGCATGACACAAAGTGGAAAATACTTTTACACATGGTAAAATCACATAATAGTTCATTATCCTAACTGTTATTTACAGTTGACAAGCAACACATCAACTTGGTACATTGAAGGAATATTCCAGGTTCAATAAAAGTTAGCTCAATTGATGGCATTTGTAGTAAAATGTTGATTACCAGAAAAAATAATTTGGACTAACTCTCCTTTAAAAAAAAAGAAAAAAAAAGGGGATATAAAAATCAATGTTACAGTGAGGATCATGATACTCCATTACACTTGAGGTTTGAAAGTATAGTATAGCCACAAGATTCAAACAATATACGTGCATAAATTTAGTGTAATAAAATTGTCTACTAACCTTTTTTTATGTAAAGTAATATCTAATTTTGCAACTTCGCTACCATGTCGATGTAATGCCGTAAACCCTAAAACCCCCATAAATACAACAATTTAAACAACTTTACAGTTCAAATAATACACAAGTTTTAACAGAAGAATTAATGTAAGTGCTTTGATAAATTTATAAGCTTCGCATTTCTACCTTTTGACCCTTCAAAAATTGGCCACATTAACTTCCATTGTGCCTCATTTTAAACTTGTATTATTATTATTATTATTATTATTATTATTATTATTATTATTATTTTAAAGCAGGACAGGTCAAAATTATTTTTTTTAAAATAATTTTTTTGTGGTAATCAACATTATGCCACACATGCTTAACTTGTATTTAACCTGGAATATTCCTTTAATATAGAATGTGCAGTGTTTATTACATGTGTGTATTTATCAGCATTTCACAGTGGCTTCGAATGTGCCTCATACATTCAGAATTTAGAGTAAGAGCTATCCATTTCATAAAATTGTTTCAATCCCTATTAATAATTTAATTCAATTTCTAATACACTTTGTAACAAATCTAACCGAGATCCAACTGCAGAGATATAATGTATTTACATTTGAGGCACACAATGTCCAAAATCTGTCATCTAAAACACACATACAGGATATAGCAAACCAAACAAAGAATAATGGCAATAACACGGTCCAAACTGCTTTTAGAATGCTAGCAAGGCATGTCAGCTTGGGTAGTCCTTACATTGTTCGTGTGCAAAGAGGAAATGAGAACCAGGTGAAAGTAATCAAAAGTCTGATTAGAATTCTGCTGATGAGCTGACTGGATAGCATTAGCATGTTCAGACGTGACATGCCTATTGTGATAAACATGTACGTGGGCTATGAAATAAATAAATTCCCCAAGAAAAAAAAATATATATTCCTTTTGGATGAAAAAAAAGAAAGAATCTGACACACTAGCAATGAACCATTTAGACTTCATTTCCTAAAACCTTTCTGAAAATATGCTGCATTCGTGCAATTTGAAAGAATTTAAAGACTATGTTTCAGGAGTAAGGAAGCAGCAATCATGTTGAAATTTTACGGTGAATTTCCATGCTCGTGCAGGCTGATACTATACTGGCTATAGTGCAGGTTTGATACGTGCTGGTAAAGCTAGTAGACTGGCATAATAACCATTTTGTTAACAAAATGATAAAGCTTGGTTGACCAACATGATTCCCTCTGGTGAAGCTAGATTACTGTGGAAAACCTGCTGGTTAAGCTAGTTAAAAAGGCTAGTGGGAAGCAATATCCAATATGAAGCATGTTTCATCATTTCCACAGTTCATCATGGATTCTACAAAGGGCCAAACAGCAGAAGGTGAGAACAACTTCAAAATATATTTGATAAATTATGAAACCATACATTTCTGTGCATTTGTGTGCCAATATAGGTCTAAACCTGTAGATTTAGGAATAATTAATTCCTAAAATTCAACAAACAACCATTAATATCACCCATAATATACATTGCTGTAGTTAGTATATAAGTACTATGTCCTACACCATATTAGTATGTCATGCACTAACGTACATCAGACACAAGATGTACCACTTGCAAAACCACTGACAGTGTAGTATACTGAAGACCTCAGGGAAGACACCATGTTTAATTTAACGTGAATGAAAATAGAGCTTTGAGGGATACAGTCAGTTCAAAAGGTTGAACAGCCTATGCCATTTACATCTTATGTCATCTAATATTGACAACACATGTTTTTATGAGCTTTTTGTCCAGTAGAAATGTTTTGCTGTTGCATCAGTTCAATGATTGGAACCACTGTAAACATTAAAAGATACTCAAGGAACCATTTTGGTGTTCCTGAGCTGATACTCCAATGGAACCCACTGGAGATCCACCAGACACCATTTCAGTTCTCCGAAGAATGAGAAGCTTACTGCTTAGTTCCTGCAAAAACTCAAAAGACCTCTAGAATTGTCAATGGTTCAATCAGTAACCCTGTCAAAAGAGAAAGGCTTTGAGGCTCTTGAAACATATCTTAATCAAACTGCAAAACAGCGAAGTCAGAGATATGCTTGTCTGATTTTCTCTGTTGCCTGAAAGCTCAGCTCAAAGAATTAACAAATCAAAGCAATAAACATGACTGGAGCACCATTTGTGATTGCAGCTCACTCTTTCATTTTTAAATTCAATTTCCTCTTCTCTGAGTGACTAAAAGATTAAAAGTGATTTTCTATTCCACTTTTTTTTCATCATGTTGTTTGATATAGCTGAGCACATTACATTAAGCTCTTGTCAACCTGTTTGAACCTTAGTCACTGCATATCCTACAGAACATTCACTTCAAATTTGTTTTCGCTGGAGAGTAAAACTTGAAGGATTTCATAATTGGCCTGCTTTTACTGCTCCTAGTGGGTGGTCTTGTTTTAACCTATAGACCATGCCACACTGGTGGAACCCTCTGGAGATCCTCAAGCAACCTTTTAGAGGAGCCTCAAATATCCCATTCATGAACTCGAAATTAATGTAAAAACAGGGGAAGAGAGAATATTCTTTATTATGTAGTTATTAAGAGCTCTTAAAAGGTGTTTCCGGGCTGCAAAAGTCACTTTAGTAAGATTTTTTTAAACAGAGCATTTAGCTGGATTTAATAAGTAAAGTACCTGTAGCTCAACTGGTAGCGGGTGACACTTGCAATGCCAAGGTCAAGGGTTCGATTCCCAAGGAACACATGTACCGAGAAACGTGAACGTTGAATGTACTGTAAGTCTCTACTCTAGAATACAAAGAGTACTTACAGAACTGTTAGAAGATGTCATCCAATTTGCATTGGGTTAAATACTATTATGAAGATACTCCTTAAAATATGTTAAAAAAATTTAGAGGCTGATGGTCCTGACAACTCAGGGCAAAAACCTGGCCTTCAATAGTCATTTTTGGAACCTTAAGTCAGAGTACTACAATTTGTTCATATGTTCTTCTGATTTTGAAATGTAGTATTTCCATCTGCAAATATTTCTTCTGTTTAAAAGGTGTAAGACTTGTCTGTTTTTTCTTCAAGAAAGAATAAGAGTTAAGATGAGAATGAAACTAGTGGCCAAATGCAACATTTGTCTCCAAAGTACACATTGCAAATATACTGTAATCAATTTAAATGTGAAAGTGTGCTTTCAGCAACTCTCCTTCAATCTTTTCGATCGGCAGCTGAGCACATCAAATGAGTATAAAACCACTCACCGCCAAAAGAAACTACTCTTATTTCACTCATAATATTTCACATTGGGGAAACGTCATGTAATTTGGCAATGTCAGCCACAGTTGATGCATGTTCAGTATTGTCTTAATCTTTAGGTCATCTGTGAATGCTATGGTGAACTTGACACGTTAAGTGGACAATCATCGTAATAATTCATGTTTTGTAAGGAGTAGCGGTTTTAACCTCGGACATCTCAGCAAAAACCGCTTGAGGGATGCATGTCACATGTTGTTCTGTTGTCACGCACGAATACGCTGTTGTCAACAATCTCAGAGCTGTTCATGTTAGACGTCCACTGGATTGGGTCAGTTTTTCAAGCAGGCCTTTTAGTTCGGGTTTGTAATTTATGAAATAAATATACAGGCTTTCTGAACTTGATTGTCTATGTGCTCTCACTCACAGATACATGCGAATGGATGAGTTAGAGGCCGTTCATACCGAACGTGTTTTTGCATCCGTCTGCTCCGTTATTCCATTGTTTTCTTATGTAAACACACATTGGATGACCATTCATGCCTGCTGCACTGCGTCTTGCTGTTTCTTCAGTGTCTCACAGGACCGGCATTTTAGACTGTGTCAAAAGTTAAAAAGAACTTCAGGTCTCAAAAACGCTGTTTCACTGAACGCTGTTTCACTCAAAAAATTTTGTTTCATTCTTTGCTCTGCATCTAGATTGTGCTGCGTTTAGATTGTTTTAGCACTGGTGTCACAAAGATTTAACATTCTTAACAAGTTCAGGTTGCAAAGAGGTGACTGTTACAATGTTTAACATTATTCCAGATTGTTCTGCACTAAGCAAAGTTTCAGTGCTTCCAGCTATGTTTTTTCCCCTTTTGCTCTACTGTGCTGAGGAGCCGCCGTGCCTTTTATGTTTACTGTTATAATCCTGTTACGAATGTTGCCAATGATGCTTACCTAAAATACAGCCTGTTGCAACATGGTGAACAATACACTGCAGTGTCAGAATATAAGCTCCAGGTGAAAGTAATTAAATAAGATAGAAATATATGACTATTGTATTCAGCAAATACTCAAAGTTATAATAACAATACTGTATCAAATTGTAATAACAAACTGGACAACAATAAATAATTGTTGGCCTATACTAATAAGAAATAAAAACTGTAGTAGGTTTTACACACCCTGTTCATTAAAAAAAAAAAAAAGAGTGTTTTGAAAAATATATGTAGGTCAATATATTTTTTCACTGTATTGTGAAATGCTAATTAACTTTAACTAGATTTGTATGTAGGCGGCACGGTGGCACAGCGGTTAGCACTGTCGCCTCACAGCAAGAAGGTCGTGGGTTCAAACCCTGGTTGCCCTGGCCTTTCTGTGTGGAGTTTGCATGTTCTCCCTGTGTCTGTGTGGGTTCTGTCCGGGTGCTCCGGCTTCCTCCCACCATCCAAAGACATGCAGGCTAGGTTAATTGGTGTCTCCAAAAAAAAAAAAAATTGCCCTAGGTGTGGATGTGAGTGTGTGTGTCTGTCTATGTGTGGCCCTGTGATGAACTGGTGACCTGTCCAGGGTGTACCCTGCCTTTCGCCCAATGTTAGCTGGGATAGGCTCCAGCCTGTGCACACAGGATAAGCGGTTGACAATGGATGGATAGATTTGTATGTTTCAGAAAACCTTTTGAATGTACTTGGCTACAATGGCTGATAAGATGAATTTAAAATGATTATATTTATCTATTTTTATTTTTTAAGCAACAATTTCAAAATGAGGCCCTGATTTGATCAGTTTCTTGGGGCCTCAGAAATCGTTGACCCAGCTCTGTTTGTATGGCTGGATATAAGAAGACTGATACAAGTCAATGTCTCTACCTATATCCTACACTCTCTCTTTCCTCGAAGTATTATAACAGTTAATCTTTCTCTCTGAAGCGTGTCACTTGTGGCCTCACCTTACAAGGAGTGATTTTGAAAATCATCTTATTGCTAATAGACAAAAGTGGTAAAACTCTCTGAGTTTAAGTCACCGGACAACCCATTAGGCAACATAGGCGAGCGCCTAGGGCAGCATCGCCTCGGGCAGCCAATCTACCGAGCCAATAAGTAGTGTTCAATCTGTGTAAAACATAATGCAACTTGTGTTGTGTGCTTGGCAAAAAAAAGTGAGTGTTTTATGGATAGTATGCCATTGTGAACATGACTATAGACTCGTGAGCATGGGGCTCGTGAATCGAAGTGATGTCTGATCTGAGAAAAAATCAGTCTTTTGAGTCGATTCTTCTCAATGAATTAATCTAATGTGCGGGCTGAATCATTTGAAGCTCTATGTGATGCAATAAAACAGCAATGGGATCCTTTAGAAGACAGAGAACAAAAACAACGCTGAATGAAGTGAATATTTTCTTCCAATTCATTGAAACAAAACCTGCAGCTGTATTCAATCATTTGTGCAGCCTGTGAATGATTGTCCACTGCAGGTAAAGATATTTTATAAATAAAAGTGGATCAAAACACATTACATGAAAGCACTTAAAAGTACTTAAAATGTTTTTTGGACATGCTCTTTGGAGTAGCCTTCCATATAAATACCATGATATTGGCCTATTATATTCTAAAAATACCAGGGTGTTAACATACTGTACCATGATTCTGCCACAGCAGGCTTTTGAATAAGGTAACTTTGATAAACTATCTTGTGCTGTATAATGTGAAATTGATGCTACACAATACACTGTATATAGGCTACTATATATAGGCTACTTACAAAAACGATGCTCCTAAAATCACCAGAAATGAATGTTTTGGTGCTGTTTTTGCTAAATAAATTAATAAAATAAATAATTTTAAACCCCCTACAACATCATAGTACAATAGATTGTGTACTCGATGGGCCCCAGACTCCCCAGTAATGATGAAACCCTATACATGTGCCTGCTGTGAAATATACTGTATAATGTGAATAGATCTTTAGAGCACTTTACATTAAAATTGTTCCTAAATATAGTGATATCCATTTATGATGCATACTTAAGAAGCCATAACATACACTTGCATACTTCTTCCCAAAATTGTTATAATTAATGTTTTGCTAGTTTGGGTTCATACACATTAGGATGTATTATGTGTTAATTTGTACTTTTTTGTGTAAAAATTAATATATAGCTCTGTAATAATTTTAGTGGGGGGGGGGGGGGGGTCTGGAGGGTCTCGTCTAGGGTGCCAAATGGGGTAGGACCGGCACTGGTTTCAGTTCATTGATATTCCCTTTCAAATATGAAAAATAACCCTTATAACAATTCATTCTAAGATACTGTTAATTCCAAGAGAATTTAATGGGTCTTTTGGGTCTAACCTAATGAATCTGATGAAACTTTTAAGCTTACTAAAATATTAGTTCAAATATCTCAATTATCTTTTTAACTAATGCTTCACTCAGAAGGATTTTTTTAGGGTTTCTGGGTGTTGTTTGACTGCCTCTTGTGTATTGTGAAAATCTGAAAGTTGAGAATGAAAGTTGAATTTCAAGAGGTTTCCCAGAGTTATATACCAGATTAACCAAATCTGTGTTATAAGGTCATCGACATCACAGCAGTGAATCATAACTATGACTCACTGACAGTCAGACAGACAGGATCGTGATAAGTTCTATACTCAAGAGGACACTGATTTGACATCACAGACATATTAATATGAGACAAGAATTGTATTGCTGTCTAGAATGGCTTGTAGATTTACTTGGTAAGATTAAATCAATATGAGTGCGGATTTGTTTTCTGTAGTTTAGAATGCACTATTGTATTTACATAGACGTACTCATTAGTTATAGTTTCTAAATGTATAAATCTTTTTCTAGATTTGATTTTTTTTAAACAATAACAAAGTTATTTTCTTGTTTTTTCTTGAAGTTATGTCTGCATTAAAATAATTTAAAAAAAAAAATAGCTCTAAATGGCAGGTGCTGGAAAAAACTGGGAGGTGTCTGTAAAAAACAAAATTTAAATAACAGAAAAGATAAAGCCAGACAAAATGTATTTGTCCAGCATGTTAATTCAGCTAATTAAATACATAATAGCCTCCTCATCCTCTGATAATGGAAAAGTAATAGTTATATATCATTATTTCCCATTGGGTTTGTTTAGGTGCAATGGTTTCTCATACTGCAGACGGTCATGATTTAAGTGGTGCAGCTCTGCTGCATATTAATGTTTCCCTGAGGCCAATCTTTATGGTTTTGTCGATTACAGTGGACTACATCTGTAATGATTTAAAAGATGCCCATCCCAGAAACTTGGGATGGGAATAGGCTTTTTCATCTTTTCTGATGAATTACACAACAATAAATCACAACCTGCTACTTCTATTCTCTCATGATTTTGAAAACTCATTAGGCCACTAAAAGTTGTGTGCTGTGTAATCATGTTTGCATTTCAAGAAAATGTTAAAGCTAATGATAGTTGAATATAATTACAAAAAAACATCAATAGGTAGGCTACATATGAAAAATGGCTGGCTATATCTGCAAAGATTCAGAATGCCTTTGAAAACCAGAATCAGTTGTGTGTCAGCTAGTTGAAGTGTCAAATAAGACAATGTCTTCAGGTGGGATGACTGCCACGTCCAGATATAACAGTGAGTAGTCTGCTACCTTGACTGATGCATTCAGTTATGAAGTGATTTGAATAGACTAGAATAAATTGAATGTAGTGAATTGTAAGGGGCTGTCACACACACGCACAGATAGACCCCAGGTGGTGTTCAAGCACCTGCCCATTTGGCTTCTGAATAGATAAGTGCCCTTAACGCAAGGCATTTTTTTCTATTTCTTTTTCTAACTTAATATTTTAGTTTTTAAATTTGGCCAATGCCATCAGTTCTCAACTAAAAGCATGTTGTTATGCCCGACACCTGCATTTGAGTTCAAATTCTGTGAGACCGCACGAGCCCCTGCCCCTCCATCTTTGACTACCCTTGTCAAAGCCACAACAGTTAACGCACTCAAATCGAGCACCCTGCAGAGCTGCATCCACATCTCTCTGACTTGCCTTCATTGGTGACAGCCAGGTAGCAATAGTGTTTACCCTAAGTGTCAGCATTGTTTGTCACTGTTATGGAATTAAACCACTATTAAAACATCTCAATACAGCCAGACTAACTTAGGCAATTTTCTCTCCATTAAGCTTAACAACATGCAAGCTAATCTGGTGGTGGCGTAAAATAGCGTTGTGAAGCTGTCGTCAATGAAAAGCAAGTTTACTCCGGTAGGCTAGTTCCTTTTCAGGCAACTGAAACAAATAAATATGCATTACGTGGTTAATAGTCAATGATATTAGGATATGAGAAACGTTAGCTGACTTGTCACCCATCACAAGATATGTGCAAGTGTATGATTCGTCCACTGTTTACATGCTCATACAGATTAGCAAATGCTTTAAGATATAGCCTAGTAAATTACTGATTCTTACTCCTGTTACACAAAATGTATTGGTAATTGTAGGCAAGCCAACTGATTGTAAAATCAATACAATTGTACTGGGCCTTTACAAGCTCAGATTTGAAAGTTTAACTGTTTATCTAATTTTAATTTTAAAAACAGGAGAATGATCCTACTCCCTTCTCCTCAGTACACAGAACACACTTAGCCTAATTGTTGCAACTTAATATAGGTCTGCTTTGTAGTTTGGAGTGTTGATTGACTGGTTTATTATTTTATTTACTGATAGAACAGCCTTTTTTCTATTTTGTGTAAAGATGTGTTGATTTTTAACTAAAGCATGCACAATGTGGCATTTTTCTCCTTTGTTTTTGCCTGTTCTGGTGATAAATGTAAAAATAGCAGTGTTTCCCATAAATGACCTAGTCCCTAACCTAATTTGTCCTGCCACAGTTTCATAATGAACTGAAAATATTTGTACTTCTCATAATAACATAAAATATCTACATCGTTGTGTTTTGCACCATTGCTTCGGCAAAGCATCTCTCACTCCCATTCACAACATTTTTTTACTAGAGCACAACGTTCTTCATAGATCTAGCCTCTTAATTTTTCTCTCAAAGTGCACCAGATCGATGCATATGAATTAAGCATTTTCTTATGGGTGAACATGTCCCCGGACACCCCTAGAGGGTCTGAGGTCCAACCACAACAGTCTCAAACAATCCATAAAAATAACAATAAATTGATCAATTGTCACATATATATATATAAAATTTCATATTTAAAGATAACTATGTATAATAATAAATTGATATAAATATGTATAATCATTATACATTGAATCATTGTTATATGAGGGGCTTTCTCAGCAAATATTTGTATATGCGATTAATCGCGATTAATTAATTATCGAATATAATTATTTCATTAATTAATGTAATTAATTAGATTTTAATCAACTGACAGCCCTAAAATCTGTATATAAGTTAAAGTGGTTCTTTATATGCGCAAAGAAGTTCGAACCATATTTGTCAGTCTGTGGCATGCAATGTACCTTCTGTTGGTGCTTCTGGATCCCAGGCTGACCACATCTGTACGAAGAAAAACGGAGTCCAGCACACTATATAAGCCAGCACAATAACAAAAGTCATTTTAACAGTGGTGATTTTGGCCTTGGAGATGAGCCTGACGCTGCTGACCCGCGCGAGCGCGTAGGTTTTCGATGCCTTAGGTGTGAGAGTAATGCACGGGTCCCTCGTTTTCCTTTTAAAGTTTTGCCATATTTTAAAGCTAATCAGTCCGTAGCAGACACTCAGTATGGCCACTGGTATTATGTATATTGTCAGACTTATCCACGTAATGTAGGCTTTTGCTCCCCAAGGTTGCACGAAATCTCCCCAGCAATCATACACTCCAGTACCAACCTCCCGTAAGGAGAATATATGAACTTGTGGGACACTAAGAACTAAGCTTAGTGCCCAAGAAAAAATCACGTAACATCGGTCCTTTCTCTTGTGTAAAGAACGAAGAGGCTGACAGATCGCAATACATCTGTCTATGGACATCAGCACCAGCATGTATGTGGAGGCGAACATCCCGACGGTCTGAAGATATTTCACCAACCTGCATAGGATGTCTGGTCCATAGAAGCGAAAGGTGATGTCCCAAATGAGTTGAGGCAGAACCTGGAAGACTGCCACCACTAGGTCTGCAATGCTAAGGTGCTTCATAAAGTAATACATGCGTGATTGAGTGTGCTTGGCTGTGTGGATCGCAATAAGGACGCAAAGGTTACCAGCTAGTGCCAAGAACAGCACCAAGGCCAGCACAGTAACTTCCACTTTGGCCACCTCTTCATTCCTTCTCAGGGGGTTCACTGTCTGGTTCACACCATGGGTCTCATTGCGGACGCTGGAGTTTATAGACGACTCGTTGAAGGACCAAAAGTCTTGATCCTTGAAGATCTCCTCCATGGTTCCGAAAGCGCACGTATGTTTCTCTAGCAAATTTATCAAGCGACTGACCAGCTTTTCTCGCGCATATTATTCAGCCAGTAAATTTGGCAACCCTGTAACATAAGTGTCACCAAAGAGATTTTGAGACACAGGGGAAGTCCTTTACTGCTTGGTGGTGGTTCCTCAACTGCTTTCAACCTGTAATGAAAACTACATAGACAATAGATAGTTTGTTATATATATATATATATATATATATATATATATATATATATATATATATATATATATATATATATATATATATATATATATCTTGGTCCATCACATTCACATTTTATACAGTAAGAAGTAATGCATTTTTATGAAGAACAAATCACAAAAGATGCAATTATTCACCGACTGCAATTTTAAGATTTTCAATATACGCAATTTAAATCAAATTTAAATATTTTTTGTATGTTAAATATAAGTTTTAAAGTGTTATTATCCAGGTACTTACAATTATTATCCATTTTAGCAGGATCTCCACTTGCTGTCAGCGTGAGTGTAAAGGAAAGCCCTAAAGGTGGAGAACATTCCTTTGCTCTTACTCGACTCTCACTGAATGGACCGCGTCACGATATCACCACTTATACCACTTCTCAATGGTTCTCCACCAAAACATACCCTTGACTTCCACTAGAGGGCCGTGTGTGCTATTGCAAATCAATCCATCTATAACGCAGTCAAACATAGCCTGAATGGGTGAAACTGCATAACATGTTTTGCAGTATGCTTTCTTGCGTCTAACTGCCTGGTATTTATACGTATTTTTTATTTTTATAACAGTGTTTACCTCATGCCCCTACAGGTGTAAAATTATGTACAGCTATATACAATAGATAGCTATTGGAGACTTTTCTTAATTCAATAATAACTTTCATCATAACTACTCACCATTTATTCATCATAAATATTCACACTTACCTGTATTACTCCTTCCGTTCACTACACCGCAAGTTGGAATAAAAGAAACCACATAGCAAACTGGTTGATAAGGACAAACAGTTTTCAACCACTTACTACTTACATGCTTACACCAGTGCAATTGTTTGTTTATTTTCTTGAACATTATTTGATTGATTCATAAAATATGAATGAAAGAGCCATGGAAAGAAAGTTGTGACTGCCTCTTTTGAATTCTGACATCGGCCGACACAGCCGATAGCTATATAGAAAATATTACAAATTGAATTAAGTTATCCCAGAAAATATCAGCAAATACTGCAGTCACTGAGTCACATTTATTTATTCCTTTTTGAGAGGCTGCAGCACATGTTTTGAATATCTGCCTCAAGATGACTTATTAGTATGCTTCAAACAGGCATTATCACACTCCATCAATTGAATGCACAAGTCCTGATGTGCGTCAGTGGCTCTCAATGAATGCGCTGCAGTCCAGGGTAAAGAGAATTTCTGGAATTCAACACGTTTCTAAAATAATGCAGGCAAAGTAAGCACATAAATAATGTAAACAATCCATAATGATCTTGCATTGAATTCAAAAACATTAGGTTCACTTTTCATGAGCAAAACAGCGCCCCAAGTGGCCGAAACGGAAAGTGATTTTGAACATACGTGTGAAATGCCCAGAGAAAAGTGCCAAATAGAGTTGTGAAGCAAGTTTTTTATAGCTGTATAGTATTGGATGTTATACAGTGAAGAGGAATGCAAATTTTATTAACTCAACCCCCAAACACAAACCCCAACACTAAACCTAGTCAGTGGAATTAAAAAGGCAATGTTATAAGGAAAATAGAACCTCTGAATGATGGTTACCACTCATTATGCAAATGAGATTACCTCTGGTTTCAACAGGGGAGGAGAGCCTTGGTCTTCTATGCAGCTGCCGCTACACGCTTCTGGTTGTACCACAAAGGAGAAGATGAACACAGTTGAACCGATGAAAAAATGTCTGATAGGATATGCCACTTGTCAGAAAGCGGCTATGTGTCAGGGTACTGGAACATTTAGAAGAAACATGGTGACTTCCTGTGTGATCATGTGAACAATCAGTTATGGAAAATATCGAAATCATTGATGTCACATGTTTTTTTTTTACTTTTGTATGCTTCTTATTAAGAAATGAGCAAACAGATGGCCAAAATTTTGCTTTATATATATATATATATATATATATATATATATATATATGTGCTGGAACACATTGCTCTTGAAAAACATCACTAATGTGTTTATGATAGTCATAATGGAGAGGATTCAAGTATTTGCTTGAATGGATTTAACTGTGTAAAATATTTATTTTTTATTTTTTGGTTCCTGGGTAGTAAGTGTTATTTCCTAATTGCTTATGCCTCAAAAGTATAGATAATGGCTATTATTTCCCACAAACTTTGCTTTTGTGAACAGGACAGTGATGTTTTGAAATTGGCCTATTTCCAGTGAGAAAACTGGCAAATTTGTGTCTTTTCATTCACTAAGTCAGAAAAAAACAACATATGAATCCAAATTAACATGTATTTATACTAAAGTAATACAAAAATGACTACAAAACATTTAGGCGTGAGTAGTTTTTCGAGATTTACGATTAAACAGTAAATCACTTTCACGAATCAGACCCCACATGTAGTCTCCCATCATGTTCTCGTTATACTGGTAGCGGCGTTCAAAGTCCAAATACTGATGGAAGCGCTCACCTTGCTCCTCCGAGTATGCTCCCATGTTCTCCTTGAATTTATCAAGATTAGCATCAAAGAAATGGACTTTGAGGGATTTCACATGTGGCGCTGAGGAGAGAAACCCATAGTACCCCAAACAAAAAGAAAAAATTTGAATATAAAATTCGAAATAAACTTGCATGCCTAAATATCTTCACCAGAGGGACTCTGAATGAATTCTTCATGCTGAGAAATTTATTTCAGTATATTACTAAATAACATAAATTATCATATCATAAAGTGCCTCTCAAACATAAGGATGATTTGTATTAGACTGTTATCATTGAACAGTAACCCAATTATTCTTGGCACAACCCCACCATCATTTGATTTTCAAATTTCATTTTCATTGGCAAGTGTACTTGGTTAAAAATGAATGTCAAGAAAGTATCTGGGAATGGTCAATTACCAAATAAATAACTAGGGAAATTGATTAAAAAAAAAAAAAAAAAAAAAAAGGTTTATTTACAAAATGTGTGGTTTTGTGCCATACAAAAAAGTTTGTCAGTTAATAAAAATAAAAAAAAAGCAATGAAATCAGAAAGGGAAAGAGAAAATTATTTGACTAAAAATTCTTTGACAAGAAAGTTAGACTTAATGTGGTAAACAGTTGTGATGACACCAGAATATATCATTACATATGGCTGGGTAAAAATATTGATTGTCAAATAATTTAAATAAATTAGAACAATTCCTAAAATCCCAAGATTTATATTTTACTTTTAATTTAAAGGTTAAATTAATACAACAGAACAGCAGTGTTTGGGCCCCTTTATTTATTTATTTATTTATTTATTTTTCTCAGTGTACCAAGTGAGGTACACTGAACCACGTTTTCTTGTATAATTTACATCATTAGCTGCGAGAGAATTTCTTTCCTATGTAAGCAATATAAACATAATGGAATATACCCAAACAAATCAGAATCGAATTGAATCAAAAGGTTGTGAATCGGAATCAAATAAAAATTGGAAAATTTGTATTAAACCCTAGCCCTATCACTACACATAATTCTGCAAACTATTTATGTGTTATGAAAGTAACTAACTTGGCCAAATCCCTGTTAATTAAATCAGAAAAGTAAATAGATAATGACAATTACCTGCCTTAACAGTTTATTCTAAACAAAACGTATCTCTTATAGGTTCCATATGAGAGACCCCTGATGCATGAGGTCTAATGGTGTTTTGGTAGTCAAACACTTAACATGAAACCCTGAATGGTGCAGAGATGTCAAACAAAGGTAAATATCGTGGTACATCAGGTTGGTTCAAAGTCGACCCTAGCAGCCTCTGCAAACCAAGTAACTACTACTGATTGTTTACATTAGTTCTCGTTTCATGGTCCACTGCCATCTAGTCATGGCCATTTGTGAGTGTGAGTGCCTATGTTCTTTCAACATTATCATATGATACAGAACATGTATCAAGAGCTACATTCATCAATGTTACTTTTTTTTGTTCTCTGATAGCGGGGAAAAACAGAATTTTTTTTTTAACTTTTTTTTTTTTTACATTACATTGATGGATTTGATGAACATTTTTTTTATAGAGAGAGAGGCATTAATTGCAGCACAGTAAAAAATGCAGAGCTGCCCTTGAAATCAAAGCTAATGTAGGTGTACAGCTGGGATTTCCATTCTGTCTTATGGAGAGAATAGGACTAGTGAGCTATTCCAAACACATATGACTTTATTTCTTGCAGAACACAAAAGGAGATCTTTTAAGAAATATATTGGTCCATCTATTCAATACAATGGCCATGGATAGTTCCGCATTTAAAGCTTAAAATAGGACCCAAAAGTATTCTAAAAGTAGTCCATGTGATTTTTGTCATATTCCAAGTCTCCTGAAGGCACAGAGTTGGTTTTGGTGAGAAAGCACCAGAAATTGTGGGGTCAGAATCCCAATAACAGCAATATAATTGCATGACAATGAATAGGTTTTTATTTATGTTAATAATGTTTTAAATGTAGAGGTCTGTAACATTGAAAGCCACTCTTTTTTCCTTGTCATCTTGAAATAAGTAAATAACAATAAGTTGCACAGACAAATACCTAATCATGCAGAAAGCATAAACTCTGACAGTACAAGCATATTACTGTCATATTACCACAGGCATGTCTCTTCTCACTACTGCTGAGATCGTCACAGGGGAAGACGCAGTGGGCAAAGACTTCTGTAATTGAGTTCTCATGATTCTAATGTTTACCTAAAATAATTTAAAAAACAATTATGGGCTCTTGAATAAAAAAGGCAAAATAAAACTATGGATACTTTATTAATTGCTTTCCATCCTATGGGGCACCTTTGATAACAATAGAGATATGCCTATGTAGAGTAAAATATGGCTATGTATGATATATGACATGATAGATTCTGGGCTTGTTTGGGGGGAGGGCGGCAATACTACTCTACACTCCAAGGCTGACAGAGAAAAACAGAATTCTCTTTATAAACATAGACAAGCTCCACAAGATATCTCTGGATCAATAATTTATATGTATATAAATTCAAGACAGACAGCAAACTTCAATATAAAGCATAGATTGAGGCCAGTGTTCAGATTACTGCAAATCACCAGTAAATGAAATGAGCACAGGGTAGTTCAGACTTGTGTAAGGACCTTGCTGAAACTCTATATATGGAGTGAGATCCAATCACTTTCCAAAGTCTCTCACTTCTCGAAGGTTGTTGTTTTTTTCCTTTTAGTTTTGACAGCACTAAAATGAGATGAAAATAACCTGAGGATGGCCCATAGATGTAAAATGTGAGGGCTTGTTCTAAAATCAAATTTGATAAGGTCATATTTGAGTATTTTCTAGAGTGAATGTTGACATCTCATGCAGAGAGATCTTCAGATCAATCCAGACTCTCCATAAACGAGTCTTTGAAACGGCCTAGATCATTGAATTCTGTATTGTGATAATGAACGTTTTTACAACATAGAAGGAAACATCTGTACATTTTTAATGATTTGTAAAATGCATTGCATTTCATTACAGAAATTATATTAAATGTCCAAGCAAACATAGCAGCTGTTCTTACTTAGCAATGACATCACTCAATGACATCACTAATTTACACATTAAATTATTCATAAAGCAGGGCTGTAGCTAATGGGGTGAAAACTAGTAATGATTATAGGGGCCCACAGGTTCAGGGGGGGGCCCACAACTAATTCTAATAAGAGTCAGGGGGCCCAAAATACCTTGCTATCGCCTTGTTCATAAGCAGGTTTTAATTCTAGACATAACAGGGCCAATTTAATAATAAAGTTTTATAGAACATGAAATTACTTTACTCATCTCACTCACATAAAAAAACACAGATTATACTGTATACTCCTCAAAATGCATCAACACCATGGAAATAAAATAGTGAAACAGTTCAAACTAATTAGTTAATAAAATAAAATTGTTAATTTTACTCAAAAACATCTTTAAATAGTAAATCCAGAGAAACTGATCATTTTGCAGTGGCCTTTTCCAGAGCTGTATTTTGCAACATTATATCACAAATGGACACCTGAAGCCAATTTCTCTTTTTATAATACCTGAATTAATGTCTGGAATGGATAATATAACACAAGAAACAGCGATATAAAAACATGTGGAATAATGTACATCAAGAATGACAGGTATATTATGAAATGTATTGTAATGCAGAATATTAAAAGTATATAAAAGAATACCCTGGCTCTTGGTCTTTATTAAAATGATTGCAATTATTATCCTTTGCAGGATATTATACTTGCAATACAATCAGCATTGTAGTTCTGCAATTTGTTTGTCTACATTATAGCATGGAAAGTGTCTTTTTTGGGGATTTTCTACAAACTCATTGCAAACAAATTGCTGAACCTTGATTTTTAATGCCATGAGAATATAACAGGTGCAGATATACATATTAATTAATATACATTAAGACAAAAAAAAAAACATAAGCAGACTTTCAAAAACAGAATGTGTTTACGTATGTTTGCAGTACAAAGGGTTCATGAACTGTAACAATTTATTTTTTATTATATACCTTTCAGGGTGTGTATCAAAAGATCATATCTCATTGGTCAGTCAATAGAACGTTTTCACACTGGGTTGCACACTGGAATGCGGAAGTAAACGTTTGCAGGGTAAACTTCAACAGCGGTGAATGGGAGATCACAGAAAATATAATTTTTATTTGCCCATTTCCTCCAGGAGTAAAAGAAAAAAAATCATTATTATGTTTGAATGACTTTCCAGAAGAGAAATAAAATAGAGAGCCGTGAATTAAGACAGTCAGATGGCAGAAGATGCCAAATTTACCAAAAAAACGGACTTGGTGTGAACAGGCCATTATTGTACAAACTGTCATTTTGCCACAGTTTCATTCAAAGAAGAGCAAATCCCAGACTATGAAGTCTCATTTACTTGAAGCAAATTTAATCTTCTTAGTGAATGAAATTAGCTTATTAGCCGGTCTGAAGAGAAAAAGAAAAAGAGAGAGAAATGGATTCTCCTTAAATGCCAGTTGAAAGAAAGGAGCCCTAGGGTCTAAGCTTGGCTAACTTTGTCTTTATTTTAAAAAATAATCTTTTGTGTTTCTTATGGACAAGTTTCTTCTGAGGTCTTTGACACCATCTCTCTGGCTTAGGGCAGTGCTTGAAGTGGGGCGGTATGCAGCGGGTACTGGCAGTTTTTCTTGCGTACCTCCACTTCTCAGTCTAATATATTGTATGATGTAATGTCTTTATTAAATGTAGCACAGTGATTCGATGAGGCCAGCCAATCACTTTATCTGACCTTCCAAATGATTGTGATAAAATCACAGCAGTAAACATCCAAGCCCTCTCTGTGCAAAGCTCAGCGGTGAGTTTAACAACACTCAACACATGCAACAAAAGCATCGGCGGTCAAGCTATCCATGGTCCAGTTCCGGAGGAGCATGTGTGTTTAAACTTGTCTGGCTATAGTTAATTTACACTCTTTTCCAACATGAACCAGCAACGTTTAGGTAAGCCATTTTATCGTGTCTTTTTCAATCAAATGTATTTCTGCAAATTGTTTAGCTGCTGGGTGTAGTCAAAACTACAGACGTAAAAAAAAAATTCAAAACTGTGATGTCAGCTCATATGTACAACCTTTTTTCACAAAAGATAAACTGATGATGAAAACTGAAGCTTTCAATAAAACACACAGGAAATTTGTGGTTAAGGTTAGGTAGACTCGACTAGAGTGACTGTGAGCAGCTGTGAATTTCCCATTCAAAAATCTCAACAAATTCCACATTTATTTACACTTATAAAATAAAAACCAGTAATTTACTGACAGGAACACTACCCATTGTAACAAAGTAAAAGTACATTTTTTTCATCATAAATTTACTTGAGTAAGAGTGAAAAGCACCCACCATAAAACATACTTATGAAAGTAAATTTTTTCCAAAAAGATCCTCAAGTAAATGTAACGCAGTAAATGTAGTGTGTTACTACCCACCTCTGGGTTAGGAGATAGAAAATATTTTTAGATTAGTATAAAAACAATAGCGGTCAATGGAATGTATCCACAAGGATATTGTGGCACGGTGGAGGGCAGGGCCGGGTCATGACTCAACACGCCCGGTCCCGTATGAGGCTAATCAAGCCACCAAGAGGGATAAAGGCCGACTGCAGAGGGTGGTGCGAGAGAGAGAGATCCTTACGGACATGTCCGTCGTCTTATGTGTTTGTCTTTTGAGTTTTCCATTAAAACTATCATTTATATGTAAAGCCGGTACCTCGCCTCTTCCTTGCCCGTGAGCGTGAACTGTTTTACAGATATATAAACAAAAAAAGAGTGCGAGTGGTGTTCTGACAAGAGAACTGGTAGCAGTCACATTTAGTATGCATCTTCTGACACATGTTCCTGCATAGCTGACGCAGTCAAAAAAAGGACTGCAAGAAAAAAATTGCAGAAACATGCATGAGAAAGAAAGATAGTGAGACCAAAAAAGAGACAGTGGTAAACAAATAGACCATAAAAAGGGTGGTAAAATTTTATGAGAGACCATGTTTGACTGTTGTTACATAACTGATGATATGAGTGGTAGTAAACAGCCCGGCCATAATGAGAGTAGGGGAAACAACTGAATCTCTGAAGATATCCAATCTGCTAGAAAATACCGTACAGCCCAGAGAAAATTTTGAGATTTTTTACTAGATTGTCTGAATTTGTGGGAGCAAAGAAAGCAAAAAGCAAAGAAAAGACTGCAATCAATCTCAATTCAGGTGTCATAATAATTTGGCCCTGAGAGTACAGTGATAAAGCCTGTGGTGGACAGTGCTCCAAGTGAGCCGGTTGTTGTTTCAGTACCCTAGGATAGGCCTAATTCTGCAGACTCATTGACAAGTGGCATATCCTGTCATATCATTTTTCATCAGCTTCAGTGTGTTTACCTTTCCTTGTGGCATGACGGGCAGTGTGTTCCATCAACAGAGTGGGTTTGGATCCTGCGCTGAAACCAGGAAGTAATCACTTTCGCATAATCAGTGATGAGCAATATTCAGAGGTTGCATTACACTTTTTACTCTATTGTTGATTAGGTTTAGGGTTTGGGTTAGGTACTTTGGGTTTGGGGGTAGGGCTAGGTTAGGTTATGGGACACAGTTTAGAAAATATGCATTCCTCTTCACTGTATTTCAGCCTCTACAGCCCCTACTTGCCACAACTGGAAAATGGAGCTCACACATGCCCATACATTTTGTAATAAGGCTGCAACTAACGATTATTTTAAAAATCTATTAATCTATACATTATTAGAACGATTATTCGACTTTACGGCGATTATGGCATGATTAATCATTAGCTCTTAACTATTATTCAGCTTGTGCCCCGACTTAAAATGTTGTATTAAACGTGCTTACTAACAATAAAGAGGACAAAATCATCTTTTAAAAATACCTCTGTAACAGATCCAGGATGGGCAAGGAGGAGGCAGGAATCGTCTGAACAGTAAACAAAGTTTTAATAAGAAACTCATCTTAAAACAAATGTAAACAAACACAGACACATGTGCAACACGGCCATGTGCGTCTCTCTCTCTCTCTCTCTCTCGCTCTCTCTCTCTCTCTCTCTCTCTCTCTCTCCTGAACCAGCATCTCCAGCTGCCCTTTATCTAGCTCTCCCACTGATCAACTGATTCAGCGCCCCGCCATGCCCTCCCCCTCGTCACACTCCTCAACCGCCTGATTTAGGCTGGGGCATCAGTGGTCTGACTAACTCCCCCACCATCTCTGGAGGGGAGACGCTGCCTTTCTGGCCATTCTGTCAGCCGGTGGTCCACCCTGCCTACTGCAAACCTGGGGGAGAGACGAGGGGAGGCATGGAGAGAGGCTCGATGAGCACAGACACAGAGAGAGAGAGAGAGAGGTGAGAGAGAGAGAGCGAGAGAGAGAGAGAAGAACTTGCTCGCCGACTCCCGGACGCGCTGTCGCCTGGTACCCAGCTCGCTCCTTCCCAGGCGGACAACAGCGAGTTTGCGTGCCCCTCATCCTCTTCTCTGCAGATGCAGATGGCCATGGTTCCTCCGGCTCTCGGCGACCCCTCCGTCCACAGGCAGACAGCCGTGGCTGCTCCCCTGGTGGATGGCAGGGGCAAGGACTCCATTACAGCGCATCCCTCCTCCCTCCCGGGTTTCGGCTTTACTGTAACAGTTCAAGGATGGGCAAGGAGGAGTTAGGAACTGGCTGAATAGTAAACAAAGTTTTAATGAACTTGCTCGTAAAAAAAATAAAAATAAATCATTTTTAAAAATAATAAATAATTTCAATTTCATAAATAATGTCAATTTAATTAATAGATAACAAATAATTTATTTGTAACTAAATTATGCTATTTCGAGAATGACACCAGTTTAGTAGAAAAAGTGTCAAATGTTTATATTTATACTTGTTGATGCATTGCTCAGATGTCTGTTTTATTCTAGTCTAGTCTGTTCTGGGCAAATATCTGAGATCATCCAATAAAGTTCATGTCCTCGTGAGGCGAGGAGTAAAGGAAGGCTTTCTTGAAAGAACCATAACATTTTCTTTTCCCCAAACTTTGCGAAATTGACAAAAGAGAATGAAAGAAACATGAATGGAAGGACTCTTACATGAATGGAAGGTCGCTTTTACGATGATGTTCCTGGCCAAATTGAGAATAGATGCTAAGGATGGCCATAAAATATTCACATGTCAACAGCAAATGATGTCCTTCATAAAGTTAATAGAGTGAGTAAGTTATTTTGTGGTACTTATTTTGCAGCCAAGTGGACCAACTCACTGAACATTCACTTGAATGTCCGAGAAAACGTTCGTTTCTTTTTGCGCTGGTTCCACCTAGCTGCTGGAGTTTGTTTTGTTTTACATTTCATTTTAGTCTCAGATTACGCCTTGGTGAGTTTAGAGGTGTTGCCACATATAGAGAAAAGGAAATCATATAGTGAATCCCAAAAAATGCTAAAGGCTGAAATCAATGTCTATATGGAGACCAACTGGTCCTTATGATCCTCTGTGGGCATGGCTTGGCAGGTACATAAAGCGGTTCTTAGAGGCCGGATCATACAGTATGCCTCATTCACCAAAAAATCCAAAGCACGAGAACTCCTTGAGTTGGGTAGTAGCTAGAGCACAGGGCTGCTAATCAGAAGGTCCCTGGTTCGAACCCCATGGCCACCACCATTGTGCCCTTGAGCAAGGCACTTAACTCCAGGTTGCTCCGGGGGGATTGTCCCTGTAATAAGGGCTCTGTAAGTTGCTTTGGATAAAAGCGTCTGCCAAACGCGTAAATGTAATACTATTTTGTCATGGAAGGTGGAGTTTTGGCTATTCAAGGCAAGACTTTGTGTCGGGGGACAAGGCAGGAAAACTGCTGGCTAGATATAGTATAAAACAGAGAGAGTCTTTTTCTACCATTCCCTCTGGTGTATTGCTGGTGGTGAAATATTTACCACAGCAATTGATATTAATAATGCTTTTAAAGAATTCTATCTTGATCTCTATAGTTTCACATCTTCGTCTACTGATGAGGATATTAGAAACTTTGTGGAGCCGTTAGAACTTCCTAAACTGATGGTTGAGCAAAAAAAAAAAAAAAATATGGGTTATCATTCAATTTCCCCGATCCAGCTAAAGATTAAAATATTGTAAAAATTTTGGCTAGCCGATTAAGTAAAGTTATGATATCTCTTATACATATAGATCAGGTGGGTTTTATTCGGGGGCCATAGCTCTTCTGACAACATTAGGCATTTCATCAATATCATGTGGTCAGTGGCGAATGAGCAGACTCCGGTCGCTGCCATCTCACTTGACGCCGAAAAGTTGTTTGATATGGTAGAATGGGATTATCTTTTTAAGATTTTGGAAATGTATGGTTTCAGGAATACTTTTATTGGTTGGATTACACTACTTTATAGACACCCAGTAGTGGCAGTACAAATGAATGGATTCATCTCAGATTATTTTACTCTGTATAGGGGCACCCAGCAGGATTGCCCTCTTTCCCCATTATTGTTCTGTATTGCCCTGGAACCATTAGCAGGAGGATGATTTTCCAGGGGTGGGAGGTGTGGCGCATAAGCTTTTGCTTTACACAGATGATTTACACAGATTTTGCTTTTGGCAGACAAATTGTTTTAATTGGATGGAAGTCAGCAGGAGTGCCCTCATTTCATGAATGGTGCACAGAGATGGGGAGGGTGGCAACTTTTGAGGAAGTGTCATGTCCAAGGCTGGGCAGCTATTTGCCGTTTTTGGAGGGCTCTCGGGGAGGGGCAGTGGAGAGAGGTTTAGTTTTAAATGTGTGTGATTATTATTATTATTTGATTTTCTTTTGTGTGTGTGTGTGTGTGTGTGTGTGTGTGTGTGTGTGTGTGTCTATAATCAAATCAAATCAAATCAAATCACTTTATTGTCACACTACTGTGTACACGAGTGCAACAGCAGGTGAAATTCTTGTGTGCAGTTCCGAGCAACATAGCAGTAATGACAGTGACGAGACATAAACCACTTTACAATAAACAACATATTACACAAAACAATTTACATAACAAACTTACACAACAATTTACATAACAAATGTACACATACCTACACAACAATTTACATAACAAATGTACACAATACACACAATGTAGAATACACACACTAGAGAAGGGTATAAATATATATATATATACACTGACTGAATTGGGAGCGAGAATATATTGACAGAATGAGGATTAATAAAGTGCAGTGCTGATTGTTGATCGTGAGGGATCAAGTGTTCAAAAGTCTTATTGCTTGTGGGAAGAAGCTGTCATGTAGTCGGGTGGTGCGGGTCCTGATGCTGCGATACCGCCTGCCTGATGGAAGCAGTGAGAGCAGCCCATGACTCGGGTGGCTGGAGTCTTTGATAATCCTCCGAGCTTTCTTCACACACCGTCTGTTATATATATCCTGGAGGGAGGGAAGCTCACCTCCGATGATGTTTCTGGCCGTTCGCACCACCCTTTGCAGGTCTTTGCGGTTGTGGGCGGTGCTATTGCCGTACCAGGCGGTGATGCAGCCAGTCAAGATGCTCTCAACAGTACTGGTGTAGAACCGTGTGAGGATGTGTTGGTTCATTCCAAACTTCCTCAGCCGTCTCAGGAAGAAGAGGCGCTGGTGAGCCTTCTTCACAACGGCCTCAGTGTGGACGGACCATGTGAGTTCCTCAGTAATGTGGACACCGAGGAACTTGAAACTGCTGACTCTCTCCACCGGTGCTCCATTAATGGTGATGGGGCTGCGTTCTCTGTCTTTCTTCCTGAAGTCCACCACAAGCTCCTTGGTTTTACTGACGTTGAGGGAGAGTTTGTGCTCCTGACACCAGCGCGTCAGAGTGTGCACCTCCTCTCTGTAGGCTGTTTCATCATTGTCAGTGATCAGACCTACAACCGTCGTATCGTCAGCAAACTTAATGATGGCATTGGAGCTATGTGTTGCCACACAGTCATGTGTGAACAGGGAATACAGGAGTGGGCTGAGAACACAGCCCTGCGGGGCTCCAGTGTTGAGGGTCAGTGATGAGGAGATGTTGCTGCCCATTCTAACCACCTGACGTCTGCCTGACAGGAAATCCAGGATCCAGCTGCACAGCGAGCTGTTTAAGCCCAGAGCCCGGAGTTTCACATCAAGCTTGGAGGGCACTATGGTGTTGAATGCTGAGCTGTAGTCTACAAACAGCATTCTCACATATGTGTTCCTTTTTTCCAGGTGGGAGAGAGCAGTGTGTATTGTAGATGCAATGGCATCATCAGTGGAGCGGTTGTTACGGTAGGCAAACTGCAATGGGTCCAAAGAGGTGGGCAGAACAGAGCAGATGTGATCTCTGATCAACCTCTCAAAGCATTTGCTGATGATGGGGGTGAGGGCAACAGGACGCCAGTCATTTAAACAAGTGATTTTGGCTTGCTTCGGTACAGGCACAATGGTTGATGTTTTGAAGCATGTGGGGACTACAGACAGGGAGAGGGACAGGTTGAAAATGTCCGTAAAAACACCAGCCAGTTGGTTCGCGCATGCTCTGATGACGCGGCCCGGAATGCCGTCTGGACCCGCGGCTTTGCGTATGTTCACCCGTCGAAAGGATCGGGTTACATCCGCAACAGAGACGGAGAGTGAACCATCATCTGTAGTATCGGCCGCGAGTGCTCTCTCCGCGAGGGCGGTGTTGTTGTTATCCTCGAAACGAGCATAAAATGTATTAAGCTCGTCCGGGAGAGAGGCAACGGTGTTCATGGCGGAGTTTTTATTCTGTTTATAGTCCGTGATGATGTTAATTCCTTTCCACATACTTCTGGAGTCAGTGGTGTTGAACTGACCTTCAATTTTGTGCCTGTACTGGCGTTTGGCTGTGCTGATGGATTTACGGAGGGCATAACTGGCTTGTTTACGCTCCTCCGCGTTCCCGGAATTAAAAGCGGTGGTCCGCGCAGTAAGTGCCGCGCGAACATCGCCAGTTAACCCTCCACCTCTGCTTTTACCTGAGAGGTCTTTCGCTCTGTCCGCTCGGTGCACGGAGAAACCCATGGGTTCGATGGCCGAGTCTGGAATCTCCGCGGACAACCAGGTTTCCGTAAGACAGATAACACAGCAATCTCTCGTCTCTCGTTGGAAAGAGATCCGCGCTCTCAGCTCGCAGAGCTTGTTGTCCAGAGACTGAACATTTGCCAGTAGTATACTGGGTAGCGGGGGGCGATTTGCGCGACGTCTTAATCTGATGAGAACGCCGGCTCTTTTTCCTCTTTTCCTTCTGCGTTTCCGCGGCCGGGCAGCCCAAACAAAGGGCTCCGCTGGCGTGTTTGTAAACCGCGGGTCGGCATTGAGGAATGTGAAGTCCGGTTTTCGGTGTGTGATTGCCGAACCAATGTCCAAAAGCGTTTGTCTGTCGTACACAATAAGGCAGACAACATCCAAGACAAAAAAACACAGAACTGTAAACAAAACAAACAATAAACTGCAGTGTTTTGACAGAGCTCGCGACGCAGCAGCCATACTCGGCGCCATCTTGAGATTTTTAATCATATGTGACCACAGGGATGTTGTTGAGAGGTTGGGGATTGGGAGGGGCAATAGTGGGGGTTAAATGTTGATTCTGTGTATATTTGTTTTCTTTTCATTGTTATCTATATGAATCAATAAAAAATGTAAATCTGAAGATTCATCACGTAAATGCTGATGACTTATATTTTTTCCTTCCCAATGTGGTCTTATTACAATTCACATGACAGCAACATTTGTATTAATCAATGGAGTTCATAGCAAATCATATTTTTTCAACTGACAAGAAAAATTCTGTTACCAAAGACAAAATAAGTGCTTGGCAATTAATTATGAGAATGGAAGTGATCCTTATGTATATTAGGCAGTTTAAACTGTCGGTCTCGAAACAGAAGATCTTTATATTAAAATTCAGTATGATTTATGATTTGCAGGCACATATGACATTGCCAAGACTGTTGGTCCCGTATCCTCAAAGCTATATATAAAATCAGACTTTGAGCGGATGGTAAAATTATTGCATCGTAAAACAAGAAAGAAGTTAAATGAGCACCATCACAGCTAAACCTTTGAGCCTCTTAAATTTAACAACACTACAAGACTGAAAATGTTGAAGACAGACAAATCACAAACCATCACGCCAGTGAAATGAGAACCATAAATGGAATAAAATATATATTGGATACTATAAATTGCATTCTCTTCCATACATATTACATTCTTAAACACTATATACTGTATGTTTGTATTCCATTCCGAAAATAGCCATATTATCGCTAAAATAGCCTATATATTCTAATAAATGTATAGCTCTTAATTAATTTGCTTTGTATTAAAACGGTTTAAAAACATTATTTAAAAAATGTTGTTATGAAAAACTGTGTTTTTGAAATTTGTACCATTTTTATATGCATTTTTACCATCTTTATTGCTTAAATAAAAAGATTTAAAAGATGATTGCAAGAATGGAGTTATCTTTGTTTAATTTCCTCGCTGATATTTGAATCGATGTCTTTTCAGCAATTCTAAAAAATCTCTATTATGGTTCATTTTACATTAGGGCTACAGCACTCAGAAGTACACATTTGAGCTGTAATTGTGTCATTTCATTCAGCCCAACATAATAGCATTTTAGTCCAGTTCCTGTGGCTGTCTACCTTTGAGAAGGAAGCTATTAAACCTACCATTAGGGAACTATTAGTCTAAAAATACCTCCCTGTGTTTATAAATTTGACCTTTTCCTGAGATAAGAGATCAACTCCTGCCAACACCAATTTTAACATCTTTTAAAAAATGTACTGAAGTATTTACAGTCTATCAATTATCCACTGAGCTGGTCTTCCTGTAAACATCATGCTTTAAATATATAACTCAAGAGACCAAAAATCCAAACATATCATAGAGCTGTTATATTTAATCAATTGTAATTCCTCAGCTGTGACGTAAGAAAATACTTTTTGCAAAAGGCAAACAATATTATATCAATCCGAGCCCTTTTTTCGAAAGCTAACCTAATTTAATTTCTTGATATTTAAAGGGGAACACTTCTAATTTCTGTGACAATAGCATCACCAAACAGAATTGCAGATATAATGACCATTTTCAAACTGGTTTCCCAGACATTACCAACATCCTCCATGGGTTGAACAAACAGACGGCACTTGTTAAACCAATGTTGCTATGTCTGGCTGGTCGGGGTGCTCAATCTAACAGAGCAGAGGTGTTTTTATAGTGCAACAGAACCATAGTTTCACTAACTGGGAAATAAACCAAATGAATTGTCTCATATTAAGCTGGGATAGGAGAAAGTATTTTAACATTAAAGGTATTAAGCAACTATTTACATAAGCATTTCACCTTCTAAATTAATTGGCACATGTTTGCATTTAATTAATATTAAAATGGGAACAATAATCCTTCTGAATAAATCAATTTAGGAGTGCTACTTGCTGAAAGAGCCTCGTTCCATAGAAAGGTGAAACACAGAAGGTGCTCTTTGGTTGGGTTTCCATCAAGTTATATAGAAAAATAGTCCAAGGAATGTCTTCTGGTGTAAAAATAAAAAATCCTATAATTTATTTGGCTCATCACATTGACATTAAAAAAGTTAAAAATCAGTTGCTGCACAATGCTGCATAAAAGCATAATTGATTTTTAAGGAACAATTATCTTTTTGAGAAATCTCACAATGTTCATAGCTAAAGGAGGGATTCACCAACTTCTTGAGGCAATAATCTCAATTTTATTTTCAGATGGTGGAATTATGGCTAGGGCAGGCAGTGAATGCAAATTATGCTAATTAATGTTGTTGAAATGTCGACCTGCTAAGGGTGTAGCAGTGACGCAGGACAGCTGCATTTAGAGGATGAATTCAAAGCCATCATATTTGCTTCTCTCATTTCCACCAACACTAATTACACTCAATCTTCTATTGTACCACACATGGAGATGTAATGATTCTCTATAAATACTCTAAGAGGCATAATATTACTGTTAATCATGGTGACATTTGGCTGACATGGTCTCAGACACATATGGCACATTCCGCCATTATGCCACTCACTGCCTATTTGTCTCAAAAAGATGCTGGTTGAAGAGAGAAAACAGTTGCATTCTTTATGCAACAAAATTTTAATTCAGATTCTTCTGAGACATCCTCTCTAAGTATGTGGACCTAAGCTACTTGATCACTGTAAAGGGATTTAAAGGAAAGGAGGAGGCGAGAACCGGCTTGACAATATAAATAAGGTTTTAAAAATAAACTTAAAACAAAAGTACAAACACGCACATGACGGACGTGTCTGTAAACAATCTCTCTCTCTCTCTCCTCGAACCACCGTCTGCCATCGGCCTTTATCCCTCTCGGAGGCTTGATTAGCCTGATATGGGACCGGGTATGTATCATCACGACCTGGCCCCGCCCTCCCACATTCCTCCCTCATTCTTTCAGGCTGGGGAGCTCCCTCTCCCCCTTGGGAAAATTTGTAAAATATGCATTTCTCGGTGCCCCTCTTTTGGCATTTCAACCAGAAACTTCACGCGTGCCCTAACGCTTCCCCTAAGCAACCAAATTGTGGAGGATAAACGATGCTATGCAATACTAGTATTTGTTCTAGAGGTGTACGATGCTGAAATGCAATTTTAAATTAATACAATTAATTAATTTAATTAACTGTGTTTTGAATTTAGGGCCTTTGAATCATTGCTGTTAATTAATTATTAATCATATATAATATCATATATAATAAAGGGGCGGCTATGGCTCAGGTGGTAGAGCGGGTCTGCTGCCAATTGCAGGGTTGGCGGTTTGATTCCCGGGTCACAAGTGTCTACATGCCGAAGTGTCCTTGGGCAAGACACTGAACCCCAAGTTGCTCCCAATGGCAGGCTAGCACCTTGCATGGCAGCTCTGCCGCCATTGGTGTATGGGACACAGTGTAAAGCACTTTGGTAACTTCTAAGGTTAAAAAAAAGTGCTATGTAAGTGTAGACCATTTATATCATTAACTCTATATATTTCCCTGGATGCCAACATGCATGTGTGATCTTAGCAAAATCAGAGCTTCTGCATGACTTTCCAAGTTGGAGGACTGACTTAAAGTAACTATCCATTGCACATTTTCTTGTAGGAACTGAAGTTGGTAATAAAGACCTTCCAAGTTGAATGTAATGCAGCAAAAGACTATCCATTATTTATAAAATTGTCGAGCCCTTTAATCTGTCCCAATCTTCCTGTTTTAATAGGAAATAATGTAACAATGTACATCAAAACAGAAAAGAAAATTGCGAACATCAAGCAATTTCATGGGTTCTCCAAGACTTTCAGTACCAACCAGGCTTTCAGGATTTTTGACCACTGTCCTCCAAAACAAAATCAGGAGGTCACAATATATTAGTTGTCTTGGGTGACTTCAAACATCTCAGGATACAGATATTCAAAGCATCGTCAAAGGGATGTAGGGGGTTTTCTAGTTTGTGATAGTTGGAACCCAAAACTTATTTTTTATTATTATTATTCAGAATATTCAAAATGTAATCAAAATATTTTCTAATGTGAATAAAGCAAATACTGTAAGAACACGGTAATCTATTTAACTTTGGGAAATTATTTTGTCAACCAAAACACAATTGCCTCATATTACACTCTCATGGAGCCTTTCTTCAGAGGAGAGTAATTAATCAGACTACAAGATCAAAGCTTCTCACACAGCTCAATAAATTATAATCCAGCATGTCTGTGGAAGCCCTATGAAAGGGAATGTTATGGAAATATTTGATTAATAAATGAGCATTATGCTGGGATGCTTTAATGGATTGCCTGATTGGCTTTCCATTGGGTCTGTTCCTGGACTGAACATACTGCTAAGTAGGAAACAGCATGAGTTCTTCAGAGGCATCCGAGAGACCCTGTAGCTCATTGTAGGCTGAGAGAATGAGTCTGATATCGGTTTAGGAACAGGCTTTACGTTTTATGATTACAAGCATAGATTTGGACAATGGTTGACAAAGTGCTCAGTAAACATGATCTGTTTTAATGTTCAGCATTGTTTTTTAGCTAAAAATTCATCTTCAATGGTTTTCATCAGACATCACAAGCAACAACACATTATAAATGCATTAAAAATCAAAATTAACTCATTCAGAAGGCAATAAAACCCACAGAGGGTTGCAGGCAGTGTGTTAAAAATGTCATCAATCAACTCTGTTGGTATACTGCTCAGTTCTGCAAATATATCTGTGCTAACAGCAAGGTACTAATCTGAAATTAATAGGAAAAACTAATATGTGGAATCAATTCACATAGATCATAGCGTCCTGAAATTTCCCAATAGAAGTATAAAGCTTGAAGACAACAAAAAAAAAAAGTGTCATGATCTGTACAAAACCATCTGTACAACTGTCCTTCCAGATGGATTTGGAATTACAAAGACTAAAGGTAAATTACAGCATGTTAAGAAACTGAAATACTGTGGGTAAATAGCAGAAAGAGGTTTATCCATTATCCTTTGAAGGTTTTCTTTGTATGATGCGTTTCCTCTCTCTCTTTTATTTATTTATTTTAAATAATCCTTTGCTGCTCCCACTAATTGTTTTTTTTTCACATGCTAAATAGCTGTTGCACCTCACTTCCCTTCCGTGGCAAGCACTATAAATGGGTGTGCATTTCCGTGCAAGCGCTCAGTTTGTTGCACTTGGAAAAAATCTTATCTAATTTGCTCAGGAACACTACTGCTCAGTTAATTTCCACTTTACTTTCAATTTCTCATTATCCTTCTGTTTTTGCAGGAAATGGTCAATTTAGATTCCTCCTAAATAAAGTCAACAACATTATATTCTCCCCTTTTACCCATAAAAGCAGCTGTTGCCAACTCACAAGAAAACTCTAAAAAGTATTAACTACTTAACTTACTGAAAGAAAATAAGACTTCCTCCCACTAATTTTAAGGGAAGCCGTGCTTCCAGTGTTGTCTTAAGCAGACGCCACTGACCCACACCTATCATATTGTGTCTGAACACATGCATTTAACCATTGGAGTCTTACGAATTACTTTTATGCTCCCTGATGAATGTTTCATATTCACTTGCATTGTGAGGACCTAGAGAGCTGAGATATTTGTAAACCTCTCTCCACTGGCCTCAAGAGTTGCACTAGAGACTGACACTAGAGGATGTAGCCTTTAGCCTCCTCATTAGCACGCCCACCTCCTATGCTGGCTGACACCAGTTCGAATCCTGCTCTGAGCGGGTTGAGCAGGACTGGTTACACTAACATCACAACCCCCTCATGTTTAAACATGTAGAATTAACAGGTGCCATGCAGGTTTGGCTATCATCTTGGGCGACATCCTAAAACTGCAGACAAATAAATTTATTATTAACAACAGACAATTGCTAGGGGAATTTGGTGTAACAAAAAAATACAACAGGGAAACAAATTTCACAACTTGCCAGATTTTCCTTCACAAGGTTTGAAGGATCTTCAATGAGGTTAAGAGCAAGTTCTGAGGACACATAATTTTTTTCCTCAATGGTATTATTCTGGAATGTGGATTATATGAAAAACGAGCACAGCATTTGCTTTGTTTTAATCAGACTTTTGCTATACCTCTTTTCTTTAAAAAGCATCATACAGACCTTTCACGGTGATGTTGTTAAAAAGAATTTAGCTTGCATTTAAAGAACATATCCATAACAAAAATCCTCTACAAAGACATTAACAAATAAAGAAAGTTACCAAATAAGAATGTGTGAAAACACTGTTGCACCACTTTCAGCAATGATAAGCAGATGGTCAGCTGGCAGTATTAATAAACCTTATTCACAGTAGCACCATATTTGATTTTTAACAGGAATGAAAGCAGGGCTGTGAGGGATAGACTTACCATCTTTTCATTGATATGTGCTTGTAAACAGCTCTTTGTTCGGGCAATGGAAGAGTCAGGAGACAGTGAAACAGGTTTAAGGTCAGTCTTTTAATTTGTATCTTCACACACAACTGACAGTAACCATCAGAACAAAGGTGTACATAACAAAAACCAAGAACACACTCATGCTGTAGGTATCTCTCTCTCTCCCCCTTTTTAGACACTCGGCGTGCCTTTCATGTCTCCCTCCGCATCACTATAACAAGGCACAGGTGTTAGGGTTAATTATGAACCAGGTGACGAGCCTTACCGCTCTTTCTCTCTCCCGAAGACCGACACATGACCACATCCACACGTCACAGTGCTGTATAAAGGTTCTAGATCACTTCTCATTTACAAAACTTGTGCTTTCTTGAGTTTGATGTGTACTAAAATATTTTGGAAAGATTTTAGTTTTTTGTCAATATTTTGTCTGCAGAATGAACCAAAACAGTTTAAACAACAGTTTTACAATCCACTGAAGAAACTGAGAGTCTATCTTTCAGAGACTCGTTTTTATTTACGTCAAAAGTCAAATATGGCATTATTATGAAAAAGGTCCTTCACAATAGCAAGTCAAGTCAATTTTATTTGTAAAGTGCCTTTCACAACACACATCCTTTCAAAGCAGCTTTACAGAAGATCAGGCATTAACAGACGATAAAACTATAATGTCAATAAATCATCATTGTGTAATTAGATAAAATACGATTGTTAATCGTGTTTAAAAATTAAGTAATTCAATAATAATTGTATTAATAACCCCAGTGAGCAAGCTGAAATCAACTGTAGCAAGGAACACAAAACTCCATAAGAGATGTTGATTAATGGAGAAAAATAACCTTGGGAGAAACCAGACTCACTGTGGGGGCCAGTTCCCCTCTGGCTAACATCATGAATATAATGTAAATATTACTTATGTATAGTTAAAGTCATGGTTTAAAATGATTAAACTAAGTGTTAAGGGACAGTGTTTAAACATCGATTTTGTTTGAAGTGTAAGACTAATGACCAATGTCTTTGAAGTCCATCCTGGATTAACTGCAGAAGTTCACATAGATGCAATTGTCCTTGTTATTTGGGTGATGTTATTAAGGCTTTTGTTGGCAATTGTTAGTCTATGCATTCCATTTCAAGATCGTAGTCCATCAATAGACCGAGGTGATGCAGGCAGAGATGAGGGATGTGAAACGCAGTTCAACCTGGCCGGTAATTTATGTGAGGTTTGGTGTGGTCCATTCTAAATCCAAGGTTCAGACAATGGCATATGAAGTATCCCATGCCTTATGGTTGGAGTTGGCATCAGTTCATCCTCTGAAGTCCATCATAATAGACTGAAGTGATGTTTGGCAGGCACCGGCTGCATTTTGTCATCATCACTCAGCGACACGTAGCAGTGGAGTCCAACACGAAGCAGGAATGGTGCTGGATCCATCCGGTTCTGGTGACCTCAGGATAGGAGTCCCGAGGTTGAGACAGGGAAACAAATACAATAATATTAGCATAGATGCCATTCAATTTATTGCAGAGTTTTAAATCATGATCAATGTTTCTGGATTCTGGTTCCGGCAGACCCAACTAAAGCAGTCTAATTGTGGGTTGGAGGATAAATTAGGTGTATGCCTGGCTAAATAGATGAGTCTTTAGTCTAGACTTAAACTGAGGGAGTGTGTCTGCATTTCGAACAGAGTTAGGGAGACTATTCCATAGTTTAGGAGCCAAATATGAAAAGGATCTACCTCCTTTTGTGGATTTTTATATTCTAGGAACTATTAACAGGCCAGAATTTTGCGATTGTAATGAACATGATGGAATATAGCATGGTAGAAGGTCACTAAAGTACTGCAGAGCTAGACCATTCAAAGCTTTGTACGTAGTTAACAGAATTTTAAAATTAATATGGAATTTAACAGGTAGCCAATGTAATGATGATAAAATGGGGCTAATATGATCATATTTCTTGGTTCTCGTTAGCACTCTGGCTGCTGCATTTTGAACCAATTGAAGTTTATTTATTGATCTTGCTGGACATCCTCCCTGTAATGCATTACAATAATCTACTCTCGAGGTCATGAACGCATGAAGCAACAGAGAGCATGTGCCTTAATTTAGCAATATTTCTTAGGTGGAAGAATGCTGTTCAACAAACATTGGTTTGATTTTCAAAGGACAGATTGGTATCAAATATAACACCCAAGATCTTCGCTGTTGAAGATGATGTAACAGTACATCCATCGAGGGTCAAATTATATTGTAGTGGCTTATTTTTTTTAGAGTTTTTTGGTCCAATAATTAGTACCTCTGTTTTGTCAGAATTGAGTAGAAGGAAATTTCTGGCCATCCAATCTTTTATTTCATTGATACACTCTGCTAATTTGGAGAATTGTGAAATCTCATCAGGTTTTGAAGAAATATAAAGTTGTGTACACCTCCTCCTCGACCCTTCAGACGAGGCTCATGTTTATAACAATAACCTGGGGGAGTATATTCATTTAAACTAATATATTCATCCAGTTTAAGCCAGGTTTCAGTCAAACAGAGAGCATCTGTAATAATTTCATTAACAATTAGTGCTTTGGTAGAAAGAGATCTAATGTTTAGTAGCCCTATTTTTATATGATGTGTATTTTTAATTTGTTTGTTTTGTTCAAGTTTGACCTTAAATTATTTAGTGAGGGTATTGTGTTTGGTAGTTTGGGGAACAGACACAGTCTCAATGAGATATCTAGGTGATACAGTCTCTATGTGTTGTAGTTTATGAGATCTGTGTAACGTCTCAAGTCATCTAGCAGACGTTCGGATTAACCAGTTTATCTGCTTCCTAAAGGAATAGTCACCCAGTGGTGAAAATTGTCATAATTTACTCAGCTTCATATTGGTCCAAACCAGTATGACATTTCAAAATTGAGCAAAAATAATTCACATTGTCACATGAATGCATAAGGTTTAAGAAAACAACCTTCACTGATGCACTCTCCTGAATGAGCAACAGATGTGAAGATAATCACTGAAAAATAACTCACATTTTGTGTTGTTTCTCAACAAAACCCATTGCATGCCTTCAGAAGATGCACAAGTCATATGGACTACTTTTATAATACTTTTTTTTTGGGGGGGGGGGGGGCCCACAGCCACTGTATTGAACAGAGGAACAAGAGCAAGAGTTCTTCAGAATTTCTCATTTTGTTTTTCACTGAGATAAGAAAGTCATGGGTTTGGAACAACATAAGAGTGTGTAAATTATGGCATAATTGTCATTTTTGGGTGAACTATCCCATTAAGAATGTGGTAGCACAATAAACAAGCCCTAGAATGAAACCAGTTTGATTTGTGTCCATACTAACAATCAACAGCAAATATACCTAATTATAAGTATATTTATCTTTAATAGACTTATAAATAATTTCAGATTTAAAACGACCATAAATCTAACAGACCATAGCGTATCCATAGTTGACAGGATGCTTGTGATCTTCTGTGCCCCAGATCCTCCTTTCTTTTTGAGGGTTCTGAGCAGCTGAGTGGAGAAATTATCAAGCTGAACTACAGATTATTTAGCAGAGACTGGCCACTTCTATTTAAATGAGTGGGAGATATTGGAATGCCTATCCAAGAAGCTCTCATTCCCAATGGTCAACGAATGTAGAAAATAGCCTGCCTTGCAGGTAAAAGAGTCAATCACCTTTTAGATACAGACATCACCTGTCTATCAACTTGCTAACGTGCATGCGTATTTGCTATACAAGCTGGGAAAATTTTGTGTTTTAGCAAAATATGAGGTAAAGCACAATTTATGATTCCAATATTATCATTTGATTTGAAAGATGTTCTTTGATAGTAATCTTGACTGACCTTATTTGAGATTTTGGTGTCCCACCATTCAAGTAGATAGGAGCTACAGTGGCATGACTGGAAAAAGCCTCCCAGGAGCGTTCCAAAGATGGCCTACAGTGGACTGCCTTGCTAGAAAGACTTTGGCTGCACCCACACATTTGGACACCAAAGTGATTGTGATAATTCATGTAAATTCCGTGGACACCTGAGAACATGTTTAAACAACAAATCATGTTGGCTGAGAAATTGTTTAAAGATTTTACAATTCTTGACTATCAATATGTCTTTAGGAATACTTCAAATCATGTTACTGATGAACAAAACCTGTAATCGGAGTATAAAAATGTAGATCATTATTAGTGATTTCCATACATATAACAATCGTCCAACAATTTAAACACAGTTTGGAATGTTTACTTATTTGGAACTTATTACAATTGCCTGATAGGAAACGTAATATATTCTAAAACACGTGATCACCCCTACTTAAATATATCATGGTTTATACTGGAGTAACTGGTATTATGAAAAACTGTATATAAAACTGTATACAGTGCATCTGGAAAGTATTCACAGCGCTTCACTTTTTCTACATTTTGTTATGTTACAGCCTTATTCCAAAATTTATTAAATTCATTATTTTCCTCAATTCTACAAACAATACCCCATAATGACAACATGAAAGAAGTTTGTTTGAAATCTTTGCAAATTTATAAAAAAAGATTAAAAAAAATAAATAAATCACATGTATTCACAGCCTTTGCTTTACTTTGTTGAAGCACCTTTGGCACTAATTACAGCCTCGAGTCTTTTTGTGTATGATGCTACAAGCTTGGCACACCTATTTTTGGGCAGTTTCTCCCATTCTTCTTTGCAGGACCTCTCAAGCTCCATCAGGTTGGATGGGGAGCGTCGGTGCACAGCCATTTTCAGATCTCTCCAGAGATTTTCATTTGGGTTCAAGTCTGGGATCTGGCTGGGCCACTCAAGAACATTCACAGAGTTGTCCTGTAGCCACTCCTTTGTTATCTTGGCTGTGTGCTTAGGGTCGTTTTCCTGTTGGAAGATGAACCTTCGCCCCAGTCAGAGGTCCAGAGCACTCTGGAGCAGGTTTTCATCAAGGAAGTCTCTGTACATTGCTGCATTCATCTTTTCCTTGATCCTGACTAGTCTCCCAGTTCCTTCTGCTGAAAAACATCCCCACAGCATGATGCTGCCACCGCCATGCTTCACTGTAGGGATGGTATTGGCCAGGTGATGAGTGGTGACTGGTTTCCTCCAGACATGACGCTTGCCATTCAGGCCAGAGTTCAATCTTTGTTTCATCAGACCAGAGAATTTTGTTTCTCATGGTCTGAGAGTCCTTCAGGTGCCTTTTAGCAAACTCCAGGCAGGCTGACGTGTGCCTTTTACTGAGGAGTGGCTTTCGTCTGGCCACTCTACCATACAGGCCTGATTGGTGGAGTGCTGCAGAGATGGTTGTTCTTCTGGAAGGTTCTTCTCTCTCCACAAATAAACGCTGGAGCTCTGTCAGAGTGACCATCGGGTTCTTGGTCACCTCCCTGACTAAGGCCCTTCTCCCCCGATCATGCAGTTTGGCCGGGCGGCCAGCTCTAGCAAGAGTCCTGGTGGTTCCAAATTTCTTCCATTTACGGATGATGAGGCCACTGTGCTCATTTCAATGCTGCAATTTTATCTGTACCCTTTCCCAGATCTGTGCCTCAATACAATCCTGTCTCGGTGGTCTACAGACAATTCCATGGACTTCATGGCTTGGTTTGTGCTCTGACATGCACTGTTAACTGCGGGACCTTATATGGCTTATATATTACAGGTGTGTGTCTTTCCAATTCATGTCAAATCAACTGAATTTACCACAGGTGTACTCCAATCAAGTTGTAGAAACATCTCAAGGATGATCAGTGGAATCAGGACGCACCTGAGCTCAATTTTGAGGGTCATGGCAAAAGCTGTGAATACTTATGTACATGTGATTTTTTTGTTTTTATTTTTAATACATTTGCAAAGATTTCAAACAAACTTTTTTCACATTGTCATTATGGGTTTTTGTTTGTAGAATTTTGAGGAAAATAATGAATTGAATCAATTTTGGAATAAGGCTGTAACAACAAAATGTGGATAAAGTGAAGCGCTGTGAATACTTTCTGGATGCACTGTATATAAGTATTAAATAGATCTTGTGAACTGTGAATAAACAACAAATAAATAAATACATTTGTGAATAACCACACAAACACAAACACACACACACACGTTGGGTTTCCATGTTTTATGGGGACTTTCCATAGACATAATGGTTTTTATACTGTACAAACATATTATATCCCCTAAACCTAACCCTCACAGAAAACTTTCTGCATTTTCAAAATCATAATTTAGTATGTTTTCCTCATAGGGACAGAAAAACTGTCTCCACACGTAAAAAATTTAGGGTTTTACTCTCCTTATCGGGACATTTGGTCCCCACAAAGTGATAAATACATGCTCTCACACACACACACACACACACACACACACACACACACACACACACACACACACACACACACACAAGGGTAAAAAGGCAACCTCAAAATCATGCTTACTATTTTTTAGGTGAACGTGATTACTTCTTGGTTTCCAAGGAATCACAACACGTTTCTCGGTCAGTAGTGCTAGCGTAGAATTTAGGTAAAATTGTCTGATAAGGAATAGCACTTGTCAGTAATTTGGTTGAATGCGGTTCATTTCAGGATATCTAAACTTTCAGAAGCAACATTTTCCCTGTGATTATGTTGATAATTTAACCATTTACTGTGCCTTTATACTGCACACTTACATTCTTAAAAACTAGACTCTGAGTGTCAAGACAACGGTCAAAGCAGCTCTGATGCATCATTTTATTTACATAGAACCAAAGCCTGAAACCTAAACTTTCCTAAAACTTTAAAACTATTTTTTGCTGCCTTGCAAGTCCTGGTGAGTGCCACCTTAATACATTTGCACAAAAACACAACTCTTACAGTCATTCTCAGACATCCACACACACACAACAGTGCAAAGAAATTAAAAGAAGTAACAAGGCAATTTAACCTGAAAGGGTCTCGCATCAACAGCAATGTTGTTTTCAATTTCTCAAGACCATCTGGAGGCAGCAGAGCAGATTGGGATCATGTTGGATGTTACAGACTCTGCTGTACTCTGGCACTTCCCAAATTTTCTACATTATTGTGACTTTTGGGACTGGGTGTATCTCCCATAGCAACACAAAAGAATGATAGAAGCCATACTGAACACAAATTAGAAGTGATTGTTGGTGCATGAGGGTTACCAAATCTAGCTTTTCTTCCAACAGACAAATAAGGGAAAGACTTCAACTGTGTAACTACAGTTTGCTGTTGCTGGTGTTTTCCACTATATTCACCTTCAAGGATCAATATATTATTTCTACGTCTTTCAAGAAAAAAGAAATATGCAACTTTATACAGAATGTCAATTAAAAGAAACGTATGGAAAGAACAATAACATTTCTGCACTCTTAACTAACTAACTTAACTAACATTTGCATTAATTCATATAGTAAAAGCTTGTATACAAAACAAGGATGTTGGTTAGAGCTTTGAATAATATCTAAGACAATAATTTAACACATTCACTTAGTATGAATAATTATTTAAATCAATAAAATATTTTATAAAAAATCAGACCATCTGAGCAAATATTGAAATATAATTTAAATGCAAAGCATGTCTTGGCCATTCACACAGGATGCCATTTTGCATTCAAAAACAGCTGGTCAGAGCGCAACAAGATAGGACAGAAAAAAGGAATATTGAGATACACTTTTAAATGTTGATAGACTTATAACTTGACATGGCACCCATTGCGCGAGACGCTATAAAACAGTATGATACAAAGCAATGACCTCTAAAGTCAGTCTGATTCATATGTACATGCATCAACAAGTAGATAGAACGACAAGAAAGTGTCCTGTGTGAACTGCCCCTAGATCTACCCCAGGCCAAGTCCACAATAACACATTTTGGATTAAAAACTCCTAACATCATCGTTTTCCATTTCCATTCGGTGGAGGAAAACGCTGTCACAGTGTGGATGAGAGGCGTAAATGTTGTCAAAATGGCAAGTTTGCTAAATGGATTGTGGTGGACTACTGGCCAGTGATTACTTTAATGTCAGAAACAGGATATTACTTTTACTTTCATTATGTCATGATGGTCATAAAACATATAATGTTTGTAGATTATTTACCTCACAATTACTTAATCCGCCCTAAGCAGCAAAATTAGTTTTCCTAAAATGTGTGATTGGCTACAGTGTTTGGTGCAGTGCAATGTTTACTTCTGTGTCCTTTTTATTTGAAAAGGCCACCACTTCAAAGAAACTGTGAGTACATGAGATGAAGAAAGCTCTGTGGGAGTTACATATGCCTGAAAGCCAATGCCTTGTGGAAGCAGAGTCACCTTTCCACCCATGAGATTGCACTGGGAGAGAAATCAGATTGATCAATCAGGACATACAGATGACTTCGCTTTTGGTTCTGACTTTTCCACTGAACATGTTCCACTGCATGGCGAAGCAATAAGCAAAGTCTACAGTCAAATATTCATCTCCGTTTCTTTCACTTAAGTCTGGCAACCACACAAGACAGAACATTTGTCCAAACTCATGGCCGAAAAGGAAGCTAATTTCCACTTTTAAAACATCGAGAATAAATGATGAAGCGGTCCAGAAAAGATTTCATTTAAGAAACTTTGAAAACAACATCTGAAATATAAAATCAATGAAAATATCTTGATCAAAACTGATGAGCATTTCAAAACAGCTGAAACGAAGCTAGAAAAATCATCCACATATTTGAAAAGGTTAGTCATTTGCAACCTTTGCGTATACAATACAGATTGTGTTATATTTGGCATCCATCTCTCTCTTCGGTATTTTGTTCTTCTTTTGGAAAGTCGTGAAAATGCAAGTGGTTCCTTTCTTCAACTTTTGGAGCAAATTGGAACACAAATGTTTTTTTTGCTGTTGTCTCCCATTCACTGCTCTAGATGTTCAACTTGCAATAGTTACGTAAGCATTCCAAACCCGTTAATGTGGAAAGAGTCCATTGGTTGTAAAAAAAGGGACAAGCCCTTTGATATGTATGGACATAATTTCCACAACATTTCAATGAGGAATGCAACAACACAAGAAAGACAACTCTGGTTGTTAAACCATTTCATGGTTCAATGCCTTGTTTCCTACTTTGTGGCCTTTACTTATATGCATGTTCACATTATCACTAAATATGCCATTTCCTATTAAAGTGTTATTCACAATAGAGCACGACAAAGAGGGATAAGACATGAGAGACTGTTTCTCAGATGTGGTTAAGGAGATGAGCTTATTCTTTGATGGGGTAATTAACTCATGCTTCCATTTCTCATCAGTGATATTGTGCTCATAATTCCTGCTAATATCCCTCTGCCATGAGTGAGCAACAATTACATTTTTTCTTTATCCTTAGAGTGAGAAAACTGAAGACCAGTACAAGAATGTGAATTTGTATTAAAGGAATAGTTCACGAGAAAATGAAAATTTAGTCTGCATGCAGTTTTTGGTGTTACGTGGCTCTTGCCAATCACAGTTTATAGTGACCAGGGGCTGTCAAAACCTGTTAAACAGCAGTGATTTTTTCCATAGTCATGACAATCATCATGCATTTTCTGAGAATCAACAAAAACCCCTTTCACTGCAAAATCTTTTTCATTCCATTTTTTTTTAATGAAAAACATTTGAAATGATTTTGTCTTGTTTTCCATAAAAAATATCAAAACATCCTTAAACAAAAACAATTTACTGTACTAATTCAATACAGCATTAACTACAGTATATTGTTTTCAGATGATATATCTTTAATTAAAAGTTCATCTATATAAAATAATTTTTCTTACCCCAATTTTTGTTCTCTTGTTTTAAGCATACATTTAATATTATTTAGTGAGATTTGTGTAAAAAAAATAAATAAAAAAAGCTAATTAAAATAGAAAGAAATTAAGATATACAGTATTCTCTGAAAACAAGTCTTATTATCCTACACTGCTTCTCAAGTAAATTTATCTTGATTTAAGGAGGTTTAGAAATTTTTAAAGAAAACAAGACAAAAATGCTGATCAAGAAAATTTTTATAAAGTGTTGTTTTCAACACTTGGAATCGCTTCCTCTCACACAGGCTTTCTATGTGTCTGACAGTGTTTACACAGTTTATTCTGCATCTCTCTAGTTTTCAACTTTTGAAATATTGCAGCCAATATTTTTTGTACTGCAAAGGAAAGAACATTTATGCTTCATTCATTCATTATGCTTCAATGCTGACGTGAAGAGAAGCATTTGTAAAAACATACCTGCACAGGTCCTGTGCTTTACACTAAATTATACCTTAGATCCTATTCCCAGACACCCTCACCAATACGTTCATGCAATGAATCTGCAATACTATTCCCACTTCGCCTCTCTCCTCAAGCACACTCAAGAGACCTGCTTGCGTCAGCTAGATAGATTCCGCAGTCAGTCCCTCTTTGCACACAAGACAAGAGTCAGGCTCATCTAATGACTATGACCTTTCCCCAAACTGGCCTGGAGGACAAAACCGGACTCAGCAGCACAACAAATACGGCATTATTTGCCCCGGCACCATAACAACATCTATTATGAATTAAGCACCTCCAGCAGAGAACTAATTCAGGCACTGCATTGAAAAGATTATACCATCTTCAGATCGAGCATTTTCAATAGTTTCATGTGGTCAGTGATTTGTGAGATACAATAGTTGTTTGATCAAAAGGTCATTGATTGTTAGGATGGACCTTTGGGATGGAGACCAATTTGCAGGGTACAATGGTCTCATTGAATGGAAAATCCACTTTTCACAGTTCCAGTATTTAAACTAATGAAATGAAAATTCATATTCTCTTTGAAAATGTTTACATTACAGAATTAAAATGTGTTGTGAGTGAAGCGCCACGTGTCAATTTCTTGGTTCTGGAAGTTCTCCACATTCATTAATTGCTTATTTATTTTTTGGAACTCCGTAAAGTACTTCATAAAAGCTTTCAAAGCCATGAACCAAACCAACCAGCTCAGAAGTTCATTACACTATTACAAACTTTGTTTTGAAGCAGAAAATTGTTTGAAAATCTGACAAATAACTAAAGTATTAGACTTTGTACTTACGTTCTTTAAAAAGGTAACAAACTACAATCCCATGACACACTGTGAATGATGTAATTGAATTAAAAACAATGGGGAAAATCTAAAACTATTGAAATATTCAGATATACAAATATATAAGTACAAGTTTGAGAGTGTAGGGAGACCGACAAGGTTGCATCCGTCATGCTGCAAGCTCTTTTGGTGCAGCATGTTTGTCACGATTCTCTGATTGGTGGATCTCTCTCTGCAGTATAATGTGTAGTGTAGTTCTAATTCTGCTATTAAAGATTTTTTGTTGTTTTTTAAATTAAATGTTGAAATAATGTGGACTGATGACTTCAGAAGCAGCATATACCATCGATTAACAACCACTGAGCTCATGGTAGGTCTATCTTTAAAGATACAAGTTATCAATAATAATAAGAATAATAATAATAATAAAAACTTAATGGGATTTTTACATCAGAGATCCAGACTGCTGTGCTCTACACTGTTGAACACTGTCTTAAAACAATGCAGGCATGGTTTTGACAGTCAAATACTACGAATTTAAAATTGACATGACATAGTAGTCTCCATTTTGAAAGAGCACTTACCTTTGTGAACATAAAGCTACTTGGCTGCACGTGATCAAGAAGCAAACACACATATGCGTGCAAACTGATGGACACCAACTCTTGCCGAAAGATGGAATGATGCAAGTCATAGACTGAACGTTATTTCCCAAAGCTGTCAAAATTGCATTGTGATGTAGAGTACAATTTAATTATCCTATCTCTTGCTATGATACACATCTTATTTTTATATACAATGTCATTCTCTGAAAACAAGGGGAAGTTTCTAAATCGAACTGCTTATTTCTGGCAGTTACACAGAATTACAAAGAGGTCGTGACTGGTTTGTTTGCATCCCTTGGTGAGAATGGATTGGAAACAGTGGTGAACTGAGAATGGACACAGACATTAGCAGAGCAGAGTTGTTCTGGGATATGTTTGCGTTTTCACAGAGGAATGTGTAGAGGTATTCTTGTGAACTGCCCAATCATAGTGCTGTGGTCAGGTTTAAGAGTGTTAATTCCAGTGGGGATGAAATCAATAAAGTTCTGCATTAGTGGGAGTTTGCGTGGGTGAGAAAGCTTTAAGAAAAAGGGGTAAAATAGGGGAGGGGAATAGCACAACTGCTGCACAATCTTTGATAGACAGCAAGTCCAGGGGGACACCAAACAATATACTGCATGGAGAGAGTGGTGAACATCAGGGATGTCAGCAAATTGTTCAGCTTTGTTTTGGTATCGATTGGTCATGTTGTTAATGCACCCTAAATTTCAACCTTTACCAGAGAGAGCAGTGTAGTATAAAAAAAATATAATAAATATGCAATGAACACAGCAGCCTTTCCTACATCATTCCATATTGCAAGACTCTACAATTCCTGCATCTGCATTCATAGGTTGAGCTTAAGTCTTTTGAAAGTTGGCAACACTTTTATGCTTGGAAAGATGACTTGAAGTATTTGCCCTAGTTGGAGATTCCAGCAGCCCAAATACAATTTCACAAATCAAGATCAAAGAATGTCTTTGGAATTATTTATTTTGCATAGTACATTGAATACAAAACAACAGCAGATTTTTGAGCTGTTAATTGAATTGGTAAAATTTTACATTAAAGTTTTATATGTTAACATTAGTTCATTTGTTAGGTGTCATGAACTAACAATTAAAAAAAAAAGGAAATAGATCCAGTCCCAAACATTCTACCAAAAATCTTCTTTGTATTCATCAAAAGAAAGTTGTATTTGTTTGGGACAAACAAGGGTGAGTAAATAAAATACATTTTCATTTTTGGGTGAACTATCCCTTCATTGTACAAACGTATTGTAAAGCATTACTACTGCATCTGTAAAATGCATAAAACTGAGTAAAACATGAGGCCTGGGTAGCTCAGCGAATAAAGACACTGACTACAACCCCTGGAGTCGCAAGTTCAAATCCAGGGCATGCTGAGTGAGTCCAGCCAAGTCTCCTAAGCAAACCAAATTGGCCTGGTTGCTAGGTAGGGTAGAGTCACATGGGGTAACCTCTTCGTGGTCGCAATAATGTGGTTTGCTCTCGGTGGGGCACATGGTGAGATGTGCGTCGATGCCGCAGAGAATAGCGTGAAGCCTCCACACGCCGCGCTGTCTCCGCAGTAACACGCTCAACAAGCCACGTGATGGGATGCGTGGGTTGACGGTCTCAGACGTGGAGGCAACTGAAATTCGTCCTCCGCCACCCTTATTGAGATGAGTCACTATGCCACCACAAGGAATTAGAGCACATTGGGAATTGGGCATTTCAAATTGGAGAGAAAAACCCTGAGTAAAACAAGGAAAAGGAAAGAAAGAAAGAAAGAAAGGGGAAAATTAGTCAATTTGCAAAGATTTATGTGTATTCAATTGCTATAGGGGAAGCTGTTTGTGTATAAGCAGTTTTTTCAAGAGGATTTATGGGAGTGTTTGTGCGTCCCTCTTGGTTCTTGGCTCTGATGATTAGGCTCTGCTTGCTTCACTGCCTTTCCAAACACAAAGTCCTGGTGTCATGGCTATAAATGACACACGCAGAAGATTTCCAGCCAGAGGCAGAGCAGCAGGCAGACACAGATAATACAAGGTAAAGAGGTAAAAAAAAAAAAGGTTGGGAAGATGAAAGATGGTGGTAGTCAGAGAAAATGGAGATATAGTGAGATGTTGGGGATAAAGAGCTGGTGGAAAAAGTGAAGATCTGTAACTGAACACTATCAGTGATATGAAAGGAAACAAATAAGTGGGTAGTAGAGAATGGAGGGCAATGCATTCATTTCATTATGCTGTAGTAGGAATGCACCAGGCAATGCGTACATTTAGTACAAGTCAGTGATATGTGGTGTATTCTGAAGTACGGCAATGCAAGTTTGCTGCTTGTAGAGGGGTTTTAGGTAGTTTTCATCTGACCAGCTTGGCCAGGCTGGGAGAACAGCTTAAGCTAGCTAAGACTAGCAAATTAACTTTTTTTTTTCACCATGGTGTTCACACAGTTTTCAATAATGTATGAATCATAGCTTTGCAACTGAATAATGCATAAATATGAACTACATTATTCTGATTATAATTATAACATTTTACTTATTATTCATTGTTGTATTTGAACATATTGCTATTTCCACCACTTTATAAAAGCAATAAGACAATCAAGGCCATGGGTTAGTGATTTTTAACATGGTAACAGGATTAAGACAATGCAAAATAGAATGGCTTTTTGCTTTATTATATTACAGTATATTTAGGGCTGTCAATCGATTTAAATTGTATATACATTAAGACAACATTTAACTCCCACTATTACCCCTCCCCAACCACCAGCCCCACACCGAACCCCATCGAACACCCCTGTGGTCACAAAATAGGATTCACATACACAAAAAATAAAAAAGTGTTGCACAAAATAAACAAAAAAATGAAATATATTAATCGCATATAATTAAAACTAAACCTCTCTCCACAGCCCCTCCCTGAGAGTCCTCCAAATCACCAAATAACTGCCCCACTTCCTAGCAATCAAATCTCAATCCCCAAGCCCTCTGCTCGACATCTTCACAAAAGCCACCACCCTCCCTATCTCGGCACCCCGCTCAAGAAATGAGGGAGCCCCATCGGACTTCCATCCCCTTAAAATAATACTTAATAAATACATAATACTGGTTAGGACCTAATTTTTTATGTGTTTGTCCCTCAAATTTTTGACTGCCCCATTGCCCAAAATACAGAGTCTGGGGCAAAATGAAATTTGAGTGCCCAAAACATCACATATGACACTCTGAACCTTCAACCAAAACTCTTGGATCTTAACACACCCTCAAAACACATGGGTCATGTCTCCATTTTCTGATTGGCATCGCCAGCAAGTGGGTTTGTCTTTAAGACTAAGCCTATACAATCTAGAGGTGTCCAATAGAATATATGTAAAATCTTGAATTGCATAAAGTGAACCCTTGCATCTCTAGATGCAGACTTGAAGTTTTTAATCCTATCCCACACTCCCTCCAAAGCAAGTTTAAATCTTTCTCCCATAATTGCTTGAGAAGTTGAAGTTCCGTCCCCCACAATCTGAATTATCAGGGAGTAATACACTGATGCCTCATGACCTTTTCCAAAAGCAGAAATCACCACTCCCAGAGTATCTGCTGCTTTAGAGGGGGTATGCTACTCCCAAAAACAAAACAGAGCAGGTGGCACAGCTGTAAATAACTATAGAATTGAGATATGGGAGTCCTAAAATGCTGAACCAAATTTTCAAAAGATCTCAATACTCCATTCTCATATAGGTCACCAAGTGTAGTTACCCCCCTCACAATCCAGTCTGACCAGCAAAAAGAGGACTTATTAATACATAATTTTGAGTTCAACGAATTAAACACTCTGGACACTTTTTTCCATACAGAGTGCAAATGCAAGATAATGGGGTATACCTTAACTTCTCTGATTAGATTGATAGAAAGGCTTTGCAATGGCGAAATAGGGGTAAGAACTTCCTGTTCAATACAATACCAGGGAGGGGCTCTCTCTGGTGGAAGCAACCAATGAGTCAAATATCTGAGACTGAATGGATAATAATAAAACAAATTCTTGGGTAGGCCTAGCCCACCTTTGTCAATCGGCCTATGTAATTTACTGAAGTGTAATCTGGGACGTTTACCATTTCAAATGAAGGACTTAGCTATGCTTACAAATTGCTTGAAATATGATAAGGGGCATCTACAGGGAGAGATTGTAGCAGGTATTTTGGTATACAATGCATTTTAATAACATTAACCTTCCCAATCATAGATAAATGTAATGAAGCCCACCTGTCCACATCGCTCGAAAACCTTTTTATTAAGGGGTCAAAATTAACTAAGTCAGACAAATTTGCTGGGAATAAAATGGCCAAATACTTAATGCCCTGTTCGGGTGTCCGGCTGGAAAGCTGTTACTGGTCAGCATGCTGTCAGAGCCAAAGCTTCAGATTTACACCAATTAACTCTGTATCCTGAGAAAAGGAATTAATAATTCTGTCAAGGCAATGGATATATCTTGTATGTTCGGAGACAAATAATAAAATATAATCTGCGTAAATCAAAAGCTTATGTGCCCTACCTCCCACCACCGCCCCTGGAAAATCATCCTCCTTTCTTATCGTGGCTACTAATATTTCCAGGGCCCGACAGAACAAGCTGCCCCTGTCCTGAGTAAAATAATCTGAAATTAATCCATTTGTTTGTACCGCTGCTACTGGGTGTCTATAAAGTAACTTAATCCATCCAATAAAAGTTTTCCCGAACCCGTATATTTCCAAAATCTTAAAAATATAATCCCATTCTACCATATCAAACGCCTTTTCAGCGTCAAGTGAGATGGCAGCGACCAGAGTTTGTTAATTCGCCACTTAACACATGATATTGATGAAACAACTTGAGTTATCAGAAAAGCTGGGGTCCTGAATGAACCCCACCTGATCTATATGTATAAGAGATGTCCTAACTTTACTTAATCGGTTAGCCAGAATTTTGGACAATATTTTAATGTCAAGCTGGATCAGGGAAATTGGATGGTAACTCTTACACTTGCTTGGATTTTTCACAACTCTTTTTTAAGAATCAGACTGATCCAGGCTTGTGTCATGGTTGGTGGAAGTTTTCCATTCTTTAATGTTTCCATATAACTTCTAGCAAAAGTGGAGCCAATTCTGTAGCATATGATAAAAAAAATGCAGCAGCAATCAGACATCTGGCCTGGGAGCCTTGCCTGTAAGTAAGGCCTTAATTACCTCATCAAGCTCCTCCAAGTTTATCTGAGAATCAAGATAATTTTTTTGCTCAGTTGTCAGTTTAGGGAGTTCTAATGGTTCCACAAAGTTTCTTATATCATCATTATCAGTAGACGAAGACGTGGAACTATATAGATAAAAGCATTATTAATATCAATGGGCAAGGTAAATATAAATGGTAGAAAAAGACTCTCACTGCTTTATGCATCTAGCCAAAAGCTTCCCTGCTTTGTCACCTGACTCAAAGTATGACTGTCTCTTGCTCTGAAGAGCCAAAACCCCACCTTCCGCAACAAAATAGTATTATATCTGTATTTCAATTGTGTCAATTCTCTGAGGCCATCAGATGACATTCAGCGCTTCAGCTCCTTCTCTGAACTTTTAATATTCCCTTCCAACTCCACGAGTTCTCGTGCTTTGGATTTTTTGGTGAATGATGCATACTGCAAGATCCGACCCCTAAGAATTGCCTCCCAAGCCATGCCCACAGAGGATACTGAGGGTAGTTGGTCTCCATATAAACATTAATTTCGGCCTTTAATATTTGTTGAAATTCAGGATTTTGCAAAAGGGATACATTAAAGCAGCAACTATATGATTTCTTTTTCTCTGTATGTGGCAACACCTCTAAATTCACCAGGGTGTGATCTTAGACAAAGATGTTTCCAATTGAGCAATCCACAATAGATGAAATGAGGGACTTAGATATAAATAAAATCTATTCTAGAATAAATCTGATGGACTGATGAAAAAAAAAATTATAGTCCCTACCAGATGGGTCCAAAAGTCTCCAAATATCTGTAAGGCCAAGATTTTTACACAACCTGTGAAGTGTCAATGTTGCTCTAGGGGGCTTTTGCTTCACTATGATCAAGGACTGAATCCATCAAAATATGAAAGTCTCCTCCAAATATTATATCATGAGGGGTGCCAGCGGCTTGCAACATCCCTTCAAGATCTATAAAAAGCCCCGATCATCAGTGTTAGGTGCGTAAATATTAGCCATAATCAACCTTTGTCCCAGAATTTCTGATAAAACAATAATGACTCTTCCTAATTTATCTTTAATCTGTTTGAGATATTTGAATTGTAGATGCTTACTTATCTATGTAAAGACTCCCCTGCTCTTAATTGTGCCCACACTAAATAAACATGTCCACCCCATATCTTCCCAACATTTTCAGCTTCTTGCAGGGAAAGATGCGTTTCTTGAAGAAAATATATAACCTTCCTTCTATTTATGAGGTGCCCCAGCCCATTTACATTCCACATGGAGAGAGATAATCCACTCATATTAACATATGACATGTTGACCAGAAAAAATTGATTGTGTCAAAAACTATATTATAAAGACCACATTCCAACATTAGCATAACAATGAAACTCCACCCCCCCCGAACCAAACAAACAGATAAAAGAAAAACGTGCACAACAGTGCCAACCGGCATCCAATCCCTCTAAATGCAAACAGTCCATGTACGCCTACGAGTCCTTGTGACAAATTTGCCATCGGATTGCTCAAATCCGGTGTTTCTATACAAATTTTGTGAAACAGAATTACACAGCAAAAAAATTGTCTATAAAACAAACTCCAGCCAATAAGTGAAATAAACCCAAAAAACGTGTAGATCCACATAACTGTCCCGAAGGTGTATTTCTCCACAGAACAAGCTCCAGCCGCTAGCGGAACCAGCACAACAACAAAAATAAATAAATAAAATAATAATAATACATTTTCAGTAAGCCTGCACATTCGTCTGATACATGAGTGCAACAAAAGACCCAATCACTCCAATGTCCTACAAGAGATATTCCACAAAACAAACTCCAGGCCAAAGGCATAAGCACCAAAAATGTGCAGATTTATCCACAAGCTGTCCCCAAGAAATTATACAACACAAATTACACAAAACAAACTCCAGCTACTAGGAGGAACCAGCACAATAAGAAACAAAGAAGGCACACAGCTTCCTCGGACACTAAGTCCACTAAACAGCAATATGAAATTTGTCCTGTTGGAAGATGAACCTTCGCCCCAGTCTGAGGTCCAGAGCGCTCTGGAGCAGGGTTTTCATCAAGGATGTCTCTGTACATTGCTGCATTCATCTTTTCCTTGATCCTGACTAGTCTCCCAGTTCCTGCCGCTGAAAAACATCCCCACAGCATGATGCTGCCACCGCCATGCTTTCACAGTAGGGATGGTATTGGCCAGGTGATGAGCGGTGCCTGGTTTCCTCCAGACATGACTCTTGCCATTCAGGCCAAAGAGATCAATCTTTGTTTCATCAGACCAGAGAATTTAGTTTCTCATGGTCTGAGAGTCCTTCAGGTGCCTTTTTGCAAGCTCCAGGTGGGCTGTCATGTGCCTTTTACTAAGGAGTGGCTTCCGTCTAGCCACTCTACCATACAGGCCTGATTGGTGGAGTGCTGCAGAGATGATTGTTCTTCTGGAAGGTTCTCCTCTCTCCACAGAGAAACGCTGGAGCTCTGTCAGAGTGACCATCGGGTTTCTTGGTCACCTCCCTGACTAAGGCCCTTCTCCCCTGATCGCTCAGTTTGGCCGGGCAGCCAGATCTAGGAAGAGTTTGGTGCTTCCAAACTTCTTCCATTTACGGATGATGGAGGCCACGATGCTCAATGGGACCATCAATGCTGCAGAATATTTTCTGTACCCTTCCCCAGATCTGTGCCTTGATACAATCCTGTCTCGGAGGTCTACAGACAAGTCCTTGGACTTCATGGCTTGGTTTGTGCTCTGACATGCACTGATAACTGTGGGACCTTATATAGACACAGGTGTGTGCCTTTCTAAATCATGTCCAAATAACTGAATTTACCACAGGTGTACTTCAATCATGTTGTAGGAACATCTCAAGCATGATCAGTGGAAATAGGATGCACCTGAGCTCAATTTTCGTTTTTTAAAAAAAAAAATTTTTTTTTATGTTTAATAAATTTGCAAAGATTTCAAGCAAACTTCTTTAACGTTGTCATTATGGGGTATTGTTTGTAGAATTTTTGAGGAAAATAATTAATTGAATCCATTTTGGAATAAGGCTGTAACATAACATGGAAAAAGTGAAGTGCTGTGAATACTTTCCGGATGCACTGTATATTATTATTTTATTTTTTTAGGAGACACTTCCTCCTTTGTCGTTTCAGAGAAAATGGCCTCAATACATGTGTATTTGTGAGCTACAATAATCAAGCTACCGTAGAGCAGTAAACATCTCATGTCAAGCCTTGTGTCACTCTCTGAGCAGATTTTACATTCTGTTCTCAATTACTGCTTCGATTGCAAGCACAACACCTCTTTCCACTCCTATTCCATTTTCTTGCATTGTTTTTCTTTAGACCTTGACTAGATTGAATTATCTTGTCCCTACAGTGCATTCAAACAACCACAAAATCAATTTGAAAGCTGCTTATGCCGAACACTTGACCCATGATTACAAATGACAGGCAAATTAAACGTGTCACAGCTTCTGTCCCCTAGACAAGGAGATAGGACATGGCACTGTATAGTGCATGTAGAGAATCACTCTCATAAATTTGATTTACTGCAAGGGCCATAGGTTCAATCAAAATGCAAAAGAATTAGAATGAAAAATCAACTTGAAGAATTGGTCAAAATAACTTTTTCTGCTAAATCCATCTTGAGTTCTGTGCTTCGTTATACAGTAACTGCGCTGTTCTAAATTACTGACATAAATGCATGTCCAATGCATAGACTTTCCTTTAATTGTATTAAAAGGTTTTGAATACAATTCTATGCCTTTGTGATAAAATGAGAAGAACAATTTCCTTAGCCTTAGTCACAGTTCTCACTTCTGTAACCTGTATATCCTTAAATTGCCTTTTTTTTTTAATAATACTTTTATATTTGACATACCACCCAAAAGGAATAGTACACTAAAAAATGAAAATTCTCTCATAATTTACATCCTTAATATAATATCCTCATGATATCCCAGGTGTGTATGACTTTCTTCACCAAAACACACTTCAAGAAAAATAGAAAAATATCATAGCTCAGTAGGTCTTTAAAATGCAAGTAAATTGTGATTTCACTTTTGAAGCTCCAAATATCACGACAGTCAGCATAACCATCATCGATAAGACTTCAGTGCACTTTTGGTGCAAAAAATATCAATATTTAAGTACTTTCTTTTTTAACAATAATCAACGCTTTGGGTAAACTTCATGAGAGGGTGAAGTACAAGCGGTCTCTCACGTGACGTATTCTTTGCCATGATACAGATGTAATCTCACGTTCTCCACTCGGTTGAGACATCTAGAATAAGCACACAAAAGCACCATTGTGTGTAAAGTACCAGATAAATACATATCTATACCAAATCCAACCAAGCAACCAATCAAGCATGCCAGCTCCTCATTTGTAAACAAGTGCTGCTATTCCATGTGTCGCACAAGCCTCAGTTCTCACGTGCCAATGCAATTACTTCACACGCGCAGGAAGGACAGGAAGGACGATGTAGATCTACTTAAATATTTATCTTTTTCGCACCAAAAGCGATTGTGTCGCTGTAAAAAACATTAATTTAACAGCAGGTGTCATATGGAAGACGTTTATGCTGACTGTCTGTGATTTTTGCCGCTTCAAAACTGAAATTACAATCTACTTGGATTTTAAGGGCCTACCGAGGCTAGCAAAGCTATTTTTCTAGTTTTCTTCAAATATGTTCTGGTTAAGTAATACACATACATTTTTGGGTGAACTATCCCTTTAACCCATTTCAGAATAAGTTGGTTTCACTAAAGCTTATGTAATTACTGCTAAGAGTTGTTTTTTTTTAATCTGCTTGGATGTACAGATCAAAAAGCCTTGGCGATGGAAATCCTTACTCTTGACTTCTTGTTATTTTTCTTTATTTTCTCCACTTTTAAGCAATTAATTCAACTCAAAGTGGTTCATTCAAACATTTCTTGTAGATAATTTCAGTCTTAATTTTAGTCAACTTTATACTTAAATCTTCAAGTTTGAAATTCTCCCATTGATATACATATAGGCTCATTATATCTTATGTATATCTGGCAGATCAAGCATTTCAAGTGGTCTTTATTGTCGTTTCAACCATATACAGTTAGTACAGTACACAATGAAACAAGACAACGTTCCTCTAGGACCATGGTGCTACATAAAACAACATAGGACAAACACAGAACCACATGAGACTACACAGACTAAATAACATACCCATATAAAGGGCATGTGCAAATGTGTGCAAAAAGTATGGGACAGTACAATAAATTACTGACAATGAACAGGACAATAGACACAGTAAGAGACAGTGCAGCGCCGACCAGTACACAGTGGTGAAAAAAGATGAGTTTCTAAAAATGCCAAATGTAAACTTAACATACTAGGAGATAGTGTTCTATGCACATAGTGGTTATTGAGGTAGCAGCCAGTAATAAAGTGACAATAATTGAAGTGCAACTCAGGCGCATATGTGTGTGTGTGTGTGTGTCAAACCAGTCTCTGAGTATTGAGGAGTCTGATGGCTTGGGAGGAGAAGCTGTTACAGTCTGGCCATGAGGGCCCGAATGCTTCGATTCCTCTTGCCAGACTGCAGGAGGGTGAAGAGTTCGTGTGAGGGGTATGTGGGGTCGTCCAAAATGCTGGTTGCTTTGCGGATGCAGTGTTTTTTGTAAATGTCTTTGATGGAGGGAAGAGAGACCCCAATGATCTTCTCAGCTGTCCTCACTATCCTATTCTGGGCTTTGCGGTCTGAAACAGTGCAAGTCCCAAACCAGGCAGTGATGCAGCTGCTCAGGATGCTCTCAATAGTCCCTCTATAGAATGTAGTGAGTAAAGTAACAGATAAATACAGATCTAAACCAAAGCCAACCAAGCAACCAATTAAGCGTGTCGGCTCCTCATTTGTGTCTGTCAAAGGTGAACAACTATAGTTTGTTTGCTGTGTTTTTTTTGCTGACACTGGACTAGTAGTTGTTGTTAACCAGGAGACTGCGTTGCACTTCACTGAAAATTATGGTAAATCTTTGTCTATTAATGAAATTTTAGGGCAATCCTGCTTCAGCTTCAGGTTGTCAGATGGGAACAAAAACTGTATTTTGTTTGTTTGCTGTGTTTTTTTTGCAATGACACTGGACTAGTAGTTGTTGTTAGCCAGAAGATTGTGATGCACTTCACTGATCACAATGATAATTTTTTGTCAATTAGTGAGCTTTTTAGGGCAATCCTGCTTCAGTTTCAGGCTTTTGACAGTTTTTGATTTAAAGTTGCTAATTTGTGGGCTGGACTCAGCATTTGTTGAGGTACATACCAGGCTCATTGCTTCTGAGCAGCTCTCTTTGTGTGAGGACCTATCTCAGGTAAAAACCTGCAAGTCCACCTGCACAAGTCCACCGTGCAAGGACACCAAAAAGGAGCCAGCCACTACACTAAGTTTTGCCCAGGTCACTTAGCACTGCCTCTCCAAAGCCCCTCTCCATCTTTTTTGGACTGTGGAACTGCCAGTTAGCTGTAAACAAAGCTGACATCATTCCGGCCTTTGCCAAACAGTTAAAATTCAATGTTTTGGCTCTGACTGAGACATGGATCTGCCGAAACAACACTGCAACTCCCTCAGCTCTCTCAACTGACTTCACTTTCACCCACAAACCTCGTCTGACTCTCTCATCCACTTGGTTCTCTTCCAGTCTCTGCATCCCTTCCCTCCACTAACCATTTCTCTTCACTTGATTTAAATGAAGCAACAAATGCTCTTTGCTCAACATTAACTTCTGGCCTTGATAGTGTCTGTCCTCTTAACTCCAGGCCTCTCCATTGATCTTACACACACTCACACAGATTATCAACGCATCACTCACAACTGGAAACTTTCCCAATACATTCAAGCAGGCTCGAGAAACCCCACTGCTTAAAAAAACCAACACATAACCCCACAGTAGTCGACAACTACAGAATACAGTCTCTCTCCTACCCTTCCTGTCTAAAACTCTTGAGAGGGTCATATTCAACCAGTTGTCTTCTTTTCTCTCACAGAACAACCTACTCAACAGAGATCAATCTGGCTTCAAAAAAGGACACTCAAAAGAGATTGCCCTCTTGTCAAAACCCTGTGACTGGTGAGAGCTAACTTCAAATCATCCATCCTCATCCTCCTTGACTTCTCTGCAGCCTTCGACACAGTGAACCACAAGATCCTCCTGTCCACCCTCTCTGACCTGTGCATCCAAGGAACTGTGCTCACTGGCAGATTTTTCAAGGTCTCCTGGAGAGGAGAGGTGTCCAAGAAACACCAGCTGCCCACTGGTGTTTCTCAAGCATCACTGCTTGGACCACCCCTCTTCTCGATGTTCCCAAGATCATTCGGACCGGTCATTGAGGCACTTTTCCTACCACTGCTACGCAGATGATATGCAGCTCTACCTGTTGTTCCAGCCTGTTGACCCTATGGTCTCTGCTCGCATCTCTGCCTATCTCTCTGACATTTCGGCCTAGGTGAAGGAACGACACCTACCGCTTAACCTTGCCAAGAGAGAACTCCTTGTGATCCCAGTCAACCCATCTGTTGACCACAACCTCACTATTCATCTTGGTTCAACTACACCAACACCAACCAGAACAGCCCGGAACCTGGGAGTGGTGATAGATGACCAGTTTAATTTCACTTCACACATCTCATCAACTGCCCGTTCTTGCAGATTCACACTTTACAACATCAGGTAAATCAGACCTTTACCTTCTGAATATGCTACACAGCTCTTTGTCCAAGCTCTGGTCATTTTAATACTGGACTACTGCAATGCTCTGTTGGCTGGCCTTTCAGCTAACACAATTTAGCCACTGCAGAAGAATCGGCCAAAAAGAGCTCATGTCACCCTACTTTTGATTTCACTTCACTGGCTACCTGTAGCAGCCCACATCAAATTCAAGGCGTTGACTCTGGCGCTCAGGACAGCCAATGGAACTGCACCCTCTTCAACTCACTCTTTGCAGTCTATGACTGAGCAAGACCTGGTGATCCCATCAAAAAGATGCTCTATTTCATGACCGTTTACTTTCTCTGCTCTTCAGTGGTGGAATGAACTTCCAACCACCACATAATCTGCTGTTTCCTTCTCAACACTCAAGAACCAGACACATGAAGACACATCTGTTCCACGAGCACTTAACCAACCCACATTAATTGCACTTACTGCTGCTCTTAAATGTACAAAAAAATAAAAATAAATACTGGCATCTTTACTACTACAGCCACTATGAACTTGTCAGTCCTATGCTGCAGCTGTTACTTTGTATGACAAATTACTTGCTATGTGTCTCATTTGTAAGTCACTTTGGATAAAAGCGTCTGCTAAATAACTTAAATGTAAATACATTGTTATAATATTTTAGAACATGTTGTCCCAGAATATTCATTGTTATAGACTGTTATACAAAATATAATGCATAAAATTTTGCCATTATGTGAAGACTGCTGGCCAGCCTAATATATGGGTATCCATCCAACTTTTTTATGCACATTTTAAATATGAAATCTTGAATGGAAATGCTTGATATGCAAATAAACTTTCTAAATTTTTCTAGAATTTCACAATAGTTTAGGTGATGGAAACAGTTCACCTGCAATACAATCACGTTTTGACCATTCGTGCATGTGTTATGAGTATGCGATCACGTGATGTGACTGGCCCACCGAAAGGTCCAACCTTGGCACATAATTCTTTGAACATAGCACTTGACTTTCAGAAAAGTTTAACCTACAGCTGGCTGATAAAGTGGGTCCTCACAATCCGCCAGAACAGTTTTTGAGAGTGGGCACTCCCAGGTATGCGGAGCTCCATTATATCAGATATTACACTTATTCTGTGATGTCTCCTGGCAGCAATTAATAAAATGAGGTACAATTGCTCCAATCCTGAAAATAAAACTCTCCCAGAAGCAAGGTCATTTAGATGCTCCATCTTGACAAGAGAAGCTCCCTAAAGTTAATGTGCTTTAAGTAGTGGATGGAAACGCACAAGGATTCGTAAGCTAAACATTTTAATGGAAACCTAAAAAGAATGTTCAGAGCGCACTTCTCTATGCTCTTCCTTCAGGTTACCACGATTAACTTAATAAGCAGACATAACCGTTTCCATCATGGCTATCTGAAATGTGTATTTTCAACCCGCAATTGACTTGACACAGTACACCATAACCTTCTTGTTTTTTTATACATATTAAGTTGAAAATAGTTTTGAAGACCCTGTGTTCTGTTCCATTCAGATGCCCTCCGTTTAACAGTTTGAAAGGAAGAACTCCACCGGTATGTGCATGCTTCTCCAGAGTGTTGAGTGCCGTCTCTGCCCCAGACAGAAAGTCACCAATCGCTGTGTTGGAGCTTGATACTGTAATAAATCAGACTGCAAGGTACGCCAAATTATATCACACAATCTCAAAATTAAAAATAAGACCCCACCTCCTTGACAAGTTTGTGTATTGCTGTTGTCACTCCATTTCGAATTTAGTGAAAATTCACAAGCATGATCATTGTCAATCATAATCGCTTTCATGATAGATTATTGCTTTCTTTTAGGAGTTCTCATGCTCATCCTTACTAAAAGCTATACGAAGAATATCAGTGAACTCTACTTTTTAAGCCACCTTAGTTCCGAAAGTATTTTTCTCATTTGTTAATTCCATATGGATTTCATAAAATCCTTCATTAAATAGTTCTGAGCCATGAAGCATACAGCTCTGAGGTGAATTGCCCTATAACAACCTTTGATTTGAAGCATCAAATTATTTGAAAATCAAACTACAAGACTGTGCACTAAACATTTTATGAGGGTATTAACTAAAATCCCATGAAGCATTGTGAATGACAGAATCAATTTTTAACAGAAAAATAAACACTGTTGATTTAAAGTTGTTAATTAGAAGTATAGAAATAATATATTTAAACTTGATAGCTTCATTCACAGTGCATCATGGGAGTGGGCGGTCACTGCAGTGCTTGCTTGGTTGCTTTGTTGACTGTTGCACTCTATTGCCGACAACAATGTAAAGTTGGTGTTGTATTATGTGTTGATTCTCATACACGGCCGACAGTGTCATGACAACTGCAAAACGGCTCTAATGCAAACTAATTTATGCAGATCCAAAGCCTAAATCCTAAGCTTCCCTAAAACTTTAACACTTAATTTGCAATCTTGCAAGCACTGGTATTTCATTATGGAAATACAAGAACAGCTGTACATTAATTTACATATACAAAATTATTTCCTTTTTTTTAATAGGAGAAAACAATATGATGAACAGATAAAAACTACTATACACATAACATGTTGGAAATAACTTTCATTCAGTTCAGACATCTAGACCACACGCTCAGCTCAGAAAAAACGTGAAACTGATACTCTTGTTACACAATGTATAGAACATGTCTCTTCTCTGGGTCTTCAAAGTTCTTCCCAGTGGGAGTGGAGACCTCTTTCTCTAACCAGCCGCTCTGGACTTCTGCAGGGGAGAATCACTCTTTCTGTCTATAGAGAGAAAAATTCACATTGTTGAAATGGGTCCCTCTGGCACTAAAGCAGACACACATTCATTGAACAGAAAGATAGATAAGCGACCAAAAATTAATGTTTCAAAAAAACCTCAGAGGTCTTGAAATATGAGCCAAAAAGTTTCCTCACATAACCATTACAAAGAGTTATTGCAGACAGCAGAGTTATCGTTTCCATTCAAACACTTTTAGTAGCATTTGTCACGGCACAATGCACAGATTGCAGCCAGTCAATAGAAGCTTTTTCAAAATCTCAATTTTTAAAACAAACATGGGCATCATATGGGGAAAAACAACAGCACTCACATAAATGATGATTAAATTACTGAATTCAATATTAGAGCAATGGCATATGTTTCAAAGGCGATGGAGCCTGCGAAAGTGCAACAGATTGAAGCTATTTCCTGTCATGAGTCCAGATTCAGTCAATCATTAACTACTACCATTTTAATTTAGCCAGTTTGTCTTCAACTTGTGCTGTCTTGTTTTGCTTTAGTGTGCACCCCCATAAGGCAGACACAAGCACAACACCTACGCCACAACTATTAAAACTTTTTTGGGCGGCTGTGGCTCAGGTGGTAGAGCGGGTCGGCCACCAATCGCAGGGTTGGAGGTTCGATTCCCGGCCCAAATGCCAAAGTGTCCTTGGGCAAGACACTGAACCCCAAGTTGCTCCCAATGGCAGGCTAGCGCCTTGCATGGCAGTGTGAGTGTCTGAGAATGGGACACAGTGTAAAGCGCTTTGGTAACCGCTAAGGTTAAAAAAGGTGCTATATCAGTGCAGACCATTTACCATTTTAAAGATTTCTCTCAGAAACCAACCAGACGTGAATCTCCTACCCTTGCTCAGGGTAGGAGAGTCACACGGTGGGTAAGCTTTCTGCTGGTCAATTAGTTGTCTAAATAACATGTTATCAGTGATTCACTCTGGAAAACTCTGTTGGAAATAAGTGCAGTTTATTTTAGAATATTCAGTACATTCTAGCACAAATTTAACTTTTTAGTACAGCTGTTAATGGAAAATGAATTGATTTAACATCTTACTGGCCATGAAACAATATTTGCATATATGTATAAATGCATTACTTCAGAAACAAAGTACACTTATAACAAAGGAATTATTTTATTCTTTATTTATTTATTAGGGATGCACCAATACTAAATTTGTGTGCTTATACTGATATCCAATTATTTAGAACAACATATGCAGATCCCGATAGATTGATGGTTCTGAATATTAATGCAACCTTGTTTCAAATCACTTGTAATTAATCACATAACTAAATGTAAATAACTTTTTTTTTTTTTAATGGAAGTATGGTTAATAAAAGTCTCCCTTTTGAAAATAAATTAAATAAAAGCTAACAGAACTACAATAATAAACAAAATTATAAATGCAAAAAATAGCATGCAACTATAACATGTTATCTAACAAAAGCATGTTAGTTTACATGTTATAGCACGTTAAATTAAATACTAAATGAAAATTAACATCAGCTGTGTGAGCTTTTGAAGTTATGTCCTATGATTATTAACATATACGGTAGGTGCACGACAGCACAGCCAGACTGCTCCTGTCTGTACCTTTAACTCAGTGCTTCTCAACTGGTTTTGCTTCAGGACAGATTTTACATTGGAAATCAAGTGGCGACACACCATAGCAAAAACATAACCTGTATTTAATGTATCCTGGGTTGCATTTCCTTTTATGTTGCATAGTTTTGTTCATGATTTTCAAGTACAAGGACATGCATCAAGACATTATTTTTGTTGTTGACATCAACAACAAAAGCGACAGGAAGTTTTTAAAAATTGAAGAGCATATGAGCCCATTATTATTCCGTTTGTTTACTAGTTTCAAACATAATTCAAACAGAACATACATATTACACAGGAGGAAAAGCTCTTTATTACCATGTTTAGGGCAGTGTAGCTAGCCTTAAATAATAGTAATAATAATAACAATTTATTGTATTTATGAAAAAATAAATGCTAGATGAAACACATCATGAAAGTTAACTACAACTGCCACTGTTGATTTTAAAATGAGGTCTAATAGATTCTACCTTTAGATTATTTCATATGAAACTATAAAATTTGTCAAAATATAACAGTCACTTTTACTCATGTAAAATTGTGAAACAATTTTGTAAAGGTGATGTATAATGAAAAAATTAGCACATAGCACAGTGTTGCTCTTTTCCTCAGTGCTGTTTGGCATGTCAGGGCTGCCTACTGTTTGAGAGGTTCAACTTGACTACCTCCTAATGCTTTAAACTAGAAAAGTCTCACTAGAGTTGAAATTGGGTCACATCAGTTTTGAGGTGAAAAAACAAAAAACAGTTGGCTTTAGAAATCCATGTTATAAATGGTTAGAAATCTATGTTTGTCATGTGGCAGCAGAGCAGAGCATAAAATCATGTAGATACAGACGAGGAGCTTCAATTAATGTTCACATCAACCATCAGAATGGGGAAAATGTGATCCCAGTGATGTGGCATGACCGTGGCATGATTGTTGGTGCTGGTTTGAGTATTTCTGTGACTAATGACCTCCTGGGATTTTCACTCACAACAGTCTCTAGAGTTTCTTCACAATGGTGCCAAAAACAAAACACATCCAGTGAGTTGAAGTAGCCTATGACACCTGAGCGGGACAAAATCTTATGGGAGCACTATGGGCTTTGCGGGCGGGAACGTTAATCTGCCAGACGTTAATCTGCATGAGCAGATAAATCAACAATTAAAAATATTAATTGACAGTAATGGTTTTGAAATGTATTGTTGTAGTGACAGTGCTTTAATAACATTGTTTTCTCTTTGATATACGCCATGTATAATTTAATTTCATTTAAACTGATTGATCTCAGTTCAGGACACTCTGGGCTGTTATTAAAGTGTTAAACTTTCAGTGTAAAAACAACATGGCGCCGATTAAAGAGTTTGTCTTTGGGAGAAACACAAACAAACTACATCTGGTAAGAAACCCAATTAAGTTTTTACACTGAAACCTGTTTAAGTCAAAAGACTAAAGTCTCTAGTTTCATTCTATATGCCATTTTGAACATTTCAGCGATTTATTGAGAAACGGCACACTGTTAAACACGATGACTGCAGATGAGGATTATAGGGATATTTATCACATTCAGAAAAAATAGGTGCATTCAAAAGATGGAAACTGTTGCTTTCAGAGGCTGTATATGGAGTAGGAATGAAAATAAGGTGCATTTCAAACTGTTGAGACCAGTGCAGACAGACAACACACTGGAGATTGAGTCAATCACGAAATAGGGTACAATGGAGCAAGGAATCATCCTTTGGCTTTCATATGCAGCTAAGAGCATACACTCCAAACTTCTGATTTATAGTTCAGTTTCAGGCTGTGAATGATGTTACCGCCACTTAACATGGTTGGCAGCAATGGCAACCAATAAATAGATTGAGTTTATAATGCTAAACTTATTTTAACATGGCTGGCAGTGATTGGATGATGCTGGCCATTATTTTGAATCAGAATTATTTATGCTAACTTCTTATTGGTAAAAATGATTTAGCACTTGCTCACTTGTTTCTTTGAATGTGCAAAGAGAGAACATTGAGATTTTGGTACCAAAGTAGAAAAAAAATAAATTGTAACAAGTCAAATCAAGCCAAATCATTTTCAGTTGTATAGTTTTTTTATTCAAAATTAATAACCAACACTCCTGGAAACATAATTAACAATTTGATATTAAATAAAGACTTTCTATAGCTTGGTATTAATTTAAATTTCACAACTTCAGTCCCGCTGTACCCATATAAGAACATACATTTTTAGGCTTAAAAAAAAATTATATATATATATATATATATATATATATATATATATATATATATATATATATATATATATATATATATATATATAATTTGTTTGGCATGTTTATTAGGGGCTAATATTTACAAATCAAAAAGTGAGAAAATGTTGCACTCGGTTTTAGGAAGTTACTGGGTATACATTTCAAAATGCAACTTCTCAGGGAATGTTTAGGTGTGCAGATAGTCCTACAGTTATGGATACTGTTGGCATGTCGCTAAAACTAATCAAGTTACAGAGATATAGGAAAAAGATGGAAAAAAAAAAGCCAATCATCTTAGACGATAAAAGATGCATCAAGCATTATAAAGTTTTTTTTTTTTTTAAGTAGGTAAATACAAGGTCTGGCAATAAATTGGAATGGGTACAAATGTGAACCAGTCATCCAGAGATGACAAATAATTACTTAATCCAAACTGTGAATGGTACATCTCTTCTGGCAGATCACACTGTGCTCGATATCTTCTGGCAGATCACACTGTGCTTGATACAATGACTGATGCTGCAAACATTTAATGAGAAAAGGCTCTTGTAAGGGACTAAGAGGGCTCAACGAGATTGTGATGAGGAAGGGGGCACGGCCAGGCCATGAGGACGCACGCCCAGTGCTGAATACTCCAAATCAGCCAGGAGGGGGATAAGGACGAGCTGGAGACACCAGCTAAAAGAGAGAGGGATGCACGTGTCTGTGCGTCTATGTTTCGATGTACTGTTTAATTTGAGTTTGAAATTAAAGTTCTGTTGATTGTTCACTCCGGTTCCTGCTTCCTCCTTGGTATGGAAGGCAGAGTCTGCCAAAGCAGTGTCGAAACCCAGGATATGAGAAGTCCTCGCTGCTGGGGGAGGTATGATTCCGTGGTACTTGAGCAGCTAGCCCGAACGTGGAAGAGCCCGCTGCCGACCACCAGGAGATGCAAAAGCCAGAGAATGTGAGCGAAGCGGAGTGGTGCGACACTCCTCTGGGTGAAATATAGACTATAGGCCAACATTTATTAAATTATTAAATGATTAGTAACATACACATCTGAAATTATGTGATTGTATGTTTTTGTATATAAAATCTCACTGTTTATTTTAGACTGGTTTACAACTGCTGTTAATCGGGTCAACCAGACCGTCCTTATTTGTAATCATTCAAATATTTCTCTGTTAGCATATGTCGTTGAACATATTCAAATAATGAATATTCAGTTCTAAATTACCTTTATTTACTTAAAACAAGTCAAACACTTTTATTTTTTTTCTCTCTCTCTCTCTCTCTCTCTCTGTCTCTCCCAGTGTCCAAAGTGGCAATGAAGACCTGCCAGCAGAAGGACGGCCAGAAGGTTAACACCCCCCTCCAGAAACAGAGTACATATTACAGATTTCCCCGGCCTGAATCTGGTGGAGGTGTGTGACGAGGATGAGGGGGTGGCCGGACTATGAGGACGAACGCCCGTTGCTGAATCATCCTAATCAGCCGGGAGGGGGATAAGCATGAGCCGGAGATGCCAGTTGAGAGAGAGGGAGAGAAGCACATGTCTGTGTGTGTGCATCTATGTTTCATTGTATGGTTTACATTTGAGTTTATAATTTAAGTTCTGATGATTGTTCACTCCAGTTCCCGCATCCTCCTTGGTAAAGAAGGCAGAGTCTGCCACAAAGATGTTTTCTTTACTCTCCAACAGTTACAGATGCCAAACGGCAACCCTTAGGGTAAGATGAACAAATCAGTTGAGGGTGACGAGGATAATGCAGTGGTTCTTTTACAGATTCTCGCTTTTTGAATTACTAATGGAACATTTGCAACGGCTTATCCTAACACGGAGTGATCCTACTATCTTCTAGATCAGTTCTTAACAAACGGAACTAATTGATTTGTTTAATCTGAAATGGAGGCGCTTTAAGATGGCTTCAAAGATTAAACACAAGGCAATGCGTGTCAAGGAGCTTCATTGTCAAAAGGAATGGCTGCATATGAGACCATCTTAATCTGAATGTGAATAATAAATATGGCAGTCCCTGGAATTCTGGAAGGCAGTCCTTACAATGCAAGAATGAGGGTGAAAGGTTTCATGTGTCCCAAAAGAGTAAAGTCTGCAATATACTGCAAGTTCTTAGTTTTCTTTACAGGCAACTTGTATGAAAAACATTGTAAAAGTAGCATGTTAAATAAGCTGCAACAAAGACAAAAAAAAAAATCCCATAGATTTGCACTGAAGGCATTCAAGGCATATCTAGGAGCCAAAATGTCAGAGGCGTTTTCAGAAAACGTACAAATCTAGCTTAATCTCCTCTTTGTAACTGCATAGAGCATATTTTTTTATCACATACATGGAATTCTTTGTTACAGAATATTAATTTATAGCCTTTTAGTACTTATTAGGCCAAGCATTAGGACATAAAACAGCCTGGATTTGTTTGGAGGACAGAAACATCAACAGATCTAAAGCACTTTATGTCTAGAGAACTGAGAAGGACAAAGAACATTGGCCTCAAAATAATTATCACAACCGTTATGGTTGTTATCGTACTGTCGTGCCATACTATTTCCATCTATGTTGGCTCAGCCTGTTAGCTAAAAAATCAAATACAAATTTAATGTAGCAAATTCACATACAAACAAAAACAGTTTATTCAACCTCTCTTGATTGAACCTTCAACAAGTACACAATTTCCTTTGGGTCGTTAAAAAAATAAAATGTAACCACAAGCAATACACTATATATCAAAACATTTGTGGACACCCCCTTTATTTAACATGTTTGGCATTTGCATTAATTCGAGTAAATACAAATCTTAATGTGGCATTTTAAAGAATTGTGTGCTTCCAATTTTGTGGTAACAGTTTGGGGTGGGCCCTTTTCTGTTCCAGGATATACAGGGCTGTGAAAAAGTATTTACCCCATTCTGATTTCTTATGTTCAAACATAATCTAACATAAGACAAAGGCAATCTGAGTAAACACAAAATACAGTTTTTAAATGACAATGTTATTTATCGAAGCAAAAAAAATCATCTAATACCAACTAGGCCTGTGTAAAAAAAATATTTGCCCCTTAATTATTAAATCCACAAATCTATGAAACTGCATTCAAAATGGGGTTCAGCTGGACTGGACACACCCAGGCCTGATTAATGCCAGCTCTGTTCAATCAAATCAACACCTAAATAGAACTTTTTTAGCAGCATCAAGTTGGCTAAAAGGTCTCACCCAGTAGATCACAATGCCAAGGTCGAAAGACATTCCAGAAATAATGAGGAAAAGGGTGATTGAAATACATCAGTCTGGGAAGGGTTACAAAGCTATTTCAAAGGCTCTGGGACTCCAAAGTACCACAGTGAGAGTCATTATCTCCAAATGGAGAAAATTTGGCACAGTATTATGATTCCTCCACAGCATAGCAATTCCTCCAAGAGCACAGCAACGACTCATCCAAGATGTCACAAAAAAGCCAAGGACAACATCCAAGGAACTGCAGACCTCTATCAATATAGGTTACTGTTCATGACCATCTGAAAGACACTGGCCAAAAATGGCATCCACGGAAGAGTGGCGAGGCAGACCTTAAATGGGTAGTTCATGCTTGAAAACCCTCCAATGTTGCTGAACTAAAGCAGTTCTGCAAAGAAAAGGTGGCAAAAATTCCACCACAGTGTTGTGAAAGACTGATCTCCAGTTATTGGAAACATTTGGTTACAGTCGTTGCTGCTAAACGTGGCACAACCAGCTATTCAATTTAAGGGGGCAGTTAGTTTTTCCCATTGGTGATATAGGTGTTGGACAACTTTTGTGCTTATATATATATATATATATATATATATATATATATATATATATATATATATATATATATATATATATATATATATTTTTAGGGCTGTCAACCAGACAGCACAAAACAGACATTCATTACGATCTTGCGTTCAAAACATTTGATGGAGCGCAAATTCGAACTAAGGGATCTCAAGATGTGTTCTAACTATTTAACTTGACACAGTGACCTAAAAATGTTATGTTTATGACGCAACGCACCCGAGAGGCTACACAAGCTTGTCTGACGCTTGTTGAAATTGACGGGTCCTTAAACAAGCCCTCATAATGAATCTCGAACTGATTGACAAATTCACTTGCCAATGATTGGATTATGTTCAATAATATGGTAGTAAACAATACATTGTATTCTAAAGCCATTTATTGTATTGTCTTAACAATGATTAACTCATCTGCCACAAGAATGTAATACATTTTAATAATCTGAATAGAAATAATTATCTGAATATATATATATATATATATATATATATATATATAAAATAATTTTTTTAATATTTGTATATGCGATTAATCGTGATTAATTAATCGGGACATCATGTAATTAATTTGATTATATATATATATTTGAAAATTGTATTTTGTGTTTACTCTGGTTGCCATTGTTTTATGTTATGTCTCGTTTGAAGATATATACACACGCGCACACATATATATAAATAAAATAAAAAAATCAGGAAGGGGTTATTCACAGCACTGTAATTAAGCCAAACAGTGAGTGGAAGACCGAGGCAGATTGTAAGAGACAGGTCAGAAGACTGAGGACAAATAAGAATAACGCCTCTCTTTCTTGGTGTAAGAGGTCCTCTTCATCCCTTACTCTCACAGAAAACATTTGGATAACAGATTTCCCCTCCCAACTCCCAGAATGACCTTCATAACTCCCCACAGATGTCCATATGGAATCACTTAAACTTTAACATGAAAGGCTCCATAAAATGTTTAACCTCAAAAACACAGAATCATGGTCCTTGTCTTAGATGAACCTCTGAACAAAAACAAATGTCAAGTTATGAAGTTTGAGCCATGCATATATACATAAAGTGAAATGTTGAGGGGAGAATGTTTGCAATAATAGGTGGTGCTCAAATACACCTGTACTGTTTACCTTCTACACAATTCTCTCCCTTCATCTTTTTTGTCTTTGCAAACAGATTCACCACAATAAAGCAGGAGCTGAATCCTTGCAGATAAGCCTTCTAAGAGCCATAGCTGAAATATTTTATCCATATGCTTAATGAGAACACAAACAAGTCAGTTTTCAGCCCCCTGGTTCATGAATCACTAAAAGCATTTGAGAAACAGTGAGTGGCATTGAGCGCTCTTGCTTATGACTCTAAGCTGCCAGTTCAAAAGGAGAACAAATGAAATCGCCTGGGACACAAAGGCAGCCATATGTCTTCATGAAGGTTTAACCAAACAGAAACTGAGTGGAGGGATTTTTGTGTTTCATAAACATAACAATGGGGGCGTTAAAAGGTTTATCAATTCTGGAAATGCATAAAATCTCTCAATGTTTCTGTGTTTGGGCACAGACTTTCAGAAACAGCTCAGAGATGCAACACTTTACTTCTGACAGAACACTGAAACAGGCGAGACCCTATGTGCACATTTGTTATTTTACAGCACAACGTTGCTGTAAGATTTTAATATGCAGAAGGAAATTTTTTTTTATTTAAAATAAAGCAATTGTAACTTGCTCCCATTCATCTAAGTAAACCAAAACAGACCAATGTTAATGGTCAGCCAAAGAGCATTAATTAAATTTTAACTAGCTTCCATTAACCTATGTTAACAGTTGTGTTAATGGAAAAAAAAAAAAAAAAGTTACACATTTGTACACATCCCAGTTTGCATACATTCCATCCCAATTAGTAATATAAATAGCCATAAATACCCAATATTTGGCTAGTCTGAGATTATTTGGATTAAATTGATTACGCCGCAAATGAACAGAAGTGTCAGGTTACCCTTTGTATTGGTGCCATAATCTACTGACCAACCTTGTTAATATACTAATGCATATGGCTGTTGGTTTAACATGCAGCTGGTTAGAGTGCAATTCCAAATACAGGGATTGATTGAATTTCTACAGTAGGTGGAGAACTAGGCAATATCTTTTTTTATTAAGAGTCAATCAACTTTTGAACATTAGCCAAGCCAAACTGTTTGAATCTGGCATTAAAAGGGGCTGACTTGCAAAGTTGGTAATTGTGGTTAGGCTACTGTCAGTAGATAGATGTCAAAAGTCTGTGACATTAGTGTTTAAAATACCATTGTTGTTTTTTTTAGCCTTACAAGACCAGCACTAAATGTCAATTTGGGGCATTTAAAGCAGTTGTACATGTGTTGTTTAAAGGTTGTTTTAAATAAAAGCGAATTATAATGTGTACCAAACAATAAATTACAAAAGAGTAAATTCCCTCTTCCATTCCAGTTTTCTACTTCCCCTTTAAATTACACTGAAATAAATTGAGCTGATGTGTTCTCAAAGTACAAAGAACCCCTAGTAGTCAACAAGACCCCTGCGAATGGAAGTGCAAATTTACCAATGATTTCACATGTATAATTGGAAATACTGCATACATTCAACCTATTCTGAGGAATATTAAACACAGCATCATCGCAATCTAAATAGGTCAACCTAATGCTTACAAAATAAGGATCTCTTATAAAGGCAGTTCTCCACCAAAAATGTTAATGCACTACTAAGCTAATAGCTGCACACCACGTGTTCAAATAATTAGGCAGCATTTTTTGCTACATGCAATAAAAATAAAATAAAAACAGTATAGCAGACAAGAACAATCCATTTTGGAATGCTAGAACACATCCTGTGTGAACTTAGTCCTAGTGTGACTTTTAGTCTACCTAAAACAGATAAAACTCAATTACAAAATGGATTGCTGTGGACTGCAGACCAGTAAAAGTTCAATGCTGGAATGAAAATAATATTATAATAATATTGACTTGTGAAGCCACTTTTTGTATTGTCTATTCAATGCTTTACACATCAAGGCATTTTCTAATGCCTTTGAATTATCTTTGTTTTAATCGACTGATGACCCTAAAAAAAAAGCCAATGATCGAAATACAAGTGATTTTCAAAAGCTGAGCATTTGCTGTAAGGACCATTATGATACAGTACAAAGTACTGACAGAATCTCTGACTATAATTAATGAAAGTGGTCAGATGCCAGTTAAGTGCCAGCACTGAGGTCTGTTAAGCCTTTGTCAAAAAAGTTACATGAGGCCTGTATTTAAGGGCAAACAGACAGGAAATGTCCGACTTCAAGATTATGTGCCAGAGCAACTTCTGTATGTAAGGATGGGAATCATAAAAACGTAACAATTCTATTAACCAGTCCCACCAGGATTTCACAGCACTTTTTTGCCAAGAGAGAAGAGTGAGTTTGGTGAAAAGAGAGGAATAGCCGAAGAGGAAAGGACCCAGAGCATAAGTCATGATCCAGTTTCATCCTTTCCTAGACCATGTGACCATAAACAGACCAGAATAATTTAAACTGAACAATGAGCAAACCACCTTTAACTCTGCTGATAGAGCAAGTGGACTATTTTCACAAAGAAACAAGGTCTGTAACAAAGAATTGATTTTTTTTTTTTTTTTTTTTAATTTTCAACCCTTCGACACACTGTTAAAAAGTTTAGACAAAGCTTTCGACAGTGAAGACAAAACATTCTGGTTTCACTTTAAAAGTTGCATAATAGCTAATGTAAATATTTGCCCATGCAGGGTTAAAAAACACAAAGTGACAGAGAAGAGAAGAATTAGATGCTTATTCTAAACTGTGGAGATGATACAATGGTTGCTGAGCAGTTGGAAATGACTGCTTCAAGCTTTCTGAGCATTTGTTTTGCCACTGTCAATATGGAGAAAAGTGACTAGATTATCTCAATTTTACAGTTTATATGGAAAAATTGCAGGACTGATTAACGATTCTTCCTACTTTTAATTGACTATACTATAAAAAAACAACACTACTTTTTAGTAACAGCTCAGACTTAATACCATGTTTGACATTGCCACAACTAAAATTATCAACAGTAAAAACATATTCCAGTAATAGAAAACCCTGATGGGTTTCACATAGAGTCCTGAGATTGACCCTCAAAACCTGGGAGAAATGGATGGGTGTATGATGTATTTTGACAGAACTGAACTGGTGAGAAAGCAGCTACTGCATGCAACTTTTATCCCCCACTGAGTGGCTCATGGCGGGAGGGACTGCTCTGTCAAAGAAGAACAAGCCCTCTCAATAGGGATACATTTAAGAAAGGTTTTACACACTCCAGATGTGCTGGAACAAAAGATATCTGATCTAAGCCAACAACTGGCTAGAATCTGTGCCTTCATTAGATGACTGTGGATGCAGGGATTTTGTCTGGTGCAAAAGGCTGTCAAGAAATAAACAGCAATTTTTTATTTATTTTGTTCTGTCAAATTAAATGTAAAATTAATTCCTATAATGTTTAAGGGAAATAAATGGTACAATGTGATAAGTGTGTAGTTTATCATTTTGTTCTATTTGAAGAAATACTTACTTCAGAAGCTGCTGTCGGGTCTTCAACAGAAAACATCTGAGATGGAGCTGCAGCAAAAGAAGACATTCAGAGACATCATATATCAGGAGGCCAAGTCGGAATCTGCAGACTTTTCACAAGTTCTGCACTGAGTTTCTCATATTGTGAACAGAGAAATTTAAGCAACCCCTTCAGTCGTGACAATATTAAAACATAACACAACCTCAAATGTCTTTGGCTTTTATAGAATAGTTACAACATAATTAAAATATTAGGGTCACAGATTTTCATTAAAACAATGTTTTATTAAGCACATTCATTCATTCATTAGCATGACATAACAGAATGATACTATGCAACAAAATAATGATTAGCAATGGGTGCAGTGCAGCGATATGGTGGTGAACAAATATTTCGCATCATAGCTGTTACTATATCATGTATTTCAGCATGGCCAGAATGTTGTTCTGACCAATGAGCATCCAGAACCATAGCTCTCAGTTTTATTAAATTTAAACTGTGTAAAAATTGATCATTTAGTATGTCTGGGTGATAAAATGATCTCGATATTTATCGCTAAAAAAAAAAAAAATCCTCAATATCGATATGCTTTTGAGTAATTTTCTACATTTAGCCTATGTTCTACATCTAGACGATCAGGAGTGTGTCGCTAAAAACGCAAGCAGTTCGGCTTTCTCAGACCGTATGAAGTTACTAACATTAGCTGCCTTGCTAATGATTAGGCTATGTCGGCCATTGCGGTATGGCCAGGTCCAGACCCTGGATTGATTCCATCCGGACCGCAAGACTTTATGATGATGGTTGCACCCTCTTATCATCTCTGGAGAGCAGTGCGACAAAACAACAGTGCTGTGTACACAAGCTCTGATCTTTCTGAGCTGTATTCTTGAATATTTTTCTCTAGCACCAAACACGCCTCATTTATGCCCCGTCCAGTTCAGCATGCGTTGCTTCTTTTCTTCACGTGTGAGGAGACATGAGGTGCCGCATATGTTAACGTGGTTCCAAAGAGCATTTAGACCATAACGTTTATTCCTTCTAAATGTAGCTTTATTAATCAGCATATTGCAAGTCTTTAATAATAAACAAATAGATTTCCGTTCTAATTTTGTCAAAATTAATCAGATGTCAACATCTCTGGTATGGTTGACAAGGAAAGTACAATAAAATTACTTGTTGGTAGCCTAGTTTTTGTATGTGCAATGTGCAAATGTGAATGTATTTTGGGATGAATATCGATATCGAACGATATTAAAAAGAATATTTTGTTAATATTTTTGGCCATATCGCCCAGCCTTTGCTCAGAGTCCTACATTTTTATTGGAAGTTAACAGCATTATCAAACTACCCAAAATATTTAATAAATGACCAAGCAAAAATTAACAACCTAATCTCTGGTTCCCTCTCACAAGGGAGAGCTCAACCTTCACATTCATCATGTGGCTAAATGTAATCGTTTTGACTCATACATTCCACATGGGCCATAAAAAATTTTATTTCAAGGAGAAATGGCCCAAAAAAAAAATGCAAAAGTTGAGTCACTACCCTCATTTCCAACAAGCACAGGCTGGATTGTTACGCAATATTTGTGTCACAAAACACTAATCACATGTGATATTTGTATCAAACATTATTAACGGGGTTGAAGAGTTGAGATTTGTCTTGATAATAGTATAAACCAGGGGTCGGCAACCTTTTTGACATGGAGTGCAATTTTTTATTTTCCTGGTCAAAGGCTCTCAATTTTTACAGAGCATCTTGTGAAAGTGCTTTAATGAAAGAAAACCTGTCCATTTGTACAAAATTAGTTAACAGTTCATGTCACAAATTTGTGTATTGTGAAATTGTGGAATCTGAAATATTTCTTATATTATGTCATACATTTTTCAAAATCACGCAGAGGGGTAATTACTATGATGCACGCAACAGAGAGAGGAGCAGCCCATTATATTTATATGAAGTTTTTCGCTCCTGCATTCCAATCTACATCTTAAATGTAATCTTTCCTGATGATCGCGCAACGTGTTTTCATCAACTGAATGGGAGGCATAGCACTATTAAAGTGTGATGAACTCACGCTGTGCGTGCAAGCCGTTCGCACATCACAAGCCAAATCAACTATTTAACCCTTTTTGGTGAATCACACCTGCAAAATCTAACAAAATTATTTCCAGGTTTAATTTATATTTTGAATAGACTCTTTTGAACCCCACAATGTGGGATTATGATTTCCCTTTTAATCGTTTAATGTAATTTTGAGTGTGACCATGGTTACAGAGTGTACCTGTATGCAGGGTTGGAAATCTCAAGGATTAACTGTGGTGTATTCATTATCATATCATGTGCTGTTCTGAAAGCAAAAAGAAACAAATGAAACATAGACTGTAGGCTGTCATCCGCGCAGCATGAAATGGAGCTAAGCTGACTCACACGATTAACTAAAAGTGAAGCTCTGCCGGCTCGTGCTGCACGAGTGTGTTGCGTATACTGCAGTCTCGTCACATTTAAACTTTTTGTTTAGCCTCCCATTCAGCTCATGAAAACATGCTGTGTGATCATGAGGAAGGGTAACATCAACATGTAGATTGGAATGCAGGTGCAGAATTTCATATAAATAAAATAGTTATTCCTCTCTCACCGTTGCTGGCATGCAAGTGATTACCCTTTGGTTGCTGACCCCTGCAATAACCATAACAGATATAACCAGATGTCTTCTGGGGGCTCAGTAAATTGTAGCGCTCCAACTATTTTGATAATCAATTAGTCGATTATATCAAAATGAGATATTCCACATCTTGCCCAATACTTCACTTCAGTACAGATAAAGCACTCTTTACAGTTTGAAAGCAGCAGAAAAACTTAAACAACCGAACTTTACAGAACACTTGCAGCAATATTATGATTCTGCAGGCATGAGCAGAATTGTGAATACACTTTCAACGATGACTCAAGTCCACACTGTGTGTATGTGTGTGCCCGTATGTGTCAGAGAGAGAAAAACAAGGTCTTGACTTTGCCGTACAGGGTGCATTGGGCACATCTCTGCTTGAGAAATGATTACAGAACTTGTCTTGACTGATGAAATGCACAGGAGAAACAATAACAAGCCGTACACAATGCAGGAAGTACGGAAATTGTAAAGCTAGAGGCAGTGAAGGAAGGGGGGAGTGGTAACACAGAGGGAATTGGTTGCACAGGAGGAAGAGTGAAAGAAAAAATACAAATAAACACTATTATATAAAAACATGGCAATCATAATAATAATCGTAGTAATAAGTACTAAATTATTAGTAATAAATGGTAATCAATATGGAGGACAAAACCTGCAAAAATAATAAATAATTACATAAATGTAATAAGAAAAAAAATAAAGGAATAAATGTCTTGATAAAAAAAATCTATAATTCGTTTATATTATATATATATATATTATATATATATATATATATATATATATATATTATATATATATTATATATATATATATATATATATATTATATATATATATATATATATATATATTTATATATATATATATATATATATATATATATATATATATATATATGTGTGTGTGTGTGAGTGAGTGAGTGTGTATATACATATATATACACTCACCTAAAGGATTATTAGGAACACCATACTAATACTGTGTTTGACCCCCTTTCGCCTTCAGAACTGCCTTAATTCTACGTGGCATTGATTCAACAAATGAAAGCATTCTTTAGAAATGTTGGCCCATATTGATAGGATAGCATCTTGCAGTTGATGGAGATTTGTGGGATGCACATCCAGGGCACGAAGCTCCCGTTCCACCACATCCCAAAGATGCTCTATTGGGTTGAGATCTGGTGACTGTGGGGGCCATTTTAGTACAGTGAACTCATTGTCATGTTCAAGAAACCAATTTGAAATGATTCGAGCTTTGTGACATGGTGCATTATCCTGCTGGAAGTAGCCATCAGAGGATGGGTACATGGTGGCATAAAGGAATGGACATGGTCAGAAACAATGCTCAGGTAGGCTGTGGCATTTAAAAGATGCCCAATTGGCACTAAGGGGCCTAAAGTGTGCCAAGAAAACATCCCCCACACCATTACACCACCACCACCAGCCTGCACAGTGGTAACAAGGCATGATGGAGCCATGTTCTCATTCTGTTTACGCCAAATTCTGACTCTACCATCTGAATGTCTCAACAGAAATCGAGACTCATCAGACCAGGCAACATTTTTCCAGTCTTCAACTGTCCAATTTTGGTGAGCTCTTGCAAATTGTAGCCTCTTTTTCCTATTTGTAGTGGAGATGAGTGGTACCCGGTGGGGTCTTCTGCTGTTGTAGCCCATCCGCCTCAAGGTTGTGCGTGTTGTGGCTTCACAAATGCTTTGCTGCATACCTCGGTTGTAACGAGTGGTTATTTCAGTCAAAGTTGCTCTTCTATCAGCTTGAATCAGTCGGCCCATTCTCCTCTGACCTCTAGCATCAACAAGGCATTTTCGCCCACAGGACTGCCGCATACTGGATGTTTTTCCCTTTTCACACCATTCTTTGTAAACCCTAGAAATGGTTGTGCGTGAAAATCCCAGTAACTGAGCAGATTGTGAAATACTCAGACCGGCCCGTCTGGCACCAACAACCATGCCACGCTCAAAATTGCTTAAATCACCTTTCTTCCCATTCTGACATTCAGTTTGGAGTTCAGGAGATTGTCTTGACCAGGACCACACCCCTAAATGCATTGAAGCAACTGCCATGTGATTGGTTGATTAGATAATTGCCTTAATAAGAAATTGAACAGGTGTTCCTAATAATCCTTTAGGTGAGTGTGTGTATATATATATATATATATATATATATATATATATATATATATATATATATATATATAAAATGTTTAAATATTTAAAAGATAACCATGTATAATTATATATTGATATAAATATGTATGATCATTATATATTGAATTATTGTTATATAAGGGGCTTTCTCAGCAAGTATTTGTATTTGCGATTAATTAATCGGGACACCATATAATTAATAAGATTACAAATTTTAATCGATTGACAGCCCTAATTTTTATATTTATTTATTCCCACCTGTATTTATTTTTATATTTATTCTTACATTTCTGTCTTTTGTATGATAATTATGTGGGCTGGTCCTGCTTACCATTGGTTTATCATAGATTGAAGCGTGTGCTCGATTACTCGACTTGTTTTGATGTGACATTAGGTCATAGCCATATCCTGTAAAATATAGCTATTTGTGGGGCTAAAAACATATATTGGTTATACTACAATCACAAAATAAATGGGTAGCTGTTTCTTCAACAAAACCAAAAAATGAGCAAGTTTCACAAATTATATGATTTAACCTTATTTTTTTCTTTTTTTCCCTGTGTATATAACTTCATATTTTGATGTACGCAAATCCATAATATTGTTTTCTGTTATGATTGTTTACTGTAAAAGATACCAACATGCTTAATTTCCCTGATCGTTTATGTATGCATGTATGCATTTATATATAAGTTCTGTAATTAAAAAAACTCTATAGCTGACGCTTTATATTTATCTAGAGAGTTGCGCAACTTAGCGAATGAAGTCAATAACCACACATCAAATGACTGTTTCATTTAGAGTAGAGGTGCTTATTGATGGTTTAGGGTAGGCCGGTATGAATGTCGAAGCACATCCTGGATTGTTAGACTCTCTGCAAAACGTTTCCCTGCATATTCTAAATCTGTGTGAGTCTGAGGGTGCTAAGGTAGGACGTCCATCTTATTTGCTTTCGATAAGCACTATTGAGCTCTCAACCAATGATGCACTGGAGCTACGCAAGGACCGCCTCCCTCATTTCCATGTTGCAAACAGTAAAGTAAAAATAAATACATGTATAAATAAATAAATAAATATGGGAATATATAAATATGCAATTATGTGGGAATAAATAAATATACAAAATAAATGAACACATAAATAAAAAAATTAAAACACAAAATAAATGAATTAATAAAAAGAGTTACAAATAAATATAGAAAATAATAAAGGAATAAAGTCATAAAATAATAAATTCAGGAATAAATTTAACTAAAAACTAATTATATTTGTTTTATCAAGACAATTATTCCTTTATTTATTTTTATATTATTACATTTATTTATTTATTGTTTTTACAGGTTTGGGCCTCCATAAATCAAAATATCCTTTTTAAATGATAATCAAAAAGATTCCCTCACGGTCAAGGTTTTTGGCATTATAAGTGGAGTCAGCCGTCATCCTTGACTTTAATATCAAGAACATGGAAATAATGCATATCATAAAAAAAACAAAGCATGCACCGACTGTACAAAACAGCAGCTGATGTGGCGGGTGCTGAATTTAGATAAACTGATATAGTTTATAGATAAATATCAACACAGTCAAATACAGATTTTTTTTGTCTAATATCCAGATCCGATTGTTTATTTCTGACTTTGACTGATGTGCTAACTACTTAACTGACTAAACTATCTTTTATTCTGTGTGCATGTCATGTATAGAACAATACATTAGACTTATTGTAAAAAAAAAAAAAATTAAGGCCTTTTTTTAAATCCTAGCATTTTTTTTTTTACATCGTAACAGTTATTGGTTAACGTTCTTTACCGAACAGCTTTCATATTAGATCATAGGCTAATACATGTTGTGAAGTATGTGCAACTTTCTGTGCATTTTTCTCATATATTTGGCTTATGCCAATTCTTTTCAACAATGTCCTGACTGTTTTAATTTCAAGTCAATTTTACTTGGTGAATTGCATTTAAAACAGGCTATTAGTGTTGCTCTATTGGTCCTGCACTTTTAAATTGTTTTCAATAAATATGCTTGCATCCACTAACGTTGATTCAGTGAATGTGTGTCACGTTCTATATTTAATGTACAATGATCATAATCCACGGCAAGTATGTTGCAGATAAAAGTCCCTTTGCCAGCCCCTTTATTACTTGGATATGATAAAGACAGCACAGACTGAACAAATGTCTTGACAACTTGTTTTAACAGGTCCGTGACAGCTAATCTTAGGAAAAGCACAAGACTGCAATCTAAGATGAGAGAGGAAATGAGGACGTAATTGAGCATTGATAATATACAAAATAGCAGTCTAATCATTTAAATTGCAATATTCAACAGTCTAACCGTGCATTGTACAAGACTTAATGCAATCTAGTCCTTAAATAATTTGTTCATGTCAGATGGTCGAGATGAAGACAATTGTCTTGAAATGACTTCAAGAACAACTGTCAATTACACCAGAGTCATTCCTTCTGTTATCACTGTTTAACTACTGACAGAATATTTAAAGGTGCTGCAGGCGATTTCAGCTGTTTCACTTACTTTCGCCATTTTCTTCACTTCAACGTACTTCCTTTCTCTAAAACCCTGCTGTAAAAAAATCTGAAACCTATCCTGAAACCATTACAAGCAGATAACTTTTCTGACTGGCTAGTTTTATGATGCTCCCCCAAGTGTTTTTATTTTTTGTCGATTTACAAACCCTCATGCTGTCACTCAGATACAACTGTGATTTCTTAATCTCAGAACACATTTTTCAGGGATATCAGTCAGGTAATGAGACATCTCAAGTACCGTTGTCTCAAGAGGCAACACTGGCCACATCTTCACACCAAAATACGCCCAGCCAGTTTTTTGACAACATGTAATGAGAGCAGCAGCAACAACAACAGCAGTCGTTGTGTTTTCACATAATGTTGCCAGATTAGACGAGCAGTTGTGTGAGAAAAAATGTGCTTGGGCGTGTTGACAAATATTTTGGGTGGATCTGAATGATTTGGGTGGGTTTGAAAAATTATAAAATATAATTCCAATGCTCATGCCACTAAAATAATGAAAATGGCTCCACACACATAATCATTCAATCTATAAGCCAAAACACTGATTGACAGAAAATTTGTTCAGTCAAGTTCAGAGAAGCTATAAGTTTCCATACCCAATAGTAAGTTCTAAATGTGTGTGATCGGCTGGTGTTGCTTGTGGATTAAGATGACAAAGTGGTGAAAAAAGTGGTGATTGAGTTTGTGATCAGATTGGATCAGAGAGAATTGAAAGAGTTGTGTAGTGTGTGATCCCAAGATCTTTGGTGTGTGATGCCCAGTTTTTGTCTGTAGCGATTTTCAGAGTAAGTGTGTGATGCCTTGAATTTTAAATCAGTCATGACATACATATTTTTTTCACCTTGAGATTCACTTACGTTGGGAAAGATATTTGCACAAAAAAAAAATGTCATAATGTAGTATTACATGACCTTTTTCTACCCTACTCTTTGGTCCTCTGTCTGAAACATTTGGTTTTCTGTGTACTTCATCTTTAAGATACGCCCACTGTTATGATTGGCTAATGCTATTACAATTGTGGAACTGTATTTTCCAAGAATGAAAGAATTAAAACTTGCGTGGGATTTACGAAATCCCCTAAAAATCACTCAGTCCAGGTAATCATTGATATGAACACATTTCCCAATTTATGTAAATCACACAATCAAACTATAACATTTGTTTGACTGAAATAACAGAAAACTGAACAAAATATTCACACTTTTTCTCCACTATACATATCAGGCATATAAGATTTGGTGATAAAATTAAACAACCTGCGAATCTGAAGGGTTAGTAAATGTGTATCGGGCTGTAGGGAGAATCTTATAAGGGATGATTTAACCATATTTATCAATACACATCTCATATCAGGAAACAGCGCTGTTCTCAGGCTGAGTAGGGGAGTGGGTCTCCTTCGATAAATTGGCTGCTTATAAAGGGGAAAATGGGAATCCCGATGCATTCATTTTGGCCAAAACATGGGACCTCTTGGTTAATACGAGACAGGTGTGAAAGCAGGCAGCCTTACTACTATCATTTCATTGATGACTAACTTCATTGTTTTTCACTGTGTTTTCATGCTGTGAGTTTCTGTGGTGTCATGCACAGCAAGTGACATGATAAAATGTGTGGGTTGACGGTCTCAGAAGCAGAGGCAACTGAGACTTGTCCCCTGCCACCTGGATTGAGGTGAGTAACCGCGCAACCATGAGGACCTAGTAAGCAGTGGGAATTGGGCATGCCAAAATTGGGAAGAATTACTTTTTTTTAAAGATTTACACTTGTTCCTCACTGGCATTACTGTTGTGTCCAATATTTGTGCCACTGCTAAATCTTTCAATACATGTTTCTTAGCAAAACCTGAGTCCAAAAAAATCCAAACATTCGAATCCAAACTTTGTTTGAATTAGCCACTCATTCCTAATGTTGTAATTATGAGATAAGGTCAAGATCCATCAAAACGGACACAGAGATTCAACAAAAGAACAAAAATTAAAAGGTAAAATGTGGGAGCCCACAGGCTGCAAGCAAGCATTGTTCCTCATTTCATACGCAAATTGGGCATTTACACTGAAGGCAAAGAGAAAAAAAAAAAAAAAAAAGTTTAACAAACCGTTTTTGGCACAAAAGACTTGACTAACATTGTATGTGAAATTGAGTGGGAAAAATGTATTACAAAAAATTATGACACATAATTAGCAGTTAAATTATGAGAATTTAGAGGTTTTGCAGCTAAATAAATTTTATGCACCTGCAGCCTAAGACAGACACACTTTCTCACATAATTTGAAGAGCACAATCAGCACATCAATGGAAATGTGACATTTTCTGTCTGACTGGGGTCATACTTTTGCTGAAACTTCAAGGGAGTAGAACTTCAAAGCTTTGTCATAACAGTAGCATTTGGATTGGTTGTATACCTGTGACCTCAGTGTCACTGCTCAGAAGTACCCAAATACATAACTTACTTGAATACATACAGTGCATTCAAAAAGTATTCAGAACCCTTCATTTTGTTTGTTTTTATTCCATTTTGTTATGTTGCAGCCTTATGCTAAAATGCTTTAAATTATTTATTTTTTTCCACATCAATCTACACTCCATACCCCATAATGACAAAGCAAAAAACAGATTTGTGATGACTGCAAATTTATTAAAAAGAAAAAAAAAGAAATATCACATAAGTATTCAGGCTCTTTGCTATGACACTTGAAATTTAGCTCAAGTGCATCCCATTTCTCTGGATCATCTTTGAGATTCATCACTTTGATTGGAGTCCACCTTTGACCAATTCAATTAATTTGTACATGTTTTGGAAAGGCACACACCTGTCAATACAAGGTCTCACAGCTGAAAATGCATACCAGAGTAAAAACCCAGCCATGAGGTCAAAAGAACTGCCTGTAGAGCTCAAGAGTCAGGATTGTGTCGAGGCACAGATCTTTGGAAGGCTATAAAAATGTTTTGGCTGCATTGAAGGTTCACAAGAGCACAGTGGCCTCCATAATTCTTAAATGGAAGTTTGAAACAACCAGGACTCTTCCTAGAGCTGGCCGTCCGGCCAAACTGAGCAATCGGTGAGAAGACCCTTGGTAAGAGAGGTGACTAAGAACCCATTGGTCACTCTGGTTGAGCTCCAGAGATCATGTGTGGTGATGGGAGAAACTTGCAGAAGGACAACCATCACTGCAACACTCCACCGGTCTGGGCTTTATAGCAGAGTGGCCAGACGGAAGCCTGAAAAAAAAAAAAAAAAAAAAAAAGCAGCACCTAAAGGACCTAAAATAAACAAGATTCTCAGCTCTGATGAAACAAAGATTGAACTGTCTGGCCTCAATTCTAAGTGTCATATCTGGAGGAAACAAGGCACCGCTCATCACCTGCACAATACCATCTCAACGGTGAAGCATGGTGGTGGTAGCATCATCACCACTGAATGTAGCAAAATACAGCGATATCCTTAATGAAAACCTGGTCCAGGGAACTTAGGACCTCAGACTGAGCCAAAGCTTCACCTTCTGACAGAACAATGACCCTGAGCACACAGCAAAGCCGATGCAAGAATGGCTTAGAGACAGCTCTTTGAATGTCCTTGAGTGGTCCAGCCAGAGCCTGGACTTGAACCCAATCGAACATCTCTGGATAGACCTGCAAGTGGCTTTCCACCGACAGTCCCCATTCAAACTGACAGAGTTTGACAGAAATCTCCAAATCCATGAGTGCAAAGCTTGTCACATCATACCCTAAAAGAGTTGAGGCTGTAATCACTGCCAAAGGTGCTTCAACTAAGTACAGTGTTAAGGGTCTGAATACTTGTGTCAATGTGATATTTCAGTTTTAGCTTTTGAATAAATTTGCAGTAATCAAAAATCTTAGTCATTATGGGGAATGGAGTGCAGATTGATGTAAAAAAATAATCATTTAAAAAATTTTAGCATAAGACAGCAACATAAAATGTGAAGCAATGTGAAAGGGTTTGCATACTTTCTGAATGCACTGTAACGGAATAAACAGCAAAAAAGGCAGATCAAGTCAACCAATGAAAATAATAAGACTGCACAAATGTGGAATTTCTGGGACAATAAACTATAACTTAAAGCTTACTGTGGCCGATACCGATATAATCGATATAACCCAATATAAAAGAAAAAAAATAATCTTCGTTTTTAAATCTTAACTGCTGCTGTTTAAGTTTTGCTGGATGAAACATGAACCAGAAATGTGCCTATATTACAGATAATGAATGTGGATTAAACATGTCAATACACTTGCATAAATTGTATAGTGACCATTTATATGAGTGTTTAAGGTAATCCTGATGAATCGCTCACATGGAGAGAATAATTAGGTGATAAATTATCAGCATGTAATAAACATTACACAACAAAACCCATCAGTGTTATGTAACATTTGTGAGTGTACCGTGTACATATGCATCTCATTCACAGTTGCTTATTAAAGTGCTTATCAGTGACAGTACTCTATTATAAGCACTGTAAAATTTTCTTTTGAAAATGCATCTTTTTCTCTTCTGAGCTTTTTGAAATACTCTCCAAAGTGGATAAATTATAAAACACCATCTTCACATTGAAGTGTGAACTGGAAAAACTAACACATCTGAAAACTATGATGTATTGTTGTCATGTGATACAATTAAAATGGTGGCCAGCGTAATCTTTTTTTACAGTCTATGCGTAATAGCAGCACTGCTGTGCCTGATTTTCACTTTGATACCATTGTTAAAGACAAATGTTACTTTGTAAAAACATTCACATTGCATTCATTCAAAGCTGACTGGAAGTTTAATCGGAACTGGTGTTGGAACACGTGGACAATTGCGTTTCATACATTACATACAATGCAGATTTTTTGCATGCGCAGTAATAGGATTTAAGTGTTTTCAGATGATTCAGTGTGGACCAGCAACTTTTCAGAAACACTTGAAAATGCTGTTTTCAAGTGTACCCGGATTAATGTAGACAAAGCCTAAAACAAGCCCCAAAACAACGTAACAAGTTGCAGAGAAGTTAAAATAATCCTCAAAGAGTGACATGAGCTAGACTTGCAGCCTGGCACTTACTGACACACTCACTGATGCTTCAGAATGCCCGAGTCCCTGTCTGAAGTAGAGAAGCCGCAATCAGTCTTGGGAGATTCTCAGCGACAAGCAAAAAGACCGTAACAAATTATCTGCAGAAATATCGGCATGATGATAATATTTTAATTTTCTCAGTTATCCACCACCAATATATTGTGCAAACCAAGAAAATAGTATTTAACATTTCCTTTACACTTGGAAACGTAAGAACAACAAAATGTTCTTTAAACAGTCAAAGGAGAGAAAAAATGCTTTCATGAAATGGTAAATGTAAAAACAAACTCTTGTATGTTTACTGTGAGAGGGATGCCATGAACTGCAAGTTTGGGATATTGTAACAAAAGCTGCATAATGTCTGCACATATTTTTTTTCTTTTTTTTTTGTAAACTGATATTATTCTGAATAAAAATAAGTTCCAGTTAAATAAGGTGATACCAAACAATTATAAATAACCACACTGAAAAAGCACAAGGTCCCAGAGTTGCAGTACGTATACAAGATGACTGCAACTAAAAATTATAATTAGCAGCAAAGGTCAGTGAAAATTCTTGTGCCTTAAACATTCTTGTGTGGTTAAAAAAATACATAAATTAGTAAAGGGAAAGATGTAGGTACATTTTCGTTCGGTTGGAACCCAAGGAATACGTGAGTGTAATATTTGGACCAAGAACAAAAGAACTGCATTAAGCCGCACGCAGTATATTTGGACATGACCCCCTTTCATCATCATGTCATCAGCTTGCTGGAGAAAGGCAGTGCAAGGATTCTATTTGTCTGGAATTTCAGTTCCTCTCAAATAATAGTCTTTTTTATCATCAATACATTATCATATATATCTAGGTGTTCTGAATAAAACGGTGCATTGGTAATCTATAGTGCAAAACAAAATAAACATGGGTGTACATACAAGGTAATCTTTGACTTATCCCATATTACCATTACATTTAAACAGCTTAAAGGTGCAAGCAGTAATTTTTTTCCTCATTAAAATAGTTTTAACTCCTAAAATTTTGCAATACATGTAGGAAATCATGACCACTTACATTAAAATGAAGACTCCAGTCATATCAGTAATCTTTTAAAAGCTGTTTATTTCTACATGAAGAAAGTCCACACATGGGGGCTGCCATGTTTGAATCACATGACCAGACGAATACCAATCGCTTAATCTTAGTAACAGTCCTATTATTTGAAACTTTCACTCATTGATTAAAGTAATCATGGATCACTGTGAATACTACATTTCTACAAAGGAATCTGAAATTGAAAACTACTGGTTTTAAATGATGCTGCATCAAAGCCGCTAGGTGCCAGTGTAAGTCCAAGATAACACAAAGACAAAAGTTACTGAGTGCACCTTTAAATATGCAGGCCTTCAACAAATCAAGGGCAAAAATGTGATGGCAGTGGAGTGTGTGTACTGATTTGCATTAAAGCACGACTGCCAGAGATGATCTATAGCATTATCTTGCTGACAGGGGCCGTATTTTGGTTGGTTGGCATAAAAAAAGATTTATGAGTTAGTGCCATATCTCAAAAAAATGTATCAAGGACGACTACTTGTTTGCTCTGCTTCCATGAAGGCTGCTTGCAATGATCTGCCTCAATTAAAATAAGGTCTAAGAAAATAGTGTACCAAAAATGCTAGATTTACCCAGAGTGTAATACCGGTAATATAGATAACACAAATCCTATTATAATATTAAAAATATATTCCCATTTACAATACAAGTGAGAGGGCTCCAACATTTTTCACGCTCCAAAAAAGATATAAAAGAAGCATAAAGGTAATCCATACAATTGGCTTAATCCATGACTTCTGTTCTGAAGCAATCCAATCGGCTTTGGGTAAGAAACAGACCAAAAGTAAACATTTGTACACTATTGCACTTTCAATGAATGTCTATGGGGCCTTTGTAACATTTTTTAAATATTCATTGGGGGGGGGGGGGGGGGGGAAGCAAATGATTTGATTTGTAAAGCTGATTTTATCATTAATCTAAAGTGGGACTACTACTTAAAAGCTGGAGACACCAGTCTCCAGTTTATAATTGTATTGTTTTCATTTTATGGTTATACTTTTGGAATAATTACACAGTTTCTTATTTTAAAGGTTTCTTCACTGTGCTGAACATTTATCTCACACTATCACTATCAGAGCATTACTGTACATGTTTTACTTTTGTTATTCCAAATGAGGAACAAGTCGAAATTATTTTCTGTGGTAATCAGATTTTAATTAAAATATTTATACTAATCTCAAAAATACAGGCGTCATCCATGCAAATAAACTCCAAGCAGGATCTGGAGTCAAATACAGAATACTGCTCAGCTTAAGCATGTGCAAAGGGGATATATTTGTGTGGCAAGCCAACTAATAAACAGCAAATGAAAATGCTTTTCTCGTTATCATTCAACTTGGTGAAATGGTTCACCGAATTCTGAAAGCCACACTGATAAACATCCGCCACTGGGCACCTTCTGCAAACTATTAAACCAAGTTACAGTGCCCTTGAGCTAAGCAGGATCACACATAAGGTCAAAATACCTTAGATAGATATCCTAACATTAAGGCACTTAAGATGTAAATGCAGAGATTCTCTGTTGTTCCACTTATTTCAACTTGTGATATTATTCTACACAAATTAACAAAAATATTTGCACTGTTCTAAAATCTAGTGAGCCTATGAGAATATGGAGGCAGTATTTTAAGGCATCATTAGCCACACTCCTGAAGCGAAGGCTGTTCCAAAGATCTTAATTTTGCTGCCTACTCGGATACCTTGATTTGACCAAATTCTAAGGCAGAATCACATGCATGCATCAAAGAATGCATTCCAAGAACACATTGCAACGAGTAAAAGTGATAAGTCCAAGTTGATTATAAATCGGCTTGGAACCCAATATTTTGGTTCAATGTAATTTTTACGCTTGCAGTATTAGCTTAGCAAAATGTTACATCAAACTCTACAGAAATCAACAGAGAATACATTTTTACATGCAAAAACCAAGTTGAAAAGTACACAACCCTGCTTGACATCAATGGAGATCTCAAATGGAGCTGAATATCATCAGTTAAGCAGACAAAACTAATCATACCATCTCGAAAAAGACAGATGATGTTGGTGAAATTTCTTGGACTGCAAAGCTTTGTGAAAACAATCCAAAGTGCTTCTCTGTTCACCATGTCAAAGGCATATAAAGAGTATGTAAAGATCCATGTGCTGCTCAATGCATTTTTCCTGGATATGTCACAGTCCAAAATTGATCTTTAGAGGCCATTAAAAAACCTAAAGTAACTTGAGTAGGGAGCAGTAACCAAGATACATAATAGTCCAACTACGTAGTTCTAAAACAGTCCAGACATCTAATGGTGGATATATTTATGATATTAAATGTCCAACTTTTATAAGCAAATTAATTAAACGTTATTGACTTAATATCAATAACGATTTACTTTTTTTTTTTTTTAAGATGCATCACCCTTAGGGTACACAAACCCCTGGTTGGGAATCACTGCTTTAGATTGTCACCTATACTTTTTGAAGCATGAGAAAGCCTGAGAGATAACGGAAGGCATTAGACGAGGGTAGTGACACAGTGGAACCCATTTGCTCGGTGATTGACAGGTTCTATTCTGTTAACCTCCAGCACCTTGACCTACACAGCTCCCATGATGATTAAAGAGCAAACGACCTGTCAATATTGCATTAAAACAGAAGGAAATTGGCTCATCAACATCGGAAGAGGAAATAAGACAAAGCAAAGTGTGTGAAGAGATTCAGGAACAGAGCACTGCAATTGATTTGGAAGGTTTCCACACCTGAAAGTTTTTCTGTCGCAGGATTCCAATAACACTGATATTTAATACTGAAGATGTGGACGCATGCAGAATGTGGAGGGGACTAGAGTAACAACGAACACCTGGGAAGAACATTGCCTCAGGTTAGGGTTTACAGTGTTCATGGTGGTAATAATTACATTGCATAATCCAAAGCAAGTCCAGGGATCTATTCAATATTTGAATGTAAATTAAATGCATACTCGAACATAAAGAATATGTTTAAGTGTACATGAACAGAAACTGATTTGAAGTAAACTATGGCCAAAAGTAAGTGGATTCCTGAACACCACACCAATATATGCTTGTTGAACACTTAATTTAAAAATCAAAAGGCATTAATCAAAGGCTTCCAACTCTTCTGAAAAAGCTTTCCACTAGATGTTGGAACATGGCTGTCGAAATATGATCCCATTCAGAGAAAAGAGCATCAGTGAGGTCAGGTCCTGATGTTGGGCAATGGGACAAGGCTCACAGTTAATGTTCCAATTCACCCCAAAGGTGTTCAGAGTGGCTCAGGTCTAGGCTTTGTAAAGACCAGTCAAGATCTTCCACACTAGACTTAGAAAAGCATGCCTTTATGGACCTCACTTTGTGCACAGGTGCAATTTCATGGCCAATGAGGTTTGAAGCACACATTTTGCAAGAATGTCATAGTATCGGGTAGCATTAATTTTTTTCTCACAAAACTCCTGGAATAGCCAAACCCATTACTTAGAAGATGGTGTCCATAAACTGGCCAGTATACTGTAGTGTATAACAAAAATAAATAAAACAAACACCCCATATTTTGCCCCTTTTAAGATCCTGTCCTAAATAAAGGCAAACGTTTTCTAAAAAAAATTCTAAATCAGGCCAAAGTTAAATGTTGCCAATACTTTATTTTTTTATAAAACAGATAGTTTGAGTCCTGTATGCCAAAATCAGTCCTGTCTTGCTTAAACACTCAATATAATATCAGCTATGATACAAAACACCTGTAGACCTAGATACTCTGTATCACTACATCAGACTAACTATTAGCATCAGTATCACTACATGTTAGAGACTAAATCTTCAAGTGGAAGTATGGCACTTAATGAACGCTTTATAAAACAACATTTCAATCAAAGTGTGTACTCCTAAAAATTTGTATCACCCTGTGTTGGCTTAAAGTCTGGATAAGGGAGTGTCTGGGTCTGTAACAGTTGAAACACCCAGACATAAGTATCATTCATTCCAGAATCAAGGGTGAAAATCAATTTGTTTTCAGAAACTGTGATAGTACCTGCTGACTGACACGTCACTGATTGCAGGGCTTGGTGATCTTGATGGAAGCTCAATTACAACATCTCTCTCTTCACTCTTTACCTTCAGCATTGTGGAAAATAAAGGCTGGGTAGTGTTGTGAATGCTGTTATGAGCAGCTGTTTTAAAAGACGAGGAAGAAAATGCTCATGTCAGCCAAGTAAATGTCACTAGTAGCCCATTTTTGGGAATTTCATCTATGAAACAAGTCTCTTGATCTGCTATCGGGACATTTTAAGGCACATGATTGGTTTAATCACATCAAGTTGGTTTGCTGAGTAATGACCAAATCTTAAACATTCCAACGTCTTGAGGGAACTGCTACATCTTTTTATTTTGATGTATCCACAGTTCAAAATTGGCACCGGAGAGCAAATAAAATGGAGGTTTGCCTTGTAATTTATTTAGGAATGCATACTGTAATCTAATACTCATTGATTTAAGTGATATTTACACATAATTACTGGAGAACTATAATTTTACTAATCAATTGAATTAAACTGATGAAAAAAAAATAATCATTTCAGGCAGCCCAGCCATTTATTTCTGTAAACTGTTTATTGACTCTTAACTAGGGTGGGCGATATGCCCAAAAATATCATCACAATCTTATTTTTCATATTGTTCGATATACATTTATATTTGCCAATATGGCAAAAGAAAAATGTTTTAATGCCAAGTCAAAATAGTCTCTACCAAACAGCCCAGAGACAGTCAAAGCAGTGGGGTCTAAGGGATGTTCTACCAAAATATGACAATATTTTATAGTGGTTATCATTCGTGTGCAGTTGGATATGAAAGTTAAAAGATCCATCTGTTCATTTTGAAGCATAATGACAGCAGTCCAGTATTTGTTTGAATATTTCTATATTTCAAATTATTTTGTATATTTCTTTGCATTCAAATACTCAAGTATGTGGGCATAGAACCCTTGTGACTGAGAAATAATACAGTAGGGGAAAAAAAAAAAAAAAAAAAAAAAATGAATGGGCCGTTTTTATATTTTCATTAAAGTTAGAAAAACTAGGCTACCAACTAGTCATTTTATTGTCTTTGTCATCCATGCCAGAGATAATGATATGTGATTAATGTATACAAAATTAGAACAGAAATAAATTTGTTTATTATTAAAAGCTTGTAACATGCTGATTAATAAAGCTAAATTTAGAAGGAAAAAACATTATGGGCTAAAGGCGATTTGGTTAACTTGCAGTGCCTCATGTCTACAGTTCTCACATGTGGGGAAAAAAGGTAGCAAGTGCGGAGTGGACATTAAGCGTGTTCAGTGCTAGAGAAAAAATATTCAAGAATTCAGTGCAGAAAGATTAGTTATGATGTAACCAGCACTGTTGTTTTGTAGAGCTACTCACTAGAGACAATGAGAGGGTGCAACCATCAACATGATGTCTTGCAGTCCGGATAGAATCAATCGACCCCGGTGACCGGCGTGTAGCCTAATCATTAGGAAGGCAGCTAACATCAGCAACTTCATGCAGTTTGAGAAAGCCAAACTGCTTACGTTTTTAGTGACACGCACCTGAACATCTTGTTGTGGAACATGGGCAAAATATCGAAAATTACTAAAAAGCTTATCATCAATATTGTGGATAATACTTCAATATTTTTTTTCCCCGCGATAAATATCGAGATCGTTTTAACGACCAGCCCTACTCTGAAGTCCACCTATTGAGATATTGAGGTTCAGGGGGCTGATGTATAAAAACTGCAATTTTCCATGCACATATCGGGATTTATAAAAAAATACACTTGCCATAAATATGTGCGCACCGCTCGGACACACTTGACTGCATACGCACTCTTTTAATGATATGTGTTAACAGACGACTACAGCTGGACAAATAATAAATTGAACAGACTGATTATAAACTCTTTAATTTAATTCATGTTTAGGAATACAAAAGTATGTAGTTAAGGAATTGAAACTGAAGTAATTGCCAAAAGAAGGGTATATTATTGTTATGTAACTAATTGAAAAGGCATTCAAATATAAGCTGTAAAAGGGAAATATTGGTTTGGGATGCACTACTTTGAGAACGTTTCCGTGTCCTCATAGAGAAGGAACATACAGTAACTAAAAATGACCCCAATACTAGTCTAATAAAAACATTATGAAAAGTACATTTGCCGTTCAGCTATTTTTTGAAGTCAAATATAAAATCTTCAGACAATGCTGCACAAAGAATTGTAATAATTTGTTTCATTTCCAGTCCTAAATATTTAACTTTTCAATACCCTTAAAACTATTTAAAAGATTTTCTGAGAAACAAAATTACTTGGGTTAGATTTATGTCAGCAAAGTTAAAAACATTTTGCCAAGGGATATTCAAGATATATTATTTGAAAACAAGTTCATATCTTAATAAATCATGTTTCTTCATGGTGCAGCATCTATCCTTTGGGCATATGTGACATTTATCTCTTATATTACAGTCTCGTACTGTTATACACAGCAATCACGTGTTTGGATGGTGAAATGCATTTGGTAACTATGTAGATGAGGATATGCATAGTAAAAACAGGTGTTGTACACTCCATATATGGTTATTTTGGGGAGGAGACAGAGTGGGGAATGAATAGTTTTATAAATCAGTTTTTTTTTTGTTGCGTACGCAAAATCTGATTTTATGCTTATGCACACTTTTAGGAAGAAATCTAAGCAGAGTTTTATACATGAGGCCCCTGGTGATAAACGTAAAGTGCTGAAACCTCATCAGTGTAGGCAATGGATTCTACAAGCTTTATTGCAATTGGCTTTATTTCATTTCTCAAATCCAAATGAATTAATAAAAGCAGGTTATGACAGCATACCAAGACAAATTATAAATCAAGCTAGAGTAAGATAGAAATGGAGGTATGTTATAAACCTACAGTATATGACCTGCCTGAGATAATTGACTGACTGTCAGATTTGTAGCTAATTAACAGATCATCAATTTGCATTTTTCACAAAAGCAGGTAAAAAAAAAAAAAAAAAAAAACTTTTATATACTGTAAATATGCTCAATTACATCTGGAGAGAAATGGAAGACAATGATACCTTTTAAGTCCGTCTCCAGTGTTGACGGCCCCTCTTCCTGATTGATCTGTGTTCTCTTGGAAGTCTCCAGACGACCTCTGACCTGGGCAATTAAACGGGAAAATTCACTGCTGTGCTGCTTCCCTAGGAAAAAAAATTCAAATTACACTACCGTTCAAAAGTTTGGGGTCACTTGTCTGAAATTTTTCTCATGATCTTAAAAATCTTTTGATCTGAAGACATTTGCTTAAATGATTGAAATTAGTTTTAGAGACAAAAATATAATTGTGCCAATATATTAATTTAATTACAAAACTAAAATTTTATTTAAAAGAAAAAATATGTTTTTGAAATGGATGACCGAATAATTAAGAAAAACATCCACTAAGTGCCCTGCATATAGATGGGAACTCCTTCAATACTGTTTAAAAAGCATCCCAGGGTGATACCTCAAGAAGTTGGTTGAGAAAATATCAAGAGTGCATGTCTGCAAATTCTAGGCAAAGTGTGGCCACTTTTAAGATGCTAAAATATAACACAGTTTTGGGTTGTTTAGTCACAGCATAATTCCAAAATTTTCATTTCTGTTAATCCATAGTTTTGATGACTTTACTATTATTATAAAATGTGAAAAAAAATAAAAATAATAATAAATAAAGAATGAGTAAATGACCCCAAACTTTTGAACGGTAGTGTACATACATCACATCAGCTATTAAGCTATCTGTAACAATAACAAAAATTTTACATTTGCGCTGCAAATGCTTTGCAGTTGCTTCAGTTTGGGTAATCTGGCTGTTGGTTAGGGTGTTGTGGATGGTTGCTAGGTTGTTCCTTACCGTCAAGAGACCACCCACTTTCTCTTTGATATTCTCTTTCAGGGTTTCTGCAGGTTTTATGAAGCTAAATTTAAGACTTTTAAGACCTTTTAAATACCAACTAAAGAAAATTTAAAGAATCAATGTGTGTGTGTCATAAAAATTGCATTTTGTTTTTATTTAGAACTGCCCCGAAGAAGCTATTTGACATAATCCGGTCTGTTTACATTCCCTTGGTTTCTAATATGGTATGTTGCTTTCTCAATGATCAATGACCGTTTGTGTAATAACCGTTTATGAATCCCTGCTTTGTCCTGAGCAGTGAAGATGTCCACTTTTCTAAAGAAAAAAAAAACATCTACAGTAAAATTATTTTATAAATGTGTATACTGCACATTTAAGTTTTTCCAAAAGTGGATATATATGAGGTCCAGATTTTGACAAGTTAGGGAATAATACACAACACCATTACAAAAGGTGTAAACAATTATTGATGCTCAAGAAGGCAACACAAGAAGAACCAAGGGGTGCAAACTTTTTAACAGTATGATTGTTGTAAATAAGAGTAAAGTTTGTGTTAAGTAGCTTTTGAAGGGCAATACTACATAAAAAAATATAATCTCTTATAGGCTATTTGAATACATTCTGAAAGGTATGGAAACTTATAAAAACAAAAGGGTTATGCAAACTTCTGCACTTAACTGTATAGGCTATATAGTTTGTGAAAATTTATTTAATTTTAGATAGTTTTTTCACGATTTAATCACATTTGAGCTTTTAAAATGTACAAATTCCATTTAGCCTAGCCTATCCATATGATGTCATAATGCATGTGTAATTATGAAACTACTTCACAAAAATTTGCAACATTGTAACCAAAAATTTAAAATACAACCCCCACATCTGAACATATAAGTTGCTTGTACTACGTAAAAAGTGCAGTGTAGCTGTCTAAATATGACATTGTCTAATTTACCTCTGTGCTCATGGGAAATGAACATTACAGAAAAATACTTGCTTACATATTCACATGCTGCACAAAGAAATAGATAGTCTTCTTTCAGCTCATTGTTGAAAACAAATTTTTTATTGGTGCATTTCTACTTGACAGAGTGCAATGAATGAAATTATCAAATCAAAGTGCAACGCTTCACAATTGCATCTCTTCTCTGCAAATGATACCACAGACAATAGCGAGAAGGAAAATGAGCACATCAAATGTAAGTAGAAAAAAATTATTATTGAGCCTACCAGCTTAAACCAGGATATTATTACAATGCTTAGAGAACTGTCGGGACACAAATCGTCACCCTACTTAAACGCAACGAGAAAACAATCCCTTATACAACAGTTAATGCAATGACCTTATGAATTATGTTGCTCTGATTAAAAACATTAAGGCCTTATTTTGCAGAAGGGCAAATTAAGAATTTAAGACCTGCATAAACCCCATGTCTTAAGCCAATGGCTTGAGTAACAGCTTTAATGCTGTAAGGGTCTGAGGGTTTAGAAAACTTTAGGAAAGTAATAGCAGTTTATCAAGTTTAATACCTAGCATGTTTAACACTTAGGCTTTGGGGTTTGTTCAAACAGTGATGCTATAAGGTGCCTGGAAAGAGAAATATTATGGTATGTCCTAATACAAAAATAAAAATTGTATACTGTGCAGAAGCAGAGAAAATATCATCAAAATTCATTTTCTTTGTTTATAGCTTAGCTAGCAGGCATATGAAAAAAATGTAACGTAGATAGCACAAGTTGACATGTAAATAGCATGTAAGTTAACACTTATGAAAGTGCATGTACTCATGACTTCAACACAACATTCATCTTCTATGTTTTGTCACATGCAGCAAGTTTGTCTAGCGACAGCCTGTTGGTCTTAAGGATTGTAAATTTTATAGCCCTTAAATCCACACACTGAGCAACATTATTCACATTGTGTTATCTTAACTCTACCACACTGTTATTACTCACTTAGACAATTAAAAAAATGTGTGGCTTCCATTCTCTTGTACATGGTTTGCATTAGTCATGGGCTTTGTAGCAAAGCAGCTTGACATATATTCTCATACATTACACTGCAACTGTTGAAAGTCAATTTCCATAGGAAACCCATTAAACATACTAATTGCAACTTTGTCAACATGTGTGAAGGTGACATGGAGGAGAAATGGCATGTTTTGTGTTGGGCCAATAGAAGATGCTTTAACACTATAGAAGGTAGTGTCCATCCAGTCACAGCTGGAGACAAAGAGACAAACAATAATCATGTGATAATGTCACTTTGTCTATGCAATGTCAAATATGAAATGCCAAAATCCATTTCTGAAGCTGGTACGTTTACAGTTCTATTGTGAAGGCTTATGTGCTTGTATGTGGATTCTAATATTGGATTCCTTTATGGGGATTCTAAGATTGATTTTAAGGCAGTTATTTTACACTACAGCTTTTAGTGAATACCCAAGTCTGTTGACTTAAGGGTTTAGGTTGTTTGGTCAATGTAAAATACATTTTCTGAACTCAGGAGTTTACCAAGGAACCAAATCTGAATCCGAGACTTCAGTATGTTTCGAAATTGACACGATAGCAATCTGGCCTAATTTTCGGAAGAGCGCTTTACTATTGAAGACGTATAATTTGCCTATTAAAGTATAAGATGCCTTTCTCATTTCAGCTTATCTCCATGGAAATTGCTCTCTGCATTGCATTCTTCAAATATCTTAATAATACAATGTGAAAAGGAACCTGTGGGGGATAGTGGGTGCAAACAAACCTACTGTAAGGTGCATGAAGGTTCTCAAACTTATAACATCATATGAAAGTGTAGAAAACAGTTCCCAAAGACGTGAACCAGTACAGTGTGAATAAAAATTTGGGTACTGCAAATAACCATGATGTACTAAACAGCAGCACACCGATGACTGAATTACCTGTGACATAAGGTTGTGCATTAAAATATAGCTTGTGTACATCAGAATCATCACTGTGTAACATGCCTTGTCTAATATCCTTCTTAGTGGTTGACTGATATAATGCAGAAGCCGATAATCGGCTGCTTTTCCGAATTTTTTTAATTATCGGCATTGGCCGATACATTTTCCCGTTTGGGCGATTGTTTTCTTGAGGGCATGGAAAATTCCCCTGCTTGCATGTGAAGCGACTGAGACATGTAAATGACCATTCACAGTTCATTTTGTTGTTACAAACATCATGTTAATACAATAATTACGATTAATTATCGATTAATAGCGATTACGGTGTGCAACACAGTCTAATTTAAACAGTCCGCATATAAGCAACGCAGCAGACGCGTTTGAGCTCATAATGTTTAAGTGCTCGCCTGTTTCATTCTCCTCTCTCCTCAACATTTCCCTGTAAATTTCAACTGTCTAATGACAAAAAGTTACAAATTAGTGATTATAAATCACTACGAAATTTACGATATAGACTAATGCTCTGCAACAGCTGGAAACTCACAAGCCCCCGCTAGTTTGGAGAAAATACAAGTGCAGCGTTTTCACTATGAAGGACTCAGCGTATGAATTTATTCAATTAAATCATATTCTTTTGAAGTTTAATCATTACATTAGGCCACATCAAGATTCCTGTCTTTCTACATTGATCCCTTCATGGTATCAATGCAAGTATGTATCTAAGTGCCAGACAAGATGTAGATGTCAATAAGAATGGTTTTAACCCAAGCAATGCCACCAGCTGTATAAGAGTTCTGAATATCTCCACTGTTGCATCTGTCTCTTATTGTGATTCAACATACATAGGAAATCCTGTTTTTCTCACAAGTGATCTTTCAAGACCCCATGACATCAAAATTGGCCAAATGTACTTTAATAAAAATTTTTACTTCCTCTTTCTCTGAAATGACTTTCCTTTTCCGCTGACGTCCCATAGGCATGTGGGCTACTGGATAACATAATATAATACAACACAACTAGGGCTGCAGATTTAATTTAGTGATTAATAAAAAATAAGGCATTAAAAAGTTAACCCAATTAATCATGCCCCCTGACATGTACGTAAATTACGTGATAAAAGTATGTATTTTATAACCATATGAGCAATTCAAGCTTTTTATTTATCCAGTCAGACCTGTGAGATGCTCGATACGAGTCTGTCTGAGGCAAGCAGTTAGAGCGCAACAATTATAAATAGCGCACGCAAGAACGCGTGCTATGAGAACTGGACACATTGACGACCTCAATGGAAAACAAATTGCTGTCAACTGTAGGCTTGTTCAATGATTTGAGATTAAAACAAACAATACATTGAGTTTCTTAAGCCACTTTTATGCATCTAATCAATGTTTATTTATTTTCCACAATAAAAATAATTTTCACGAGTTGAAATTTCAAACTGAATTTCAATCCATTCTATAAGTTTATTATAGGCCCTGCATATTTATAAATATTTGAAATATTATGCATTATTTACTTTCTCAGCAAATAATGATGTATGCAATTAATGCGAGTAATCGTGTCATGTAATTAATTTGATTACACATTTTAATCGATTGACAGGCCTAAAATACTTTCAATAGAGTTGAAATCAGAAGTTTACATACACCTTAGCCAAATACATTGAAACTCAGTTTTTCACAATTCCTGACATTTAAACAGAAAACATTCCCTGTCTTTAGTCGGTTAGGAGAAGAATAATGAAATAGATACAATTATTTCTTTCAGCTTATTTCTTTCATCACATTCCCAGTGGGTCAGAATACATTTACATACACATTGTTAGTATTTGGTAGCATTGTCTTTAAATGTTTAACTTGGGTCAAACTTTTTGGGTAGCCTTTCACAAGCTTCTGACAGAAAGTTGCTGGAATTTTGGCCCATTCCTCCAGACAGAACTGGTGTAACTGATGAGACAAGTTTGTAGGTCTCGTTGCTCACACATGTTTTTTAAGTTCAGCCAATACATTTTCTATCGGACTGAGTTCAGGGCTTTGTGATGGCCACTCCAATACCTTGACTTTGTTGTCCTTAAGCCATTTTGCCACAACTTGCTTGGGGTCATTGTCCATTTGGAAGACCTATTTGTGGCCAAGCTTTAACTTCCTGGCTGATGTCCCGAGATGTTGCTTCACTATATCCATATAATTTTCCTTCCTCATGATGCCATCTATTTTGTGAAGTGCACCAGTACCTCCAGCAGCAAAGTACCTCACAACATGATGCTGCCACCCCCATGATTCAAGGTTGGAATGGAGTTCGATTTTTTGTGGTGGTTTTGGAGCAGTGGCTTCTTCCTTGCTGATCAGCCTTTCAGGTTATGTCAATATAGCACTCGTTTTACTGTGGATATACATACTTGTCTGCCTGTGTCCTCCAGCATCTTCACAAGGTCATTTGCTGTTGTTCTATGATTGATTTGCACTTCTCACACCAAATCTTTCATCTCTAGGAGACAAAATGAGTCTCCTTCCTGAGTGGTATGATGGCTGCATGGTCCCATGGTGTTTATACTTGCATACTATTGTTTGTACAGACGAACGTGGTACCTTCAGGCATTTGGAGATGTAAAAAGTGTGATTTTACTGTATAATTAATGGTAAAAATATGCATTGTTTAATAAGAGAGTAGATGTACTTTTTACAGTAAATTATTGTTAAAATTACAGCTAAAAAACTGTAAATCGCTAAAAACCTATATTAAAATTATAATAGATTGTAACAGAACTACTTTTCCCATCAACAAAACAAGCAAAGAAAACATGAGATGGGTGGTGAAATTTAAAAGGACATGCCAAGACTAAATACTCGTTTGCTAACTCAAGTCATCTTGCATCATGCTCAGGACACATAGGAAAGAAATGTTAACCTTCATGAAAAACCAAAGTAATTTAAAATGGAAAAATGCAGGGTCATATATGAACAAGGCACATTTATACACAGAGCCATTCAGTGTAGTATTCTTCATAATCATTGTGATTGACTATAACAAACATACCCATACAGAGAAATAAATGCATTGCAAATGTATTGCATTACAAAAACACGCTCAAATATAAACAAAACTATAGTATGGAGTCTATGTTGTTTTGCTAAATCAGCTAAACCTGTCAACAGAATAAATCTCTCTATGAAGCACAGATGTGCCAAAATGTTAAACACATGTACAAGAATACAGTTCACATTGTTCATTTATTTACTTATTTTTTCTTGTAGTCATAGCAGGGTTTGGGTTGAAGATGGGTAAAGAAAGCTACAATACTGTATGGATGTGCAATGTTCACTTTCCAGGAAAACAAATGAGCCCCCAATTTTTTTTATTTGATTTAAAACACACATCCCGGGCAAAGTACATGAGGAAACACCTGAATTATGTTTCCCTAGTGCTGTGGCGGTTTGCACATGCAGCTTTTTTCTGCTGTTGTTTATGTGATGCATAAGAAATTGCATAAAATAGATTTCCATTTCCTGATGGCAATACCAGTGCCTGCAAGGCAGCAAAAGAGTAATTTTAAAGTTTTAGTATAAGCTTAGGATTTAGGCTTCACTTCGGTGTACAAAAAAAAAGAAAATCAATAAATACCAAGGCACTGCTGTGTAGTGTAAAGACAGCATTGAGGTGCAAGCATGAAAACATCAAATCACAACTGAGCATGCAAAGAAAAAGACCAATTGATGTTAGTATGCAAAGATAATTTATATAAAATATCAAGTATGTCATTGCTGCCATTTTGAATGGGATTACATTCGAACATTCTAAGGGGGCATTCACACATGTTTTTGTGTGAGTTTTTAGTGTAGCACTGCAGTTGTAATTTTTTTTTAATTACCATTTAAACATGCTAGATGGACATTTTTGACTGCTGTACTGCTTTTGAGGTCTTTTCAGAATCTTGAGCAGGAGCGGCGCAATTTTTAAATGCCATGCCAATTTAGAAAGTGTTCTGTACTATTCTCTGCGTTTGCATTTAGCTTTTTTAGTGCAAGGGCGCTTTTGGTATGAATGGCCCTTACAATGTCAGTGGGAGATATAACCAACTACATTGTGTAATTGTCTATAACCAGCTACATTGTGTAATTGTACCATGTCTTTACCCAAATACATTCCGATAAACCTATAATAATTATTCATATTTTAGAGCTGTCGGGGCGGATTTCGTGGGAAATTGCATACATGTGTCAATCGCCCATGTGCGTTTACATCATATCCATACAAAGAAAATAAGCTCTCGCTACCGTAGCGCGAGTATGGTGTGGGAGTAGTGTGAAGCTGAAAGATTGTCGTCACAACGAATTAGAAAAATTGACCATGGATCACTCAAACCTCTGTGGAATCACCGGTTGTAAAAACAAAGAAACCCCAAATAAAGTAGAGTCTACAAGCAAAAAGGGAAAGCAACAGAGTCTATAATAAAATCAACATTGGCTTAGCTTTTCAGAGGTGGTGACAACTCAGAGATCTGAAAGGATTTAAAATTAACCCAGAGATGGCTTTTATCTTACTCAACAGGTGAGATATTTTATTGATATGGTTTATGTATAGTTGTGTAATCACATGTCTCTCTCTCTGTCTCTGTGTGTGTGTCTGGTGAAATACAATAATTATACTAAAGGAGGCCGGGGTAGCTTAGAATATTGCCGCTGGCTACCACCCCTGGAGTCACGAGTTCGAATCCAGGGCATACTGAGTGACTCCAGCCAGGTCTCCTAAGCAACCAAATTGCCCAGTTGCTAGGGAGGGTAGTCTCACATGGGGTAACCTCCCATGGTCACGATTAGGTGTTCTCGCTCTCAATGGGGGATGTGGTAAGTTGTGCGTGGATCGCAGAGTAGTATGAGCCTCCACATGCTGTGGGTCTCTGCGGTGTCCTGCAAAGCAAACCACGTGATAAAATGCACGGACTGACTGTCTCAGAAGCGGAGGCAACTGAGACTTGTCCTCCGCCACCTGGATTGAGGTGAGTAACCACACCACCACGAGGAGTGGGAATTCTGCATTTTAAATTGGGAGAAAAAAAAAGGTGATACAAAGAAAACTATGCAGCAATATATGCTTATATTAGCGATAGAAGATATCTCATGTAAGATTAAATGCAAAGGAAAATAATACAGCAATATGGAAAACATTATGAAGACCATCCACATAAGATCAGATTTAAAGAGGATGCAAGGCAGTAATGCAGCAATATAATTTAAATGTTAAGAGAACCATAGGAGAAAAAACGTTTTCAGTTTTTAAGGCGTTTTAACAGCTCAAAATTTGGTCAGGTATTGCAGAGAATTTGTTATTTTGACACACTCACCATAAAAAAAAACAACCTTTGTTTTGTTTGCACGCGATTTGCTACAAATGTATGTTCCAGGTGTGAAGGGTTCATTAGGAATCCATTGTTTCAGTAAAAAATGTTAAGTTCATTTACACCAAGTCAAAGGTGACTAAATGACATGAAAGTTTAAAATAATTGCAAATTCAAAACTCACATCATTTGTTGTCACATCGGATGCCACAGTGTTTAAACTTTTAGAGAAATTAACAAGTGAATGGCTTACTTTTATTGTTACTTCTGCATTTTAAGCTGGGTTCAAATATATTAACATAAAAAAATGACATGCTTCACCTTTAAGATGAAGCAGGTGTAGTGAGAGATCTGTTCTTAGATGTTTGGGTATGTTTATCATTCACTCCCCCTTTTGTGTCATTTCCCCATTCATCAGACACTCCATGGGACCGGTGACTCATCAAGCCCTTTTGATGTTTAATCAAGAGTCCATCTTGGCATGGTGCTATTTATAGAGACCAGCCATGCTGCGCATCATTTCACCATCCTGTCTCCAACATCACAGTCTAGCAGATAAGTTGCACACAGTGCCTTTCATATTTTAATGCTAGCTCATTTTACATGACAAACAACAACCACTTTTTCTCACTTGGTGAAAATTACAGCAATTCACCTCAAATAGCTTTGTGTCTTCACTTGGCTTCTGGGAGGCGGATGTTAGAGTAAGTGGGATTTCATTACTGCAGAGACGCCTTTAGGTCTATGAGCTCTAACCTGTTCATTTTAAAAAGGGATGTGATTTAAGCACTAAAAACTAATCCTGAGACTGGAACATTTCAGATGTCAAAATAAGGATTCATTAGGTCCGGTGAAGACATATATCAAGACAAACATCCAGAAAACATTTTGGGAAGCCCATTTTACTTGAAGCAAGTCTTTAAGTATGTTCTGTTTTCATGTTATGGCACAACAAAACGCTTGTTTTTACAAAGTACAAACAGCCATAGGGCGTGCAAAACATTAAATATTCACAATAAAAACTATCAACAACTATCACTATCAGCTTTAATGAATCAATTCAAAACGTATATAATTTTTTTTGCTGTGGAATTTAATGATTTTCATATTTAGTATTCTTGGGGAAGAAATATTTGGAAATAATAAATGCAATTTTTCTTGGACTTTCTGCCCATCAGCCTTCTGCCAAATGAGATGAGATCCTTTCATATTTTAAAAAGAACAGATTCTTGCAAAAGAGGTTTATACAAACTTCTGATATTTTTATCAAATATCATTTACTACACTTTATATCAACAACTACCCAGTAATTTCTCTGATTTAAGTCTCACGAGCTTAAAGTACACATAACACAGTAACTGTTACAGTAACTGTTCTTAGTTCATTTTGAGATGGACATGGCAATATTATTGACTTGCATGTCTTACTACTTGTGGTGTAGTAAGTTTTTGATTCACTAAAAGAACAGATTGAAAAGAATAATTAATTCGGTAGGAAGCCTGCTGTATGTTTTGCTGTCTAGATTTAAAAGAACCGACTCATAAGCCATTTGTTCATAAATCTACACTGGTCGTGCAGATGATTTAAAAGAACTGGCTCATAAGAGGAGTAATTTGTTCAGGAATCAGACCGCACTAGTCATGCTGTATGTTTCACTGTGTAGATTAGTATCGGTGTTGCAGTGGCACTGAATGGTAGCACAGAAAACAGTATTTTAAGAGTATTTTAGCACTGTGTTGCTTCAGCATCAAATGGAAGAATGCACATTGTGAAAAACATACCGCTATTTTTTTTTTAACTAGATTTTTTTCCTACATTTTAAATCTACTTGGCAAAAATGAAAAGGTCATCCTTTTAAGCCATTTCTTAAATACATAAATACAAAAATACAGATTTAATATCGTCAAAAGACTGAAAAGAGGAGATATAATGTTTCATAATTTCAACCCTTTGAAGATAAATCCTCTAGTAGTCCACCAAACAGTGGATAGTATATTGGCAAATCTTGAAGCCCTTTGTCTGATTATTTTCAGTCTAAACATTCTGTGAAGGGTCACAAAGGCAGATTGGAACATTTAATGAGGTAGAATCGATCTTGGGAACCTGTTGCTCTTGTTGTATTGATCAGTCCCCACAACCCCTTGAAGGCTCCTTCCTCACTCTTGCACACTCTCTCTCTCTCTCTCTCTCTCTCTCTCTCTCTCACACACTATCACACACATACAAACTTGTCTTGTCAGCTGATTAGGCCAAGCGCACACTACATGAAAGGTTGCTGCCCTGCATATATTTAAAGCTGCATTATGTAAAATTTTTGGGTTCAAAATGAACAAATTGCCATTATTGATTATGTATATAAACAATCAGTGTTCAAAACAATGTAATTACCTTAGCCCAATTCTCTACAGTAAACCTATAAAAATTATTTTGTATACAAATTGTACTTTGAGCAATCAGTTCATTTTTGCTGCAATATCACAGGCTTATGTCGTTCCTCTTTGCGTCATGTCGGTAAAACACAGGAAAGTAGTACTGGCTGTCTCATGTTCCAGCTGAGGACTCTGTTTAGTTCAGTCAGTGATCGTCACACAGTTCAGAATCGCATTGTGGCAGGCTGAATGGATGTTTATCTGTTATCTATTTGTTGAAGTTGTCTACCAGATATAATGCTTGGATCCAGCATGTTGTCTGGTAGGGTTGTAATGCTTTTATGAATCAAACATTATCCGTTTTTTTACTGATAACGATGTATACACATTGTGCTGTGAATTTACTGTACATGTATAATAAATGTACAATTCTGAAATGTACTTGTAATTGTTATATTGCATATTTAAGCATATTATTTTCATGTTTAAACTATCTTTAACTCACTTTATGTTTTTAGTTTACAGTGTTATTACAGATTCACTTGCTTTATCAACTGAGGCTGAAGTTTTACTGAGTGTTACTTTATTTTTTCCAGTTTTTCCATTTTAGTCATAGTTTGTCTTTTGAAAAGAATTTCCATTAAAAGTTTTCAATATTACAACATGTCGTATTCATTCATTTTAGTCAATGAAAATAATGATTTAAATATTTTAACTGATGTGCAAAATATACAAGTGTCAAACTATAAGACCGAACTTTTAACAAAATAATCAAGTTTATAGAAAAAAACTGTAATTATAAATGTACAGTTGAAGTCGGAAGTTTACATACACTTAGGTTGAAGTCATTAAAACGTATTGTTTAACCACTCCACAGATTTCATATTAGCAAACTATAGATTTGGCAACTATAGATTTGGCAAGTCGTTTATGATATCTACTTCATGCATGATGCAAGTAATTTTTCCAACAATTGTTTAGACAGAATGTTTCACTTTTAATTGACTATCAGGGTCAGAAGTTTACAGTCACTGTGTTAACTGTGCCTTAAAGCAACTTCTAGGAAATGTCAATCCTTTAGGGAATTAGCCAATTAGATTCTGATAGGCTAAATGACTAATTTTAAGGCCTACCTTCAAACTCTGAAGTGACTCCTTGCTTGACATAATGGGAAAATCAAAAGAAATCAGCCAAGACCTCAGAAAAATAACTGTGCCCCTCCACAAGTCTGCACTGTTAAAGATTTTCTCGTCAAAAAACAAAGAACTATGCCAGCATATTACTGTAAAATGAGCGGTGTCTTGCTTTTGCTGAAATGAACAGCTAGATAGTATTTTTACAGCTACAGTATGCAAGTGTAATGTAGCAGCATATAGCTATCAAATTACATACTATATACTGTTGTTGAAATTAACAGCTATGTTCTCAGTATGCAATGCGGCATGAAGAAATTAGATTTTTTATTTTATAATGGTTAATTTTGATGTTCTTTTGGTTGCAGTCTACGTTACTTGTATTTTAATGTTCAGCTTTTACTTTTTTACGTAAAAGAATGTTTGTTAATTGTCACCATTGTTGCGTTTTGTAAGCCGAGAGTTGATATCTGTGTGTCTTGAGTTATGCTGCAAGTTTATCAAAAACCTCAAATACTCAATTTGCTGATATCATTTTGCTGAAATATCCTTCACTGTTTTTGATTATATGTTTTTAATGTGTAATGCATCACTATTGCCACATATAGTGTTATTTGCATGGTAGGATGAGATATTCAGTCTGACCTTAGGTTTTGTCTTCCAAGTAGCACAGTGCAACAACTTGTGTTTTACTTAAACATAAATTGACTGGCTGGAAGACCATAATATAAAGTCCAAGGTGCCAGCTCAAGAGAACACTAATCAACATAATGGTGACTTCAAAAAAACACAATTACTGATAACAAAACAACAACACTAAGACTTTTATTAAGTCTGAATTAAAAACTTTACAATTTTTTTTATTTATTTATTAGCCCCAATGCCATGCCAAAGAATATTCAAGCACAACAGCTTATGGGTATTTCTCTTAGGGGTATTATTTTACTGTGTACAAGTAGATTTATTCATTTGTTTTCATGAAAAAATAAACAGATTATTCCTGGCAAAATTGTACATTTAATATGTACATTGCTTCAAAGGTTGATTTTTTTTTTTTTTTGACTTCTCATTAGCCAGCCTTGCATAGAACAGATTTACCGTAAAACTTGTCACTTCACACTGTGCCTGCTCTTGTTCTCCCAGAATGCAACCTTTTAACAGCAAACTACTGTATTTAAGAATCACAGTAGATTGGTCAAGGAATTGAAAATGAAAATTAGCAATTTTTTACAGTATGGATCATCCTTGGGAGCAATTTCCAAATGCCTGAAGCTACCACGTTCATCTGTACAAACAATAGTACGCAAGTATAAACACCATGAGACCATGCAGCCATCATACTGCTCAGGAAGGAGATGCATTCTGTCTCCTAGAGATGAAGGTAGTTTAGTGTGAAAAGTGCAAATCAATCCCAGAACAACAGGAAAGGACCTTGTGAAGATGCTGTAGGAAACAGGTAAAGTATCTACACTACCGTTCAAAAGTTTGGGGTCACTTACTCATTCTTTATTTATTTATTTATTTATTTCACATTTTAGAATAATAGTAGTCAGCAAAACTATGGAATAATAGAAATGGAAATATGGGAATTATTTTGTGACCAAAAAATCCAAAATAAATCCAAAACTATGTAATATTTTAGCATCTTCAAAGTAGTCACCCTTTGCCTAGATTTTGCAGACATGTACTCGTGACATTTTCTCAACCAACTTCTTGAGGAATCACCCCGGGATGCTTTTTAAACAGTATTGAAGGAGTTCCCATCTATGTTGGGCACTTATTGGCTTCTTTTCTTCATATTTTGATCCAAGTCATCCATTTCAAAAACTTTTTTTTTTTTTAGGAAATTTTAGATTTGTAATTAAATAAATGTATATGTTTTGGCAGAATAATATTTTGTCTACAAAGTTAATTTCAAACTTTTAAGCATACACCTTCAGATCAAAAGATTTTTAAGATCATGAGAAACATTTCAGACAAGTGACCCCAAACTTTTGAACGGTAGTGTATATCCACAGTAAAACAAGTCCAATATAGATATAACTCGAAAGGCTGCTCGGCAAGGAAGATGCCAATGCTCCAAAACTGCCATAAAAAAGCCAGACTACAGTTTGCAAGTGCACATGGGGACAAAGATCTTAAATTTACTCTGTTCTGATTAAATTTGTTTTTAGACGTTTTGGACATAATGACCATCGTTATGTTTAGAGAAAAAAGGGTGAGGCTTGCAAGCCGAAGAACACCATCCCAAGCATGAAGCATGGGGGAGGCAGAATCATGTTGTGGGGGTGCTTTGCTGCAGAAGGGACTGGTACACTTCACAATATAAATGGCATCATGAGGAAGGAAAATTATGTGGATATATTGAAGCAACATCTCAAGACATCAGTCATGAAGTTAAAGCTTGTCGCAAATGGGTTTTCAAATGGACAATGATACCTCCAAAATTGCAAAAAAACTAAATAAGTTAATACAGAAGCACAATCGTTGTGGAATAAGCGGAGCCAAAGCTGCCGCTCCTCTGAAGCAAACTTGCGTTTCAAGCATCTTTATAGGAAACACCCCGGCATTACATGTTTAAACCAGTTATATTTAATGAGTTATATCTTTAATAAAGTTAAAATAATACAGAAACAGGTCATCTAATTAACGACAAACTCCGAAACTAACTCCACCACTCTGTGTGGTCAGTGCCTCTTCTATGAGTTGCACAAATGTCCCGATCTAAGGGGGAGAGATTGAAACTGCAACCGGCTGAGGCACACTCAGTCGTGGGATGCTCGTCCCTCAAGAGTGTGTGCTTGTTGCAGTTGGATTGTGGATTGTGATTTATTGAATCATAATATGTCACTGTGCATTTCTTATCATGAAGAAAATTGGCAACACACAACTTTATTAATAAGAAGTTTTTTTTTGTGAGTTAAAGATGGATTGAAGTGAACAAAAAGGTGCGATAGGGTAGTCTTTTGCCCCATTGTACACTGAAACAAAAGTTTGATTGTTTTGGCTTGTTTTCCAATAAAAGTATCTAAAACTCATTTAAAACAATGTACAATTACATTAGGAACTATGCCGCAGAAGAAAAACTTGTTATCTGAGAATGTTGTATATAATATTTAAAATGCAATTTTGTTTTAAATATCAAAAAATTAGGGATGCACTGAAATTTCGGCCACTGAAAATGAAATTTTTTGTTTTGGCCGAAAGAGAAAAAAGGCTGAAAATATGAGCCGAAAATATATGCCTCCCCGTCCCTCGTTGCTCAGGTTTCACTGTCGATCGATCTAGCCATTATCACAGCGCTACCAAGCAAAGGCCGATGTCAGCAGTGTGGAAATTCTTCAAAGCAGTACCGCCACTCCCTATACGCATACTACGCAGTCTGTAGGCCACCAATGCACCGACTCCCTAGGGGGGGCACCAGAAAGTCCACCGCCTGCCCTTACTCGCACGTTATATGTTATTCCAAGCACCCAAAAGCAGTTGCGGAACACACACGATCACTTCACGCTCATTTCACGCGAACACGACAATCCTCTTGACTACTGGTACATGAACAAAGATTGCGGACTGCACGCAGGTATTTATCTGCCCCAAGAACCAACACAGAGAGAGAGAGAGAGAGAGAGAGAGAGAGACTATTCAGTGCAGCATCTCATGTTCTTGATGAGAAGAACATTCAGTGCAGCATCTCATGTTCTCTCCTGCCAGAGCGCTAGCAACTTTTGTTCTTAAAGAGAAACCTGCCACTTTTACTTCGAGTAAAACTTTTTAACTAACTTTTACTGCTTTTTTAATAGAAAGCAGTCCAATTTGCTATGTGTATAGCAATTACATTTAAAATAGGTTTAGCCCTGCAAAACTTTGTTCTTCACTTGAGGCTACATCTGTCGTTTACAGTTTGAGGTTGGTTTTAGTTCTATTACTGCTGTTTTGCACAATAATTTTATATTAAAGTGGAAATATGTTTACATAAACAGAATAGAGGCACTCTGCCATTCTGGGTTTTGCCTGTTGTTTTCATAAAAATGATTGTGTAGCATTTTTTTTGTATTTGCAAGATGCTATACTAGAGCTGCTAAGTTCATTACTTGACTGCGTTTTTGCATATCATTATAGTTTTCTAGAACATTACATTATTTGGATAATTGATCAAAAAAATCTGTTAAATTTGAATGTTAAAGAACTGAATAAAGAATAATATATTTAATATTGTTTTAATATATTTTGTCCAATTTTGGTGCGCTACTTTCAATAAAAGTGTGATCATTTTATTGGTTTGTAGTTTTTCAATTCAGATTAATTAAAAAGTATAATATTAATACAATTATAAAAATAAAAAACTATTTAAAAATGTTTGGTTTTCAGCCAAGTGCATCCTGAATTTTCGGTTTCGTCCCAGAATTTAAATTTCGGTGTATCACTACTAAAAATCCTTTAAAAAAAAAGATGCATTCACCTGAGAAGCAGCATATAATATCTTTAGACTTGCTTTTTGAGAAAAGATCTTGAATATTAGTATATTTTGTCTTTACTGCACTCGCAGAAGTAAAAAAAATACACGTATATACAAAATACACTTATTTAAAATACATTTACTGTATATTTAAGCTAAATCCTCTTAAATCAGGTCCAAATATATTAAATGTTGCTTCAAGTAAATGTATCTTGTTTTAAGGGTTTTTAGACAATTTTAAAAATGGAAAACAAGACAAAAAACTTGATAAGAGCTTTTTTTGCAGTAAATTTCTTTACTGAATTAAACTTAATTATACAATTTATTTCAAATAAATGTTTCCCCTTTAATTTTGTGAATGTCATTTAGAGGTATTTTTAAAAGATGATTTTGTCCTCTTTATTGTTAGCAAGCATGTTTAACATAACCTTTTAAGTCAAGGCACAGGCTGAATAATCGCCAAATAGTCGAAAAATCGTTCTAAATGATTGTTAGATTAATCGATTATCAAAATAATCGTTAGTTGCATCCCTACTAGCTGGACAAATTTCAAGCTAGTTTAAAAGATTTTGTAGCAACTGTGACTAGCTGAAGCGTGTCTGTGCACACTAGAAGATTGTTTGCGATGCACATTCACTGTGATTTGGCTGCGATTTGGGGCTTTGTCGCAGACAAGAAGTATGTGCTAGTGTGAAGTGTGCACTTGGCTAAAGTAAACTTGGAAGCAGATAGTGTGAAGGTTTCTCGAAAGCAATGGAGTTTAGAACAAATGAGGATGACCGAAATGAGATTGCACACACCAAAATTGACAGGAGAGATAAACTGAATGAAAGTGGGCAGCTTCATTCATGCCTCAGCTGGATCTGTATTCAGTTAAAATTCTCTGCATCAAAGAGTTGCACAGTCCAAAATTCACACAAAAAAGAAGATCTGATACATGGGATAGAAAAGGAAATTGCAGATGCCCTTACAGATCACACTGATATAACATGAGTGTAACATTAAAATAGAATATAAGAGAAGGGAATTCTGTTGATTGTGATCATAGCAGTGCATTAACTTTGACTTCACACTATATTCTGATTAAAGTCTGTTTTGTTTTTTGTTTTTTTATGTTAAGAGACACTTTTACACCCCAGTATAATGTTCAGAGACAACTGTAAGAAAACCATTAGTAGAATATAGAAACTGTTGCTGCCCCAAACTTAAAAAATAATAAAAAATAAAAAATAAATAAATCACAGAGAAAGAATATCTTCAGATTTCTCGATCTGACACTTACATCTGAGACTTACAAGCTTGGTCGAACTTGAGATATGGGAGTGTATTGAATGTTATGCAGTAGCATATTCAAGCAGATGTTTTTATTATTTTATAACCCAGAGAGCAAGCAGTACAATTATTATGACCCTGTTGTGACATCACTCTAACATTATTTTCATCAGTGCAAGGACGAGAGCTTGTCCTCTGAAAATAGCAACAGTCTCATTTTCTATTCAGAGTCAGTTTTTATAAGCCATGACTTACTGTATTTTGAATGCAACTCCTCAATTTCGTCAGCCGTTTGATTCTTCGTTGTGACAATTACCTGTTAAATACAAAACATGTAATAGAAATAAAACAAAAATAGGGCTGTGCAAGTAATGTCAATTTTGTATAATTATATATAATATATATATATATATATATATATATATATATATATATTAAAAAAAAATTACGGAATAAATAATTAATGCATTGTATCCGTGACTAGGAATTTTTCTAGCAATGGAGCAATTCAAGTATAAAATACTCATTAATCAGTGTATAATGTAATTAATTTGATTAACAGCCCTTAAAAATTTAGAATCTAGTGTTGATTCAAAATGATCTAACTTTTAAAAGGGAGAAACATCAGAACTGCGATTATTGATTTTATAATATTTCCTAATACACAAGTAACAGAACGTAAAAAAGACTAAATCAATTGGCAAAAGTAGTACGTACAGGTTTCCGTTTTGTGTCTGACTGATTCCTCATCCTCTCATTGTTTTCAACATCTTTAGCGATCTCTTCAGCTGTTAGCAAGAGAAACAGCAAAAGCATTAACTATATAGTACAACCAACATTTGCTGTTGAAGACTACATGACCAACATATAAACATTACAGTAGACAAGAAAAAAAAACTAAAAGCCAAAATTTTACATCAGATGCAAGAGAGAAAAAGGCTTTAAGAAACTTTTGACAGCTCAGTGAAAAGAGATAATTAAGCTTTGGAAACAGTAACTCAAAGAAGGGGGGGGGGGGGTATTTATTACTAATAAAGCCCTATTCGGATGGCAATTATTTTACATAGTGCATGACATCTCCAAGTTCATAATCCAAAAGTCGTTCTGGAAATCCATTTTGGCCACTGCTAAGTGCCATACGTTTGCTCTGTGTGCCTTAACAGCTCTCACGGTAATTGACAGTTGTGAAAATTGAGATTGTGTAACAAAGTTTTGAAATATTTCAAAATAATACAATTACAAAAGAAGGGAAAGAAAAACGAGAGCCAAATCATGTAAACTTTTGAAATGGTCCATTATTATGGCAGCAATGTAATAAAATTGTAATATATAATATTATAATATAGAAATGTTTACTAAATACATTTATACAGGTCGATTAGTCACAGAAAAGTTGCCAGGTTAATGTCTATCTTCTTTAAAAGGCCACTTTTTAAACACTGCCAGATATCGATTCCAAATGAGGTCCATCATTTTGATAGCTAAAACATAAGCAAACCATTTTTACCATAGCTCCTGAAATTTCATTCAACTATCTTTACAGTCCTTGATATGTGGGATTCTATATCTCCTTGCATGATCTTAAGAGAGAGTACGCAATTGAGGTGATGTGGGTGACAAAATGCGCACCCCCATTGACAGATTTATTTGGCTTGCATTGATAAACAGTCTTGTCCCTAAAATTCTTGAATCGTTCAATTGCTCGTCACAAGAATTTTGGCTTGTGCCGTATGTGAAAATATACACTTTTAATGTCTGCAGCGCTTTGCAGCACAGTTCCCTCACGCTTTAAAAATTTATTTTCACTTAAGCGTAATCCCACACATATTTAAACGTAAATACGGAGGATACAGTTTGTGGATAGATTAATTTTCAATATAACAAGCGCAACTGCAATCGTGTGATTGACAAATAGTCTCGCTCGAACATGAGTTTCATCACAGAAGAGCCATAAAAATGAACTTTTAAAGATGTCACCATGAGAAAAAATTGCCAACTGTAAAGGGCTTAACTATTTTTCCACCAGCTCTGTCATCCTTCTGCCAGGGCCCTCCACAGGCTGACTGCTTTCAAGGACATAAATTACACTCCAGTGCCTACACGCTCTGGATAGTGTGAAATTGTACCCGGCTAGACTCAACAGCAATTCAGGTTTCAGTCTTATCTCTATTTCATTCATCTGAAAACTGTTTGCAAGAATAATGTCGTCTATGAGAATGCTGCTCTCAGGGAGGTGCTGCGAGTTTAATACCCTTTATTTCCTCATGGTTGGCATGCATTGTGGATTCCGTGATGCAAATGGAGCCTTTGAAGATGGTAAATGTTTGGATTTGGGGAGGTGGTTAGATAAGAGTTTTTGATCAATTTGTTGTTTTATTGCTTTTTTCGTTTAGTTTAAAAGTGCAATTGAAATTTACAAAGGTTTTTTTTTATATATATATATATTTTGTGTTTCAATAAATTAATACATTTTTTAAAGCAAAATCAATAAAGCAATAAAATTCACCTGATTCGTTGTTTGTTCAGAGGCATGCAGCACAAGCCTGTCATATGGAACAAGCGCATGCAAGAGTTTTGAATCTTTTTTTTCCTCTGTTTCTTTCATTTGAAAACTGCTGCAAATTATCTACGATCATCACGGGAGGTGCTATGAGTTAAGTTCACTTTATTTCAACAAGGTTGGCATGCATTGTGAATGCAACTCTGCAGGTTCAGTAATATAAACTCAGCAAAAAAAAAAAAAAAGAGACGTCCCTTTTTCAGGACACTGTATTTTAAAGATACATTTGTAAAAATTCAAATAACTTTACAGATCTTTATTGTAAAGTGTTTAAACAATGTTATTGCTTGTTCAATGAACCATAAACAATTAATGAACATGCACCTGTGAAACGGTCATTAAGACACTAACAGCTTACAAACAGTAAGCAAATAAGGTCACAGTTATAAAAACTTAGGACACTAAAGAGACCTTTCTACTGACTCTGAAAAACACAAAAAGAAAGATGCTCAGGGTCCCTGCTCATCTGAATGAACGTGCCTTAGGCATGCTGCATGGAGGCATGAGGACTGCAGATGTGGCCAGGCCAATAAATTGCAATGTCCGCCTAAGATAGCGCTATAGGGAGACAGGAAGGACAGCTGATCATCCTCACAATGGCAGACCACGTGATACAACACCTGCACAGGATCGGTACATCTGAATATCACACCTGCGAGACAGGTACAGGATGGCAAAAACAACTGCCCGAGTTACACCAGGAACACAAAATCCCTCCATCAGTGTTCAGACTGTCCGCAATAGGCTGAGAGAGGCTGGATTGAGGGCTTGTAGGTCTGTTGTAAGGCAGGTCCTTACCAGAAATCACTGGTAACAACGCTGCCTATGGGCACAAACCCACCTTTGCTGGATCAGACAGGACTGGCATAAAGTGCTCTTCACTGACAAGTCGCGGTTTTATCTCACCAGGGGTGATGGTCGAACTCGCTTTTATCATCGAAGGAATGAGTGTTACAGCAAGGCCTGTACTCTGGTGCGGGATCGATTTGGAGGGTCATCATGGTCTGGGGCGGTGTGTCACAGCATTATCGGATTGAGCTTGTTGTCATTGCAGGCAATCTCAATGCTGTGCGTTACAGGGAAGACATCATCCTCCCTCATGTGGTACCCTTCCTGCAGGCTCATCCTGACATGACCCCCAAGCATGACAAAGCAACCAGCCATACTGCTCATTCTGTGCATGATTTCCTGCAAGACAGGAATGTCAGTGTTCTGGCATGGCCAGCGAAGTGACCGGATCTCATTCCCATTGAGCACGTCTGGGACCTATTGGATCGGAGGGTGAGGGATAGGGCCATTCCCCCAAGAAATTTCTGGGAACTTGCAAGTGCCTTGGTGGAAGAGTGGGGTAACATCTCAAGACAAGAACAGGCAACTCTGGTGCAGTCAATGAGGAAGAGATGCACTGCATTTCTTAATGCAGCTGGTGGCCACACCAGGTACTGACTGTTACTTTTGATTTTGACACAAACATATATTCGATAAGAACACACATTTGGCAGCATTATGTTGGGAACACAAGGGAATTTATTAGGCTTTTATATTTGTATTAATATTGTCTTTGCATTTATAATTTTATTTAGTTCTTAATCTGTAGGCTAATAGTAATTTGAATTTAGAAATGTCTTATGTTTTTAGTTTTCAATAAATTAATAAAATTTTTAAAGCAAAACAATTCACCAACCCTTGGCATGGGGGTTGACGATGTAATTGGATATCATAACATTATTTAAGGCAGTTATTGCAAAACTATTTTTTTACATTTCACCCAGCCCTAGTCTGTAAAGAATGTCTCCTAAAGCTAAAGACAAACCACGCATCAGTTTAACCAATATTTTTAATTGATATTTAAATTTTTTAAAGTTCCTTAACCTCCTGAGACCAAAGTGTGTATGCGGTGTGCATTTTCCATTTCCCTTTTTTATTTGTAACAAGTAGCACCTAATAAACATGCAAATATATCATTCGTTTTCCTAAATTAAGTTGTGAAATGTTTAAAAATTCCAAGCTATAGAATGCCAGAATGTTTTTTTTATCAAATTATTTATGTTTCAAGGAGTGTTACAGACATTACAGCTGATTAACAATGTGTATTGGGAAAGCACAAATACAGTGAGGAAAATAAGTATTTGAACACCCTGCTATTTTGCAAGTTCTCCCACTTGGAAATCATGGAGGGGTCTGAAATTGTCATCGTAGGTGCATGTCCACTGTGAGAGACATAATCTAAAAAAAAAAAATCCAGAAATCAATGTATGATTTTTTAACTATTTATTTGTATGATACAGCGGCAAATAAGTATTTGAACACCTGTCTATCAGCTAGAATTCTGACCCTCAAAGACCTGTTAGTCTGCCTTTAAAATGTCCACCTCCACTCCATTTATTATCCTAAATTAGATGCACCTGTTTGAGGTCATTAGCTGCATAAAGACACCTGTCCACCCCATACAATCAGTAAGAATCCAACTACTAACATGGCCAAGACCAAAGAGCTGTCCAAAGACACTAGAGACAAAATTGTACACCTCCACAAGGCTGGAAAGGGCTACGGGGAAATTGCCAAGCAGCTTGGTGAAAAAAGGTCCACTGTTGGAGCAATCATTAGAAAATGGAAGAAGCTAAACATGACTGTCAACTCCCTCGGACTGGGGCTCCATGCAAGATCTCACCTTGTGCGGTCTCAATAATCCTAAGAAAGGTGAGAAATCAGCCCAGAACTACACGGGAGGAGCTGGTCAATGACCTGAAAAGAGCTGGGACCACCGTTTCCAAGGTTACTCTTGGTAATACACTAAGACGTCATGGTTTGAAATCATGCATGGCACGGAAGGTTCCCCTGCTTAAACCAGCACATGTCAAGGCCCGTCTTAAGTTTGCCAATGACCATTTGGATGATCCAGAGGAGTCATGGGAGAAAGTCATGTGGTCAGATGAGACCAAAATAGAACTTTTTGGTCATAATTCCACTAACCGTGTTTGGAGGAAGAAGAATGATGAGTACCATCCCAAGAACACCATCCCTACTGTGAAGCATGGGGGTGGTAGCATCATGCTTTGGGGGTGTTTTTCTGCACATGGGACAGGGCGACTGCACTGTATTAAGGAGAGGATGACCGGGGCCATGTATTGCGAGATTTTGGGGAACAACCTCCTTCCCTCAGTTAGAGCATTGAAGATGGGTCTAGGCTGGGTCTTCCAACATGACAATGACCCGAAGCACACAGCCAGGATAACCAAGGAGTGGCTCTGTAAGAAGCATATGAAGGTTCTGGCGTGGCCTAGCCAGTCTCCAGACCTAAACCCAATAGAGAATCTTTGGAGGGAGCTCAAACTCTGTGTTTCTCAGCGACAGCCCAGAAACCTGACTGATCTAGAGAAGATCTGTGTGGAGGAGTGGGCCAAAATCCCTCCTGCAGTGTGTGCAAACCTGGTGAAAAACTACAGGAAACGTTTGACCTCTGTAATTGCAAACAAAGGCTACTGTACCAAATATTAACATTGATTTTCTCAGGTGTTCAAATACTTATTTGCAGCTGTATCATACAAATAAATAGCTAAAAAAATCATACATTGTGATTTCTGGATTTTTTTTTTAGATTATGTCTCACAGTGGACATGCACCTACGATGACAATTTCAGACCCCTCCATGATTTCCAAGTGGGAGAACTTGCAAAATAGCAGGGTGTTCAAATACTTATTTTCCTCACTGTAAATAAACCTACACAAATAAAAAAGTTATTTGACTTGATTTAACCTTTGTTACAACGTTTTTTCCTACTTTGACTGTGCAAAGAGAGACATTGAAATCTTATTGCCAAACAAACAATTGATGGCTAGTGCTGAAGCATTTTACCAACCAGAAATAAGCATAAATAATTCTGATTCAAAGTAATGGCTCGCATCATCCAATCACTGCCAACCATGCTAAAATAAAATAATACATTCTAAATTCTGAAATTATGCACTAAATAACATAATGGTCGTCTGCCAAACATCATTTGCAGCCTGAAACTGAAATTTTTGTTGGATTTTAGGAGTGAATGCATAGGAAAGCTATAGTATGCTTCCTTTCTCCCTATTTAGTGAATGACTTAACCTCTAGTGTGCTGTCTGTCTGCACTGGTTTCAGAAAATTTCAAAATGCACATTTCATCCTAGCTCCATATGAAGCTTCTAAAAGCAAACATTTTCAGCATTTGGATGAACCCATTGATATTCAATTAGTAATAGTACTGTTACTATTATTCAGCTATTCATAATGCAAATGTGTATTTGTTTTTACTGATGTAGTATGGGGATTATTTTATTATTGTCAAAAGGCACAACAATTATTAAAATGATAATTAAAAATCAGTTCTGCATATTGGTTATTGGACACTTGAACATTAATATAGCCTAATTGGTATTGGTCATAAAAATAATATAGAACAATATCATACTCATTTGTTCATTGATCTGTAAATTCGTACCGGATTTGGGGTTGAGTGCATCACACTGTGCATTATAGATGTGCGTGAATTCCTGATGGCGTCGTGTGAGCTGATCTCTGCGGCCCTGAGTGGACAGGTGGCATTCTTTAAGCATTTTCTTCAGCTTTGGAACACTAATGAGCGTGTACAACAGCTTAGGCATGGCCTTACGCCTCCCACCACTGAAACAAAGACACATACACAGGACACATGGTCATTTACAGAAAAATAAATAAGATGATAAAAAGGAAAATGACTTGTATACAGTAAAAATAATGGTCATTTACAAAAATAATAAAAAAAAGTTACATAAAAATTGACGAATCAAACATCTTAGAGCTTTCATTTCCCCAGAATTATAGATTTGTATTTCTCTTTCATACATTTATCTTAATTCTGTATTTAACTGAAATCTTTTCCCTATTCTTCAATATAAATGTGAACTAGCTAGTGACCTCAATTTTTAGTCGATGGTCATTAATGATCAAATAATTGCTAACAACAAAAACTTCATGCTGCCATGCACACATACTTTTTTTACTACAATTGAGGTAAATGTTGTCAATGGTGTGAGCGTGTATTGCAAATGTGACATACAGTACAAACTACGGTGCGCAATTAGCGAACTCTAGCTTGAGATGCCTACTGTGTATTCGTCCACAGCTTGTATGATTACTGAAAACATACATGCTGGAGTTGATTAATTGACTCCAGCTTATTCCATAAAATTGATTGTTGATGAATCATTAACATCCAGCACTCTACCAAATTTATACCCTGGGCATGTTTAGGTCAAACCACATATTTTCAATTGGATTCAAGTCTGGGCTTTAATTGCCATCACAGGACTCCAAGCATGGATTTGGCATAATCCCTTTATCAATGATGCCAACAAGCTTTCCTGTTGGCTTAAAAAAAAGAAAGAAAGAAAAAAAAAGAAAATCCCAAAACATAACACTGCCTCAGACATTCTTGAAAGTGGGGGTGGTGCTACTTAGTGTTGCACCATGTGTGGCTCAGTTTAACTGTCATTCTCTTCCAAAACATGGTTTTTGTCACATGGTTTCTAGCAAAATGGACTTAATGCTGGCCTTTCTATGAAGTGGCTTCCTCCCAAATACTCTCCTAGAGGTGGATCTCAAGTATTAAAGAGCCAAATAGCAATGCAACTATGTAATTGTTTTGTAGGTCTCTTGGTGAATTCTGTCGATTGTTCTCAGGTTGCTTTATTTGTTAGGACAGCACAATTTGTGCAGTGTTTGAAGGTTGCTCCATGTTTATTCAATGTAGCTATAATGACTTAGTGATACAAGGATAGCTCAAATCATTCTCACTCTTTTTATAAACAACTCCAGCTTGCTTCCACCCAACAACTTAAATCTAGATAGATTTAAGATTTCCTTGGTCTTCATGAAAGCAAGAACAGTCAGATCTGCTATTTTAGTTGTGAGACTAACAACGTCATTGATATTTATTTTACTAAACATAGTAGTGCCTTATCATTGATTGTAATGTAAAAAAGTGATTTTAAGTCAACTAAATATTGTACCCAATACAAGTCATTAAAAGAAACTAGGGGAATACTTATCAGTTAAGCAACAGTGCAAGTTTCATTTTATTTTATATACTGAAGACCCATATTCACTGTTGAATTATAGATAATTATTTTTATATTTTACTTTGACTTGGCAACAGCTGGAAAAAAAAAAAAACAACTGAAATTATTGGCACTGCAAGATATTATAATTACAAACACTATTAACCAAATTTCAAATCTCTTAAACAGTCTTTTAAGTAAATTTCAATACTATCAGGATTTGTCTTATTTGGCTTGTTGGACTTTTGTCATTGTTGTTGGATACAATAGCCTTCAGGCAGTACAATTAAATAGCTGTAGTGGTCAAGCTTGTCAACAGGGATTAAAACCACATTTTGCTGAGGAATGTGGGATGGTTGTCACAGACCATGTAAATTAACCTTTAAGTTAGCATGAATTCATGCGATTCCACAGCTTTAAGAGATGTACTCTTTTACTTCCTAACACAGCTATCCGACAGCATGGAACTTCACAACATTTCATTAAACAAGGACAACAAGACTGAAAACATGCTATTGATTTAAACTCTTCAAGTATAACAGTCAATGCTCTTCCACATAACAGAGTGCCAAGCAAGAAAAGGTGAAACCCCTTATTCATCTCTTTTGCAGGGCAACTGTAGAATAGCAGGATGTGCTTCAGGCCACGGGAGCATTGACACACCCTCATTCATCAGTCTATCCTCGAGGTGTCCAGCAAATGAACTTGCCCAGTCTGTCAATCAAACTCAGACGCAAATGCCAACCCTTCAGATTTCCCCTTTAGGTGAGTTCTAGCAGAAACAAGGGTGGCTTTAAAGGAATAATTCGCCCAGAAATGAACAAATCAGTCAATTTGTGACCCTCATGTTCCAAACCTGTGTGAATTATTTATTTAAAAAAATATCCTGACCATTTCTTTCTCCATTCAAAAAAAAAACAAAAAACTGTGGACTAGAGCTGTCAAGCTCCAAAAAAACAAACAAGCAACATAAAAGTATCATAAAAGTGGTAGTATGATAGGAACATACAGAAATGCAAGTTGTTATTCACTGATAATCTTATGGGGCTTTTCCACTGCATGGTACAACTCGACTGCGCACTTTTTTTTTTTTTTTTTAGTGGATAGTACCTGGTACTTTTTTAGTACCACTTCGGTTGAGGTTCCAAGCAAGCCGAGCTGATACTAAATGTGACGTCAAAACCCCGAAGCTCACCGACTGGTCAGAGAGACTCGTCACTACCAGCGTCACTGGATTTGCAACATGGAACATCAACCGGCTAGTTTTAAAGTTAGCAACAGCAATATCATTTGTTCACGTCACTTTCGAATTGTAAAAAGAAATGGCTGTGCGCAAACCACGAAGTTGTCAATAAATGAGGTGCAGACGTTCCTCTCGTTAGCGACGAAGAAAACGTAGCGAAACGAAAAAGGAAGTGTCTCAGCTGTTGTCCGCACACGGCTACCACCGGACCTACCAACAGTGTAGGGAAAGAAAAAAAAAACTTCCAATCACCATCTAGGAAAATTGGAAGTGGTTCGACCAAATTGACACTATCTAGACCGGCGAGCAATGAGAGGGAGAGTGCCTTGGAGTCCACGATGGAGGATGGTACGTTAACTCTATACTCTGCTTGAAAGCTTCACTTTATTTAGTTGACCAGCTACTGGAAAGCTTGCTTCTAAAACAACCAAGCCAATTTAACCATTACACTTGTGTTAAATCACCTTGCAACAACTGCTTTATGCAGCACAATGAGCTAGTAGCTAACAGCTAGCATTTGTGTTACTGTTTATGGTCAGGAATGTTGGAGTTGCGTTTAAGATGTCACGGCAGTAGAGGCGGAGCAACTATGACGATCAGCCTATAATCCCATCCACATTGAAGCGACACTATACTGCAATGGAAAAGCAAGCTCAGAAAAATAAAGCGAGTAGTTGAGTCGAAACGTAATGTGCAGTGGAAAAGTGCCATTACAATCCGGTTGGCTATTAACTGCTGCGACCGGAACAAATCAGTGAGTCGAACTCAGTTCAGATTCGTTAAAAAATCATTTAGATTTTGTTGATTGAATTAAGTGATACATTTAAAAGATCCAACTCAAAAGAAAAATTTGTTCATGCATACTGTACTTCTCTCATGAATTCCCCAGGAGAGTCAGTACATCAAGATTTTCCAAGATAGTGACTTCAATTTCGGTCTGTTCTTCACAAACTACTGAATGGCTTCAAAGGTCTTTCAATGTATTACAATAGTCATGTGGAACACCATTTGTGAAATTGATAGCCCCTGTCCTCATTCACTTTCATTATATGGAAAAGAGTGTCCAGGATATTAATATTTTAATAATTTTTTTTTTAATTCAATCCATTATTCAACAACAAGAACTCAACTTCTTTCAAGTGGCAATAATCATTCACTGCAGAACAAGTTCATAAACTATCCATTCAGTAAAGTAATTTCGCAATAAGTTCTTCAGGTAAAGTTCACCCAACTAACTCAGGCAAGAATGGCCAAAACAATGCATACATGGGGTTGTCAAAGGTCTCTGATTAGGTAGAAAAACAAATAGGTTTAAGAAAGCTGAACTTGTCACACATCGCAGCAAAAACAACGCACATCTACTTATATTAAAATATATAATACAACAGTTATTGTTGGTCCACTGATTTGACCAGACTAGCAGCATTCCAAGAATACTGGAATATTTGACAGACACAATTTCCAGAGCCTCTTGATATGGGAAGTCAGAAACGTCTGGCCCATTTGAGATCCGCATGCATGCTGCAAGCTGGTCTCCTTGCAGCCTATTGGCCTATTGCGGATGTTTGTCTTGACCTGCAAATGCATTAACTGTTAAATGTGATAGCTTAACATATAGCTAAAAGCAGCAAATCCTATTGTGAAAAGTTTGTATTACCCTGTTCATGGTTGAGAAGTCCCTTTCACAGTTTACACTACTGACTGGAACCATCAGAGCAATAGAAGCCAGAAGGCTGTTGGTCTGAGCAGACAGTCAGAACAAATGTGTGTGTGACTGAGCATTAAGGCCTATATTATTTTATTTTTTCGTTCTTCGAATTAGTTAATTATATTAATTTAAATCTTTTGATTGTTCATATCTTAATTTTTTAAAATATTTTTATTAATAGATCCGGCTCTTCTGATATGCGGCCGGCTCCCAACGTTCACCTACAAGAGTCGGCTCTTAAAGCAGACTCGTTCACGAACGACCCATCATTAGTGACTGGACTTTTGCTGCTTGTCAGGGAAAGGGCGTGCAGCACTTGGGCTCTTTTCTGTACTTGGACTCGGAGCAGTAGCGCTACTCCGGGTGCTACTTACAGGAGAGCGAGTGTTGCCATCTTCACCACCCTGGGAGCGTTTAAAAAACACCGATATTTTTGTCTTCTTTTCAGGTGATTGACGCAACGTATTTCTGACGCACGCTTTCTGTCCGCTGGTGGGAGTGTGTGATGGGGAGTCGACTCCAAAGAGTCGATTCCTCGACTCTGAATAGCCCCAGACTCGGGGTCGACTCCATCACAGGAATCGACTCTTGGTGTCGACTCTGTTACTGTGTCCGAAATCACTCACTTGTGAGTGTCTAATCACTATAAAAAATATATTTTTGCAGTAAAGTTGAGTAGATTGTATATTTTTTACATTTTGAGTTTATCACTATTTGTTATATGTTGAATTAATGTGACGTCATATCACGACCGTAGTCTCAAAGTCTAGTGCATCCGTGGCATTACACCATGCCAGAGAGCTGTCCTAGAAACTTTGTATTTATCCTACACGTAGCTTGTAGCTTATCTCTTTAGAAATAGATAACAGTCATAGTGACTCTAGTTTGTAATTATGCATACCTCCGTACCAGAAAACCTGAAATCGAACACCCCTATGCTCACCTGTGTGCGCGCGAACGTGTGTGTGTGTGCGCATAGGGGCGGAACTCCGCCGTGCGTGATACAGAGAGCTGAGGAGAATAGTAAATGTGCGACCATGTAGAGACAGAAATGACATGCCGTCATGTAAATAAGATAAATAACATAAGGACTATGTAGTTTGTTTAATAAAGAACAAGGTATAGACCTGTTCTATTGGAAAGGTAACCTTAAATTACTTCTGTTGTGATCTGGCGCTATATAGAAAATATAATTAACTTTACCTTCAAGGGGGGGCGGAGGGTGCCGTTGGGGGGGCGGGCGCCCCCCTAATATAATGGCAGGGGAAACACTGCATATTAGAATTGAAAATGAATGCACATCCAGAGGTGGTAATGTGGCCACAATAGTCCAGAATTAATTGATCCACTTATAACACAATCATCACATCTCAAGACATTTTTTAAGGTTTTTGTCTCTAATTTCAAGCCTTTTAATAGTTTAAAAGATCACACAAGCCCCCGTTGCTAAATCCAAAGTTTCATTTTCAAAATAGTAATGGTAGCTTGGGCTGTTTCTCAGCAGTTACTGGAGTAAGGTTGTGTGTGTTTGTGAAATAGTTTAATGAATAAAATAAAAACAATATAATCACACTGTTGCACTGAATAGAAGCATGGCTGTGACTACCTTTAGCCAAATCACAGCCATGCTGATTTCAGGGTTCACATCGTTCTGATTTAGACCAATTTGCTAATAAATAATTCAGACCAATTTGTGAACCATTTCAATCAGTCAAAACAAGAATTTGCTCACAAATCAGACATTGCAAGCAAGTTCTACACAGCAAAAGGTCCCAACCAAGAGCAATATTTAGGTGATGCAATTTTTCAGAGCAGAACACAACCAGAAAATGTTGTATCCACTATAGCAACTTCCATGACTTTTAAGATTTTGTTAACGTGATTTTTACTGGCCTAAATAAACAACTTTAAAATCCGAAGAAAGTAGAGATGCTGCTGGGATTTCTGGGCTCTCGATCTCCACAGAGGAGCCACTGATGTTCAGGGCTCAACAACCATCTCTTTTGTTTTGTCCACATTCAGGAGGCAGGTTGTTGGCTCTACACTAGTCCTTTAGCCGCTGCACCTCCTCTCTATTAGCCGACTCGTCGTTCTTGCTGATGAGACCCACTATGGTCATGTCATCGGCAAACTTAATGATGTGGTTTGAGCTGTGCATTGCTGCACAGTCGTGAGTTAGCAGCGTGAACAGCTGTGGACTGAGCACACAGCCCTGGGGGGGCCCCAGTGCTTAGTGTGTTGGTGGTGGAGATGCTGTTCCCGATCCGGACTGACTATGGTCTCCCAGTCAGTAAGTCCAGGATCCAGTTGCAGAGTGAGGTGTCCAGGCCCAGCAGGTTCAGCTTTCCAAACAGGTGCTAAGGAATTATTGTGTTGAATGCTGAGCTGAAGTCTATGAACAGCATTCGAACGTATGAGTCCTTTTTATCTAGGTGGGTGAGGGCCAGATGGAGGGTGGTGGCGATGGCGTCGTCTGTTGAACGGTTTGGACGATACGTGAACTGCAGTGGGCCTAGTGAGGAGCAGCAGCTGGGTCTTAATGTGCCTCATGACGAGCCTCTTGAAACACTTCATGATGATGGGTGTGAGTGCGACGGGACAGTAGTCGTTGAGGCAGGACACTGAAGACTTCTTTGGCATGGGGACGATGGTGGTGGCCTTGAAGCACGTTGGAACGACATGTTGGTGATGGCCTGGATGCCCTCCCACATGTGCCACGTGTCGCTACTGTCCCGGAAGTAACTGTGGATTCTCTGGGCATGTGCGCGCTTTGCCTCCTTACGTTTTTGCGGTCCAGTAGTGTTTTAACTGCCACCTCTTTCAATAACAGTTCCTTTGCAAAGCTTGCCTAATATTGTGACTGGTTCACAAACCACCATTGTGTCCTTGAGCAAGGCACTTAAATCCAGGTTGCTCCAGGGAAATTGTCCCTGTAATAAATGCACTGTAAGTCGCTTTGGATAAAAGCGTCTGCCAAATGAATAAATCCACTCTAATATGAGCCAAAAATATACTGAAACGTTAGGAATAAGCAAACGTAATACAATCCTTGGTGATGTTGTTATGTTGTGATGTTTCAACAGGCCAAAACAGAGACACTAGCCTTCACAGGAGCAATATCTCACGCAGAATGAGACACATTTTTAAAAAGTTTCTTAAAATGAGGCACACATTGCCTGAAACACATCAAAAAGGTCAAAGACATCCATATAGTGCATGTGTACAAAAGACTAACAATTAAAAATAGCACAGATGGGTGCAAAAACGGTCCAAGACACCTTCAAAGCAGCAAGAGAGCAAACAAACAGCAAGATAAAACACAATGGAGGTCTTCTTTTATAGTAATATCAACATGACATATTTTAAAAGTGGCGCAAGATGTATGACAATGGTCAAAGCTGTTCATCTAGTGAAGAAAAACATTTAAATCCAGATAGTCACATGAAGGTGTCCTGTGCAAGTACCATTTGGTGTAATCTCTCATGACAGGCCCATCACTCTTCACCTGTGTAAGCACTAGTGGGCGGGTCCAAGGGTGCAATGAAGAAAACTAGGCATTGATGTCTTGCTGAAGATGTCATATTCAGATGTATTTGGGTCCTTGTGATGTGACAAGTTCCACAAATTCCAAACGGGCCATTTCTAGATCCTGGTTTATATATATATATATATATATATATATATATATATATATATATATATCTCTATCTTATATCAAAAGATCAAGAAAATTTGATTCCTCATGTCATGACCCTTTTAATTAGTGGCATTGTTTCTCAAGGTAATAATCAATGTCACTGTAAATACATCCTGCAGTCAATGTATTGTAATAGACAATGTGCTGCATCAAACTCTACATAGTGCTTTTGAATTACAGGATACATTTACAGCATGGAAGTCATTTTCTCCATACCTTCTCAATCCCTCCTTCTTATCTCGGTTCAAGCACGTGTCTAGATGTTTATTAATGTGCTGCTCAGACACACCTACTCCACAGACAGGACACTCAACTGCAAATGGAAAACAACAGACACACAAATTCACCAAAACACAAATACAACATAATCTAAAAATAACGTTATTGCTCTAGAACACAAGAGCAGTTGAATAGTCATCAATGCAAAATCTGTCGAATTGAAAATTAATTGTTATTTCAATTTCAGATGTGTTCAAACATAAACGGGCCTGAAAAACTGTCAAAACAGAGTAATATACCTACTAAGAATAAAACATTTCAGTGTATTAATTAGGGGACAAAGCGTGGGATCACGGTTGGATGACTGGTTCCTGGGGTCTGGGAGACAAACATTCATAGAAGACAATTAATTAGCATAATTTTTTTTTACCTCATTGTTTAGATTCTAAAAACTCTTGGACTATGTAAACAGAACATACAAAAGAATTTAAAAGTAAAAGTTCATTTACTTACCCTCATGTTATCTCAGGTGTATATAACTTTCTTCTGCAGAACATATTTGAATAAAATAGAATAAATATCTTAGCTCAGTAGGTCCTTAAAATGCAAGTGGAAGGTAATCAGACTTTTGAAGCTCCAAAAATCACAGACAGTCAGCATAAACGTCATCCATACTACAAAATACAGCTACATTTATTACAGACTACAGCGGTTGAATTAATTATGTCTTAATTAAATACGATTGCTTTTGGTGTGAAAAAGATCAATATTTAAGTATATTTTAACTATAAACCATTGCTTAGTAAGCTTTATGTGTGCGCCGAGTTAATGTGGTCTCTCGTTTGACGCATTCGTGTTGGCATCTTATCGACTAGGGTTGCAACGTTATGAGATTTTCACGGTATGATAACTATCTCAGAAAATATCACGGTTTCACAGTATACGGTATTACACAATTACTATTATCAGTGAAAACAGAAGGGTTACTTTACTTATTTATTTTTCAGCAAACACTTTATTATAATTGAAACTTGAAACCATTTATTTTATTGAAGTATGTGTACAAATATTCTCCTTTTTGAAAATAAAATAAATAGAAAAATAAGAAAGCTAACAGAATTATAATAAATCGAATTATCAACATGATCAAAAATAGCATGTAACTATACCATGTTATATAACTAAAGCATGTTAGTTTACATGTTAAATTAACTACTAAATGAAAAATAACATCAGCTGTGTGAGCTTTTGAAGTTATGTCCTATGATTATTAACAGTTAACATATACTGCACCTGTCTGTACCTTTAACTCAGTGCTTCTCAACTGGTTTTGCTTCAGGACAGATTTTACATTGGAAATCAAGTGGCGACCTGCCATAGATTAAACATAACCTGTGTTTAATGAATCTTGGGTTGCATTTCCTTTTATGTTGCATAGTGTTGTTCATGGTTTTCTAGAACAAGGACATGCATCAAGAGACATTATTTTTGTTGTTGATGTCAACGTTTGACATTTCTAAATTACACAAATAATAAATACATATACATATTTGTCTCTGGATTGCTTTTGCTCGTATGTCAATGATTACTCCTCCATGTGTCAACGATGCCGAGATCTACTTTTATATTTAATTTAAATCACTGAGAAGGTTTACCTGCAAAGTAGCATCAAACATCACAAGCAGCCTCAAGAATGGACAGAGTAGCCATATAACACTTTTCCTTGAGCAGAATATTGCACTACAGATCACTAAATTTGTTCAAAGGGGAGAGCCAGATAGAAATAGCGCATTCACGTGCATGGTTGCCAGATTGCACAAAATAAGTAGAACATTAGGCGGAATATTTCCAATTTGCGCAAGTATAAATCTCAAACTGGGGGTGTTGCGTCTCTTATCTGGCAACCATGAGCATGATAAACGCTTGTGGAGATGCATTATGTCCCAATGCAAGTTAACTGAAATATGCAATGAAAAATAAAAACGCTTTTACGATAAATGAGCCGAGGGCCACATTAAACCATGTTGAGTGCCTGATCCAGCCCGCGGGATTTAAATTGCCCATGTCTGCTTTAGCTGTTTGCGAGATTATCATTAAATCTGCCTGGGCAGTCCTAAATCGTCTATCACTACTGTAAATAGTCAATCACATCTATCTTCAATGGGAGTACTATGGCATTACTCTTTCCCTGCTGTCCGCGACCCAGTCCGAACAAACCAGTTGAGAAACACTGCTATAACTCACACACACACTCATGTCAGACCCCCTCGCCTCGCTTCTCTCTGACATTTTCTCCACTGCATTTGTGTGTGTGTGTGACGGAAATTGAGGAGTCTGACAGGCAGACAAGTGGGAAAGGAGATGTGCACGTGCATGTGAGATTCTCCGTCCGGTTGCATTTTTTCATCAATACTGTAGATAAGCAAATGTACATGGTATGATAACCGTCAATTTTCAAACCGTGGTATACCGTGAAACCGGTATACAGCTGCATCCCTATTATGGGCGTAATCTCACGTTCTCCTGTCGGTTGAGGCATCCAGGATAAGCACCATTGTGAGTAAACAATCAAATACAAATACAGATCTAAACAAAAACCAACAAAGCTTCTGCACAGCATTCCTCCTACTCCATTGTAAACAGCGCTACTCTTCCATGTGTCACACATGCGTCAGTTCTCGCGTGCCTCACATGCCAACGTGGTAACATCACATCCGCTGCTGACTGGAAGCAATGGTTTATAGTTAAAAAAGTACTTAAATATTTATCTTTTTCGCATCAAAGGTGATCGTATCGCTTTAGAAGACATTAATTGAATCGCTGGAGTAGTATCGATCACATTTATGCTGAATATCAGTTCTTTTTGGAGCTTCAAATCGCATCACCATCCACTTGCATTTTAAGGACCTATCGAGCGAAGATATTTCTCTTCAAATGTGTTCTGCTAAAGAAAGAAAGTCATACACACCTGGGATGGCATGAGAGTGAGTAAATAATGAGAGAGTTGTAATTTTTTGGGTGAACTAACCCTTTAATAGACTAAATTTGTAAATGTTCTTGAGAAAATGTAAGCAGTGCTTGCAGCCACTTAATAAAACAAAACATTTCAAATCCCCCATGTTTGGCAGGAACCAAACATACTTGTTTAATCAAAATTGAATAATAAAAAAAAAAAAATGTTATCCAACATAAAACATTTTTTTTAAAAAGTGTTTACGCAACAGCACAAACAGAATAGCCAACTATGAAGCACACATCACCTTTTATCCCAGCCTTGTTTTGTGATGTGTTGGGAAAAACTGCAACATTCATCTTCTCTTCTTTCACCATTCCTGTCGTATCCTCTCCACATTCCAGCTGAAGGTTGTGGGGCTGCTGAAATTGCACCTCCATAGGTTCTTCATTGACTGAGAAGTTACGCTGAAGATTTGTCTGGACCCCTGGCAGAGTCGTCACGGGGGCCCTTTTCTGGAAAAATTGGCTGAGGGTGGTTGCTCCCTTTTTTAAGACCTTATGTCTCGCTGCTTTGCCTTTGACCATCATAGCTGGGTTTTCAGGGGAAATGGGGGGTGATTCAAAATTTGCCTGACACAGCTGTTGCCTGGAGAGATGAGAAAGAATTGAGTTGGTTATAAAAAAACCAGAGGGGCATACAATCAAACTTTGTTTCAAAACCTAGTGAGCTGCAAATGTATCTCACTAGGCTTTGGAACAGAGCTACCAATATTAGTTACGTAAAATATTTTGTAACCAGACTATAAACTGGGCCAAGGACAAGAAAACAAGGTTGTTTGAGTAACTGGGGTCAAGTCAAGTGGGTTTATATTGTCATTCCTCTAAATAGCTTGTATACATTGGAACGAAATGTCGTTTCTCCAGGACCATGGTGCCAAACAGACCAGTGCGCAAGACTGCATAAAGTGCAATACACAACAGTGTGAGATGAGTGCAAGACAATAAATATACAGGACAATAAATAAAAGGCCAGTTATGATAAGAGTTTTGTTCCTATGGCTATACGAGCTTTAAACACATAGGTAATCAGCCATTATGATGCCATCGTATGCTCTGGCATTTGTTGTACGATCTCGCGTGTTTTATTTTTATTTTTTTGTCCTATGTTTGTGATTGTTTTGATGGTTAATATGTATGGTGTTGTTGTGTTTGTTTTTCTACGCACCAACGGTGGAAAAAAATTTCCTCTTTGAGGACAATAAAAATTATCTATCTATCTTATCAATCTAAATACACAGAAAATGAGTTTTAAACGTAACTATTTTGTAGTGTAGCAGCAATAATTATAGCAGCAATATTAGCAGCAAAAATTAGCTCCATAATAAAGTGACTGATGCAGTTTTGTAATTTGAGTCATACCAAGGCGACAATTTGTAAAAAAAAAAAAAAAATATATATATATTTTTTTTTTTTTTTTTTTTTTGGTAACATGCAAGCGTTCAGATATCTCAGCTTCCTTACTGAGGGAGAGTGGGAGTTGAAATAATGAAAAAGAAAATGTAGGGGAGGGTGAAAAAAAGTTAAATAAATGCCGAAGAGGAGAGTGAAAGCAAGCAGGCACCTGTCCATATTACAATCTTGGAAATGTGGAAAGCCAACAAGCACAGCAAGCAGCTGTGAGGCCATTATACAGTCATAAAGTGGAGTCAATGAGGTGTGAAAACACTAATTTCCATATTGAAACCTTCTTTTATTTGTTTTTTGAGTGAATGCTAAAGCAAGCCCATGCACAGGCACACAAAACATCATACTTAAAGGGCAAAAAAAAAGGAAATGGGTTTCACGATCTGTTTTAAAAGTAGCAGTGTCCAGACGGCTAATTTTGGTCTACATTATATAACATTCAAAGAGTGATGTCAGTTCTCAGTTATAAGAAATTACAGCCCATGCTTTTATAAAAAACCTAACTTAGAATCACAAACAGGCCACTGTTAAAGGAAATAAAATTGCTTATTATCCCCATTTCCTAAGAAACAAGGAGATAATCGTCAATAAAGGGCTTACATCTATCCCCACCCTCCTGTTAAGCTAAAAATAAGATGCCAGATCTTCAAAGGAGTACATGTGCAGGAGAAAAGCTCCATTTGTAGGATGGTACAGTGTCTGATGTTATGAAATTCATGAATTTATAATATAAAACAAGAAATCTAGCCCTTAAATGAATAAACAAATGTGTGTTTGTAGGTTATTTGCAATGGGGTCAGTGGAGTTAATTGAATGCCAATACAGATTAAACTCAAAACATGAAATGAAATTTTTTTTTATATGAGATTTCAAACAAGCTGGTTTAGGATCCGTTGTTGTGATATCAAATCACAGGCAGACATTCAGACGCAGGAATTTGCACACTAGCTGGATGTTTTCTGCACTGATCAGGGAAAAAAAAAAACAGAATGGATTTAAATGTGGGGAAACATGTTAAACCATGCTGAGAGTACTTTTGATTGGAAGCAGAAAGAATTAAAAACACTAAATAAAAATACCATCACTCATTAAGTTAATGTTAAAAGAAAAATCTTATTCCACCATAAATATACAGAGACAACTACCATAAATCCCATGTAACAAATCGGACCACTGTAAACCCTAAAAGTTGTCATTACTTAAAATATAAAGTTGTCTTAACTAGGTATCACTTAAAATGTCATGATTAGGAGCTCATAACTCAAATATTTAAGTTAATTTAAATTATCTTAAAAAATCCATAGACTTGTGTTTTTTTGAGGCGATGGGAATACCCACAATCCCTTGTGCTTGAATTATTTAATTATGTTTCCTGGTCAAAGGGAACACATGGGGGCATTTAAATAGTTGCTATATAGAATTCATAGAGGTTTGGGCTCTTTTGTATTATTATTTGTGGTGTTTTGTTGCAAATAATTGTTTCGTGTGATAACACCATTAGGTTGATCAGTGTCCCATTTGGTAAAGTTGGACCATGTTAACATTATCATAGTTCTCCTTGTCTTAAGAACAGGCATATATGCATTTCAGAGGAGAATCATTTACTAACTGACCTAGAATCAGTTATCTTTATTTGAGCTGTGCTATTGTTTGATCTAAAATTGAATAAATTCAATTAAAATCATTAACAGCAGAACATTGTTTTAATTGTAAATCTGATTTAAGTCTACATGCATCTAGTTAACTCAACTTGTATGGTTAAGTTCATTATATATGGACACTAAGTTAACTGAACTTAAATACTCAATTTCTGGAAGTCTCCATTACTCAATGGAATTGAGGGAACGAGTTTACTCAAATGAGTGCATTGAACTTAGGGTTTTCAGTGTAATAATTATCTACTCACTTTAATCAAATCATTAGCTTAAAGCTACACTACATCAGATTTTTTGTTAGAAATATACAACATTTAATTAATGAGTACACCAACAATCCGTCTTCCAACCCATGTTTTTGCCTTACCCTGATTAACTAAGGTAAGTATACAATATAGATTTTTATTTCGAGCTGACGGGATGGGTTTGGCACAAAATCACAGGCATACGTCATTCATCCTTGCTCAGAAAGGACAGGGAGTGGCGCAACTGACGCGAGTGTCAGAGAAGCAGGAACCAGGTGCCAGAGAAGCAGGAAGCGAGTGCATTAGCTGTTCACTCTCCTCCTGAAATCACTCTTCTCATGGATTTTTAACTGTTTTTAACTGGTTGGTTAAGTTGTTTATCTGCTGTAATGCAGGGGTATGTTTTCTCGTAGGGTTATTATGCTTTAATTGAATGTATACCGATTGCAATGTGTTTGTAACAGATATGTTCACAACTCAAAAGTCCAAGTCAAGTCTCAAGTCTTTGGTCACAAGATTTAGTATTTTTTTTCTTTATCTGCAGCTGGTTAGTTTAAAGTTGTATTCAGTAGTTCTCTCGCTAGCATTAGCATTGCTCTTCTTCGTGTACCTTAAGTACCTGTGTTACAGTGGTGTTAGATGCTATACTGCCATCTTTCGACATGGATCAGCATGAGTCTCTGCTGCCTCCGTCAGCTGAGGAATATCATTTGCATCTGGAAAATGTCAGTGTTTGAGGTAATTTCTAAAGTTATTTATTACTCCTATAATATAATTGCTTTGCCTAAAAACAAATGTCAGAAATCAAGTGAACATGCTCCTACAGTTAAGGATAGATTAATATTGTCCCTCATATCAATAATCTTTGGACACCGTCTACGTTTCACGTTATTTCTAAAAGACCGTTATTATCTTTATTAGAGAACTGCTTAGCGTAAAATAAACCTCAATTATATAGCGATACAGAATGTTATGGTAAAGGGAAGATTTATATTGTTTTTGATGATTAAATTTAGCATGACCATGAATACTGTTTTTGAAGAACTCGTTTTATTTCCAAGCAAACAACGTCATGGTTTACACAAATCCACAACAAGCTGTGCCAAGCTACTTTGTACTAAACTAATGAAGACATATGCTTGTGTATGCATATCTCAATGGTCCTTGCAGAGCTGTTATGTGAGCTGTGAGATTGAGAGCTTGAGACCGGTCCATGAAATGCACAAGTACAGCTGCTCTGTGCTCGGGCTGCATTGTCCATTTTTCTGGGCAGCGAATACATTTATATTTATGCATTTGGCAGACACTTTTATCCAAAGTGACTTACAGTGCACTTATTACAGGGACAATCCCCCTGAAGCAACCTGGAGTTAAGTGACTTGCTCAAGGAACCTTCTGATTACCAGTTATGTGCTTTAGCCCCCTACGCCACCACCACTCCATATAGTGCTCCAATAGTGCTGTTTAATGCTGCCTTCAGAGGCTGTTTACAGAGGCAGGATGAAAATAAGATGCTTTTTAAACTGTTCGGAGACAAGTTTCTTTAAGAACTCAATATATTCAAAACAGCAGTCAGTTAAGCCAATAACAAATTCGGCTGCCTACGTTTTTGGACGCAGCACGGATGTGGTAGATGAGTCAATAGATGAGGAGTGGGAAGAGACACAGAGAAAAAACAAGTTTGTTTGAATGGATGGGGGACAAAAAGTCATCTATATTTTTCGAAAAGATTAAACTCAAATTGCTGCCCGAGTCCACCATGACAGATGTTGATTGAAAGAAGAAAAACTTTCAACCTTGCGGCAACACTGAGAATGCAGTGCGTACTTGCGTTGGGTTATGAATTGAGTGCTGACACATTTCACAATGCAACGACGCATGAAATCGAGCTTGCTTAGCAAAGTGCATCTGCGTATTATAGCATAGAGTATGTTTGGGCCTTATGCCATTAAATTTCACTTAACAGAAAATGGCAGCGCATTAACGGGGATAGGGGCGAGAGTGAGTTGGCCAGCTATGTAGTTGCACCAGCGGGAAAAACAGTAGCAAAATTACTTGTGTTTTTCACAAGTTTATGATTCCAAGTCAAGTTATACATTTTTAAAATATCTAAAAATTCTTATAAAAAAAAAAAAAGTTGCAAACACTTTAGTAGTGTGTGATTTTTTTTTTCTTTTCATTTTTTTATTTTTAATAAATCTGCAAATATTTCAAACAAACTACTTTCACAATGTCATATTGGGGTATTATTTGTAGAATTTTGAGGAAAATAATGAATTTAATCAATTTTGGAATAAGGCTGTAAAATAACAAAATGTGGGAAAAGTGAAGCACTGTGAATACTTTCCAGATGCATTGTATTCAGCCCTTGGTGAATGCGAATTTCACTTGTGATCTCACACATTCGGTCACAGCTAGGATGCAGACATTATATCCACAGTCTCTCCTTCTTATCTCTGGGGACTTCAATCATGCCTCTCTGTCTCTCGAATTGAATCTTTTCTTTAACAGATTTGATAGCGGATCTTCTAACAACCCCACCTCTCATCAAGGTGGGAGTTCTCTCTCCTTTTCTAAGCCTTCAGCAATACCCTGACCAACCTCCCCTCTCCCTTGATCTCACCCCCACACTATCGACTGATCAGGTGAGAATGGGGTTAAAAACGATTAAGACAAGGAAAGCTGTAGGTCCTAATGGCATCAGCCCTCGAGTTCTCAGGGACCGTGCGGATCAAATATGTGAGCTTGTCCAATACATTTTTAATTTGAGCTTACAACTGGAAAAAGTTCCGCAATTGTGGGAGACTTCCTGTGTGGTGCCTGTACCTATGATACCTATGATGTAAGCCTACAGAGGTTCAAATATTATAGGCCATTTGCTGTGACATCACACCTGATTAAGACTCTAGAGAGACTTGTACTTAACAACTTACAAACTCTAGTGTGCTCTGCTATGGAACCTCTGCAATTTGCTTAACCAAATATAGAGGCAGCTGGGAGCACTGTGAGAGTCATGTTTTTTTATTTCTCCAGTGCATGCAATACCATTCAGCCTTCACTGCTTAGAATTAAGATGGAAAAAGCAGGAGTGAATTTTTGCTTGGCAAACTGGATAACTGACTACCTCACAAATAGACCTCAGTATGTGAGGATGCAGGACCACGTGTCTGAAGTGGTTAACTGTTTTACAGGAGTCCCACAAGGATCTGTATTAGCCCCTTATTTACCCTCTATACATCCAACTTTCAGTTCAAGTCTGGCAGCTGTCATCTTCAGAAATTTTCAGACGACTCCGTGGTTTTAGAATGCATTTCTGAACATAATGAGGGTGAATATAGGGAGTTAATTAAGAACTTAATTAAGGACAAAGGATATTGTAGTGGATTCTCAAAGGAAGACATCAAATAATACCAGTAAACATACAGGGGATGGACATTGAGACTGTAAAATCATAAATACCTGGGTGTTCATCTAAATAACAACTTAAGACTGGTCTGATAACACAAAATATTTATAGAAGTAAGGTCAAAGTCGCATTTATCTCGAGACGACTAAGATCCTTTGGTGTGTGTCCGGTACTGTTAAAGTCATTCTATGAAACTGTGGTAGCATATGTCATTTTGTATGCTCGTATGTTGGGTGGGGAAGTATCTTGGAAAGAGAAAAAACTAACTTAAGTTCATTAAAAAGGCCAGTTCTGTTGTGGGATGCACTCTGCCTCTTATAGATCAAATAGGAGATGAGAGGATGGCTAAGAAACTATCTTGTATTTTAGACAATAACTCTCATCACCTCCAAAAGACAGTGCGGGCTCTAGGCAGCACATTCTGTGCCAGGTTAATTAATCCATGCTGCTCAAAAGAGCATTACAGAAAGTCTTTTTTGCCATAAGATCGTACAAGCAATATTATACATGACTGATTTGTTACTGGTGTAAAATTATGATGTAGTGGCTTGGTGCAATATTGTTTATTGTCTGTGGTTTTGCTTTGTTCATGTTGTTTTGTATTTATTATATTAATTATTTTTAAATTATATATTTAAGATATGGGTTATGTTGCTGCTGTAACTTGTGATTGTCAATTCCCCCTAGGGGGGATCAATAAAGTTATCAATCAATCAATGTTCAATAATTTCATCATTATTAAATCCTCTTTTTGCACTTTTATTTTACAGTGTTATTGTTTGCAATGCATAGACCTACTATTGTAGTATTAAGGTTTACTCGCATCCTCCACTGAGGTTGTAGATTGAAATATAAAAATATAATGCCTTCAACTGAACTCATATCAGCCATTTCACAAGTTTCACCTCTTCAATTGACACATGTAGTACAATACAAATATTAATGTGTATTGTGTATTGATAAAACACTTGAATCATATTAAAAGTGTTGTTTACTTAAAGTAATTTTGGTTATAAATGTTTAAGCGAATAACAATGTCAACATGAAAATAGCTCATCATGAATCCGCTCTGAAGGTAATCTCCAAGTCCTCGCTCAAAACATGAGATTCATCCACCACAAAAGCAGTGCCGAATCACAACTGACGTAAAGTGTTTCTCCGCAAGTAACTTGCAGTTTTATGCTTCAACCAAGGGCCAAAAGTTACATAGTGTAGCTTTAACATTAAACAGTGCAAACAAGATTTCACTCGATCACACTCTACTCTTGATTACATTTTCTGAAAATTATCAGAAGGGCAGTAAAACAAAGAAAAAGAGCCTCCCACTATTGTACAATCTGTAGGTCATTGCTCATTTCACATTTGAAGAGTGCGTTTATATAAGATACAAACACAGCAGCAAAAAATTTGCCATTTTTTTCCTAAGGGTCAGACAGAGGGTGAAAATGGTCATGAAAAACTAAATGAAAACTGTTTTGATGCCAACAACCTGAACTAACATTATAGCGGACCTCATGGGGAAAATAATATAATAATGAAAAATGTATGACCCCTTCAACTAATAAATTCCAAACTGTCTAATTTTTCAGTCTTTCTTCAGTAATGTTTAACTGTAACAGACATAACTAGCAACCCATTCGGGGCCCTAAAAACTCTCCTGGACCCTCTCACAGACCACAGAAAACCCTGTCTACTTTCAATCAATAAAGCACTGACATGAAGCTAGTAAGGTAACTAAAACACGTGAAAATATATTGCTGTAGTGAATCAAATACATTCCATATCCAGTAACCACCACTGCAGAAAACAGGGCAAAGTGATGAAACTGCAGTTTAGAAAGGTTTATATAGAAAAGCAATGACTGAAGAGCATATCATTTTGGATTTAAATCAATTTGAGAAAACACTACAATATAAAAAGAAAGCTTTATTTACTGCAGTAACTTACGTGACAGCTGCGGAAAATGATACACAACAATCGACACCTCATGATCTGAAAGTGATATTGTGGTCAACATCTTAATAAGGACCACTATAGCAGACCAAAAAATAAATAAAAAGGTTAAGTTTCAGGAAAAGACAAAACTTGGATCTCTTTGGAAGCTCATTGATCTTCTAAGACAACAAGAGAAGGAAGAGTAGAGCACAGGGAGCTTGTAACTGCAGAAGTTTAGAAAGGTCGATATTCAGACCAGAGACAACAGTCTAACTGCACTCAATGAGTCCACAACTTATATCAGGGCTGTCAACTGGTACATTGATTTTTTTATTTAATTAATTAATTACACAGTATACTGACTGATAAATGAAAGATCACTCAAAAATCTAATTGTGGAAGACGAGTAAAGCATTGAATATATATATATAAACACAAAATGTCTTGAGAACTCAATATTATGGATGGGCATTATGGATTTTTTGTAGTCAAGTACTCTTACTAGTGATTAGAGGTGTACTGATCGATTGGTCACCGATCTAAATCATCCTAGATTCAAGGCCAATCTTTTTTGCTGTACACAGAGAATCAAAAATACTACCATTCTAATGAATGAAAACTTGCTGAACCCTTAAATCATGACAATGTGGCCACTGGAAGGGTGAGTTGCTCAGCTTTCACAAATGTAAATTTACAGAAATGCTGTAATTTAGATGAATATGCCAATTTGTTTTAAAAATGTGTAATTACATGTGTATGAATACTGTGGTAAATAGGTGCCAAATTTCAATCAGATAAATTGTCAATCAGACGTTGTGTGAAGCAAGAGAGACAGTTTTAACAATCAAGCACGCTTTTGGTTTCATTCCCTCCAACATGCGCACTCTCTGCAGCAATCAAACGAGTGTGCTCTCCAGGTGTCCTCATACTAATTTAAATCAGATTTATATATGTTTGTCACAATATCACTAATACCGGCAAAAAACACTGTTTTAATAACTAGCTATTTGTATTATTACAATACCCCAAAGGCAGTAAACAAGTCTCATACACCAATTATTTCTTATTGTAGCAGTTTGAGCTTGTAAAGGATATACTGTATCTTTATTTTTGAACGCATCTTTTCTGTGTGAAGCTCTCATGGGCACCAAATTACTAAATGTTTGCGTGTATAAAAACATGTGCATACTTGATAGCACACTTAAAAAAACGGTCAGAGCTGATCTACTAATGTAGTCTTTTAAAGATTGCGTCTTTCAGATTAGCATGTGTTGGCAATTTTTGCATGTTTCCCCAAAGTAAACATGCAATTTTGAGGCGTGCCTCTAATAATGCACATAATAAATAGTGCACTAGATGCAAATTAATCAAATTGCACCCGCAAAGTGATTTATCAAGACTAAAATTCATTTCAGACTCAGAAACTATGAGGGCAAAATACGAAAGGCAGGAATTAATTAATTTGATTTGCACGGTGCATCCGTCTGTCACTGTGACAAAAAGGAAACTTTGAGAACAGATAATACATAGAACACCCATTATTGACACGCATTAATTTTAAATTAAATGAACATTCATGAAAAAACTATTTTATTCGATAATTTTTTAACTCTATATCATAACTGATAACATCATAAGCCTACTAAAAATGTATGCCCTAATTGTAATGTTTTAAACGTTGTTTTTAACTGCCCAAATTTTGTGAAATATTTTAAGTGCCGGTTCTTTCCCAAAGCAGGCCGATACACAACTGTATGCCGAAAACGTTTCGCCATAGTCAAGACCTTACCATGTTTAAGATCATAGTTGTTTGAGGGATTTCATTTAAGTATATGTGGCAGGGCGGAGGGCGGGGCCGGGTCGTGACAATACACACCCGTTCCCGTATCAGGCTAATCAAGCCTCTGAGAGGGATAAAGGCCGATGGCAGACGGTGGTGCGACGAGAGAGAGATCATTTACGGACATGTCCGTCAAGCGTTTGTTTGTCCTTTTAAGTTTATCATTAAAATATTATTTATAGCGTCCAGCCGAATCTCACCGCCTCCTTTCCCTTGAAATCCTTTACAGTATACGTCAGTGGACATAACGTGTGCATAATATTGTAATGATATTCAACAAATATGAACATTTCAACAAATCTTACACTTGTTAAATAGCAGGGATTTTATGATGATCTCGTACAATCCTATAAATAAACAAATGCCATATTGTATAAAAATAAAATTTTATTTAGTGAGAGTTGTACTGTAATTGCATTTGGTGCAAGTACCACATGCAAACGCCTCCTTTTGCAGGGTGTGACCAACAAATTTGCACGTTTAGTTATTTGCACAATATTTCTTAGTAAATCACCTGCAAAACGCCCACAATGCGCACACCCAATTTCATAGATTGCAAAAGCAAATTATCACCCATTTTTTATTTTTTTTTTATTTTAGTAAGCCGGGACCATGGTGCTTACTGGTTTATTGATAGTGACATCAGAACTATTCATATCTGTATTCAATTCAAATAAATGTTAGCATTTCACAAGTAATGGAATTATAATGTGTGGGCATAAACATATAGGTGCCGCTGCAGCATATAACAAGAGTGGCAAAAAAAGAAAAAAAAAAAAAAGATGGTGATCGGAATCGAACAATCTTGGAGTTAAAAAAAAATAAAAAATCAGTATCAGCCTCAAATTCCCTGAACACCATTACTAGGAATGTTAATGAATAATCAATTATATAATATTTTTAATATATATTTAAAATTAAGGTATTTGTTTTCATAAAACAACACAATGCAGTATCAACTCATCCACTGGTATGCATAACTCCAACAAGAACCAGATACCAATAGAGTATACTCAATCAAAAACTCGACGGCACATGTTCTCAGTGCCCCCCAGTGGACTCAAGACCAAAGTATACTTGGCGCGTTCGTGTTGCTGAATGCCCTGTGAACAGTATGCGTGACGTAAATGTAATCATAATCCAGTCCGTGCAGCCAGATTTTCTAGACTTGTGCAACCGGACATCGTCTGCGAGCATCGTCAGCACTTGCGCCAGTCATTGACTCTACTAAAAGAGTATCACAAAGACGTTGTAGTGGGCATGTGTCACATGCGTTCATAGTCCCTTGCCTATGGAAGGCAAATGTGCAAAGGAAAATCAATTTGCGATATCCAAGTAGTGTTTTTAATAATTGAAGCAGTTGGAGCAGAATGAGTACTCATTTATTCTTATTCGATTACTCAAGCACATCCCTACTCAATGTGTGAGTTCGCAACACATCTTACTGTTTTTTCAACTATCCTTTTTGAAACTATGTTTTTAAATACAGAAATCAGTTACATTTACAGCCCTAAAGTAAAAGTTTGAATAAGATCATTTATAAAAACAATCCAGCCATATAAAACATATCCAAGATATACTGGATTAAAATTGACAGCAATGTTATAATATTGAAGGCCATCTCTATATTAATGGCCTCAATAACTGTCCTCAAAGTTCTGTCCTAAACGATGACACCTTTGACATCATCACTAGATGTAAACAGGAAATTAAACTCCATCCCATAAGGCACCTCTTTCTACAGACCAAAGCCCATCTGTAACTACAACATCTATACGAGACATATTCCAAAATATTCCAAACAAAACCTACTGTGTATGCCAGTCATGCAATAAATAAATAAACAAATTAAACCCCATATCTGGTATGCGTGTGGTAGATGTCTAGTCAATACAAGGCAGGAGGCAAAGCATTGTTAAAAAAATAGCCTTCTATGCAGTTTACTTTGGTTTAGGAAGGACTTTGAAATACTGTATGTCTAAGTTATCATAGTCTGAGAACTTAAGCCTCTTTGAAGAGGAGCATGGCTGAGCAGATCACTTGAGTCCAGCAGCAGGTAAAGAATGTCACCGATATAGACTTGAATATTGAAAATAAAATCTCATTTGATTGTTTAAGGAAATCCCCAATATCACGGCAGACTAGGAAGTTAGGGAAAGTGAAACAAACATTCAAGATTGTCACGAGATGGTAGCGTATAAATCGTTCAATAAAACAAACATTTTCTCTTAATTCCAGTAAATTGGCTGATTTCCTGCCATGCTTCAGGTCACTGACAATAATGTGAGACGATCTTAAATCTACCAATTATTGGATTTAAGAGTAACCCAGTGTCATTGAATGGTTATTTACTGCCTATCTGACTTATTATGATTATTTCACCCTTTCTGAACAAATTTAGCACTGAAACAGCAAGTGTAGATTTCTACAAGAATGGTGCACAAAGCATAATTCAAGTTAAACCACAGAGCTCCAGACAAACAAACAAAATTACTGCCAAAACTGAAACATTTAGAAGTCATGTTTTTAGTTGCGCAATTTAGTTACATAAGTGCTCGATTAAGATGGTTGTTCAGAAGCAAGATAGAGAGCCAAATAAAAGAAGACTCTTTCTCCAGAAATGTCATAAAATATCCATACATTGATAACTGATTGCCACATTATTTTCTCGATATGTTAACATTAGCCAACGTTTAAATTAGAAGCCTAATTTCTGTGCTTTTCAATTCACTGTCAGTTTGCCTTCCGTTTCTGTAGTCTGGCGTAAAAGCTTTGAGAGTGCACTACAGGGTGATATAACATTTACTGTGCTAAATACAGAAGCTGGTCACACACCAGACAACAAGTGCCGTGTCGTAAGCACAGGTATCGCACACAGGATGCGTCAATGTGATGCAGGTGGCTATCCAAAGTTGTGAATTTAGTCACCATACACACAAATGTTAAAGGTGTTTGTACTGGTGACATTTATTATTCAGTTTCTCTGTATGTAGCCTTGATTCGATTTCATTCAAGCTGTCAAACCACAAAAAGAGATACTTGAAAATACATTGTTAAGGTTATATGAAAGATACATATAGACAATATATATTCCAGTGATGGCTAGATTAAATTATCTTTGTCCTTTGAAAATTATTTGGTAAAATTTAATGGAAAACTACGCTAGTTGCGCTGCAGATTTTTGAGCAGCCCCCGGAGTCATAGTGGGGCACCGCCTGTGTGCTAACCTTAACAGAAATTTGTTTTCAAAATTTTGGAATTTTAGAACACGTCATGTCGTCCGCCAGATGCGTCCAGTTTGTAACCCCCTTTAAGTTACCCTTCTGCTCACACTTTACCAGAAATATGAATGAATAGACAAGGACAATTGTGCAACGAGTGATATATATCTGAAACCAAGCAGATATAAACAGATAATCATCAGGAAAAATTTCTGGTTATCGATGCGTGAAAAAGGCATTGATACCAGGCCGAATATACACAGCACATACACTATACAGTATACAGCCATGGCCAAAAGTATTGGCAGTGACAAATAGTTTTGCAAACTTTGCTGCTTCTACAAATACTGATTATTTTTTCACATGTTTCTATGGTATACTGGAAAACAATGATAAGCATTTCATGAGTTTTAAAGGCTTTTATTGGCAAAACATTCAATATATGCAAAGAGTTAATATTTACAGTGTTGACTCTTGTTCTTCATAACCTCTGCAATTCGCTCTGGCATGCTGGATATCAGCTTCTGGGCCAAATCCTGACTGAGGCGATCCATTCTTGCCTTAGTGCTCGGAGTTGATCACAACTGTGGGCTTCTGCTGGTCCACTCGCCTTTTGAGGATTGACCACAGGTTCTCTATGGGATTAAGATCTGGGGATTTGCCTGGCCACGGATCCAAAATTTCAATGTGATGATCTCCAAGTCACTTTCATTATTACTATTGTCTTGTGACATGGTGCTCCATCATGTTGGAAAATGCATGGATCATCAGCAATATGCTCCTGGATCTTTGGGAGAAGTTGCTCTTGCAGGACGTTTTGATACCATTCTTTATTCATGTCAGTGTTTTTGGGCAGAATTGTGAGAGTGCCCACTACCTTGGATGAAAAGCAACACCACTCATGGATGGTCTCAGGATGCTTCACTGCTGACACGACACAGGACTCATGGTAGCATTCACCTTTTCTTCTCCGGACTATTAATTTTCCAGATGTCCCATACAGTCAGAAGGGGGCTTCATCAGTGTATAACTTTGCACCAGTCTTCTGCTGTCCAATCCTTGAACTTCCTGCAGAATTTCAGTCTGTCCTTAATGTTTTTCTTGGAGAAAAGTGGCTTCTTTGCTGCCCTTCTTGACACCAGGCCATTGTCCAAAAGTCTTCGCCTCACTGTGCGTGCAGATGCACTCACACCAACCTGCTGCCAATATTGAGCAAGCTCTGCACTGGTGGTGACACGATTCCGTAGGTGACTCCTCAGGAGACGGTCCTGGCGCTTGCTAGACACTCTGTGGAAAATTCTTTGTTTTGAGCCAGGTGGTGTGTGAAGTTTCAGTCTTCTATTGGTCACACAACCTTTCATCACCTGAATTTGCAGGCCAGATTTCACCAAACTTGAGCTTTCACCCACAGTTAAATGCATAATTTCTTCTCATGAGCTTGCATTTCTGGTCACCTGCGTTCAGTTGTGTTTGAAATGGAAGTGCATGGAGTTTGAAGTTTTAGTGTAACCGCGGCTTATACATGTTTGGTGCTAATAGGCTTAATCAGAAAGCTTGCCCGAGGATTTTCGATGTATATATTTGTTGACATAACAACAGAAATAATCGCACTTGATACATCGCACCACCATGTGTGTGTGGTGTAGTGGGCACAGAACTGGTAAGCAGAAGGTTGCCGGTTTGATCCCGACAGCTACCACCAGTGTCACTGAGCAAGACACAACTCCAGGTTGTTCCGGGGGAATGTACTTGTAATAAGTGCACTGTAATTCGCTTTGGATAAAAGCGTCTGCCAAGTGCATAAATGTAAATGCCCTTATAATTGAAAAACCTAAAAATGCCACCCAGGCTACATTTAATACAGGTTACATTTTATTTTAATGGGTTGGGTCGAGATTGGATGTCCAATGTCAAATCTTGGTCCCAAAGCAAAACCATGAACTTTACCTTGCATTTTGGAAGCTCTGAACTAACTCATCTATTAATCTGTTGTTCCTCAGGTCTTGTTCAGTCGATGGCTGAAATGAAAATTCAAATTAAAAGGCTTAATTAAGGCTAAACCCATTCTAAAATAAAACTATAAACTTAAAGCACTGTAATAGCAGAAAATAAAAATAATACCAATAATGACAAGCTAGTAGGCTGATATGACAGATATGTTTTGATTGCTTTGATACTTACCAAGTTGCAAACAGGACACACTAACTTGTATGAAAGAAATTGCCGTATGCAGAGCGAACAAACTGTTGGAACAACAAATTAGCCATGGCTTTATAGTTTGTTCAGAGAGTATTTCTACCTTAAAATCATCATACTTTTAAAATTGTTCGTGTGACATACTTACAGTTGTGAGAGCACTTAGTCATCATGGTTATGTTGATAAACTCAAAGCAGATAGGACACCGAAGCAGGGTGTCTATGTTCTAAAAACATGAAATAAAGATCCGAGTTGAAAACAAACCTGGGAATATTTACAAAGACTTGATATCTTTGTGCAGCCCGTCAGCATGCTTCTTGACATATAAAACAACAAACATAATGCATTGCAGTTCGTTCTGATCAACATCAGATATGCAGGGATCATATAATATGAACATGACTTGATGTGGCGTGGTGTGCTATGCCATTACCACACAAGTTATAATAGCGCACGAGACATACACATATTTTGATACCGCTACTGAGCGAATAATGCAGTTTTAACTACAGGATTGAAAAAGTCAAGCTCTGTACGTACTTTCAGACATGACAGGTTCGGCGGTAAATCCACTTCATTTAGTTGAGACATTATAATTCAAACTGCTATATTTTTACCAAATTTAGATGTAAAAAAGGGAAATAAAACAATAGCTATCTAGCTTTGTCACAAAAACTCCCGCGCGCAGCCAAACACGCCCAACAATTACATCACTTCCTGTTAACGTCTGTGTGAACGCAACCTTTACAAAAGCCACAGTAAAATTTCTGCGAAGCTACTGCAACTGCATGTGTAAATCCATAATAAAAGAATATTAAATCTCCTAACACTCTAATATGTTTTTAGAATCGCTCTTTTATTTATCTTACATTTAAATAATTAATTAATAGTAGCTAGGTAGTAGTTTTTTTTTATTATTATTTATTTTTTGTATTATAATTTTGTTATGGAAGGAACATGTGCTCTAAAAAGGAAATGTGGGCTTGGTTTAGCCACAGTTTTCCTGATCAACCACGGGACGGCGCCATGATAATTCTAACTGCATATTTTCTGTATTCTGTTCGAGACGAAATATAATAAACTACCAAATCCAGACGGAGAACAACTACCATTTAAGTGTTATTCTGAGTCCAAATTAATTTCAGGCCCATTTTGAGCAGTTGTCAAGTCAAATTTATTTGTATAGCACTTTTTAACAACACATTACGTTATAACAGAAAATGAATGAATACAAGTGCCATAGTTATAAGAACTATTAGTGGTTAAAATTAGTAAACAAAGTGTTATGGGTCAGTGGTTAAACAAAATTATTTTGTATGAACTATAAGTTTATTTAAAGACATTGAGGTCGAATCCCGAATTAACTGAGGAAATACACATAGATAATGTCTTTTGATTTTTACAGATGAAGGCTTTTGTCAGTTAATTCATTTTCTATGTAGTTCATTTTTTTAAGAGAGTCTTGTCCCTCATTTGTCCAAGATGATACAAGTATCATTCAGTGGAGAGAGTCAGCAGCTTCAAGTTACTCTGTGTCCACATCACAGAGTAACTCACATGGTCTGTCCACACTGAGGCCATTCTGAAGAAGGCTCACCAGCGCCTCTTCTTCCTGAGATGGCTGAGGAAGATGCCTTCAAGCGCAAAGCCCTGCAAAGGGTGGTGCGAACTGTCAGACACGTCATCGGAGGTGAGTTTCCATCCCTCCAGGACATATACCAGGTGATGTGTGAAAAAAGCTTGGAGGATCATCAGAGACTCCAGCCACCCGAGTCATTGGCTGCTCTCACTGCTACCTTCATGCAGGCGGTTTCGCAGCATCAGGACCCACACCAGCCTACTTCATGACAGCTCTTCCCCCAAGTAATCGGACTTTGAATTCTTGATCTCTCACAATCAATATACATCAGCTCTGCGCTTTATTAATCTTACACTGGACTGTCATAAATTATATTCTCTTTTAACAACACACTGGCAACTGACTATCAACCGACATCCTGAATGTCAATACAGCACAATACAGCCTACTGTATCTTTGACAAGGGAATGATCAGATCATTACCTTGTCAAATATACTGTAGGCTGTATTATGTATTCTACATTTTCATTAATCTTATAGTTCATACAAAATCTTTGTTAAAACACTACAAACACTACAAAATTTAAATCATGACTTGCATGTACTGCACACAAATAACTAATATTGGAATTATATTCATGCTGTTTAGCCAGAGGGGAACTGGCCCCCACAGTGAGCCTGGTTTTTCCCAAGGTTATTTTTCTCCATTAACCAACATATTAAGGATTTTTGTATTCCTTGACAGAGTCACTTTCGGCTTGCTGACTGGGGATCTAATTACAATTATTATTTTGTAATTACAAAAGAATCACCTACAAAAAGGGTGCTTTCAACATGATTCTCAGTGGGTGCATCACTGTGTGGGGAGAATCGATTGGAAATCCTAACAGGAATGGGAGAGTGGTATCGCTTTGATCCATGAGTATGCTGCCGAGATGTCACCCAAACACCCTGCTGCGGCCACTCTACAGCTGGAACCAAAGTGTGTGTATATGTTGCTCGCTTTTCTACATGCATCTGAAAGAGTATATACAGGCTTCTCTTTCTCAATGACCTCCACTAGCGTTCGGATGTGTGTCACCAACTCATTTATCTTCTCCATCAGCTTGACCTAATTCTTACATTTATCACATGAAAATCCCTCACTGCTTACGGAAGAAGCTATAGTAAACATATGACATGTGGTGCAAGTAGCGATAACGTGAGGTGATGCCATGACTTACCGCAGATTTTTGTTGTTGTTGTGGTTGTGGTTTTTGATCAGCAAGTGTTTGAGATTGATGTGAATCCCTCATGTAATTGTTATTGTGGTGGTGGTTCCTGATCACCAGTGGTTTGAGATCGATGCAATGATCTGTGTAAAAATGTGTGTGGTACATGCATGCACTTTAATAAAAGTATAAATGCCACTAGAGGTGTTTTCTGTTGTTGTTGGCTGTCATAAATCCAAGTGGTTAATGATATTGACATAAATAACTTCAGACAATCGCTTCATGTCATAGAAGCTAAGGTGACTACACCCTCAGGTGAGGCACTGTCATGAAACAGTCATCCCGACTATGTGAAGTATCGGTACTGTAGAGCCTCAGGTTTAAAAAAAAATATATATATATATATATATATATATATAAATGAAATACTTAAAATCACATTACAACTAAGATTATACGATGTGAGTGAAAACACTGGAGACCGGAAATTAAAAACATTGAATCTTTAGCAGAGTTAGGCCTGGTTCCACAGGGGGGAAACCACACCCACACTACCCCTCCAACAGTTCTGCCCACCGGGAGGGTTCTATGACCCACCTATGGCATGAGCAGAGTTGTTGTTTCTTTGTTTGTTTGATTGTTTGAGTTTGTATTTATATACTGGGACAGGTGTTGGGATAATTCATTTCTATATGTGTCCTTATTCCACAGAATTGTGGAGAATAAATTAGGCTATAGCTATGGCCTCTCAACTTTATGGAATATTGGAAGGGATACTATTAATCCTCTGTTTTTTTCTAAATGCACTGCACTACTGTGAATATGTTGGCACATCAAGAGAGTGAGGCTCTACAGAACCTAGACTGCCTCTGAACAGTATTGTAATCATAGCCAGGTCTAAGTATTCAAATGGATTGAATAGCTGGTTTAATAGTCATGCACCTTAAAGGGATAGTTCACCCAAAATTTGTATTTCAGCTCTGTAGGTGCATACAATGAAAGTGAATGGGTGCCAAAATTTTGGCTCTCCAAAAAGCACATTAAGGCAGCATAAAAGTAATCCATACTACTCCAGTGTTTGAATACATATCTTCAGAAGTGATATGATAGGTGGGTGAGAAACAGATCAATATTTAATTCCTTTTTTGCAAGAAATTCTTCTCCCTGCCCAATAGGGGTTGGTACGCATGAAGAAAGTGAATCACCAAAAACACAAGAAGAAGAATGTGAAAGCGATATGTTTCTCACCCACACCTATCATATCGCTTCTGAAGACATTAGATGTGTCTCGTTTTGAATGCTGCGTTCTCTGTAGGTCGCATTTATCAGCTCCATACGTCATCGAAGCTGTCTCGTTTCAGAAAAGCGAGTAGGGCACTCCGAATGCAGCCTTTGAATGCAACATTCTTTCACAGGAATTGAGAGGATGCATGAGGTGTATCTTCGTGGACACTCACAAATCACAGTCCTTTGCTTCAATGAAAATGTTTTATTTGTCTGAAAAGAATTACACCAATTTGCTTGAAAATATGATGTTGAAACACAAGTAATGTTTATTCCCAAGTTGAAGTACCTCAGTAGATGGGTACAGAGTATATAATATGTAAAATTATAGTAATATATAATTTAAAAAAAATATTATAGACTAAAAGTACACATGCAACTCTCTAAAAATGTACCTCATACATTCCCAAAGGGACTTTGTTCCCTTCTCACTCAAAGCACTTGTGCATGTTAAAGAGTGGTGTGCTGTCATAGCAACCATGATAAGTTCTGTTTCCATTTGTCCTACGAAGGACATCTCTTTTAAACAAGGCTTGTTTAAAGGAGGATGCCCAGTATACTGCTGCCAAAGGACACATCATAGCTAGCAAAAAGCCTTCGAAACAAGACAAAGCTATTAATTTAACCACTGGAATCTTATGGATTACTTTTAAGCTGTTGTATGTGTTTTTTTTAGCTTTTTTTTAATTGCATTTTATGGACCAAAAGCACTGAGAAATTCAGTTGAAATTCACTTTTCCTATCCATTACTTTTAAATTACTTTTGACCGATTGTGTGTGTGAATTAAGTTCCCCTCAAGTTCACTTACTGTATGCACTACCAGGGCAACCACAGGTGTAGTTCGTCACATTAAACATGGACATTTTCCACAAAGTTTGACTAACTGGAAGTGTCAACATTTTTTATTTGAACATTAATTAAACATTACATATTAATAACTTATTTTTTGGACTATATTTCCTAAATATGCTCCATGGTTTGATATTTTGTTATGTAACGTATAGACATTCCTAAATTTTGTAGTGAGGCTTAAGTGTCCAAATATTTTGTAGACCCGGCTGCTGTTTTTATTCTAATGAGAAGTGCAAGACACAATTGCCCCATTATAATGAGAATTGTTGATTACTCAATGTTTCCCAAAGCATAATGGACACCTCTAGTTAAACTTGTGTTATGCGCCATACACATTTCTGTCCAAGCAATATAAAATATCCACAAAAATAATTGTAATGAATGGGATATGGGGTTTAATACAGTAATTGTCTAATAACAAACACTGAGCAAAATCACACACACACATACACACACACACACATGTAGCTGATTATCCTTGCTTGACTTGGACAGCTAACCTCATCTAATCCAACAAGAAATATGAGTATGGAAAATGAAAATACAGGTGCTGACGCTACCTTGAGGCTCAATTGCACCATCCAGCTGCTTGTTTTACATTAATACGATGACAAATAATGCTGACTGACAAGTGTCTATCTCCAATGTCTGAGATGTCTATTGGTGCCTCTCTTTGTGGGTAGCACTGCCAGGGCAAAGCGGAATGGATAGCAAAGTGTGACTGCAGTCTACGCTAAGGCCAAGATATATGAAAACCTTTTACAAATAAAAGGCCCAATTTTTCAAGTCCTCAAGGTGGATATCATTAAATCAAAGGGTTTTAAGGTCCTCTCCTTAAGTGTTTTGAAACCATGTCCATGAAACACATTAGAATTGGAAGTGTGGCATATAGTACATTAAAGAGCACCACTGTGGATGGAAGGGCCTCAAAAACCTTAGTAGGAAGTAGAATGCCTTTTTCTGATTTACACTTTGTGCTTTGACACTAAAAATGATAAGATGTCAGATCGATACAAAAAGAGTTGCCTGAGACCACTGATGAAAACCCATGATAAATGAACTGTCAAAACATCTTGATAATTTAAAGTCCCCGGACACAGGTTACTTTATTTGTACTTGTGACATTTATGAAATAAAATGATTGTGTGTTCAAGTAAATATAACAAAAAAAAAGTACTTTCTACATTGAATAATTGAAAATATTAAATTCTACTTTGTAATTTATGCAAACATGCAGAAATGAATGGTCTAGCTTATAAATAAATATTATTTACAGTATGATTGTTTATTATCTTTATAATGCGTCCTCAAATATCAGTCCTAAAGAATGAGAATAAGCTTACAATATGTATTCACTGATTTGAGTAAATATTACTAGTAAATAAAAGTACTAATAAAAGTACATTTATTGAATTTTTTGAAGCTGGTGTCCCCAGCATACATAGGGGTTTGAATAATTAACGAGCCTGAATGGTTTCACTGTTTGCCAGTTTAATTTTCACTGTTGTTATTGTTTTGTTTTTTTTATCCCCCTTTTCTCACATTTTGGAATTCCCAATTCCCACTTCTTAGTAGGTCCTCGTGGTGGCGCAGTTACTCACCTCAATCTGGGTACTGAGTACAAGTCTCAGCTGCCTCTGCTTCTGAGACTGTCAGTCTGCGCATCTTATCACATGGCTCATTGTGCATAACACCGCGGAGACTCACAGCACGTGGAGGCTCATGCTACTCTCCGCGATCCACGCACATTTTACCACGTGCCCCACTGAGAACGAGAACCTCTAATCATGACCACCAGGAGGTTATCCTATGTGACTCTATCCTCCCTAGCAACTGTGCAAATTTGGTTTCTTAGGAGACCTGGCTGGAGTCACTCAGCGTGCTCATATTCCAACTCGTGACTCCAGGGGTGGTAGTCGGCATCAATACTCACTCACCCACACCTATTGCATACTTTTAAGATGATAATTGGAAACTAACCAAATGAAGTGAGCATGTGATGAGCAATTATTGATGGGTGACTCTCATTTTAGCTGCCTATTATCTAAAATAGTATTTCTATACATTTAACAGCAAATAACAGCAATTTGTTTTTACCCATTTTTACAAAAATATATACATAAATAAAAGATTTTAAAAAAAAACACTAATTATGTGCACAAGATTGAAAGCCAGTGCAATTTGTGCACTGCTACACCAGCATGGTGTGACTATTTCATCATAACTGCATAATTCCATAATCATAAATTTGGCATACTTGCTTCCACAGAGAAGAAATACTAAGCCACGTGGATTGAGGCAATTCATGGGCAATTTCCTTGTTCTTCCAATCTCTGGGGTTCAGTTTATTTACAGTGCCTTATAGTCGCTTAAATTATTTCTCATTAAGTTGTGTTTCAAAATGAGATTTAAGCCTATTTAACTTTGATCCTTTCCAATGGCTATATTAATATTTCAATTCTAATATCTAATTCTATATAGCCTATGTAAGTAATAAAGATGCATGTATTAAAAATGATAATCTAAAATGACTAAATTACAAAGAAGTTCTGTTGACATCACATTAAATATTTCAACAGGGCACAAATCAAATGATCACACCATAAATACCAATGCCATTGTGAGGTCTCACTATTAATTGACAGAGAAACAACAAAATCAATCAGATCTGATCAGATGCTGTCATTAAGATCAAGGAGGAAAAAAGGGGTGGGGGGGTCAGAAAAAGACTTGCAAAGCTCTGAATTTTCTGAGGAGTGTCATGAAGCCCATTGAATAAATGGAAAAATACATGACACATCCCAGCATTCAATCAAGCTGTTCTACCAAACTGAACAGCCAAACGAGAAGGGCAGTTGTAAGAGGGGTGACACAAAGGCCAGCTACAACACTGACAGTTGCAAAGCTTCTTGGATGAAATGGCAGAAATTCTCCAGACATCAACATTCTCTTCAGCACATCATCAGTTTTGCCTTTTTGGGAAAGTGGCAGAAAGAGAGACAATTTTGAAGAAAAAGCCAACCTGCAATCATGCCTGGAGCGTGCTAGTAGCATTTGAGAACCCAGAAACCTTAGAAAGTAACATTTTGTGGTCTAAATTTGAGCACTCTGTCATGAAAGTAAAGCACTGTAATGTATATCTGACAATTAATGCAGCCCAACACCCCAGTAACATCATCCCTACCATCAAGCTTTGTTACTTATGCAGCATTATGATTTGCAGGTGCTTTTCAACAGAAGGAACCATCCATTTTATTGGAAGCTGGACAAAGACAAATGCAGGCAAATCCTTGAGGAGAACGTTCGAGTTGGCCAGAGATATGAGTTTAGGACAATGACAATGACCCAAAGCACAAAGCAAAAACTTAAAAACGAATAGCTTGAAAAAGGAAGTGAAACCTGAAAACTTTTTTGACCTGAAAGACATTTTAGAATGATTCATCATTACTTTCCAAAATATGCTAAAGACACAAATATAAATGATGGTACAATTTGCACAATACAGAAAAAATAATAAAAAATACACTAGGTTTTAATTACATTAATTGGTATAAAAACTTAATTGAGGAAAATAAATAAATCAGTAATACATTGTGTTGAACAGAAGAATAAGCATCTGTAAGAAATTCAAAACCTTTTTTCGACATTCGTTGTATTTATGGAGTACAGGGAGGTTTGGTTCATGATAAAATAATAATAATAATTATAATACTGTTTTTATGTAAATTTTTAAGCCAATAATTTAAAGGATAATACCATGTATGACATGATGCCAACAGAAAAGCATCAAAAAACCTTCCATTTCATTTAGGTGTGCAAGTTCACATTTTAGGTGGTAGTTGCACAATCTGGCACACCCGTGGCTATGAAAAAAAGTAAAGAAAAGGTAAAAATCTACATTCTAAGTATGCAAAGCATAACCAAGACGACTCAAAATGTTGTAATGCCAAAGTGCTAAAGGACTAAGTACTGGCTTAAATGGGAGTTAGTACAATGAGATGGGATACTCTAGCCTCTCATTATCCTCTGCATTTCTATTTCCCCTTCATAAACCCTAAAGCTTGAACCTAGCCAATTTTGATCACATTCACTGATCCAAACCAGGATGTTGATTAAGATCGTGCCTTTGTAAGGAAAAATTTTACATGTCAGAGTGTACAGTACAGAAACGTACAAAGAAGTGACAAATAGTATTATTTTATCTAATGAACATTTCCTCAGTCGTTCATCTTATGTCTCTTTCAAATTCTTGTTGCCCCAGCCTTTCTATCACTGCTCTAGGTTTAAGGACAGCAGAGACTGCATAAAAACAAAATGAACAACTAATTGTTAATGCAATGGTGCCCATCTCTTTTGAACACTCACACTTTGGGTGCAGTGCAAGCAAATGGTGACAGAGGTGTATGTCTTAACCAGACTGATCTCAATGTGACGGTAGGTTTTAAGGTTTGTGCCTACCAAAATTCTTAGTACTGCCCCCAGTGGGTGAAGCAGGTTTTTGGTCTTGTGTGAGCTCCAGTTTCCTGGTAATATGTCCATAATTGGGCGCTAAAAGCGAGTTCTATAAAACGCATTTAGACACATTTTAAAAATGGGTCAAAATGACCCGCAAGACCAAGGAAGGGTAAAGTTGTAAATGATGAAATACAGTGAAGACTGCATATTTTATTAACTCTACCCCTAAGCCCAAACACGAACCCTAAACCTAATTGTCAGTAAAGTAAAAATGGAAGCAAACACCTCCTGATTTAGAAGGAACGAGAACCTGAGTCTCTGAGCCTGCTGACAAGGAGTGGGAATCGTAAGGAATTGAACAGTTCTGGTTCCTCTTAATGAGTCAGGTCCTGATTCTTCTTAACGATTCTTTCAGTACATTTGAAGAACAATTTTTTGTTGTTGTTGCACACTCACATAGCAAGTGCTTATACCCAGAGAGCTGTGTTAATGAATTTGTAATTGTGGTGACATTGCTGTCCATATCTTCGGGTGATTTCTCTATGGGTCATGCTAATTAAATATGAATGCAAATCTATGCAGGGAGTCTCTTTGAACCACGTTTTTTTAAAATAAATTATTTATTGTCAAATTTGTTGTGCGGCACCTAATGGACTGGACCACTCATGCCAATCACAGCACAACCCGAGTTTCTTCATCTGAAGTAATGAGGACAATATTACAATAAATTCACAATATGTATTCCTGGCATTCTGTAAATTTGTTCAGTATAGAATTTCTCACAAACTAATGGTGACAGTCAGTTCAGCTGTGTTGACAAAAGGAGAAACATGAAGGTAAAGTTTGGCGTTAGTCACTGAATGGTGAAGGATCCATAATTTTTAGCCCCTCAAAATAACAATTCAAGAAACTGAATATGTATATTTCAGTTCAAAGAAAGCTACAGTTTAGCTGCAGGTAAATTCCAAACAATGCTTCATATATTGTTGTGTGCATCAAGAGAGGAGCTTAAACATTTTGTAAGTGCAGTTTACTGTTGTAAGAGTTGTAGCCACACAGAAGGCAGTTTTCAATGTCCTTGAAACACACTGATAATTTATATAGTGAAAATGTAATCTCCTATCATGGCTGTTGAAGAATAGCTATGGAGGTCACATGGCCATGCTCTCAGAGGACTTGTAAATGTCACGGGTAATCAGTGCTTTCTAGCTCAAATAATTTCATTAGTTTGACTGATTGAATACATGAAGATGAGCCAGTACATCTTCAGTGATCAATCACTTCAATCCAAGCACACTGCAAGAGCTTCTTCTATAACAGGAATACAATAAAAGGTAAAATAATTTTTTGCTCAATTATCTTTATATCTGTTTGAGATAAAATTGTTTTTTCTTTAGAAGAATTTTGGAAGCAAGAGAAACACCTGTTCCCCTTCTGTCACTCACTCAGCATTGTGTCGATTGTAGTGACACAAGGGATCTCTACTTAGAGCCTTGTGCACCTCTGAACTTGAGAAAAGGCCAATGTCAAATTGGCAGACAGAATTTGCATGTCCCGCCCCCGGACATACGGGTATAAAGGGGAGCGGGCGAGCGTCTGTCAGACAGGTTTTTGCACTGAGGAGCCGAGAATAAGGTTACGGCGCATTACAGTGGTAGGGATAGTGACGTGGCAAGGGGAACACAACTTAGTTGAACTTCAAATTAGTAATATCTGCAGACTAATAGGTGCTAATGAATTGGTAAAAAACATATAGCCAAACACAAATCTGGGATTCAAAATATAATTCAAACCTGGAAAGAAACAGCACGTGATATAAAAATAAATGTTATATAAAATTAATAAGAAATCCATTGATTTTTACGATCTACTTAGGCTTAGGATGCTTTTGGGAAATGCAGCCTATAACTGGTTCGAGCTGACAGAAAGTCTACGGTAACTCAGATAACTACTCTGTATAATTGCAGTGAGCAGAATAGCATCTCAGAATGCACAAAGTGTCGAACTTTGAGGAGGGAGGACTATAACAGTAGAAGACCACGTTTGGCATTTTATTAGGACTACAGTGTTCCTAATAAAGTGCTCGATGAGTGTATATACATATGTATTACACTGTTCATCAGTTCTTTTATCCAATTCTTGTGTGGATGTGTGTTGCTCAACTCATAAAAAGTATGAATCCACTGATTGATACATCATCACGTAATACAATTGGGGAATAATACACTGAAAATGTTGCCATGCTTTTGCTTTAAGTTGAAAAGTAAAAAAGATAACAATCCACATGTGCCATCTGTTTTTGGTTTCCAAGTCATATTTTCATTGTATATTTTTTTTATTTGTTTCATTTGAAAATGTGATGACATCTGAATATACTGTCTCAAAAAGATGGGGAAGTTATTTTAAATAGAAACACACTGAGGAAGGCCTTGAGCCACAGTCTTTCATCCCAAAGTGAAATTTAATAATAAAGTTGAGATTATCCTTTTGTGTGTGGATTGTCACATTTTCTTAAACTTTTGAATCCCACTGTATGTGCACACAAAATGCTATGTGAAATTGCTCAGTTTTTGAAGAACATTATTGCCTCAAGAAAGCAATACTTGAATTGAAAAGGCAATTGCATAGATGTTTGCATACAGAAAGGCTCTCTCACACACAGAAACACACAAAGTTGCGTGTAACCAGATTCTTTGTCAAACACACATTCATTGGGGCTCAGAGGCTGATATTAAACTATTCAGAGCTGTTCCATTTTGAGCTGCAATCGAGTTTGAAACAAGATGATTTTCAATTACTAAAACACACTGACACACAGCAATCTTGTCCTCGCTGTGTGGCTGCTGGCTCGGATTTCCATCAAAAAGTTAGCCAAATATTCTGTTACAGCTCTATGCAAGGAGGGTAACCTGCTAGAATAAAACAGATTTCAGTGATTTCAACCCACTTGCTGCTACCTACAACGTCTGGCGTAGATTCAGATAAAGTAGGAGGCACTGAAAAGAAAACTATAGAAAGCATCATAATGGGTATGGTATAGTCACGAACACAATTTGTGATTCAAACAGCAAATAACAAAGGCTCACCTCAGATGATGAACTGTATTTCCTAAAGGAATAACATAGTTTAACATTTTTAGGTGAGCTAAGATTTTTAGCTGGTTTTATGTACATGAAATACTACATAAGAGCCACTTATGACATTATTATGGCATTTACATAGTAATTGTGCAGTGTGAAATATATACAAAGACCAATCATGATTTGGTGTGCAAAAATAAATAAATAAATAGACATTAATGGAAAAAACACAAATCGTAAGTCATCACGTTTAAGTTACATTGACATAATTGCTTTCAGTTACAATTTGAATGTTAAGCCCATAAGATTGATTTTTTTTTTTTTTTTTAAGTATTTAAAGAAAAGGATAATATTTACAAAAACCAAGTATAGAAAGCAAATTGAAAGCTACAAAACTGTTTTAAATAAGACTGTATGTTAAATGGTTGTGCCATAATTTATCTCATTAGTTAAATATCATACTTCGGGTTAAGAACAAACTTATTTTGTTAAATTTTGGCACTATAAACAACCAGATATCATTATCCTTGTCAAATATACGTATATCTAACATTCAGCACCAGCGGTTCTATATCTCCTCCTCCTTACTGCTGTAATGATCGGATGTGAGAAGATTTATAAAAGCCGCTCTCAGTCATCCTGTCAGGTCTGGGAAACTAGGGCCCTAAGCCAGCATAACAGAGTAATCTCAAGAAATTTGAGCACTTAATACACTCATAGTCATGGAAATCTTATCTTCCCACAATATTGATTCTTGTTTACTCTTGAAACCACTCATTTGTCACCTTTTTTAACAACGCATATGCTAACTATACATTTTGTCCCAACATGCTGCTAACACGGTAACCTTATTATAGTAACCTTATTTGCTTAGTACAAACAGTTCTGTAGCTTGTCTTTTATCCATTATTTTTTTTAAAGAGCAAAGTAATTTCTGACTACTATAAAAGCCCTTAACCTCTAAGCTATTGACTGAGTAATTACACTACTGATTACATAACCTTTCCACCCAATTTATTTTCACTTTAACTAATTGTAGAACAATTGAGTCATTAATTCACTAAATACTCTTTAGTATTTAGAGGCAAATGGTAGTGTTCTGATGGGGGTAGAATTGTAATTCCATGCACGCTCACGATACATCACACATATAAAACCATCATTAAAAAATCATTTGATCAGAGTACTGACAAGTTGTCATGCCCCCATCGGTCGCTCCATTAGCTATGATCCACTCCAACTCATTCAACTCTAATCAGAGACAACTGTTCCAATCACCTCATCAAGGACTCTATAAAATCACCTCAGTCAGTCTTGATCGAGTCTCGTCTCAAATCACCACCCCTCATCACACTGCTAACATCCCCTATGAGTTAGTTGTTCTTCTTCTTTGTTTTGCATTCGAGTATTATGTCTTTGTTTCGCCTTTAATTGTGCTCAGTGTTTTCTTTGTTGTTTGTATATTGTTTTGTCATTAAATGCAGTGCAGTTGGGTTCACTCCAACTCCTGTCTTCATCTTTCCTTCCATCCAAAGTTGGACAGTAGACTTGTTTGGTCAACATGAACCCAGCAGTGTGCCTTTTTATTTGGAGCAGGGGAATCATTCCATGGAGGAGTACATTGTGGGCTTCTGTGAGTTGGCTAATGAGGTGGACTTTAATGACGTGGCTCTTAAGGACCTTTTTCGCTGCAGACTATATGAGCCTGTCAAATCCCTTATGCCTCATTACCAAATCATCTGGACTCTGACCCAATTAATTGATTTTGTACAGCCACTGATTAGATCTGACTTCACTGTAGGAGTGATGGAGGATGTCAGCACTCCTACAATGGATTCCACGCCAGAGTTCCCAGTTACGCCTGCTGCGGTCCACGAGCCAGCGTTTGGAGCCTCATCCGTCACAGAGCCAGCACTTGGAACCTCGTCCATCCCAGATCCAGTGGCAGAGACCTCCAAGTCTCCACCCTCTGATCCGCGGCCTCCTCCTGCGTCTCCACCACAGCCCACAAATGTGTCATCGAGCCCTGTTCCACAGCCCAGGCCTCCAGACACCGCTCCCTTCTCTGTTGCTAGGGCTTTTTCTTTATAGTTTGTATATTGTTTTGTCATTAAACTCACTGCAGTTGGTTTCACTCAAACTCCTGTCTTCATCTCTCCTTCCATTGAGTGACAAGTAATGCATATCAAAGTGAAATTTAGACTCATTCATAGTCATTCTGCGAAATGCATCAGTCCACATAAATACCAAAAAAAGTTTAACCTTTATAATTTTTCCTTTAAATATAACTTGGCTCCACCTCTGAAATATTGTTTTCCACAAACATCACCAAGGCCAAACAAGCTATTAATGTTAACCAGCATTCAAACATGATTTAGAAATTGTTTTTGCAAGCTCTCATTGATCTCTGGAATGCATGCCCATGCACGTTTGTGCAATTCATTCAATTCCCAATGGATAAAACTAAGCTTGTTAAGACACTAACAGCTTACAGACGGTAGGCAATTAAGGTCACAGTTATAAAAACTTAGGACACTAAAAAGAGACCTTTCTACTGACTCTGAAAAACACAAAAAGAAAGATGCCCTGGGTCCCTGCTCATCTGCATGAACGTGCCTTAGGCATGCTGCATGGAGGTATGCAGATGTGGCCAGGGCAATAAATTGCAATGTCTGTACTCTGAGACGCCTAAGACAGCACTACAGGGAGACAGGAAGGACAGCTGATCATCCTCGCAGTGGCAGACCATGTGTAACAACACCTGCACAGGATCGGTACATCTGAATATCACACCTGCGGGACAGGTACATGATGGCTACAACAACTGCTCGAGTTACACCAGGAATGCACAATCCCTCCATCAGTGTACAGACTGTCCACAATAGGCTGAGAGAGGCTGGATTGAAGGCTTGTGGTCCTATTGTAAGGCAGGTCCTTACCAGACATCACTGGCAACAACGTCACCTATGGCACAAACCCACTTTCGTAGGACCAGACAGGACTGACAAAAAGTGCTCTTCACTGATGAGTTGTGGTTTTGTCTAACTAGGGGTGATGGTCAAACTCACTTTTATCGTCGAAGGAATGAGTGTTACAGCGAGGCCTGTACTCTGGAGCGGGATCGATTTGGAGGGTCAGGTCATGGTCTGGGGCAGTGTGTCACAGCATCATCGGACTGAGCTGTTGTCATTGCAGGTAATCTCAATGCTGGGCGTTACAGGGAAGACATCATCCTCCCTCATGTGGTACCCTTCCTGCAGGCTCATCCTGACATGACCCTTCAGCATGACAATGCCACCAGCCATACTGCTCATTCTGTGCATGATTTCCTGCAAGACAGGAAAGACGGTGTTCTGCCATGGCCAGTGAAGAGCCTGGATCTCAATTCCATTGAGCACGTCAGGGACCTGTTGGATCAAGGGGGTGAAGGATAGGGCCAATCCCCCCAGAAATTTCCGGGAACTTGCAAGTGCCTTGGTGGAAGAGTGGGGTAACATCTCACAACAAGAACTGGCAAATCTGGTGCAGTCAATGAGGAGGAGATGCACTGCAGTGCTTTATGCAGCTTGTACTCCTCCCCGTCAGGGACACATTATTCCATTTCTGTTAATAATTATACATGTTAAGTTTGCTGAAAATAAAAGCAGTTGACAGTGAGAGAAGGTTTCTTTTTTTAATCATGTACAGTGTAACTAACTATAGTTAACACCATCAAACTGGGGCAAATTTCAGTTTATTGGAAGAATAAAGGGCAACACTTGCTAGAAATCACCAGCTCTGCAGTCGTGCTTGGCTATAGTGGAATATGAAGAATTTTGAAGCTCACTCACTTCATAGCTTTTAAAATTCTTAAATGTCAAATGTCAATAAGCACATTATACAGCATTTGTCAGTTATCTTGCTCTGTAATTATCCTACAAAGAGCTTATCTTAATACGACAAACCATTAGTTGAGTCATTAAATTAGATAACCAACTCTTGATGATTCAAGGCTATAAAGCTGGGCAAATTGCAAAATACTTTCGCTTGCTTTCACTCATGAGCTTAAGTGGTACACTTAATGTACCACTCTCATGTTTTGAAACATACAACTAAGATAGACAATGTACAAGAAGAAGAATATCTAATAAACGCTGTTTTTATTCCATGTTGACTTGTACAACATTTCTCATATGCTGTTTTGACAGAGGAATAAGTTATTTGCATTCACTCCATACTGATTTTCCTCCATAGGTTTTCTTAGGATACTTATGAAGTGTCTTAAATGCACTATTCCCACTCCCCATTAGCTATAAAGAGAAAATGCTATCTTTTAAATCTCAATAGTCATCAATCTTTTTGAAACCCCGATTCCTGTTTATTTCTATGCACTGCTCTCCCATCCCTCATCTCCTTTAGCCAGAGTCTATCATTTCAGAACAAATTACTGTTGGATTATGGGTGTGGTCCAAAATGCTCTATCTGGTCCTAGGACACATCCCTCCAGCCCCTGATGCACACTCAGAAATACTGTGAAACTCTATTCTCTTGGAGCTGGTCCATGGTAGATTGAGTTCTCCCTGTGAGAGAAATGTGTAGAATTAAAGGCTTGCCGTCTCCAGACCTCACCAGCAAAGACAGACGGTTTTTTGACAAGTAAACTCAAGGACACCTATGGAGCTGCATGGACTCCAAGAAGAATAGCAAAAATACTTTTTGGAACCAGTTGTGAAGATAGTGGGAACTTCTGCTGTGAAAAATTGCTCATGGTACACATTTTCTCAAGTACACAGCTCTCGAAAGGTGCAAAGTACAGGCACTGTGTCTCTTTTATGGTCCGGTAATTTGCATTTGCCTTTCAGGTTTTCATTAATATTTACACTGTTCAGGGGTGTAAAAAGTACAGTTAAAATGTAATTACTGCAAGTTAAAGTATGGGTGCTATATGTAAATTTTTCTCAATTTCTTCAAACATACAATTTCAAAGGTTTCCACATTTAATTATACTTGAAGTCAATATTATTTCCCATTTTCAACCCATTTTACTTCAGTAACATGATATATTTGTGAATGTAACAGGATATTCAATCATTTGTCTATTAGTAATTGATTGGATCATAAAAAGTGGGGGTCATATATCAGAATGGAGCAAGACCTCCAAGTTTGTCCTCATCCTCTTTGACTTGTCTGCTGCTTTCGACATGGTGAACCACCAGATACTCCTGCCCTCTCTCTCCGACCTGGGCATCACAGGAACTGCAATTGGATGGTTTGAGTCATGCTTCACAGGCAGATCCTTCAAGGTCACCTGGAGAGGGGAGATTTCCAAGTCACACCAACTGACCACTGGTGTTCCTCAGGGATCAGTGCTTGGAGCCCTCCTCTTCTCTATCTACACTACATCACTCGGAGCTATCATTAAGGCACATGGCTTTTCCTAATACTGCTATGCAGATGAAATGCAGCTCCACCTGTCATTCCAGCCTGATGACCCCACCGTCTCGGCTCGTATCTCTGCTGGCCTCTCAGGGATCTCGGCCTGCATGAAGGAACATCACCTTAAGTTTAACCTTGCTAAGACAGAACTCCTTATGATCCCAGCCAACCGTCTATTGACCACAGCCTCTCTATTCATCTTGGTTCAACTATGCTAATGCTAACCAAGACAGTCTGGAATCTGGTAGTGGTGGTGGATGATTAAATTCACTGCCAACATCTCATCAACTACCCAGTCTTGCAGGTCTGCGCTTTACAATAAAGGAAAATCAGAGGAAATCAGACCTTTCCTGTCTAAATATGCATCTGGTCTTCAATCAGCAAAAGAAGGCTCACTTCACCCCACTTTTGATTTTACTTCACTACCTATCAAAAGCTGCCTATATCAAATTCAAGGCTTTGAATCTGACCTTCAGGACAACTAGTGGAACAGCACCCTCTTCAATTCACTCCTCCAGGTCTATGTCCCAACTCGCTCTCAGGGTGGCATTGGGCGATCTCATCACAAAGACACACAAACTCCATTTCACGATCATTCACTTTTTCTGTTCCTCTCTGGTGGAATGAGCTTCAAACTTCCACACGGTCTGCTTGTAGATAGCTTTGTATGGCCCTAAAAGGCTGAGATATTCTTTTAAAAATGTTTGTTTGTGTTTTGCAGAAAACAGAAAGTTATACACATCTGGGATGGCATGAAGGTGAGTAGATGATGAGAGAATTGTAATTTTTAGCAGTAGAATATTGTTTTTGAATCCCAATTGTCCACAGTGTTCTTATTTTATTCAAGTTTATTCATTTTCATTGATGATTATTATTAAAACACATAACATCGGGTCAAAATTCTTTTGAGATATCTCTTCACAAGGACCAATGGCCATAGCTGTACCAATTATATTTTACATTTGAACATATTGCCTCAGAAATATGAACAAACATAACCTGGGATAAATGTTAATGAAAGAGTAAGAAAATATTTTAGAGTAAGAGTGCAATTAGAGTTATTAAAAATTGTCTTAACAAATGTGTAATTAAGAGCAATTAAGTACAATTACTCTCCTCTACCCCCTACCAATTTTGTTTAGCAAACACTTTTTCACAAACTTACTTTTGAACTAAGTGAAAGCTCACCAAGGTGTTCAGCTTAAGGTATAGATAAAAGAAAGTAATTTCAATAAGTCATGCACTGCCCTACAGCCTTGACTGTCTGAACTCAAACCAACAGTCAAAGGATTTGACCAACATTTATAAAAGCCCCCCTGGAATCGGTTACCTTTATTTTGGTGTGTGATTGGTCTCTCTCATGGGCTCTGTAATGAGAAGCTGTTTTGATTTCTTATGGGCATGCACTAATTCAGACTGATCACACCTGCTTTTGCACAATGCAGAAACAGCACAGCATATAGGAGTTGGCATCATGGTAGCAGTATTGTGACAGCATTACAACTTCCTGGAGGTCCTTATAAGGACATATGTCACAGTTGAGATAAAGAATATTTAAAATGATGAATTAGCAAATTGAATGTAACTGCATTTAGAACATATTATTAGTAGGCATACTATAGAAAAAACAAATCTGGAAACATAAAATTACAAATAATATAAAGCTTTTCATATTAATTGTTTTTGGTAATAGTCATGATTTGAAAAGAGTGCAGGAAATAATATAAATGCTGATCATATGCTAGTATTATCCATTGCATCCTCAAAAACAAATGTACAATGTTAAAGAACAACACCACAAAGCAGCTGAGATGAGCGACTGTAAACGTAAAGACACAATACTCATGTACTGACATGCTTTTGCATTGTTCTGTTATTAACAATCAAAGTGGCCCCAAAAGTGGGTGGACACTTGCTAGCCTCAGTCACCATTCACTTTCATTGAATGAAAAAAATGAAATGCAATGAAAGTGAATAGCGGCTTGTGCTAACATCCTGCATAACAACTCCTTTTGTGTTCCAAGGAAGAATATATATATATATATATATATATATATATATATATATATATATATATATATATATATTATACGGGTTTGGAACAATAATGAATGTTACATTTTTTTATAGTGCTTTTCTGACACACCAGCTGTTGCTGAAGAGGAGAGAGTATAATAGAGCTGATTGTAAATGATGACAGAATTGGTATTTTTGGGTAAACTATCCCTTTAAGACACACTAAAATTTCATGAATTTCATTGGATTAAAACATCAAACTAAGTGGCATCAGCAAACAAATAATGCCAAACAATTTCTCACAATAACATTTAGTGAAAGTATGAATTTATTAACTCTAAAGTTCATATGTGCCCTAGCAGAGTAACCACATTCATATCTTTCTTTTTCCTTTTCAGCACAGTGCTAAGTGGTTGTGAAGGTGTTCTGGGTGGTTGCTTACTGGCTCATGTCAATACCAGCCCCAAGTCTCTAGGATATATCCCTAAATCTATTTAGATTGTCTGTTGCACAAATGGTGTGGAACAAGTTACCTTTCTAAGCTTAATAAGGTTTGGGAGAATCCCAGGTAAAAAGATCCTTAAGTGACTCTAAACATGACGACATTAAAAGTGCTTGCTTTCAATTTTACGTCTGATTGGAGGTTGTTTAGAGATTATATTTCTGATCACGGTCCCTGCAGGAACACAACCGAGTCTATCGTAAATAAATTACTGAATTAAATAGACATCTTTAGTGAAAGCTTCATCGCAGCCCTCCCAATAGAACCATGGAACATTTTAAAGCCAATTTTTCATGCACTTTGATTCACCTGAAAACGTTGCAATGTGTGAGAAAAATTATGTATTCCTGATTTGCAGCAAAGAGGAAAATGAGGGTCAATAATAAATGACTTATAAAGGGCAGACAGCGAAAGAAACCAAACCAAAGAGACTTTGTTCCTGTTGTGACTTGTTATGTGATTATACTGTAGCCGTCTGTTAGAAAAAAAAGCCATAATGATATGTAGCTCTCACTGAGCTACGTTATAGTGAAGGCTTAGACTGATAAATAAAGATAGATACAATTTCTGCTGTACTGATGACAATGACAAATTACCATCCATCCATCATGTGTGTTATCTTAGCTACACTTTTGCCAGCAATAACACATTTACACATTTTTTTGCATGCTGTTTTTGATGCACTGCCAATACACTTCTCAGAGGGGTTTATTTTGCCTTGACTTAAAATGTATTATAAGGTGAGTATATGTGTAAACTAACACCACCAGATGGTCCACTCAGTCAGTCTCAGCTTTATGTCTAAACATTGCATTGATGCAGAACAAATTTTAAAACTATGTCTAAATACCTCTTGCATTCCAGTTTTTCCTCTTACGGTCTTCTTTGCCTTCTTTGAACTTGCAGTCAAAAGATGTGGACAGGTCCTATTAGTATACCTGGACAGACATGCACACACGTATAGACAAAGAAGGAGAGATGTCTATACTGACCAGTATAGACATAATTTATATAATTATATCTTAAATAAAATTATTGATCAAACATCAGCATATTTGATTTGTGCTCTGTTTTAAGCCGTTGATAAGTGATTTGATTAGATAGTGAAAAAAGACTTACATTTCAGTCTGTTCATCATACAAAATGATCATATGCTTTCATATGATCACTGATGTATGAGTGACATGGACTGTTTTAAATGGATATCATGGATATCATCTCTTATCATTTATACATCCTCATGCCATCCTGGATGTTTATGGCTTTTTTTTCTGCTGAACACAATTGAAGACTTTGAGAAGAATATTTCAGCTCTGCAGGTCCATACAATGCAAGTGAATGGTGGCCAGAAATCTGAAGGTCCAAATGTAAAATAAAGCCACCATAAAAATAATCCATATGACTCCAGTGGTTTAATCAATGTCTTCTGAAGTGATACAATGGGTTTTGGGAGAGAACAAACTGAAATATAACTATCCAGTTTTACTGTGCATCTTGCCATTGCAGTTTGTAGGCACTAGGTGATCTTGGTTTCAAGTTGGATTGGAGCGCTAGATGGTGATATAGGAATGTGGCACGGTGGAGGGCGGGACCGGCGCGTGATTACGCACGCCCGGTCCCGTATTAGGCTAATTAAGCCGTCAAGAGGGATAAAGGCCACTCGCAGATGGCGATCGAGAGAGAGAGCTCAATTACGGACGTCCGTTATCTTATGTGTTTGTCTTTTGAGTTCTTCATTAAACCTTTAGTTTATATGTCAAGCCGGTTTCTCGCCTCTTCCTTGCCCACGAATTTGATCTGTGTTACATTGGTGCCGAAAGCCCGGGAAGGAAGAGGGATACGCCGTAGCGGAGTTCTCGCCACTACCCCAAAGAAGCAGCCGCGGCCATCTGCCGGGGGACGAGAAGCCCAGCCGCCTGGACGCGGAGGAATGGCCGCCGACCGCGAGGGGAGAAGGGGCTCCTATAGCTGACCGCCTGGAGCGGTCAGGGCCACTGCCAGGGGCGGAGGATGCCCCTACCAGCCGCTGAAACGTGGAGGGGTCGAGGGAAGACCGCCGTCCGCGAGCGGGGAGGGGATCGCGACCGACCGCCTGGAGCGGGAGAACCGCTGCCAGGGGCAGGGGAGTCTCCTTCGGCTCCCCGAGAACGCGGCGGGGCGTTCCGTCTGCCAGGGGCTGAGGACTGCCTCGAATCCGCCTGGAGAGGCGCGGCTGCCGTTCAGTAGAGGGTGGAGGAGTGGCTGAGGAACGAGCTACGGCGTATCAGAGAACCGGTAAGTTAGGTGTTTTTTTTTTTCCTTTAATCTCTCTCTCCTCTCTCTCTCGCTACCGCTCTGCGAGTGGCCTTTATCCCTCTTGACGGCTTAATTAGCCTAATACGGGACCGGGCGTGCGTAATCACGCGCCGGTCCCACCCTCCACTGTGCCACAAGGAAGTGTAATCGAGCTTGAAATCATGATCACCGAGGAGACTGCTTTCAAGATATATTGTGAAAGAGGAATGACATTTTGGTCTGTTCTCATTTAAAACCAATTGGATCGCTTCAGAAGATATGGATTTAACCACTGGAGTTGTATGGATTACTTTTATGCTGCCTTTATGTGATAATTGGATTGTCAGATTTCTGGCCACCATTCAATTGCGTTGTATGGACCTACAGAGCTGGAAAATTATTCTAAAAATATATTTGTTTGTGTTTGGCAGCAGAAAGTCATACACATCTGGGATGACATAAGGGTGAGTAAATTATGAGAGAATTTTCATTATTAATTAAATTATTACATATATTAATTTGAATAATTAAGACTCTTTGGGTGCTTTTTTAACCTTTAAAGTAAGACACCATCAACTGCTATTGTATGAGAATCAGTGATTGTGACATTCTTTACAATATCTATTTTTGTGTTCTACAGAAGAAGAAAATAATAGTCACAGGGCTTTGGAACCACATGAGGGTGTGTATATAATTACAGAACTTTTAATTTTGGGGGAGCTATTCATTTAATAAAAACAATGAAATGTTCCTAAGGTTCTGACTAGTGTATTAAGCAGATCTATTAGAGGTTTATTTCCGAGAAAAATGTAGATCAATGCCTTCATAAAAGCATTTAAATGTGATATCTCTACAATTCTATTTATTCAAATTTTCCTTCAGATTATGCAATCTTTGGACCTTTATCATATGAAATATGTTATGGATTATCATACTGTTTCTAATCCTGTTTAAATCTGCTTAATGATTTCGCATTCTTGGAGAAATACATTGAACAAATCATATGCTTTCAGACAAACAGGATGTTTTTATATACTGTATAACAGTCACCATGTACTCATTCCATGTATTGCTATAATTTTACAACTCTGGATTTTACTGACTTTTTATTCCATTATATTGAGTACTTTATAATGACAGTAAATTATGCAATTCTAATGGCAATTTTCCTCAAGGGCTTTCCATTAGGGCAGCAACTGCCAGAAGTTCATTTGCACCGATAAAGTAAAAATGAGTGGAGATATGGGGTAAGAGAATGAGGGGAAAAATTATCAGAACATTGCCTGTTCTGAAATAAACACTAACAATTACAATTAATTCAGTGGAATGTGCTCATTTGATTGCTTAACATTACATAGGGGAAAAAAAGCCAATTTAGAAACTTAAACAACATCCTCTTTCAGGGCATGTCCTCTTCCTCTTATCATATGTCTTCAATAAAAAATATTTGTTGTAGAAAAATGAACAGTTATTCTAACCACAATTCTGTCATCATTTGGTCACCCTCATGTTGCAATTTGGTAAGGAGATGTTAGGCTGTATGACAGCTTCAAGTCAGCATTCACTTTCAATGTATGGAAAAAAAAAAGATGCAATGAAATTGAATAGTGACTGAGACTAACATCTAATTTATCCATCCACTCTTCTCTTACTAAAACCTATCCTTCCGAGATAATACCATGCACATTGCAGATAGTGTGCGGGACAGTGTCCCTGTTTTATGTTTGTACTCTCTACTGAACATTACATCTTTTATATTACATTTTGCCACAAGGGCTGCCAAAGTAAATTTTTACATATACTGTCAGACAATGTATTGTAAGTGGTGCTTACCTGCGCAAAATGCTTGAGTGTTGTGGGGTATTATTATATTGAAGTCATGGTGTAGCCTATATAACTTAAACTACATTTTACAGGACAAATTTTAAATTGACCACTCTGTTTCTGAGATTTGTGTGACTCTTATGCTCTATAAAATCAGATGGATTGGGCAGGTAGGATAGGCTCAACATTTATACCATCAATGTTGTGTTTCGCTCACAAGTAATATTTCTTTGCTATTGCTCAAAGTCCCTAAACTATCGAATTGATTTATGAATGAACTGGCCATTAATAAGTACTTTCTATAATGTACTGATTTTTGAGTTTTCAGTCTTTCCCCATTCAAGTAGACAGGAGCTGTGCTTTTATCCCGTTTGCATCCATAGAAAATAGCTGCCCAGGTGTGTTCAAAGATGGCTGCTGAGTGAACTGACTTGCCATAAAAGGGACTTTGGTCATTGTGCTTTGAAACTTTTTTAGAGTTTGACACTAGGTGTGAATAATCTCAAACCCATGAATAAATGTTGAATGTATTGCTGTAATGGAGTCAGTGATTCTAACAAAAAGAATTTGTCAATCGGCAGTCATTAATTTTACATTCCCTCTCAATCACTTTGGGTTATATTCCAACCGAAACAAACAATCACATAAAGCAAAATGTTGTGTTTATGAAACAGACATTTGAGAGACGCATTTACACATTTTTATTAGACAATCTATATAAGATATACATTTCATTTGACTAAACAAATAATTGATTGTAGAGTACATTTTAGTTATATTATACCCAGTGGCATAGCCAAGGGTGGTCCAGGGTGGGCCTGGGTCCACCCAAATTAGACCTAGGCCCATCTAGAATATTAGCGATTATTCTGTGGCTTCAAATATAAATGTATAAAACAGTTTAAAAAATGCTTAAATTCAGATTTTTCAGAAAAGTGTGAAAGAACTGTTTGAATGCGCCGCTTCTCTGTTGTTAAGAAAATTTGGTAAAACAAATTGGGGGAAAACTTTGCCCATCCATTTTTATTGAGGCCAACCCAAATGTAATTTCCTGGCTACGCCCTTGATTATACCACCCCAGCAGGAAATTGGACTATACCATTTCAGTAGGGAAGGAGGGTCCCTCATTCACCTGTTCACATATTTACAATAGTTTTGCAACAGCCCATACTTTAAAATCTGGATTATTAATGATTTAATTACAAAGACTAAATAAGAGACTGCATATTATAAGAATCGATAGATATCTGACAATAATCATCTAAATATTTTAAACAGTGTTGTGTAATCCAATTATAAAGGAATTCATTATTGTAATCTAATTAAGCTTAAGTTAAAAAAGAAGTGTAGTGCATTACATTTCATTTGTTTGTAATCCGATTACAGCTAATTACTTAAATTAATTTAATGACTTTTAGTGACTTTGGTGACACATATTTCTAAACTAATATTATTTATAAGAATACATTTAAAACATGAATTAACAACCGTTTGCGTTTTTTGACAGCTGAAGTGTGTGCACCCTATAACAAGTCAATGACAGAGAAAATATAGGCATTAATATGAAATCACTGTGCGGAAAAGATCTTTTGGTGAAAATTGTTTTAGCACGTTTCTTGGGAAGGAATTAGAAATGTGATTACTTTGACGAAGAATTGAGTGAAGTCAGAAATGTGATTACAATTTTAGTGTAGTAATTAGTATTTTTTAATAAATTACTTAATTTGAGTAACTTAGCAACACTGATTCTAAATATTAAATACTGTCTTATTCTAAAAATGGGATATCCTATTTGACCTGATGAGTATTTAACAGTTTAAAAATGGAAAATGTACATTTGATTTGAACAGCCTGCAAGAACATGTGACAAGCTCTAAATTTGTATGTGAATGTCTTCAAAATGTCAATGCAGACAACATGCTGGGAACATTGAGTACACGGCTAAAATAATCAATCAAGAAACTCTAACAGGAGAGAGAGTGATAATATTTCCCATGCTTACTTCTTGTTTATTAAGAGTCCCTCATGTGTAACAAATAGGATTTGCTTATCTACACTGCACACCTTGATTGACTGGCTATTTTCTGAAGCATTATAACAAATGAATAATTGATTGGGCAGTATCTCGCCATTGCTCTCTGAGAAAATCAAAATGCATTTTGAAAGACACATGGCTTTACTGAGCAAGTAAATGATGTCTCCTAGATTAGCTTTTGTACCACATTTGGTGTAAAAAAAAAAATATCCCATATAAAATACTTTTTCTAAGACTTTATTTCTTATTTAACAGAAGTCAGGAGCTATCCTCTCCTATCATCTAGTGGCTAAAAATAGTGATGCAATTAATGCTCTCCTTTTCGGATCTTGGAGACGCTTGATTCTGACATGTATTAAGCCTATTTATTGGGTCATTGGGTCATTATTTTTATTAAAAGCTCATAACGTTAACTTTTTTTAAAGTAACAAATAAATCTGAATTTATTTAAATCAGCATAACTTATTTTTAATTTATCAGGCTTAGGTTTCACAATAGGTTTGCAAAACAGTAATGAGAATGAATTATCATGATGATGATGATGATGCCATAATGAAATAGTGAGTGGTGGTGGCATAGTGGGCTAAAGCACATAACTTGTAATCTGAAGGTTGTTGGTTCGATCCCCACAGCCACCACCATTGTGTCCTTGAGCAAGGCACTTAACTCCAGGTTGCTCCGGGGGGATTGTCCCTGTAATAAGTGCACTCTAATTCGCTTTGGAAAAAAGCATCTGCCAAATGCGTAAATGTAATAATGTAAGTTTTAAAAATAGGACTAAACAAGTTACTTTAATAGACTATAAAATACATTTTAAAACAAATATGACAATAAATCACATTAAAAAAAAACAAAACCTTTATTTGGACTTATGGTTCACATACAAACAGTGGGATGGTGTACGATTACATCACAGGGGGATATCCAACCATTCAAACACTCATTTATAACAGCATCACTATACGGAAGTGTTCAGAGGAGGAACAAAACCCAAAACAACTGTTTTCACAACCCACTGCTACACACAGACAGCACTTTTATTTTATTCTGTTGAACATGATGTCCAGAAAAGAAGAAAGCCTATATTTTCTTTTACCTTAGCACACATACAATAAACACCCACTGTGGTATACGTTCAATAAACTCTCAATGTAGCATTTATTCCCCAAACACACTTCCAGAAACATCACATAGTCCATTTAAGTACAGGAATTCACCAAGTGCCTCAGTAATCGTGCAAGTACCATACAACATCCTATTATCAGACCAACAAGGTCTTATATACTGCAATGCATTCGCTCGGGTATACGGTTTAACTTTGGAGCAAAATTCTTAAGCATTTCCAGTACAGCCTTGGGTCACTGGCAGAGGAGAGATCAACAGAAGAGACAAATTATTAGAAACAGATGAGACCAGGACTGTCTGAGTACAGTATATTATGGATGGCAGATTCTGTAAACTCTATATAATTTATTATAAAACACAGCTGATGACATCAGCTCTTTACATAAGCACTATACAGTATGTACTCTGTATGACAGTGAGCTGTACAACAGATAGAATTTAAAGGAGCAGTCCAAGCAAAAATTCAAATTCTGTCATATTTACACACCCTTTTATCTTTTGAAGCCCAAATGATTTACTTTCTTCTATGGAACACAAAATTAGCTATTTAGAGCAGAAAGTCCAAGCTGCTCTTTTCCGTACAATGCAAGTGAATGGTGACCACAGATGTAAAACAAGATATCCAGTGAATATTGATTTATGGACCGTTCTGTCTTTCACAAAGCTTTCATATGGCTTCAGTAGACTTGGAATAGGCTATAGCACATACTTCAGGACTACTTTTGTGGTGCTTATTTGTCCTTTTGGTGTTCCACAGGTGAAAGAAATTCACACGTTTGAAAAGACACAGAAGGCGAGTAAACGACAAACCTTGCATTTTTAGATGAACTACAAGTTTCTCTTTAATACATTTCCCAGCAGCAGAGAAAATAATAGGTGTTATGCTGTTGATAATAAAGTATTCAAATTCATGAGTGATAATGCTATTACACTCAAACGGCATGTCACACCTGATTACAGCATGAGTAAGTGTGTGCAGATCCAAGGTTGTGAATTACTTAAAGTACACTGATTTAAGTGATCCTTTGGTGCATGTCTGCTAGTGCAAGCGGGAAATTAAAACAGGGACTAAAAATGTTTCAAGGAATGAATACTGAATGAAATTTGGGAGAAGTTGGGTAGGTTGTGGTGGTGATTCCCCACAAGATACCGCCCTGGGCAACTGCCCATGCCTAAATCCGCCACTGTATACATGCATGGCTAATCTAGACACAAGGAAAACATTATTAGAGGTAAAAGGTACATTTCTCAGTTGTATCCAAGTCTTCAGTGAATTATTGTTAGATATGATGCACTAATATAGATTTGTTGCTGCCGAGTTTTGACTCAAAAGCAGGTCTGTAATTAAAATGATTCTTATCTGTTAATTAACTGCTTGTTTTGATTTCTATGCCAATAAAGCCACCACACAAGAAACAAATGTATTGCTTATTTTGGTGAGTCAAGTGGCATATTTTGGGCTTGTTTTTCCAGACCATGTTGCTTTTTCTCTTGCGAGATCTGGCAACACTACAAGTGGTATTTCACACACACCTTAGCAAAGAATTCTGTCATTTTTAAAAGACCATTAATAACAGTTCTTTTATTTCATTCTAACCAGTAACCTTTTGGAAAGGAGGCTGCAGAACTCCTGAACCAGTACGAAAATAATACAGTTTTTGCTCAGAACGAACCGAAAAGAAAAGCATTTAGGTTTTAGTCCCTGATTTACAATGTTTAACATGACACAGAGACAAGACATGCTGTAGCACGTATGAAAAAACAATGAGTAGTGTGTTTATAGATTCACATAAACAACAAAAAGCTTCCTGTCTGCCTGCTTGATAATTGTCACAGACTATTTTTTCAGGTTTATCTTCCAATTCTTCCTTCAAGTTAATGAGCAATACCTGCACTGACCAGCAGAGGAAGATTGTGTGTACGCACAGACCATTTCTGTCCACCAGAGGGCACTATTATTCTTAGCCCTTGTGTGTGTGTGTGTGTGTGTGTGTGTGTGTGTGTGTATAAACAAAAGTGAAAATCTGATCAAACCATACAGGGCTTATTTGTACTTGCCAGGGTTCCCACACCTTTTAAGCTATTTATTTTTTTTCCAAAGCATTTGCATGACTTTCCAATCATTTGTAATGCCTGGAAATGAGATTTTAAAATATTATTATATACTTTAAAAGATATTATTAAGAGATTTAAAAATATATTCACTATATAAAATTCCAGAAATGTTGTAATTATTTTGTTAACGTCCATGACTACTGCCTGGATATCACAGATTGAAATTCCCTGACATTGCCAGGTTTCCATGACTGTGGGAACCCACTACAGCACAGCACATCAACGGATGACATAGAAAGCCTCACTTTTTATACATTGCATTGCACATTGTCTTTAGCATCAACTTAATTAACGTATCTTTTCAATTGTAATTAGGCAAAATATCATGACTGAATTTAAATGAACTTCCAAACTACCTTATTAATAGTGAATAATATAGTCTTTAAATATGGCATATTTAGTTGACAGTGGTAAATGTTATCAAGAACAAAAAAAGTTGATGTATTTAAATGAGAATCACTTCCTGAGATTAACCTAATCCTTGTAGCTACAGTTTTGGTTTTCCTTTGCTCAATCACAGCCAAAGGCTAACACGTTTAGGGACATAGTGTGTTAAACCTAGGGAAAGACACCACTAACGGTCTTTATCTGCTCTATTGGACTGGTGTTGATTGGTAAAGAGAAGCACATGCAAGTTGGTCTCCCTCACATGCAGACAACAGGCCCATGCAACCACTAAGGTGAGGCATTCAGACAGAAGCTAATTACCGGTCATTGTGAAAACCATTTGTTTGAAAGTAATTCAAGATGGCAGCAACAGGACATGGAATCTCGGAAGTGATTTGTTTCTAATGCGAAAGTAAATTAGCATGGCACAAACAAGAAACATAAGATTAATGCAGATAGGTCTAAGACAAATGATGTACCTGCTCAAGTATTACTTTAAATGAAATCTAGAAATGACACCAAAACATTGCAAATTTAAATTGTGAGTAGAAACAGTCCTGTTTTCTTAGTAGAACCATTTTTATGTAATACATTTTTTTTCTAGCAACAAAGGCTTTCACATGCCGTCATTCTGATTGGAATACATGATGTGGCAAGTCCTAAGGCAAACTGCAAAAGTGTAAAATTGGCGATGATGGGATTAAAGCTTAAGGCTTAGTGTATTTAAGGGGATATGTAGGTCAGTCGGGCAAATTTTGTACACGACTGGGTATACCACCCTCAAGATCAGCTCAGGGAGGAGTGGTACAGCTGAAGATGAACTGGAGATGATATGACAGATTGGGGGCAGTGGAGTTTCTCTAGTTTGAGATGGTTTCTCAAGGCAACCGTATATTCAGATTGGTGGGAGGGATCGGTTCCTAATCACAAAGAATGCAGTATGGATTTTCATTCATTCATTCATCTTCAACCGCTTATCCTGTACAGGGTCACGGGGGGCTGGAGCCTATCCCAGCTAACATTGGGCGAAAGGCGGGGTACACCCTGGACAGGTCGCCAGTCCATCGCAGGGCCACACATATACAGACACACACTCATACTCACATCCACACCTAGGGCAATTTTTGGAGACACCAATTAACCTAGCCTGCATGTCTTTGGATGGTGGGAGGAAGCCGGAGCACCCGGAGAGAACCCACGCAGACACGGGGAGAACATGCAAACTCCACACAGAAAGGCCGGGGCAACCGGGGTTTGAACCCATGACCTTCTTGCTGTGAGGCGACAGTGCTAACCACTGCACCACCGTGCCGCCTCCAGTATGGATTTTATTATTGTATAATTTATTACACTGGGCAATATTCACTTTTACATCATATGCTTGGCCTAGTCAAGACCCTTTTTGGGCAAATCTCTCGAAAACATGTCTGGGTCACATTATTCCCCAAAAAATAAGAAAGAAAGAAAGAAAGAAAGAAAGAAAGATTTTCCAAAAATATAATGAGCCTAATTTTTTACGATAATTTAGATTCCCATCCCATTGTGATACTATTTTCGTGACAATTAATCACTTTCCACACCAAACTCTCATGAGCATAATGCTTCCGGACATTTCACTTGAGTTTATTATTTATATCTTTTTTTGACTAATTATTCTAATTGGAGATTTGTATTTAATTCACATTAAAGTAAATAGGGTACAACAAACACTACCAATACTACTTTCATAATTTAAATAATAGATAACCATTTGTTCACATTACATTATTGCCAACTTGTTTTTTTTTTCAATTTATTTTCTTTCTTTATATTTTAGATAAAATATGACCTGGAGATCTCCTTGACATATTTTGTATGATTCACCCCTTTGGGTACATTTTTTTAATTAAAATTTTAACAAATTGGTCAGTTGAGAAATATCTGGTAATTTTAGCAAGTACTGATATTTCCAGTTGAGAGAGGGGAAACAAATTGCGTCTAATTAATAGATGTTTCCAATCACATTGAGGTCATGGCCTTTATAAGAATGTTATTGAATTATGTATAAGTATAATGTATAATTTGTGCATAAAGGAATGTTTTATGTAATAACTGATGTGGTACAAAAAGAAAAAAGACAAATTCACAAAGACAAGAAATAAGCAAAACACTCCCCAAACTAATGTTAATGGCTCAGAATACAGAATCCACTTATTGATCGTAAATGTTTGTTTTGATAAAAGCCATTCTAGTCTCCCTGCCTGTTCTGTCCTCGGCTGTACAAGATTGACACTTAATTGACAAAAATGTATATACAAGAAAAAATTAAAAAAAATTAAAAATTACCACAGGTTTCTTACAATTAGTTGGTATATTGGTTTTTCTGCATCTCATATATGTTTACAGCTTGGCTATGTTGTTACTTAGATGTATATCGCTTATTCTACAAACAGAAGGCATTACAAGTTCAAGTACAGTATATCTCTATTTACAACAGCTCACAGGTAAGCTGGCCATGTTAGACAGTCTTCAAGTGACAATTTGGTTCTATTACAGTATATCCATATATACAGTCCAGTTCTGGAGGGAGGGACAATCTCAGACCTTGAATGAGAGGGAAATTATTCCTGCCTAAATTACAGAACTCTTCTGGCCAACCAGTGCAAGGAGAAATAAATGCAAACCACTTATTTGATCTCGCTCACGCTAAAGAATAAAAGTTAATGTCTTAAAAAAATGGACAAAGATGACGACTTATTAATTCTGTCGTGAAATGAAAATAAAATCATAACAGGAGATGCATTGAGGCATTTTTTGTCTTAATTTTCTTTTCAACCTTTCTTACATGTGTGAATTACAAACTTCACTTCACCATGACTTCCATTCAATTTCACCCTGATAACCGTTTTTATTTTATTTATTTCAGGCTTTTTGCCACTATTATTGACCGATAGTAAAGAGAAGGTGACAGGGAACACGACATGACCTGAGCCAAATTTTAACCTGCGTTAACTGCACCAAGGCTCAACGCGTCACATGTGCACAACGCCAGGCCACAGCTCCAACCTGTGTGTATTTCCAGAATTTTCCAGAAAGGCTCAAACGGAAAAATAAAAATGACAGACAAAAAAGGCATTAAATTGGGAGCACACTTTTCTGATCCTAAACCTCCTGGCATGGGCATTAGCATTGTGCCCTCACCAGTGCAGGTAGCTACCACTGCACCACAGGCCTGGTGGTGCTACATGGTTCCTGGTTTCTCGCCCGAGTTGGCAGAGGAGGCTGCAGAATTGCTTGGGTTGTTTGGAAAGATCTTCTCGGTGGGGGTCACAGCAGGGCTTCCCACCCCAGAGGAGCTGGAGCTGCTGGAGCGGTGTTGGGTTGGTGGGGGTCGGATAGGCCTCATAGGTGGAGGTCTGAGCTGGGCCCCGGCTAGTCTGGCGGATAGTGCCGGTTTAAAGGTTGTCATCATCTCAGAGGTGGAGCTGCAGCTGCGTCTCAGGGCTGCATCTGGATCTCGAATCATGATAGTGTGCAAGGGGCTTGCTGGTTCGGAGCTCACAGGATTCTTGAGCGGTTCAAGAGTATCCAGAACAACATCAGGAGCCTGTTTGGCAGTGTTTTGGCGTTCCAGTTCACGGAGCTCATGAAGTGCAGTGTTCATTGTCTTCTCAATATCCTGTAACACAGATTTCTATACTTCTTATTAAAAACAACTGGTTGGAAAGCATTATGTTGAGAATAATTCTATAGTTAAGCTGTATTTCATTAATTGGGTTTAAGTCAACATTAAATGAAATTCACAAATCATTTTATTTCCATTATAATTTTCTGAGAGAAAACAGATATTCAATTAAATAAAAAAAAACAACTATCCATTGGGAACTGATTGGAACTGAGTGGGCTTTCCATACCAAAATAGTGCTAGACCTTAATAGAATAGAATCCTTTATTTTGGTCACATTATACACATTTTTTTTTTTTTTGCATATATACAGTGAAATTTATTAGTTTCCACATATCCCTGCTAAGCTGGGGTCAGAGTGCAGTGTCAGCCATGATACAGCGACCCTGGAGCAGATAGGGTTAAGGGCCTTGCTCAAGAGCCCAACAGTGGCATCTTGGTGGTGCTGGGGCTTGAACCCCCAACCTTCTGGTCAGTAACCCTGAGCCTCAACCACTGAGCCACCACTGCCTCTAGCATGCAAGTTTGCAGTCGATTGTAAAGGAATACTCCCCATTTTTGAGTAGGTTTTTATACCTGGAATGTGGAGGTTGAAGGTCAAGTTAATCCTCAATATTTTCTAGACATATCCCACTTGTAATGCTTCATTTTGTAATCTTATTGTATTTGTTATTAGCAATTATTGCTGTAACGTTTATTACATTAACCAGCATTAAACTATTTTTTGCCAACTATTGGCAAGATTTTAGAAAGGCTAGAAATGCATTACGTACAACAGTAGCATAAAACAATGACTCGACCAGAAAAGATACAAAAAGGAAAGTTTGTTCTAAACCACAATCTAAAAGCAATAACAATAATAAAGCAATAAGGGGTGCTGAACTCATAGGTGAAAATTGTCTGCAACTCTGCAAATATTCATCCATTACACTTAATAGTTTTGGCTTTCATCATTATTTACAGTATGATTACCAGCTTATCAATAAAAGTATTTACTGTGCTATGGCCTAAGAAATCTCGACTCTTCCAGGGGATTCATCTCACTTTCTTCCAGGGGCTAAATCTAGTGTATCACCACGGCAGATTACGTTTGATATACACACAGTGTCCCAACCATCCTTATAGACTATAAACTGTCTGCCTGCCTTCCCTTTTTCAAGACCAACCATCTCCGTTCCCTCTTACAACTGAGCAGGCAATAAAATTTTTATGTCCAGAAGATAAAAGGCTCATGAAGAGACACACACAGAAAAAAGCACCTTGCAAGGACTTATTACTGAGCAGATGTCATTAATAACCCCACACCCACCCTGAAACACATTTGCACATGATCCCTAAATTGTACATCAAGTAATAATGTTAATCAGATCATTCAATGTGCATTTTACACGATCAAATAATAGTAATAAAAAAAACACACAATTCTCTCCAACAATATCAGTCATGCCTTCATTTTGATATCTGTATCCATAGAAACTATTTTCATTTCATTAGGTGGGCACAGACACAGAGGGGCCATTACAAAAGATCATTAGCTGTTCCATGTGTCTCAGACTTTATTATTTTACTCTGCAAATGAAAGAGATGGATCAGTGCCAGTCACGCTGATATCTGCTTGTGGGTGCCAGCTCTTTGTTACTGCTGGGCAAAATCCTGCCAGCTTTTACAGGCACACATAATTCTAGGCTAATAACATGGATCAAGAGAAAAGGCCAAGATGCTTTTATCACTACAACTTAAGACTCTTTGAATAAGAGCTTTGATTAATAACGGTGCAGAAGACGATTTACTGAAAATATTTAAATGACTGAATGAATGCAACAGAAATGTATATACAATTAATCATACATTTAAATTAGGGATCCCTGTACATTACAGAATTGAATCAAGATTTACCTAACACATTTTTTGTTGAATTAATCCTACATTTTGAATTTGCTTTTATATATGCTCAAATATGCTATATAATTATAAATGCTTTCAAAATGCATTCCAATCAGTACCTCTTTTATGTAAAGAAAACAAAATATAACATTATAACAAAGACACACATTATACATATTTAAATTTAAATTAGCATATAAAATGAGCAAACACCCACCTCTGCTAAGGCTTCGGCTTCTAAGGTCTTTTGATCCCCAAGGCTGCTGTGTCTCGTTGCTCCTGGGACAGGCCTGAGTGGGTGACCCTCGGGATAGACCTTTCTCTCTGGGTAGTTAATGCTGCCGGCACTGCCAAATGTTCCCAAACGTCTCTTCTCTGGGCTTTCAATGTGGCCTCTATTGACTGCCATCTTATGGGGACTGCTGGGGCAAGCGGCAGCCCGTGGTGGTGTGTCGCGGGGAGGACTGTGAGAATCTGTGCCACTGCGGTGCCGAGGGACAGCAGACCCATCAGACCGCAACCTAACCCTATGGAAATGCACAATTACACAGGAAAAGTCTTGAATACATTGTTTTGCTCAAAGGTTTCCTGCCTTTTAAGATGTTCTTTTAACCAAACTCTAACTGCAATGCAAGTATCCTTCGCAGAGAAGCAAAAGCCAGAATGCATTGCGACAAGCAATCCAAGATGGCTGACAAGACGAACAAAACGGTTGATTATAAATAAATACATACAGCATATCTCATTCAATACTGAAACATATTAATAAAAATAGCTATTTGTCATTATACATTAACCATTAACATCTATTTTACCTAATTTGTGTGCTATGTATTTTTTTTATGGTTATCTGAGTAATGCTGTGTTAGCTTAGCAACATGTCAACATCAAATTCTGTTAAAATAAACGAGTCTGCTATGTGGAGTACTGTTTGTGTGACACATTAGGTTGCTGTCTACCTAGAGTGTTCCAAATGTGCCTCTTATGAGGATCTATGACCGAAGGTGATTGCCTACATGGAGGCAGTAGGCAGCGATGCAGCTCACTATATTCAGAAACAGAGCTGTAGAGTCTTAAATCATGAATATTTTGCAAATTACTCATGTCTCAAACTTTAAAAGGTAAGGGAGTAAGCTGTAAGCTGAAGTGGGACAAGATGAACACTTTTTACTCTAATTGTTCATTCTTTCTGAGGATGGAAATGTGTGGAATATATACAAGCACAGTTTAACTAACCGGCCCATGACTCCACTGAAGTTGTAATCAGGCGAGGGTTCACATGGAGAGTGTAGATCGTTTTTGGATGAGGCTTTATCATCCAGTAAAGGTCCACTGCTGGCCTCACTGTCTGCCTTCTGACTCAGACTATCAGAGAACGCATCATCCCTAAAGAGAAATAGACATTACAATTATCTTTCCCATTACTACCTCATTTTCAACATTGACCAGTCAAATTGTCTGGTTGATAAGTCATAATTTACCCAGAGGACAACACCTTCTCTCAATGCAACGTACATTTGTACTGTAACTAGTGCCAAGCCTCCTGTACATATTAGTAGGAACTAGACTTTTACATTTTGTGAAGAAAATGTGAGGGATTCTTGACCATGCAAAACTTGTGTTGTAGGTGGTTGTCAGGGCAATGTTATGTGCTTGCTTGTGTGTTCTGGGTGGACTCTACACTGGATTAGTAATACATTAGAACAGGCCCCTTAAAATGCATGGGAATTGTTTCAACAACATTGATTTTATTTTGTTTTATATACTCACAGGTCTTGTACAACTATGTACTGGTGAGGAATGAGCCCGTCCACACCATTGTGTCTGCCCTCCCACCAGTCTTCAGATGCACGGTGATACAGCAAAAGGGAAGCACCTTTTTTAAAGGACAGCTCTCTAGGAGTCCGACCCACATAGTCAAACTTTGCGATGGCTTCGATCTGCTCCACCTCTAGAGAGAGAAAATGGGACAGAAAAATGTTAGGGATAAGTAGCCTCATTAATATATATATATGAGCAGAGAATTGTCAACAAATTAGCAGAGAGCTACTTATATTGTACATATAAACACATAAATTGTGAAGTATAATAACATTATCAGTAATAATAATTTTATTTGCAGAGTCCAGTAAATATAATTAAAAAAAAAAATATTTTGGCATCTTACACTGGCTGCCAAAAGTTTGGAATAATTTACAGTTTGCTCTTATGGAAAATAATTGGTACTTTTATTCACCAAAGTGGCATTCCACTGATCACAATGTATAGTCAGGACATTATCCATCCATCCATCGTCAACCGCTTATCCTGTACAGGGTCGCGGGGGGCTGGAGCCTATCCCAGCTAACATTGGGCACACCCTGGACAGGTCGCCAGTCCATCACAGGGCCACACATATACAAACAACCACTCACACCCACACCTAGGGCAATTTTTTGGGAGACATCAATTAACCTATCCTGCATGTCTTTGGATGGTGGGAGGAAGCCGGAGCACCCGGAGAGAACCCACGCAGACAACATGCAAACTCCACACAGAATGGCCGGGGCAACCAGGGTTTGAACCCACGACCTTCTTGCTGTGAGGCGACAGTGCTAACCGCTGCACCACCGTGCCACCCTAGTCAGGGCATTAATGATGTGAAAAATTACTATTATAATAAATACATTTTCAGAATATCTTAATCTACTTCAAAGAGTTCTCATCAAAAAATCCTCCACGTGCAGCAATGACAGCTTTGCAGATCCTTGGCATTCTAGCTGTCAGTTTGTCCAGATACTCATGTGACATTTCACTGCACACTTCCTGTAGCACTTGCCATAGAGGTGGGTGTCTTGTCGGGCACTTCTCACGCATCTTACAGATCCCCCAAAAGCTCAATGGGTTTAAGATCCATAACACTCTTTTCCAATTATCTGTTGTCCAATGTCTGTGTTTCTTTGCCGACTCTAACCTTTTCTTTTTGTTTTTCTGTTTCAAAAGTGGCTTTTTCTTTTCAATTCTTGAGTCTTCTCTTTACTGTTGTACATGAAACTGGTGTTGAGCGGGCAGAATTCAATAAAGCTGTCAGCTGAGGACATGTGAGGTGTCTATTTCTCAAAATAGGATGTTTAAATGTAGAAATATAAAGCATCCAATTATTTAAAAGCACTTTTATTCTTCTGTTAAACTTTGTGGATTATTTGAGCTTTAAATAGTTGTTTTTAGTCGTTTCAGGGGTTTAGGGTTTCTGGCATAACGTCGCCAAGGCAACAAAGTTGTAAAATTGGATATAACTTTACACAGAAACGGTAAGTGAATTTATCACACATTAACACGCACATAGTTTACGTCTTGTGTACTTTTGAAAGAGTGAATATTCTAATGTTTACAGATTGATATCATTGACTTTCATTGTAAGTGCCTCACTTTAAAAAGAAAATGAGGGACGGGTCGAAATAAATTACTGTGGTTATCAACATTATGCCACAAATGCTGTCGATTGAACTTAACTTGTATTGAACTGAATATTCCTGTAAAACATGTTTGCATGCACACAGACAACTACAGACACTGTTTGTTTTGACTGGAAGAAACACTTTCAGCGAGTTACAAATTACCTTTGGAGTTATTTAGAGTGAGAGTGCAATATGACTAAAATCAGCAAACAACAAAAACACTTACAACACTGACCAAAATAATAAGCAATTTGGCTGCCTCACTGATCACAGCAAAATCATGCATGACCATATATTTGTGAAACACAAAGACCCTATATTCCATATCACATAGACTCACATTCATCATACAGTATTAAGGCCTTACACAGCAGAGGTTATTATCTCATCTTTTATCAAATCAGGACAGAAAAACAACATTTCATTTCACACGGATGGGCTGCTAATATGCAGAATGAAATGTATCTAAAATACTATCAAATCTACCACTCAGCTTCCATTTAATGTGACCACTGTCATCATTTGACCACAGATCAGTTCATGCATCACCTCCCAGAAGATGCCAGGGGAAAACAGACAGTGGGGTCATTCAGGGTTAAGGAGATATACAGAGCAAATCAGTGCCTGGCAGAAAATCTCCAAGTCAACTATAGAAAAACCAATCAGTTTCATTAGGATCTCCATTCAGGGGTGAAATTAAATACAGACATAATACAGAAGTGGAAGGAAAGAGAAAGAAGGGAAGTAAAGCCAGTCTTTGAAATTATGTATTCTGTCCGGGGGCATTATGAACCAATTTTATTTATTTATTTTTGAGGGAGCACCAGTGGCAGTCCTGGCCCAATTGGTAATGGTCATAAGGTTACGGTGTAAGGTTTGGTAAAAGTAATTATACAGTTCATTTTAAAAACACAGTTATACAATTTCAATGTGTAAGATCCCAGTGGTAAAGTTGTGGTTTAGTTTGCAAGGGACCTGGGTTCAAATCCAGACCTCACAAAATATTTTTTGTTTTTACTAGACTGACCCAATTTAGACACCCTTTTTTACCTACCATAATCATGCACCTTAATTATCAAAGTTACAATTTTTTATTAAAAATCCATATGAATTAAAAATCTACTTCAATCTGTGAGTGAAACTGATTGGTTAGGTTAAAGTCTTAATGCCGTCTCATAATTTAGATTTTGGTTTCTCAGCATGTGCCGAAGGCTATAGGGGAAGTTGTGATGATAGCTCCTTTGAAAGTCAAAGCATGTGACTTCAAACAGGCCCGAAGTGAAGCATAAGCCAAGCTTGGCTGATGAGTTCCTCAGGGAGAGCTGATTCCAGATCAGAGCACTGGCTAGATCACAACAGAACATCAATGTGGATCACAAAACATATTCATCACCATACAAAGGGTATGATTTAGCCTGCAGGCTACTGTTACCATGATTTAAAGGGAGATGTGTCTTTAAAAACATGATTACTGACAATGGAATCATTTAAATGTGCACCAAGAATTTATTCATTTTTTGGCTACTTTGTAATGGTATATACTAGGTAAAGCTTCCTGTGCAGTATACACTAAATTCTGCCTTATATTGTTTTTTAAAGTATAGTTTTAAAAAAAAACTTATGCAACAAAAACATTTACAACACTACTCGTTGCCACAGGACATAATTAAGTGTCAAGTGACCTCATTATGCAGGTCCAAGTGTCCAGTTAACATTTTGGAAAAAAGAGGTTATTTCTCTTACAAATAGATAAAGGTTTCCACACATCTCTGTGATATTCTGGTTATCTGACTCAGGTCCCTCCATCACTGTAAGTCTATGGAAATTCTTTTGGCATTTATGTTTGTTGCAAGTCTGACTGCTCAGAAAAGCACATTTCTCCTCAACATGTCACCCAATTTGATGTAACATTCATGTCCATAGCACAGACGGTGCAGGTTTAAAGAAATGTAGAAGTTAAGCTCAATTGACAGATTTTTTGGCATAACGTTGATTACCACAAAAAATATTTTTGACTGGTCCCTCGTAAAAATTATAATAACAATAAACCTTGCTTACAGTAAGGCACTTACAAGTAAAATGAATGGGGCCAGTACATTTACGTTAAAATACACATTGTTTTAGAAGTATAGCCACAAAATGTAAACAGTAGATGTGTTACGCAAAGTGTAAAGTGTCAAATTAAATCCAATATTACAATTTTGTTGCCATGACGACACAATGCCTTTAAACCCTGTAAGTGATTTTATCACACTACAATAATGTAGAGCAGAGATTTGTTGAACTAAAATCATGTTAACATGTATTATGTTTACATCTTGTGGCTGCACTTTTGAAACAGTGTGTTTTTTAACTTCTATGGACTGGACCGGACCCATTCACTTCCATTGCCTTCCTGTACCACAATTTTTGATCCATAGATGAGGGAGGAGTCGAAAATATATTTTTTTGTGATAATTAACATTATTCTACAAAAACAGCAGAATGTTTCGATAGCACTACAGAGCCATTGTGTAACGCATTTAGGTGAAAGCAACCTACAAATGGCTTACATATAGTTGACTCTGCATTTAAAGCTGAGAGAAAATGTAACAAAAAAATTTACACTTCAGCTTTGACAATTACACTAATAAATAATGTTCTATTTTTAGTGTTAAAAAGGCCAACTCTCAATCCATTAGGTAAGGGGAGAAATATCTTAATGAAAAAAAAAAAAAAAAACTTGAATGAGCAGCCGGCTGTATGCTAGCGATGGTATCAGCATTATTGGCTGGTGTTTTGGGTTAGGGAGGGACTACAGCTCCATCAATCAGTAAATGAAGGGAGCAGGAGCTTGAAGCCCCCGTGAGACCCGTTTACTCACCCTGAACAAAGGAGGTGCAGGAGAGGGGGAGACAAGGAAAACAGAGTGATAATAAGCAAAGGTGGCAATTAAGCCAAGAAAACCAAGGTTGGGAAGAGAGTGATGTAGTACAAAGACTGCTGAAACTAGGGCGAGAAAGATATTCACGTCTGCATTTAATTTAATATAGCAGTGGAAACATTGGTAGACAATGCTATCATTTACATTTAAGAAATGAACTGGGTTAGGCGGGGGTGAGGGAGGGAATGAGACAGAGAAAAAAATATTTCTAAGTCTCTTTTTTATTTGACTTGAGATCTTCCCCCTTATCTCCTCATAGTGCACTAGCTAATAAGAACGAGCACTGCTTATAGAAAACCACTCTAATTGGCTAAACTAGACGTCAATCATAACATCAACCAAACAATAAAACCTGGTATGTATGAAGGATTTCTCTCAATGTAAAGAGAAAGCAACAATCTTGTATCTCATCAGCGTCTTTTCTACTGTCCTTTTGTTTGTTGTACTTTTGTGTATTTTGTATTCTTTTGTATAGTATATATTTATACAAATATTAACAACTTTTTATATACAGTACATATTTTCTGCCTATTTGGCCATGCGGGAATGCGACCTTGTGGGGTAAATATAATCTTGTTGTAACTGACAATAAAGAGCTTGGCATTCCTTGACTTGATAATGTCTGTGCACAATATATGAATAATATTTTGCATGCAAACTGTTTAGATCTAATTAAATTTGACCCAGATGTTTCAATGCCAGTCTTGCCATCTGATTTCAATAAGGTGTTTGACATGCATGTGCAAACACACAACAAAAGCTAGAAAGGTCAGCTGAAAGCTGAATGCTAATCATCAAATCTTTAAAATACACAAAGCTTGTCTTTTAAGAGGCAACACAGTAATTTGGATTCCCTTTATTCCCAAAGACAAGCATAAACATCTGACCATGTTTCTAATGATATACCAAAATAAAAAAACCTCATATAATGCAGATTTTTGCACTCTTTTTTTCCAAGACAATACAAATCCAGCCATGAGAGACAGTGATTATAGCATGTACAAAGCAATAGATGAATGCAAAATAAGACACAAATAAAAAAGCTTGTCTGTCTGTACCGTCATCGCTAGTGTGTGGCTCAGTGCCATTGTCTGCTTCATCAATGGTGCCCGGTTCACTGTGAGGGCTGTCACTGTGTGAATATACACAAACATAAACAGATAGAAAGGGAGAAAGAGGTTTTAAAGTACAATATAAACTCAATAACTGCACATGTTATGGCTGCCAGTGTTAAAATTTAAATGGCAATTATGGTTCTGAAATTTTAAGCAAACACTACCCAATCTTGTTCATATCAATATCAGTATCAATATCTTAAAGCAATAATATATAAGAATATGAAGGTCCATACAATGCAAGTGACTGGTGATCAGACCTTTGTAACTCCAAAAATCACAAAGGAAACATAAAAGTAATTTATATGACTCCAGTGTTTAAATCCACGTCTTTAGAACTGATATAATAGATGTGGGTAAGAAACAGAACAAGTCCTTTTTTACTCTAAATCTCATGTTAACTTTCAGATGTAAAAGTGAAAGTAAAAGTGACCGCAAGCCTGAAGGGCACGGACTGGACACAGTCCGTGAAGTCTTTCCTGATCTGGCGTTGTAAACGGCGGGGAACAGAAGGCTTCAGGAGTGACAGGATGTATGGCCGAGAAAGGAACCTTAGGCAGGTAGTCAGGATGAGGGTGCAATATTGCTTTAGCCATTCCTGGGGCAAAATCTAAGCAGGATGGTAAGACAGACAAAGTCTGAAAATCCCCAATTCTTTTTAGATAAAGTAATCGCCATAAGAAAAACCATCTTGAGAGTCAGAAGTTTATCATTCGCTAACTCTAGAGGTTCAAAGGTGGTCTCAACCAGACCCTCAAGGACTATTGCTAAGTCCCATGAAGGGATACTGGTCCTAGCAGGAGGTCTTAATCGCATGGCTCTACGAACGAAGCGAGCAAGCAGAGGATGTTTCCCCAATGGCATCCTGTCAATCAAGGCGTGGCAACCCAATAGAGCGGCCACATAAACCCTGAGAGTGGCGAGGCATGAGCCTGATGATAATTGTTCCTGCAGAAAGTCCAGAACTGAAGCAATCTGGCAGTTAACTGGATCTGCATTATGTGCAATGCACCATCTTTCAAAGACACCCCATTTATTGGCATAACTTCTTCTAGTAGAGGGAGCCCTATTGCTCAGCATGGTCTCGATGACTTCAGGCGAAAGCCGAGTGTCCCTCAGTTAGTACCCTTCAGGGGCCAAACACGAAGATTTCACAGCTCAGGCTGTGGATGAAGTATCGTCCCCTGCACCTGGGTCCCTCCTGTCCGGAATCGCACAAGGCGAGCCATCTAGGAGAGACATTTTCTCTGAGAACCATACCCTGTTCGGCCAATGCGGCACCATCAGTAAGAGGCAGGGCCCTTGCTGGCGAACTCTGGCCAGGACTCCCAGGAGCAGAGAAACCGGAGGAAACGGAAACAGGCGCATTCTGGGCCATGTGTGTGCCATCGCGTCCAGACCCATTGGGGGGATGGGTGCCTCAGAGAGAAGTAGAGGGGACATTGTGCTGTCTGTGAGTTGTCTACTGCTGTGTTGTCCACCCGCACCAGGACATGGCAGCCTCTCAGATACTGGAGGAAGTATTTCAGGGCCAGAAATACAGCCATCAACTCGAGACAGTTGATGTGCCAATTGAGCTGATGACCCTCCCATTCCCCTTGAGCTGGACGACCACTTAAGACCGCAATCCAGCCCGTCAGGGAGGCGTCTGTCGTTAGTAGCTTGCGACGGTAAGTGGGACCCAAGTTGAGGAACCGGGGTCTGAACCACATAGAAAGGTTACGAAGCATGCGGCGCGTAACCCTTATCTGCCTTAGGGGACTGGCCTTGGATGAAATCCCTGGCTTTGAGCCACAACTGAAACAGTCTCATGTGCAAAAGGCCCAAAGGAATTGCAGAGGATGCAGATGCCATGAGACCTAGTATTCGTTGATACTGACGAACAGTGCAGTTGGCCTAGCCTGACTTCGCTCAGGGTGTTCTGAATGGTCTCAATTCGAGTGAGAGACAATTGTGCCCGCATCATGATCAAATTCCAAATGACCCCCAGATACATAGTTTCCTGAGTGGGAGAGAGAGTGCCTTTCCTGACACTGAGTCTCAATCCCAGAGAAACCAGATGAGCCAAGACGATATCCCTGTGCTGTAATGCCAGTTCTTGTGACTGTGGTTGTATCAGTCAGTCATCTATATACCCACATAGAACCACCCAGCAGTAGCTTCCACGCTGCCAGGTTCTCTGAGATGGGTATCAATTTTGACACTTCCTGTTGAGGGGATATCAAGTGTTCCGTGTCCTGGACTACGGCAGGAAGCAACAGAACACCCAACATTTCGCTGGAAACCGCTAACTCCCAAAACACCAGAGGTGGTGGGAATGGAGAGGTTTCATGGGGGTATCAGGAAGGTGCAGGTGAATGTATCACGTGACCCGTCCCAAGGGGGGGCTACCCCCACAATTCTGGGCGCAAAACCATCAGGGCTTTCTCTTCCTGCAGATAACGGTCCTGAGGTCTTGCTTTGGGGGCTGCTGAGGGCGACAAGCCGGTCCCCAGTCTCTATGAGGGGGAGCACGATTCGACACCCTCTGTTTTTGAGCCTCCCTTCTAGAAGGACCGGGCGGAGCTGGGTGGCCGGCGGCCCCTCTGAGTGCGGCGAGGAAGGAATTGCCCGAAGGCTTCCTTGTGACTTTTCCCTCCTGGAACCTGGTGATTACCATGTTCGTAGAGTCACCGAACAAGCCAGAAGGTGAAATTGGGGCATCAAGAAGGAACACTTCGTCCTTGTCTCTGATGCCCGAAAGGTTCAGACATAAGTGTCTCTCCGTGCTGACCAAAGCCAGTAAAAAAAAAATGGCACAAGCTCTCTGTTTGGTCACCTGGAAAGACAGATCTGTGGCTCGACGAAGCTCTGAGAAAGCCTCTTCGCCGACCGTACTGCCTGCACTCAGGTCCTTCAACAGGTCAGCCTGGTACGCCTGCAACACTACCATAGTGTGCAGGGCAGCACCAGCCTGACGTGGTGCCTAGTAATCTTTCCCCACAAGAGTAGAGGTGGTCCTGCATGGCTTTGTGGGGAGAGTAGGTCTCTTTAGAGACAATGCCGAGGCAGGTGAGAGATAATCTGCAAGTGTCTCTTCTACCTGTGGCATCATGGAATATCCCCGTGCCTCAGCACCCACGATAGTCGAATATGTCAAAGTCAAAGGCACGAAAACACGGGAAATATAAGGTTTCCGCCATGAGTGAGAAAGCTCATCATGGAGGTCTTCAAAGAAGGGAAGGGGACTGATTTTGCGTTCCCTTCCCCTGCCACCAAACAGGAATCTGTCCTCTAGTTTAGAGCATTTGCGGGTCTCTTGTTCATGCGGTCAGTCTAACTGTAGTCTGGCCACCACACAAGAAACTACCTTTATTATTACGCGAGGAATGCTCAGAGATAGGCAACTCAGAATCCGCGGACCCAAGAGACTCATCGTCCCTCTCATGAACTGAAGAGGCGCCGAGGCGCGCTTTGAGATCATGCGAGGGACCGGTTGGATCTGGAGAGAGAGTGAGTGATAGGGACGAACTCATCTCTTGCTCCTTGCTCCATAGGTGAGCCCCACGACAAAATGGTGAGGGCTGGCTCTTGGAAATAAGCGAGACGAGTGCGCAGCATCTTCACTGTGCTCACACCTGCCTCGCTCTAATGCAAGAGCAGCATGCTCTTCCCCCAAACAAACAAAACAAAACTGTTGTGTGTCTGATTCAGCCATATGGCGTAAACAGGGAAACACGCACACCTTTTGTTTTGTTTATCACTCATTTTTCTTAAGTGATAGAAGAAAGAAGAAAAAGAACAAAAAGTTTTCTGCACAATGCCTAACAAATCTAACTCCTATCAGAGGAAATTAGAAAATTTGACAGGCTTGTGAAGCACAACACACAGAATGGTCTGAAGACAAAAGACCTGACGATGCACTTGTGGTGCATCTATTAAATTCCTGTCAATTTCATTGATGTGTTGCACACATATCCACAGCTGGTCACTCCTAAAAGACGTTCCCAAAACGCTAAATCAGCACAGCATCAAAGTGTAGCTTTTGATAGGGAACACAGTAATAAGGCATCAAGTGTCTTATTGCTGTAATTAAAAATTCATACAGCAAGAAAATCGTTCATTAGCCTAGCCCAAAATGTTTCCAAACTTTTCAGACTGTGCCCCATCACCCTAAAACCCTGACACAGGATTCATATTTTGAACATTGAAAATCAAATACATCTTCCCACATTAAAATGTAACTTTCTGTATTAGAAAAAATTTAGACACATTTTAATTACAAAAAAAATTAATTTCAGTGAGATGGATGGGCCTAGAGTGCTTGTTTTTCTCATTAAAACTACTTTTGCATACAGTGAGTTTGAATGTACTACTGTAGCAAATTAACTGTCAACTTGTGCCTATTATGTATTAAATGGATTAAAATGTTTTACAGAACAGAAGTGTTTGTAAAGTTAAGAACGGCTGATTTTGTGCTTGAATGTCTAATGTCAGTGCCACTTGTAATGTGACATTTTAAACCCCAACCTTTATACCATCAGCCAAATAAACACGTGGCTCCATAGTGCCGATACATTAATGTCACGATGGCTGTCTTTTGACAGTGCATCACTCATTAAAGCATAAGGAGTAGGTAAATAACATGAAGCAATGGACTGAGGTTGGTTACGTTGATAACATAAAAAACAAGAGTTGTTATGAAAGCCAATAACTGTACAAAGTTGAGCTTGAACTCATTTCTATTCCATGTAACACTTAAAAAAATCTGAATTGCTCATTACAGTAGTTTTTACATTGTTTTCAATGAAGACCAGAACCTGGCGGCAATCAGAAAAATCATGGCGCTGCCCAGTTGTTGGTCAGGAAAACTGTGGAAAGAATTAAACTGAAATGCGGTTACAGCTTTGCATACAGTGGCTATTTTATAACAGCATCGAAAATGATACTCTGTTTAGCTACATTTTACAAAAGGCTTTCCAAGTAATTTTTACTTCAGGTGACCCGAGAGCTAAATTCAGTTGATAATTTAGTATAACGGATTTAAGTAAGCCACAGCGAGCTTCACTGGAGGAATTATGACATTCCTCAGTCACATCAAAATCTATCTTAAGCCCAGAGCTCACCAGTACTCCTCTCCTCCAGTCATGCATTTCTCATAGACAGGGCCATCCAGCTCACGTGGGCTGGGGAAGATGACTTCATGGTGGATGATGATGGTCTTGATGACCTCATTAACATGAGCCTGGCAGGTCACAGGGTCCTGACTCTCAGGGATGGGCATAAGTGTGGGTCCAAAACAGATGGCCAGATTATATGAGTCCATCATATTCTCATCACTGTACTGGGACAAACTATAGAGAAAGAGGTTGTGAAAAACAATGAGAAAAAAATTGTCTTTATCAAATTCTAAATTGAAGTCTTCCTAAAAGTGTGTAATATTTCCAAAGCTGACATAATTTCTCCTATGCTATTTCTATGTCAGATTACTGTAAAGTCAAAACTTTACTGTACAGATTACATTGAAGTAAAATTATTTGCAAAACGTTTCATGTTGACTTTGACTTTCAAAATCACACTTCTATCAAGATCCCTCTTATTGCTGCTGTTCATTTAAATATGTGCATCCATAACTTTGTACCAGAGAATTCATCTTCAAGTACACTGTATTATCTTTCAATAGAGGAGAGCTTGGCTGTTGAAGTAAAATTCCAATGAGTCACAGCTGCAAGAGCTGCAGGCACAGAGAGGGAGGGGGGGTGGGGGCGCAGAAGGAAAACTCATGATGTGAAATCAAATTCTTTGTTTGGTCTGGGGAAGGGTGAGCACAGGAAGCATTAATAAAAGGCCAGGAGAAGAGGACAGGTATAGTATGGTACAGAATGATGGTTTTTCACTGGTGTAAATATCCTCTAAAGTACTCCTTGACAGACACGGTCATAAATTAGAAATGAATAGTAGGGCTGTTGAATGGCTCTTTGTAAATATAATGAATATCTTTGCTTGTGACTTCTGCTGTTCACATAAAAGGTGATTTACTATGAAATTTACACTTTAAAGACGGGGACGCTGTGGAGGCAGTGTGCTAAAATTACAGATTAGCCTCCCACTTTAAGTGTACTGTATGTGTGTGTGAGCACACGCCCACGAGTCGGCTGGTTCCAATTATGCCACTTTATTATGAAACAGATGTTGAAATATAATTCTTACTGATTGAGGAATGCAAACAGGTATCTCATGACGATGTTGACGGTGCGAGGAAGTGTGACGATTATCTGCTGGATGTGGTGAGCTCTTTCTGCAGATGATTCGAGCTCTGAAATAAACAACCACAAAAAATAACAATCATACTATATTTAAACAATAGAACAACATAATGATCAGCATTACAAATCAAACTGTAGCTCCACTGTCAAGATTTTTCATCCTATGGCAGGTTGCTAATCTCAGCTGGTTTAAGATGGTTTAAGTGATCTCCAAGCCTGTCCAATGTTGTGTTCAGCTAGTCTTCCAGGCTTACCAAGCTAGTCTCCCAACCTGTCCAAGGAGGTATTCAGCTAGTCTAAGCTGTTCATCATGATTGTCTCCCAGCCTGACCAGCTGTGCTAAGTGCCCAAAGTCCCTCTTACACCATCAGACCAGACCAGCCTAACCAGCTTGGCTAGGCTGGACAACCAGCTAACCACCTAAGGCTGGTTTTAGATGCATGTTTCAGAAGTGTCTTATGACCTCCATCACAACTCAATTTGCTCAAATTTACTTTTAATTTCTTGACAGACGCTTTCTTTCCAAAGGTGACAAGAAACTGACAAATTACTTCAGCAGGTAGGAAAGTATATAAATCAAGAACCAAGGCAAAAACATGTGCAAGAAAACATGTACAACAAATAACAGCAATCTATGAAGTAATATCAGCTTTGAACCCTCCAGTGACTTTGAACTATCCTGAATGCAACACTTACTGATGGTGGAGATCAGATCCAGGAAGCGCTCCTTGGGGAACAGAGGGTTCTCTAGCCCTCTGAAATACAGCTTTAGAACACCTGCTACTGAGTTGATGTCATGATCATTCTGATCATCAACCAATGGGTCCTCACCTGAAAAAAAATTGTGACATGTTGTAAGTTCCTGCTGCAAAGTTTGTTATAAAGCATAACGCAGCTCAGAAAAGATTAGTGAAAATAGGAAATTTGAGAGAGATCA